>CM029792.1:0-628125 GCA_017562165.1 Ectropis grisescens | reverse complement strand
CCGATTACAGGATCACAGGATCACACATTACAGGAGCACATAACATATCCAGCTACAGAAAGGCGTGAGGCAGGGGATGTTATATCTCCGAAACTGTTCACACCTGTACCGGTTATTGTTGGGAATACAACATTCGAAGTTATTGGCGAATACGTTTACCTAGGTCAAAAGATCTAAATAGGTAGATCCAACTTCGACAAAGAGGTCCAGCGAAGGATCCAACTCGGATGGGCAGCGTTCGGGAAACTTCGGCGCATCTTTGAGTCCAAAATACCCCAATTCCTAAAGACAAAAGTATTTAAGTAGTGCTTGTTGCCCGTGATGGCTTATGGAACTGAGACGTGGTCCTTAACTGTGGGTCTCAACACGAAACTCAAAGTTACACAGCGAGCTCTGGAGAGAGCTATGTTTAGAGTCTCTCTACGCGACAGAATCCATAATGAGGATGTTCGCAAAAGAACGAAAGTTGCCGACATAGCTCAGAATAAGAAAGCTGTAGTGGCAATGGGCTGGCTACATCGCTCGCAAAACTGACAACCAATGGGGAAGAAAGTTTCTCGAGTGGCGATCACGAACCGGAAGACGCAGTGTTGGACGGACTCCCACTATATGGACAGATAACCTCACAAAGGTCTCTGGAAACCGCTGGTTGCAGGTTGCGCAGGATCGTTTGTTGTGGAAATCTAGGAGGGGAGGCCTATGTTAAGCAGTGGACGTCTTGCGGCTGATGATGATGAGAGATGACGAGGGACAAATGGGACTTACTGGCACTATGAAGAAATATTTTTAAACAATTTCTCTTGACGTCCCTGGTGGGAAAATATCTCACTGGATTTGAATTGGACATCCATATATAGCAATTGGACGTCCGTATACAGCTATTGAGCGTCCGTTTATAGCAATTGGACGTCCGTATATAGCTATTGAGCGTCCGTATATAGTAATTGAACCTCCGTATATAGCTATTGAGCGTCCGTATATAGCAATTGGACGTCCGTATATAGCTATTGAGCGTCCGTATATTTCTTCTCTTTATCGTCAATTTTAGCACGTATATTGAGTCTAAGGCTAAATTAGCCACCAAAAACTAGGTATTCTCTCAAAGGTGCAAAGATACCATTCAGATAGACATACAGATTCAATTCTGAACAGTTGCTCACGTTAAATAAAGCACAGATACGCTCCTGTATGGAGTACTGTTCGCACCTTTGGGATGGATCGGCTAAGCATCAGCTGGAGACTTTGGAATCGATTGAGACGTGCCAAAAGGCTCATAGGCAATGACACTCTTGTGCGTAAAAGACTCCAAAGTCTTGATCATCGCCTCAAAATTGCTAGCTTATCGGTTTTATACCGGTTATACTTCGGAGAGTGTGCAACTGATCTACATGATCTAATACCACCTTGTCCTTTTTTCTATCAGACTTCTCGTATCTCAAAAAAGCGACATCGTTCCATGGTTGATGTTCCGAAAACACCAACGAAGAGATTTGACTCCAAGTTTGTGACAAGAACGTCTAGGTTGTTGAATGCGTTGCCTCAGTGGGGTTTCCCTTATAGTTACAATATTGGTGTCTTCAAATCGAGAGTGAATCGTTTTCTTCTAGGTAAGCACGCTCCATTGTAGATTGCATTGTCACTCAACATCAGGCGAGATGGTGGTCAAGTGCAAACCTATTAAATAATAAAAAAAATGGCAATTGGACGTCCGTATATAGCTATTGAGCGTCCGTATATGATATTATTTTTCTTCTCCGAAGTCCTCAATAATTCATCTTCTATCTACATCTAATACATTCCAATAACACATCATTTATTATTTGCAACTTTTTGAAAGTTTAAATAAAGTCGGACTTCTAATAATACGCAACGCGTACAACGCCACCTACGGCGAATATTGTTTTTTTGATTTCATACCGTGATAAATATTATGTGATCTATTGTTGCGAGCTGGCAACGTCGCAGTTGCGGACGCCAAATACGCGGATCCATAGTCAGGAAATCTCCGAGTTATACGGCTGTGAATATACGCGCGACAGCAGCGCCTCACCTGCGCTGAGATTTCGTCACGAACTTTTTAATATATTATTGAATCCATTTTAGCGTTTTTTTGGCTTCTATCGATATTTTTCCTACGGCTAGTCAGGACCGATAGGACGTAAATGGCAATGGTTATAAAAGTGGCGTCGTCCAGTATGCGGACGCCAAAAGCAGGTGGACGCCAGTTTAAATGCACTTTTTCCTTCAGAGGACGGCTAATTGTTTGGAGGATGTATATATATATATATATATATATATATATATATACAAGAATTGCTCGTTTAATGGTTTAACATATATTTTTATATAATACCTATATCGACGTATACATTTCCATGTTATTATTATTTTGTTTTAGAAACTGAAGGGCGAGCAGGACATGTGCCTGATAGTGGACGGCGTGCAGACAATAAAAATAGAGTGACACTTATTTGTGACAACTATTTTATAATAAAGATTCTTTTTCACTGCGTTCGCCACCTACAGTTATGAAAGTATTTATTTGTCACTTATTCCTTTTACTCTGCCTTTAATTCAAATAAAATATTTAAACATTTTCACAGGAAACTTTCGTGATCCGGTAGTGAAAATCTTCAACTATACAAACATGAGGTTGGCGAGGTAAACATGCGTTTAAAACCCGTCCGTTCTGACTATTTTTCCAAATGAAAATGTGCAAGTTTTTTTAATTTAAATAATATTAATGGTGAAATTACAACAGCAAATTTGGCATCTAGATCATAGATGGATATATCTATCACAGTAAAATTTGATTGTAAAACCGTTACATTCTAATGTTATGACTTCAGATTATGAACTAACCTAATCTATACTAGGATTATAATCTCACGCGTTAGATTACAATCGGACGATGTTTATGATCTTACCGTGATATATCGGATCGGAGACTAGCCAATTAGATGTTTTGGGTATTTTCTAAAGGATTTAATCTACATGTCTTCAAGGGAAACAGTTTTTTCTAGGTAACCATCGCATCATGGGCCACATCGTCGTTTAACATTAGACAAGATGGCGAACAAGAGTCAACCTGTTATCGGTAGTAAAATGTGGTAAGTTTATTTTTATTTTTCAATGAAAAGTAAACTCCTATTCAAGTTTTTAGTCAGCTAAATACGATTTCTTTATTCTTTTCATTTATATTCTAATTTTTTAAATAATAATAGTAATTAGGCTAAATCCTTTTTTGTTTTGGTAAGCCCTCTTTGCTTATTTTAGTAAAATTTTATTAAAATTATTGCCTAACAATGATTTTGCTGTAAAACAAAATAAAAGAAAATACTACCATAAACACACAACTTCCGATATAATACTCAAAATATTTTTTTACAATAACTACTCTCACTAAAAAAGTATATTCCATTAATGGAATCTCCTTTTAAAGCATATTTTTAGACCAAACTCAGAGCTATAAAATTGAAACAACAACCGGGTTATGTTTAAAGCTTTCAAAGCTACACGAAGCTTTAATAAAAACTCAAACATCTAACCAACTTCACAAAGAGAAGTTTGTTCAGAAACTTTAAAGAATGTGCCAAGTTGGAAGACTACAGTCATTTTACACTGAAATATGGAAGCAGGTAAATAATTTGACTTCACTTACGCCGTGTATTTTGAGAAGAAATGTGGTTTTACCTGTGAAAAAATAAGCAATTTGTTAGACATTTGCAAATATCACATACAAATTCAAAAAAAGTGTTTCTAAAAATGTATTATTGGTGGAATTCCTGTGATTTAATAATCTTACAAGCGTGAAATTTACTTTATAAGAAATAAATTAAAAATCTTATTCTTATGTTACGTTATTCCCTACACAAATTATAATTGAGGAGTATTAAAATTATGTTTGCGCGTTTAAAACGAGCGCATCTAAATTAGTTTATTTGTTTAGGAGTTAGAATACTGTGGCATTGACAGATACACAAATACACATAAAAATAAGTAAATATACGTTTAATTTGTAGTAAGTACTCCCTCTTTTATGCTGGGGGTTAAAAATAAATTGTGTAATTCAAATTCTATTAAAGTCTATTCGTAGCGTTGTAGTTGTAGCTCTCTACGGTCGTAGCCCTCTACACCGTAGATAGTGCTACAGAGTAGCGTGAAAAACAACATAACTTGCAGATTTTTAGTTCATCTAAGTTGTGCTTGGAATGTGGCGCTCGTTAACGTGAATATTTGTATTTTGGTGCGTTTAAATGAATTGAATTTTAATTATTCTATTACAACTTTCGAATTTGTTTACAACATTGTTTTATTTTCTTAAAATCTAACAAACTGGAAGAATTCTTCGTAAAGAGACATAGATTGTAAAGCTAGTTTTGCTATTATTGTAACTAATTATTTTATGATTTATTGGAAATAGTTTTTCTTTGTTTCTCATAAGTAAAAAAAATATTTACTTAACATGAAAAAATATTAATAAGTACCGTATTTTGGCATTTTGGCACAATTATTTTATCACAGCAAACAAATATTTACAAAGAAGTCGAACTTAACAATAAGATATTTTTTTAAATCAAAGAGTTTCTCGGAATCGTTCGTGTAACGTATTCGGGGGCGGCCGCCGGTCAGTCGGCTAGCGGCGCAGGGGAGGCTCGAGGCGAGGGGGAGGAGGCGGAGGGGGGCGATAAAACTCGCCGCCACTCGGCGCTGATTTCATTTACAATTCATTTGATATACTTAGCGGAGGGCGTTTGATGGACAGCGCAGGGTTCACAGCCTTCACAAAAATACTATACGAATTTCGTTGTTTTAGGCAGGTTGTTGATAAGGGATGAAGTGGTTGATAATAAACTACGATTATGTCGACATATTTTTTCTGGCCTTAAAAATATCTAAATGACTCATAGAACTGATAAGGCTGTATGGTTTTTTTTCGTGTTAGTATTCTAAATTAAAGAGCCTTTGATTAAATTTTGGTTAAAAGCATAGGTTTGAAACGTTTCAGGCATGGAGCAAAACATGGGACATCTTTTTGTTTACTCTGTAGTAAAAAGTCGGTATTAATACTGATGTTTTTTATTTACATGAGGATCTTTGCACGTGACAACCCTACGCCCGTTTAGGAATAGAGTGAGGGAACGCAAGTGGCCCCGGTAAATACGTTTTCTCATTCTCGAGGCGACACCCCTGCGGTCAGCTCCCGGAGACGGCTGCACCGTGCAAGCAGTAAGGGACTTCAAATGATTACTGATTTTACGGATGTGTACATTCTTGCTAGTCGAAAGCTTACAAAACTTTATAGTGGGGGCAAATGGGAATTTTTTGTAAAAATTTCAATCATTATCGTACATAGTTACACACTTGACTTCCACCTCTTCTGATAGTAATAGAGATGACCTTAGAACAATATACATAATTTCACAGCTGGATCAATGAAGATTCATATTATTTAAAATTCCATAACTCTTTATTGGTTGATAAGCCTTTTAAGGTTTTTAAGCCTAGAAAATAATTAAAAGTTTTTGTAAATTCCAATCTTCGTACTCACACTAATTCGAGTAAAATGTTTCTAAAACTACAATTTCCAAGTCAATTTGAAACAAAAAGTTTGTACAATTGTAAACTTTAATGAATTCAGAGAGAAAAAATCAGGCGTAAGTCAAGTTTTCTCATACACTTTTATAGCACAATGAAACCACAAAAATATAAAAAAGTATCTACTTGAATATACATATAACCATCTCTTTCAAATAGCATTTTAAAAATTACAATTGCATCTAAATTTGTATCACAATAAAAAATTGACCAAGTTAAAGTTTTTCACAAAACGATAATCCAGAGACAACTTTTTTTTTTACTTTTTTAGATTAACACTTGACCGCCATTTAATCTGATGCTAAGCGACGATGCGGTCCACGATGGAGTGTGTTTACCTAGAAGAAACCGATTCACGCTCGATTTGAAGACACAAAGATTGTAACCATCGGGGAAAACCCACTCAGGCAACGTATTCTACAGCCTAGACGTTCTTATCACAAAAGTAGAGTCAAACCTCTTCGTTCGTGTCTTTGAAACATCAACCATGAAACTACGTCGCTTTTTCAAGCTACGAGCATTCCGATAGAAAAAAAGGGCAAGGTGGTATCAGATCATGCAAATCAGTCGCACACTCTCCAAAGTGTATCCGATAAAAAACCGATAGGCTGGCAATTGCGCTACTGCTTGCATGTTACTCGAAGTATGCATGTGTGCGTGTCCACGATACTTCAGCGGTGTTTGTGTAGGTAATTACGGTAATGTGATACGCGTTATTTGGCTGATTGTTTCTTCCCATGATCCGGCGCTTCATGACTCGTCTCCTCGTGATCGCACTTTAGTTTTTCGATTGTTTCTGTCGTGCTTTATTAATTTGGAAAACACGTTCTGTGAGGAAATAAACTTACAATAATATTCATGAATTGGATACATTATTCGTTTGAGTTTCTTAAATAAATGATAAATATTGGAGGATATTTCACACACAACATCGCCTGACCCCAAACTAAGCAAAACTTGGAAGCCAGATAGCTGATACAATACTTAGAAAATTGTAAATACATGCTTATTATACATAGAAACACCCAGAAACAGTACAAATATTTGTATTTATCATAAAAAATGCTTGCACTGGGTGGAATCAAACTCACGACCCTCGGTTTCGCAGGCACTCTCACTACCAACTAAGGCATGAGGCCAGTCTTATATCTAGATTTGACGTGATCATTGTACTAGGTAAAAAATTATGAAATAACCTGAATTTTAGTATATTGGTTCATATAGTTTTTAATGCGGGAAATGGGATGGTTTTTTTACGTGGGAAGGTAAAATTTTTGAGAAGTTATTTTAATTTGAGTATTATTTTAGTATAAATGTTTAACAAATATTTTCTAAAGACAAAGCAGTTACTTGTAAATTATAATTAGCAAAGTTTTACATGTTTACAAAGTTATGCAATGTGATGATTTAGATTGCGATTAAGTCTAATGTAACGTTTTCACTGACAGTTAAAATCGTGAAAGTTAAAAAAACAAGCCATATCATAAGATTTTTTTAACATAATATTATTTCTAAAATAAATGAATACAATTTATAAGCAATAGTAAGTTAAAGTTGTTAGTCAGGAGTTAGTTTATCCACCCACAATAGTTTATTTGGTTCACAAGTTCAAGTCAAATACAAACTACGGCTAAGTAAATCAAGTGTTGACTTTGTCTCAGCTATAGCGAATCACTCGGCTCTGCTCGGAGTGGTTTGCATTAGCGTGCATTCAAGCGACGCGGTCGATGACATCCGCCTGAAACTCAGACATGAGCGGAGCGGGTAGCGGACTGAATACTGTTTTGCTAGTATGAAGATACGGTAATAGTACTTTAAAAAGTCTTTGTAGACCATACTATATTTTTTTATCATTAGTTGAAGGGAACACTAAGAAGAATTAATATATGCAATTTTTAAATTTCCTACATTTTCCAATTTACGGCTCAAGACGCCACCAAAAACATTTTATTTTGAACAGACATTTATTAAATGTTTAGATTAGGATATCGCTTGCACCTCTGAGTATTTCACCAACTGAAGATGCACAGAACTTAACGCCGAAGGAAGTATTGCAAAGAAAAACTTGTAAGTAATCTGTTTATTTTGGATTTCTGATTTCTGCCTTTAATAAATCGCTTTGCCCATGAACTCGTTCACACCCGTAACCTTACACGGAACCACTTTTCTACTATTTTGCGGCTAATATATTGACAGACAGACAACTCGCCTTGTATCTATTAGGCGCCTTTCACGCAATTATTTGAACTTAATCTGTCTGAGGAAGAATAAAATGATTTAGTGAGTTAGTTTTCTTATTATATACGAGTAACTTAATCATCGCTATTTAGGATAACATTCGTGTTCCAAAATAGTATGACAGTAGTTTTCGTTCTTTGAGGTTTTATTTATTGTATAAAGTGACAAAACGAGCAAGATATGCGCCCGATGGTAAACAATATACCTTCCTATAACAGCACAGCGCCACCCAAGTATTGAATCCAAATTTCAGATATTTCAGATGATTTATCTCTCTCTATTTCATGTTAATTTAGTTACAATCTGTGTTATGTAATTACTTAAGTTTATTTTACCAGCTTACGGTTGTCTGGAAGAAATCGGTCAAAGCGATAAAGTCACCAATTGCTATTTTATTCTAAGGTTTTTTCTGTGTTATTGTTATTTTTCTTTGTAATTTAAGTGCAATAAATAATAAAGAGTTTATCTATCTATATTAAATTTTATATGAAGAAGAAAACTATAAAAATACAGAAAACTAGAATTTTATACGATTATAGTATTTCACACCATAGTTATTTATAACAGTTTTTTATAACAGTGAATTTGACGTGGGTCAGTACAATTTTAATAAAGACATATACTCGTATAATGTTTGACAGTTTTCTGTACAATAATTATTATAGTGCAGTGAAGTAGTCATTTCGAGCTTTGAAAATGAATCCAATTTGTATGCTCTTTCTTTTGTTTTTGTTGTTTTATTAATTGACGTGTAAATTATACATTTACGAATAAAGTACTTTGACTTTGATGTTATATTATGTATATTAGTCTGCCCTACTAATCTGTTATATTTATGGCCCAGATGCCATGCCCTTTCATTCACTTTAAGATATAATTAACGTAGAAAGAGTCGCTTCATTCCGCTCGCGTCTCACGGCGACGCTCGGGAGCTGTTAAGGACAGGACTTTGTGTCGTCCGAAGTCGGAACAATTCCTTTACAACGGGGAATTTCACTGAAATGTCATGCAGCATGGCAGGATAACTTGCTTAGTTCATTTACACGTTAACCGAGATATCATTTAAAGTAAAATATGGTTACCTACACAATAGGTAAGCAATATCCAGTGGCCATTATTTTTTTTAATCATTAATTTTATAGGAGCTTTTAGACTACAAGTCTATGCCAGCCCCATCGTAACCTAATATACCATATTTACAATATTTTATATTTACTAACTATGAGGAAATATATATAAGCCAACTAGGTAAAATAATAGTCGAGCAGGAATGATTTCGAGCCCGGTGAAAACAATCCGCCAGTCCATAAATCATTCCTGCATCTTTAGAATTAGGGTTAGATAACATTGCTTAAATTATGCCTACTTCGGACTCGCTGACGTTTAGTATTTATAATATTAACTTCTTGTTTGTTTACGTTACGTAAACAAACAATTACAACAATGTTTTAAGGCTCCTACGGTGCATTGTTTCAAGGGAACTCAAACACTTAAATGGCAATTTATCGCAAATAGCAATCTTTTCCTGAAAGCATTTTTCAGATTACCCATTCACTTAATAATCGAATTTCAGTATTTTCGCTTTTAAAACAGTCATACCAAATCTAAGCCAAACGGAACCTCAACAAATGTAATGTATCAAGGTGTAATAAGTGTCAAAAGCATTTCCGCTTCGATTAGGTACGATGATCTACCGGAACCCCGGAACCCGTCTGATATCCTGCTCAAGCTATGACGGAAGTCAACTAAATCTTACTCTTATTTAGGGTCAGGTTTATCGTGGTTTACCTGCTTTTCTAGTTTCCAGTTTTAATGTCAATTTCAGAATTTTACTAATACATATTATAAAAGTTTTGGAAATTCTTATTGTTCTTTCTCACTCACACTTGAACGGTTCGCGTTGATATTTCAAATACAGATAGAGTATAAGTCTGCGATAACAAATAGGCTGGCTTCTTATTGCAAGGAAATATCAGAACCGAGAACTACGCGGCTGAAACCTCAGAGCGCTGCTAGTTAAAAACAAAAAGCTCTTCAAAAACGCCTCTCATCTTATGCCAAGCGAAGTTTGTACTGTGAATGACATGATACCTGACATACCAGGCCACTCAGAAAGTTTTGC
Source organism: Ectropis grisescens (assembly GCA_017562165.1). NCBI lineage: Eukaryota > Metazoa > Arthropoda > Insecta > Lepidoptera > Geometridae > Ectropis > Ectropis grisescens. The sequence goes on along the minus strand of CM029792.1, from coordinate 618,167 downwards.
GAAAAATAGTTTTTATGTATAAGACACTGGCCACTTGTAATTATTTTGAAAAAAGCAATATCTTTTAATAATTTTAATAAAATAATATCTTTTATCAACATAAGCAATAGGGATGTTAACAATTTTTCGGAATTGCTTTTATTTTGAAGAGTGACATTTGTTTACCATAAAAAATGTACAGAAGTAAACAATCTAGTCAGTCTTCGATAGCTAAGAGCATTTAGTCTGTAAAGCTAATACAAATAAGATTCAAAGTCGAATGACCGAGTGGGGAGGACGGCTTTACGGTCTTCCGTCCCTCTTTCTTGTGAACATAAAAAAGAGATGCACGATCACTAAAATTCGGTCCCCAGGCCCGCGATAAAAGCTATGCAATAGTGTAATTTCGATTATTTAAAAGAAAAAAACCTCTGTTTGATTTTAAAATTTACCTACGCATTTTTTTGAGATCCAATTTAAAATTTCGTGTCTCATTAAAAATGGGTCTTGTTAAAAGATTGGACGTTTGTTGCTCAATCACGTCAAAACAAATCAGTTTGAAATTTAGAACAAAGTTAGATCTGGAATAGCACATAATTTTCTTGTCCCGAAAAGATTACTGGAACGTGAACCGCGGGTATCTGCAGTAGGTACTTTTATAATCGTAAATACCTATATTAGAGCCATAAAGCACAGCTTATGGATTAATCTAGTGTTAATAGTCCTATTTGGTTTTAAATAATATTAGTAGTTTGATTTTACTCAAAAATATTACAGGCTTTGTCGTGCGTAAGCTTAAAATATAAGTTCGGAGTACAACTGAGCGCCTGAGTCGACGATATCAGACATACTCCTAATTGAATGTTATCAAATTAATTATCAGTGAAATTAATTACTTAGATTCACGATTCGGTTAGTTAATGAAGCAAGCAATCCATCGCACGAGAGCTGCAAGTCATTCGACAGACATTACGCGTTTCGAGGGTCGTTGGGTGGAAACAATGCCTGCTGCGCGGACAATGTATGTGGGCTTAATTGATTTTTACATACGGTGTTTTGTTCAGTAAAATTTTAGAGGGAGAGGGGTAGTTGAAACTAGGTGGCTGTATCGTTTATTTGTTATTTTAGTTGCGAAATCTTCACTAAATTTAATTATATTGACATCGATATTCCTACATTACTAATATATTCTACTAATATGTTACTAATTTTGTAGTGGCAGGGCTCTTTGCAGAGTCCATATGGGGAGGTACCACACCTTTGCCTGTTGTCCTACCGCCAACCAGTAATGTGCAAACATTTCTGTTTTGCCGGTTTGAAGGGCAATGTTTCCAGAGAAATTACAGGGCTTAGAGATCTAACATCTTAGATCTCTGGGTGACGAGCGCAGTGCAGTGCTAGGTAATGATTTGGACTCTTCATATTCCCATAGCTGCGTTTCTACTATGCTACTACTAACATTACAAATGTCAAAGTTTGATGATTGTTTGGTATTGACATCTAAAATAGATATTCTAGTACTTTCTAAGCTCAGATGAAACACTTTCTAAGAATCAATTTTCGAAGAGTCTTCTCTTTATTAATTCTTTTGTCCGCACGAACGAAGCCACAGGTAAGTCGAATTATTTTATAAAAAGGCTAAATGAAATCTGGAGATAAAGAAAGTGCTTCGTGGGATTTCGTAAGTAAATATTCTATCAATATCAATTACTTACATAGAGAAATAATATTTACCTACTTATGGCTTACAAAACTACGTCTATATGGTAAAGTTAATCATAGTCTATCACTATTATTATACGAATACTAGCGACCCGCCCCGGCTTCGCCCGCGGTTACATAACCTACGGCACTCAATGATTACGTTAATATCCAACGGTGAAAGAAATTTTGAAATCCATCACGTCGCTGAGATTAGAGCGTTCAAACAAATAACCTTTTTAGCTTTTTAATTTTATACGAGTGTCATCAATGAATCAAAATATAAAATTTTAATAGTATGCACGTTTTCTTAACGTCAATACTTAATTTGTATTTAACTGTAGTAGTATCTGGCATCCCGTATTTTTTTCTATTTTTTTTTCTAAAACGTTTTTTTTTTTTCGAAAGTGACCTGATATGGCATGGTACTCTCGTCGTCGTCGTATCGTCACTCTAAAGGTACTATAAAAAAAATCAAAACACTAGATTTGGATACATTAGCAATATTGATATTTAGTTACATTCAAAAGTCGTTTGACCATAACACTAACAAGAACAAAATTAAAAATTTTGTTTAACCCCCGACTACCTCAGATTTGTTATCTGTACAACATTCTACTAGACAAGCCCTTTCATTTGATACCCATATTAAGCGAGTTGTGAAAAAAGAAATGTATTTCGCCATTTTGTGGTTGCGGCCATCTTGGATTTGAAATTTGTCATAGTTCAAAGTATTCTACTAGTTAAGCCCTTTCGTTTGATACCCATATTGAGGCAGTAGTGAAAAAAATATGTAATTCACCATTTTGTGGTGGCGGCCATCTTGGATTTGAAATTTGTTATAGTGTATTGTATTCTACTAGTCAAGCCCTTTCATTTGATACCCATATTGAGGTAGGTTGTGAAGAAATATTTTGTCCGCCATTTTGTGGAGGCGACCATTTTGAATCGATATTAACCAAACATAAGAACATCCGCACGGACCTTTAAATAAAAAAAAACGAATCGAAATCGGCCCATCCGTTTGAGCTCTACGGTGCCACAGACAGACACACACACAGACAGACAGACAGACACACAGACATCGACGTCAAACTTATAACACCCCTTTTTTTGGTCGGGGGTTAAAAACAATAAACAAAATCCATACATAAAATCACGGACCGGTTCACCGGGTCAAACGCACCCGGATAAAACAAAAATCAATTCAATTACCTCTCCCTACATTTACATATCCCGTCGATATTCCGGGCCGGTGCGGGGCGGCGCGGCAGCGGAGTGAGAGCGGGTGGGCATTGAGCGATGCAGCAAATCCTTCGTGTCATTGTGATTGATCCGGTTCAAACTGCTCCGAACCGGTCGGAACCGAATGATTTATACAACCCAACCGGATAACACCGGCAACAGGAGGTCTTCAAATAGATAGGGCGAATTAATGGGAAGCGTTTTTTTCTAGTTTAAATGGATATACGGATAACATTGGTTTGATAGATACTGACGTAGGTCAACCTATTTGAAACATCAAACTATAATACTCAATATCATTATTTTAGTAGTGGTCTCTTTGCAGAGTCCGTCTGGGGAAGTACCACGCCATTGCCAGTTATTCTACCGCCAAGCAGTGATGTGCAAACATTACTGTGTTTCGGTTTGAAGGGCAATTTCCCCAGTGAAATTACAGGGCCTATACCCTATGCCTATCTCTATAGATAAAACATCTTATGTGTCTGGGTGACGAGCGCAGTACAGTGCTAGGTAGTGATTTGGACTCTTCGTGTTCCAATAGCTGCATGTCACTGTGCTGTTATGTGGCAGGCATGTTGCTTATCATCAGGCACATGTCCTGCTCGTCTCGTCACTATATTTTTTTATACAAAAATGATTATTGGCATTTAATATTTTAGAAAATATGTCATAATATGTTCGGTCACAGTGAGCTATCACCAAGTCAACCAATATTCACGGAAGTTGACATTTACGTCAAATTTGGTACAACATGAGCATAGCATGAGGAATATTATTTTTTTGAATCAATGATGTTTATTTGGCAACTAGCAGCCTTTGGCATTTGGCAGGGTTTCCCCCGCGGTTCTACCCGCATTGTTGCCGTTCCCGAAATTTTGCCACGATGCAAGCCTATTGTGTATTGTAGCCTATGTGTTATTGTTATTCCAAACAATAATTGTACATTGACAAACATTGATGTTTAAATTGTACATTCATTAGTAAAGAGCTTTGACTTTAATATATTTGTATTTTAAGTTTAAACACGATCTATCCAAACTTTTCGCCGTGATTGAACAACAAACACCCAACCATCAAACCATCCAAATCTTCACATTTATAATATAACTAGATGTCCGCCCCGGCGTTGCTCGTGGTACATTATATAGTACTCATCAGGATCCCGTACATATACAACGGTGAAAGAATGACTGAAATCGGTTCAGTCATTCCTGAGAATATCGCTTTCAAACAAAACACCTCTTCAGCTACCTGCTACGCCACCTGTCGGAAATTGTTTGTATCAGCTCAAATTTAGAAAAAAAAGTTTGATTAGCAAAGGTTTTATATTCAAGAGGTATGTAATCTGTGACATTCAATGACGCAATCTTAGACACATGCTGTCATGACAAAGCACGAAACGTACGAAATCTCTCAAAACGAAATATTTTTTCCCGATTTTGTTACATTCTTGATTCATGCTCCGCTTCTATTAATAGTAGCGTTATGTTCTATAGCCTATAGCCTTCCTCGATAAATGGACTATTCAATAAAAAAAGCATCTTTCAATTCGGACCAGTACTTCCCGAGATCCTAGCGTTCAAACAAACAAACTCTTCAGCTTTATAATATTAGTATAGATTAGGATAGTGGGATGTCCAAGTAAAGCCGGAACGGGCCGTTAGTTATTTATTAAATGCTTGAATACATGTTTTTCTACACGTATCGCACGTTCCCCGCAGTTCCCCGCAGTTCTCCGCAGCTCCCCGCGGAAGGGTTGGCGAACGCATCGCTCATTCATGATTGATCCCCGCCATACGTCTTAATGAATGTACACCATTAATTATGTTGCGCCTACTTCGCTTTATTGTTATTATATCATAAGCGAGGTATATTGTGTCTGTTTATCGAGAAGGGAAGGTTCGGAGTCGTTAAGTCTATGATATGAAACAATAAACATCATTCACAAAAATACGTACAATGTAAATAACAATCGTATACTTAAACGAAATATTTTACACTACCATACATTTGTACAAAGCAACTACCTGTACATCTATACTAATATTATAAAGCTGAAGAGTTTGTTTGTTTGTTTGTTTGAACGCTAGGATCTCGGGAAGTACTGGCCCGGATTGAAAGATTATTTATCTATTGGATAGTTCATTTATCGAGGAAGGCTTTAGGCTATAGAAAATAAAGCTACTATTAATAGAAGCAGAGCATGAATCAAGAATGTAACAAAATTGGGAAAAAATATTCCTTTTTAGGAGTCTTCGTACGTTTCGTGCTGTGACATGACACATGACAGCATGTGTCTAAGATTGCGTCATTTAATACTAAATATAGGAAATGCTATCTATCTTGTTTTACTATATTTGCTAAGGTTACTCGTATATATGTATGGATATTTGTTGCTTTTTAAAAAAGGTTAAACCAACTTCATAATTCACAAACAGACACGCAAGAGCGAAAAATAAGTGTTATGATTTTAAGCGCTACTTCGTCGATTCAACGTGATTTAGCAAGAAATATCAAAACTTTTGCATTTATATTAGTGGGGTTAGGTTCATCCCTACCAAAAAACAAAAAAAAAAGAAAAGCGTTAAAATCGGGCGATTCATTACGATAGAGTGCGACCACAAACACCTTGACTCGAGGCTTCAGATAAAGAAATCTATTATTTCAGGTAATTTCTTGGCTTAATAAAACTTTTTTTCCCGAACCTCCCTAATGTAACAAAAGAAGTGCTTTAATTGGTCAATCTTAGTCAATCCGAATGCGAGTGTAATTGGGCCATCAATTACCTCCGATGAGTGGCGAGGGAGGCCACGAGGCGGAAGGGTGGCTTACTCAATAGTGAGAATATTTTCTTAATAATTATTATGGGTGAGGTTTTTGCCACTAGCTTTGGATTTGTTCGGATACTTAACCAAGTTGAACTGATTTTTTTCGGTAAAAGAAAATGTATAATGTAAATGAAAAGTTTTCAACTAAATATTTTCTTAAGATTATAGTCGTGAGCTATTATTTATTATTGTTATTAGATTAAAAAATGCTGCTAAAGTTACGGCTGGTCTAGTCGGGGGACTGGTGACTGCCGATCCGGAGACCTAAGGTTCAAAACCACGCGCACCGCTGTCTATTCGAAGTCATGTGCGTAATCGCTAAGTTAAAACGGTGAAGGAAAATATCGTAAGGAAACCGACATGTACCTAGAATCTTTCGTAGTTATCCACCAGTAGTTAATGTCATCTACTATTCCGCATTGGACCATCGTGGTGGGTTATGGCCTTAACTCTGTCCTAGCGAGAGAAGGTCCCGATTCCCAGCAGTAGGAACATCTTAGTGGGTTGTTTACGCGTCCGCTGCCCCGTTCCCGTTCCGAGGTTCCGACGCTATGGCGCATGCTTAACATGTTAGTGCTATATTTTTATGTAAAACTTCGTGGTATTAAAAATCCAGTCAAATTATGTCTATGAACGATATAATAATTTCTATAACGAAAAATAATGTCTATACTACTAGATGCTTGTATCCTACAAACAAATCCTGATCATCCAGTAACAGAATCATCAGTTAAATCAAAAAAATTTCATTGTGCACTAAACGTACCAGTAAATGAAACTAGAATTAAATCACTAAAAGACTGATAAAGTAAAAAGTAAAAATATATTTGGAAATGAAAATTATATCGGTGTAAAGTCCTCCGGAATTAGAAAACTGAATTCGAAATTTCGGTCGAAAAACAATCCATTCCAATTTTAAAACTCAGAAATCGCGAAACTTTTAAAATATTGCTTTATATTTAAGGAACTTCGGAGCGTGTAACTGCGAAGTGCCCCGGGCGACTTCATAATGGCGGTAGAACACCGGAAATTGTGCGCCGCCATCTTGGACTCGACCGGAAGTGGGCCGATTTCGCCGGACACCTCTAAGATTTGGGATTTAGCTGGATCTCGTGGCCACTTGATATTTATTGACTAAATTCAATTATTGATAGTAAGCCCGTGTTTATGACACTTTGCAAAACGGCGAGTTTTCAGAATAATAGATAAGAGTAAAAATGCATGAAAAAATATATTTCATTTTTCTGACAAATTTCTGACGCCACCATTGGCGTAACTGAGAACTATTTTGTACTCCAAAAGCATTTCATTTTAGTGGAATAACGTTTTCTTGAAAATAGGCATGATTAAAAGAAACTAATAAAAGAATACATCAGCCCGTCCGTCAGTTACACGAAATATATTGTAGGTTCATGACAAAATATTGTCTATCCTTTCACAAACCAAAAATTACGAAGATATAGTGCTTATAAGTTTCGAGTCACATCATGTCTATGTACGATTTTTCTGTAGACGTGACGTCACTACCTCTTTAGAAGTTCGATGATCTACAGCTTCGTCGATGTTTAATCATTAGTTGGTAAAAGAATGGATAGAATAGAATATAAATATTTATTGGCCTTATAACAAATTGTTACATTAGGTAAGTCAATACAAAAATTCGATCAAGTCATAATTAATTCCAACAATATTATTCTTACAGCGCAGCGTTATAATCATGAATTAAGTACTTATTATGTTATAACATTAAACAATTACCTACCTGCGACGCCGAGGGTCGTGGGTTTGTTTCCCACCCAGTGCAAATATTTGTGCGATGAATTCAAATGTTTGCACTGTGTCTGGGTGTTTCTATTTATAATAAGTATGTATTTAAAACTATATAAGTATTACATCAGCTATCTGGCTGCCATCACACAAGCTTTGCTTAGTTTGGGGTCAGATGGTGCTGTGTGTGAATTGTCCACCAATGTTTATTTATTTATTTAATTCGGGCCCAAATTAACAAATATCATTACGAACCTTGGCCAAAACTTACTTAGCTAAAAATGCTCAAATGGTAATTTTGCACAAAATTTACAAAATCTGTCAAATTTAGGTCAACAATACAATAAACATATTTAGCTAAAATACATGCATACAATATCAAATTAATTCAGTAAAAGTAAATGTCAAATTTTTTAAACATCTGTCAAATTCAAAAAAAGGGCACAATTATACAAAAAAAAAATTCATTATTGCGGATACCGCCAGCGGTTCCACACTCACTCACTAAGTCCTCCAAGTTGACGCACGTCATGGCTCCGATTGTCTATAATCAGTTGCCACATGACGTCACGGCAATAGAGAACCTAAACCTATTTGAAGTCAAGCTTAAAAAATGGCCTGTCGAGTAGTCTTTTTATGACTTTAATGAATTCAAAATGTAAGTTTGACAGTGAATTTTATTTAATTAATGATTAAGTCCAACGGCACATGTTCTAGTTTTTTATTTAATAACACATTTTGTTGATATTTTTTTGAAATGTAAAATTATACTTTATTAATAAATTATGATTATGATACGTGTTTTAATGAGTATGTACTTTTAAGTGTGTAAGTTTAACTTGAGTTATTTTTACTAATAACTCAAATATCGTCTAACGTGTCTCTTCGATGCTTTTGTAGTAGAAAGGTATTTGTAACAGATGTTACCGTGTCGCAAGTTGAATATTTCTTTAAAAACTTATATAACCTTTGGCCTAAACGAAAAAATTAACAAGTATTTTACTTGCATATGTTTTGTTTAAATATCTGTAAATCGGCGGAAATATTGAACTACCGGACGACGCAAAGCGCGCATTTATTTCAGCTATTTTTAAATACACTAGCATCGCCTCGCGGTTTTACTCACATAGTTCCCGTTCTTATAACTTTTTCGGGATAAAAAGTAGTAAGCTTATGTGTTTTCCAGATTAAAATACAACTGGTTTACACATTTTAGCTCGATTTAAGCTCGGTGTTTTGTGTGAAATATCCACCCATATTTATTTATTCAGACGTTTTAACGTTATGGAGCAACAAACGTCCAAAAATGTATAACATAATGGGATTAAGTAAGATTTGCTTCATGTAACTAGAGCAAGTATTTTCTTGTCAAAGTTTTTGTGATCCACGTATTCAAGCGGATCCTAGCAAGGACTATCTACAAAACCTACACGATATTGCACAATGAGTCGCAACAATGAACACAGCATTAATTACACAACCGAAAAAATGCGGCGCAGAGCAAAAACTAAGCCCGTGTAGACTTAGCCTTACTACGTACCTACCTCTGCGTTTCATAAGATTATTTATTTTAGCAAAAGTCGTTTCTTCGTACTAACTAGGTACGTACGCACTGTGCCGTATATGGTGTCGGCCTATATATGGGTCGGAGTCCTGTGAGTACAATTAATCAATGTCAATACAATTAAAATACAATTAATCCAGAGACGCCCGTTTATTGCCACTGCACATTAATACTAAATTTAATACAGTGCGCACAGTACTTTCCCTATTATTTTATTTTTCAAAATTTAGCTATATTGGGGATACTAAAATCATAAAGATCCTTAATACAATTTCAATATAATTCATTGAAAAGTCAATAGCTTTGAGACTGAGGGTATGAGAATTCAGTTGGTATGGATAGCATTTCAAAATTTCGTCGAATACATAATTTAATTTAACTCTAAAGCACAAATTTATGTACATAACCATAATTTTTATTTATAAATTAAAAATAAAAAGACCTAAAAACAAAACTTCTTTTCAGCTTTATAATATTAGTATAGTTTAATTCATTCATAATTTAAGAGCGACGCTCTTGTCGGTGGAGTTCCTTCCATGTACTTCTACACTCCGCCTTCTCCTTGACTTCCTGATACGACACTACATTTATCTTCTCCTTCACTTGGTTCATGTAACTTCTCCTAGGTCTACCTCTCTTCCTCCTCCCTTCTAATTTACCTTCCATTATTGTTCTAATGAAGTTGTCGTGTCGTATCAGATGTCCCGACATCTTCCCTCTTCAGATATAGATTCAGCAAATTAAATTTAGTGACACACCGATAGCAGACTACTTACCAGAGCTGCAGTATTTCTTACCATCACACGCACGGTTTGATCTTAACTTCATTCTAGCTTAAATATAAAACCTATTAACATTTTGATTTATTTATTTAGCAAATTCTTTCCATTGTAAAATGACATCATCGCTGTAAAACCTGATGCCCCTGGCGGGATCATCCATATTAATCCCGAGTAGAGAAGAGTTGAAGAGAGGAAAGGGGGAGGAAAGGGGCAGGGAGGGATGTCTCATCCATATGGAGCGTTGTTTACCATGCGGCCTCGCCAACGAATGGGTAAATGTTTTTCAAACGCCTTCAACGCTGGAATCAATACGTAGGGTGCAGGGATGGCGTGAGGCTGCCAAACGTAGCCCTAGTACTTTTGCTTAGACATTAAAACGTTCTCGGACAGGGCGCAAAATAATCCGACTAATTTTATAAATACAAATATTTGGATATATGAATGTTTGTTGATCAATCACATCGTAACGTATGAACGGATCGGGCTGAATTTTAAAACACAAATAGGTTGTAGTTAGAAAGAACACATGGGCTAGTTTTGTATCTCGGAAAAATGACGGAAACGAGTATTGTGGGGGTAAAACAACACTGAGAGTTTACAATATATCTCAAATCTACTAAATACTCATAACATAAAATTGGCAGTTATAGAGACGGAAAACTTATAACTTAGAATTTTAGTATTAAGCAGCGGTTAACGTTGCACAAAGCGTCAACTGTAAAAGTTATTTTTTTTAAAAGATTGACGAAACAAGCAGGACATGTGCCTGATGGTAAGCATGCCTGCCACATAACATCACTGTGACACGCAGCTATTGGAACATGAAGAGTCCAAATCATTACCTAACATTGCACTGCGCTCATAACCCAGGGATCTAAGATGTTATATTTTTAAGCCCTGTAATTTCTCTGGAAACATTGCCCTTCAAACCGGAAAATAATATATGTTGCTCATTCAAAAAATTGCTGCTACACCGCTACGCTGATACGCTGCTACGCCGCTACATTGAGATGTTGATTATAAGAACCCATTTAGATTTTCTCTTACTATAAAGTTCTAAAAGAAGTTTTCTTTTAAAACAATGATTAAAATTTAATTAATGTCAATCCGTTTTAGAGGAGTACGATTATAAATCACAAACCAAGGTTTTAATAAATTATATATACTATCTGAAGTATAAACGAGCGTGCTACGCACAACAGTCAGCTGTTGACAAGCAATAAAACAAAAGGAAGCACAAATATTAACTCTGACCGCGAGACGTACATGTGTCGGCGGGTCAAGACAAACGAGCGAGTGTTCCGAGCGGAGGCCAGCGGTGAGTGGCGGAGAATGGCGGTGAGTGGGGAAGAATGGCGGAAAATGGCGGAGAGTGGCGGAGAATGTTCATCTCGTGTGATATTTCAGCGCCATTATCTTGGGCGCTCATTTCCGCCGCCGTTATTAGGAAAATTCTAACTTATTGCGGCGCTAGTGCGGCAAAACCACCGCGCGGCGCAAGCGACGAGCGACTGGAAACTTCATTTCTTCACATAACATAATATAAAGCTGATATTTTAACTAAGTATTACATACTAATGCATAAGATTATGATGACATTTGTTTGTAATCATAACCTTTTAAAATGTATTTGGAAAATTTGTGAAACCTTCATTACTTGGTATTATTTTGTCACGTGCCTAAATTATACAACATTCAAACACAAAATAAATATTTGATATTTCAGAACAAACCGTGAACAATTTTCACCCGTCACCGTATGGTTAGGCACCTTTTCGTGGATAATTAGCGATTTGATTTTCTAATGTTTAAACTATGATACTATTGTACCATCATTATCTTCCCAACATTCTTATTTCCAATGCTGGTATAAATGAAAGTCTCTCTCTTAGTGATAATTCAAAACCTACCGATCAGAACTTAAGCAAATTTAAATAGGACAGTGTATACATAATTCCAAATCGGTTTGCCCCGAAACATCTAAGGTAACAAACACAAAAATAAAGAAGAATTAAGAACTTCTTTTTTTTAACTCATCTAGATTTTTTTGGACAAAAGCTTTATTATGTTAAGAATTATATAAAGAATTGTTTAAGATAAATCTTTACTGACAAACTTAAAATCGCTAACCTCTCCGCTTCCGTTCACAGCTTAGACCACGCGTCCTCACCATTAGAACTAAGTATAATACGGTGTGAAAGGGTGTCCGTACGTGACATCCCGCGGATCCGACCCGACTTATTGTAAAAACTGCTTAATGTACACTTCTCGTAGGAGCTGAGCGGGCGGAGCCGCCGGCGGCAGCGTAATCACGATTTATTCACGTTCGCGATAAGGACGAGTTCATTCTAAGTAAGGTATGTAGTGGAGCGTTAACTTAGCAAGTCGTCCGTATAATACTTATCTTCGTACATTTTTACATACTAACAAGCTACATAATTTAATTTATCACTAAAATACAAATTTATATACATAACCATAATTAATACATACATTAAAAATAAAAAATGGGTCCTTATAAAACTAACACGTTGAGATCACAGCCGCGCGGCGCGGCGGGTTCCCAGACCACCGGCAGCGTAGCCCCGTTGGATCGCGATGCTTATTTTTTGGGCAAAGTAAGTGCCAGCTCTGAGATCCCCTGAGGCCAAACCCAATGGCTTCGACAGTTGTTTTGTGAGTTTTTTTACTATCTTCAGTTGTTTTTAGCTTTGTGGATTAACTACCAGTAACAATTAAAGTTTATCATTCTGGCAAATGATTCCAATGTCAGAAAATTTTGCAAAACTAATAATTATTATCAGAGTAGCAGAGAGAGCCATGGAAAGGTCTATGCTCGGCATCAAACTGCAAGATCGTATCCGAAATACCAAGATCCGACGAAGAACGAACGTTTGGGACGTCGGAACTGCGGTAATGCAGCTAAAGTGGAGTTGGGCAGGGCACATTGCTCGACGCGATGATGACCGATGGAGTAAAGTTGCGACCGAGTGGTGGCCGAGGCGAGGTAGGTGGAGCGTCGGACGTCCAGCTGCAAGATGGGTCGACGATATCATCTTTAGTCGAACCTGGACTCGATAGGCTCAGAACCGGCGAAGAAGGCGTGAAAAAAGAGAGGCTTATACCCAGCAGTGGGATAAAAAAGGATGTGGATGATAATGATGACGATTTTTTTAAACATGCTTCTAATTATTTGTGTGCAGGTAACAATGTTTTTTTACTGACAAGTCTTTATTTTACTGACAAAGCCATTTTACAGCCGCTTCTATACATGAGATTTAATAATTATATTCAAGAACACGTCTTTCGCAAAGTTTATCGATTCTACGACAGTTACAGCTGCCAAGTTAAAAATCGCCAGAAAATATAAATAAAATAAAAGCGAAATATTGAGTCGAGTAGAGAGAGACTGTCAACTCGAATGAAATGTTTATTGTAAGTAAATCAACAGTTTCTGTAGCAGGCCGGTTCGTTTCGCTAACCTCGATAAATCGCACTCAAGACGCGAGTGTTTAGATTAGTCGAGTTACTCGCGCTAATTTCCCGACGAGCGCTAAGTTGAGTTTAGTCAAGTGTTTGGTTTGAACTAGATGGCGTCATCTTTCAGGAGAGCTTCGTCCTAAATAGTTAGCTGACACGTTCAATGACAAGAAATACGTAGTATTTAGAAGCATTTCAAACGTATATGATAGACGATGAAGTTTTTTTAGTGAAATTTTGTTTAGGCGCATTGGCCGTTTTATGAGATGAAAATAAACAATTAAAGTCACAACAGTGTTACCGGTTATAACACCGATATCTCGGTATTATAAGCATGTTCTGATATTGTCTGAATAAAAAGACAGAGAAAATTGAAAAAGTGGTTGTCTTATGTACACCGGATAAACTTTCATAGGCATTTAGCTTTTATTTGGCATTACAAACAAACAGACGCTTCAATTTGATTCATATATTAAGGTCTATATATATGTATAGACAAACTTCTGATTTTGGTAGCACTAATTATTATAATTAAACATACTTAAGTATGTTTAATGATTAGATATAATTAATTTTGACAAATTGTTCCATATTTCATTTTTTATTATTTATTATGAAATGTATATTAATTAACTTATAATGACATTTATATTGAGTATAATTGATCTTATTTGTAGATTTATATATTATTAGATAGATTTATTTAGATTTAGATATACAAATATTAAAGAAATTTATTATTGACATGTAACAATGGTTATGAATTTATGATTATGATTATTTACCGTAACCGCTAAAGACTCATGAATCATGAGTATTATGTAGGTACTCCAATCTATCTCAAGTTATGGTTAAATGACACAAAGCATTTAATTGGTAATAACTGTCTACATTATGACGCCGTTTTCAATTAACCAAAATACACCTTTAATAAGACGAGAATACACAAGTCAGTACGTAACTATGAGAAACATCCCACTTTCTCACAACGTTATTAAATTCATCTGAAAATCAAGCAAAACTGTCAGGGAATAAACAAACTATCCTCCAGCGACTCGTCCGAGCAGCTATCCCGTGCAAACGCAACACCCGCTTCAAATAATGAAATTAGCGTCTGTGCGCCCGCTTTAAGAACCCTGATTTGCGTAATCAAAGACCGTCTAATGAGATTTGCGATGGCAGCGCCCCCTACATTAATAAATGCTTTGTGCTACTTTTACTTCTGTTTATTTAGTTAGGCAAGGGTTTGTGAGCAACGGGGTGGATGGCACAGTCGTACTCTCAAAGATACTTCTTAAGAAAAAAGGTATGGTAGTGATGGACAATTTCTATACAGTAAATTGAAGGAACATTTTATGAAAGCGCGCTCCATTGTAGATTGGCTCTTTGCTCGGAAATATTTAATACTGGATCTTTTAGCATAAGTAGCCTTTATATTCTCATTTCTGGAACTCGAAGTCTTCTCTCACAAGGATAGAGTTAAGGCTAGAATCCAGGACGCTGGTTGGCGGACGATACACGATAAAGATATCTTTAACTAATACTACGTATAATAATAAATGATAAAGATACCTTTAAAGATATATTTCTCGGAACACGACGGATTCCTTGCGATGTTGTTTTTACCATTAAAGCTAGTGGTGATGGCAAAATTGTACAGTTGTACTTTAAAAAGTACTGTGAAGTGCAGGGATTCGAGTGTACGACTTCACAGGCCCAACTATAGCATTTGTCGTCACTTAGCCACTAAATTAACAAACTGACAATTTCAACCGTAAATTTAGTCATTCATTGAGGCGTTTATTGTCTGTGAAATGAGAACATTCCAAAATTTAATCAAAATTTTAGATAGAAAAACTCTACAGTTCGAATAGACGTCAAATTTCCCGTTCCTGCTAAATGCTGACTATTATTTTCAGTACAAAGTCATACAAATATTTGCAAGTACGCACGCATAGTACGCTTGCATTGCATCACACGATAAGACAGTAAAACGATAATAAGACAATATACATTTTAATATACACCTATCTCATCACTTCATTTTAACTAAGCGTAAAATACTGTTGTTACATTGAAACACCCAAGAATGTATTCTTAGGTGTGACAGTATTTCCGAATATTTTTATTATCGAAATTAAATATGTTTGTTTTATACCAGGTAGTGTGTAAATTATGTTTATGCTAAGTAACCCAGCATAACTGAGATGAATTAATGATATTTGTGAGTTAGGCAGCCTAGTTCTCCGCCCCGGCGTCGCTCGTAATCCCGAGTCTGGTCGGCCGCTGGCGTGCTCTATTAATCAAGTAGGTCGTTAATCACACCCTGACAGCAGAACATACATACAGAAATACACACTTAATGTATAGTGTGATGTATTTACTTAGACCTGAGGTGAAGAAATTGATAAGCTCGTTTTCGCGTAGGTATGCAGCAATAAATTATAATAATGCTGGCTGACCTCACAATAAATGATCTACCTGACGCCGTAAAGGGTGCAGACATATTCATGTATGCAGATCTGATGATGTGGCTGCCATATTAATCACCCTTTCAATAGAGAAGATAAATTAAACACTGTAATTAACGGTTTAAACACATGGTTTCGTGCTAACGGTTTTATGGTAAACTCCCAAAAGACTCATTTTATTCACTTTACGATACTTATTATCGTACAATAGAATGTTTAATTTAAACTTTAAAAATGTATACTTTTTTATATGATCTTTACTTTGTCTTCAAAATTGACGTGTAAATTGTACATTTATTTTTTATCAATAAAGAACTTTGATTTTGACTTAAATGCAAAATAACGAGTAGCTTTTTTAACTTTTGCAGTTGACCGTAATCTTATCTGACGTTAAGCGACGATGCGGAGAAAGATGGAGCGAGCTTACCTAGAAGAAACCGATTCACTCTCGATACGATTGAAGACACCATGGTTATAACCATCGAGAAAAATCACTCAGACCACACACATTCCACGTTCTGGACTTACGTCCATGAACAACGGTTTCTAACAATGTATAATTAATTAAAACACAAATTAAATATTAATAGTTAGGACAGAAGAGCAACATTTTAAGACCTGTTCTCATTTCTATCAAATTTAGAAAAAAAAGAATCGCTAACTTTGGAAAACATTCTGTAAATTTTCATGATACTTATTATTATGTATAGATTTCTGTTTTGATAGGTATTTGCTTGATGTTAAAGGTCAGTATTATAAATTGACTTCACATCTGCCTGGAAAAGATAGCTCACAGTGTTATTTAAATAAATAAAAATATTGGTGGACAATTCACACGCAACACCATCTGACCCCAAACTAAGCAAAGCTAGTGAGATGGCAGCCAGATAGCTGATATAATACATATATAGTTTTAAATACATACTTATTATACATAGAAACACCCAGACACAGTGCAAACATTTGAGTTCATCATATTTGACAAATATTTGCACTGGGTGGGGGATCGAACCCACGACCCTCGGCTTCGCAGGCAGAGCTACTACCAACTAAGCCACTAGGGCAGTCAAATTTATCTTTGGATGCCATTTATGTTTATACAAACCATAAACATTCCAAAGCATAATTTTATTGTGCTCCAAATTTCAATTTGATTTCATTAGCCGTGTTTTGAATTGATTTATACAATATAAATCGAGACTATTATATAACATCTGGCGATAATAGTATTTTTCAGTTGTAGATAATAAAAAATCCAAAAAAGAGTAATTTATAATTATCAACTGGCAATACTCTACGGTGTTACCCGCGTAGTTATTGTTCTCGTAATATATTCGATTAAAATTCTTTAAAAATCGTATGTATCATTCTAGATTATCTATGTTTCAAATTTCAGACTAATCCGTTTAGTTCTTGCAATGTGATTGAGTAACAAACATTTAAACACTTTCGCGTTTATAATAAGTATTATTATAAAGACATTTATAAAGACACACGTGCCGTTCGGTGGCAGCAAATCGCAGTAACCGATTGCTGGTTTATTTAGAAATGCCGACTATACGAACGAACTGCCTCAACAGCCAACGATCTCCTCCAGATAGCAACAAGCCCGCACAAAGCGACCTATTACGCGTAGAAAAGAAAGCCAATCGAACAATACTCATCGAATCCATCTCAAAAATGGAATATTAAGCCCCATCCACACCGAGGGCAATTATCAGGCAAAGAGCGGGTGTAAAGAGCGTTCAGTGCGGGTGTCAAACGCAGGCCTGGAGGAAATTGCGCCCCACAGCGCTTGAGAACCGGAAGGGGCCAAATTATCAGTACAATGTTGGTGCAAATGGATCGTCTTGTTCGGTGTTCCTGGTAATGTTCCGAGCTCTTTGCGCGCTTTTTGACGGATTCATATTTCATGGCCGTTTTAAATACTTCCAATGATAATTATGTAAACCTTACTTTGGTTTTGTAAGCTAGTGACGTGATCAGCAGGTTTTGCACTTGATGGTAAGTATACAGGCCTGGCACCAAAAGTACACTGTCAGCAAACTGGACATGAAGAGTCCACATAACTGCGCTTTTTTCCCATAATTTTCCACAGATAAAGAGTATGAAGCCTCATTTATATCTTGGGAAAAAATATTTTAAAATGTAATTTGTGTATTATAAAAGTAAACAGCACCCTGTGTAGCTCCCGTTCCCATAATTTTCCTGGAATAAAAAGTAGCTTATGTGTTATTTCAAAAAATGTGTTCTAAATTTCCACGACATCCGTTCAGTTATTTGGATATGATTGAACAACAAGTAATTTAATCAGAATCTTTATTGGTCTGTGAAATTAGCACATAACAATTTGCACATATTAAGTAGGTATACATATATGGTACAAAATAAGTTGCAACAAGAGCTTTGATAATATATATTATTAGGACTGTCGAATTTGGCATTATATGTTGTTAGATCACATAACTTATAATCTGTGGTTAAAGCAGAATCTCTCTAATATTTCTATCGCGTGGCGTGTTCTGCGGTATAATAAACATGTACGTATACTTTTTTAGGTTAGTTACCACCACAGACTCATGGATCCATAAAGTGCCTACATTATTTTCAGTTAGATTGGAGAAATACTTATTTCATTGGTTAATGGATATTTCGTGTGAATAGTTGTATGTTTCGTAGTGTAATTCTCATTTGTAATTTAGTTTTGTTAATAAAAGCTCAGCCCAGTTCAAAAAGGAATACCTACATTTTTCGTCTATTCTTATAAAAATATTTTTGCAGTAGTTAAATCTCACGCGTTGTCTCAAATGTTGTTGTTCTTGGAAAATAATATTAATCTGACTTCCACAAATCTGTGTTCTGATTCTGATTGCAATCCGAACAACTCAACGAAAAAAAAAATCGAAATCTGTCGAGATCCATCGGGCTGGGTACAAAATTTACCTTGCTTTTAGAAATATGACCTCGCTTTTGGGAAATTTAACATTCGGCACTTTGCCACTATTAAAATTATGTGATAGAACAAAAAAATTTAGTCTAAAACTATTAGTTTCCCAACCCATCATGACCAACCAACTAAATACTCACTCTATCGAAGATTTTTCAAGCCAGTATCTCAAGTCATCGTATAAATAATTGGTGTTGCCACATAAATAAAGTGTAATCGTGGGTTGCCGCATTCAGAGGCGGCGGAGCGAGCTATCGCGCCGCGACACCCGGCGCGACCGGGCGCGCGCCAGGGTTGCTAGCTGCGATGACGGAATGCGGCTGGGTGAAAAAAATTATAAAAATGTAAAACTGGTAATACTATTTTCTGGTTCAATGGAGGTTTTTTAACAATATTAATGTAATCGCCTGTGACACAAAAACATATCCATACTACTCTGCAACCAAACTATTCGTAGCGAACGTTTCTTGTTACCATTCAGGTTACTTACTACGTTACTTCATTATTTTCACAATGAAGTGGATTTGTAGCGTCACCAGACTCGACAAATATTTGAAACAAGTTTGTGCGAGGCAGCCTGGGCGTGTGTCTTCTTACCACTTACAAGACTCAGGACAGTAATGTAACCAAAGAAGGTATGGATGATATTAAAAGGCCACCAGGCTGTACAATACAATTGAAGTTCAATTTTTAAGTTCTTTACATAGTTAAAGGTACAAAGATTGATTTAAAACTAGGTGAAGACTAAAAGAATAAGAAAAAAATGCATGCTCGATAGAATCTAGAAGACAAGTGAAATTAGAAAAGCAGACTCCACAACCACTGGGAATAAATGTACAGCCAGCAAAAGCGAGATAATTTATATAGTATCTGGGTTTCGAAAAATAAACACGTTACATGGTTATCGTTCGTAATACTCAAAACTAGTATATACAGTACTAGTATATTACAATTTCGTAGTAATACCATTTAAACCGTGGAATACGTCGCCTGAGTGGGTAATGTCCGGACATACTTCCAGGACATACTAGTAGGGTTTTCCCGGTAGTTACAATCTTTGTGTCTTCAAATCGAGAGTGAATCGATTTCTTCTGGGTAAACATGCTCCATCGTAGACCGCATCATCGTTTACCATCAGGCGAGATGGCGATCAATTGTAAACCTATAAAAGTTTTAAAAAAACTTTGGTGTATTTGGTGTATTCGATGACTGGCCTCGTGGCTTAGTGGGTAGTAACTCTGCCTGCGACGACGAGGGTCGTGGGTTCGATTCCCACCCAGTGCAAATATTTGTGTGATGAATTCAAATGTTTGCACTGTGTCTGGGTGTTTCTATGTCTAATAAGTAGGTATTTAGAACTATGCAAGTATACTATCAGCTATCTGGCCGCCATATTACAAGCTTTGCTTAGTTTGGAGTCAGATGGTGTTGTGTGTGAATTGTCCACCAATATTTATTTATATTTATTTATTGAATCGAGAGTGAATCGGTTTCTAAGCGCGCAGTCATCACTTAAAACCAGGCGCGATGGACATTAAGCGCTTACCTATTATTTAGCTATCTTCCTGTAAGTCGGCTAAAAAGTTAAAAAGCTAGGTTCCCGGCATTACTCGCGGTCACGTACAATGCGTTTTACGTGCGAATAAAGAGGACAGCTCGAGGCGGCGCGCAAATGGACTATAAAATGAACTATGAAAAACTTGCTGCGTCAAATTCGGACAAAAGTTGGGAAAATTTATGGCAACACCAATTCCAGTTTTTACTGTTATTTTTTATAATTTTGTGTCGCAGTTGATATTATTTGTCTTTTTTATTTAAGTTTACACAATAGTATACCGTGGTAGCCCAGAGATGTTGGCTTATTTCCAATTGGGTGAAGTCAAAAGATTAAAACCTATATCAAAAAAATTTAAGAGTAAATGTACAGCTTTGTTACCAATATTGGCTTTGAGGGTGAAGGAGAACACCGAAAAACTGACCCAGAAAGGCCTTTCTTGAAGACACGTTACTTTCCCCAAGACGCAGTAAGTAGACCAGCGTGGTGGGTTATATCCTTGACTCTCTGCTTGTGAGAGAAGGTCCCTAGATTCATTAACGGGAACATTACCTATGTATTTAATTATTCAACTGTCAGACTGTTAATGCTTATCTCGACATAATGTTGTTATAATAATTATATTATAATATTTTTTTGTTTTCAGTTAAAAAAAATATTTCAAAAAACATACACTGCTGTATTTCAAACGTTTGCGCTAGGTTTTTTAGGTAAATAAGAAGCATGGAATATTTTTTAAAATAAATAATTTTGCTTTAGAAATTTTCGACGTTTCTGAGGTTAAATAAACTCAAGAAAACATGACCAAACGAACGAACGAATAAATAAACTATAAATTGAATTCAAAATTGCTTTAAATCCTTACATTATAAATTACGCTACTTTCTACTGTGATGTCAATAAGATAAGCATGACCAATATTTTTTGAATTACATACAGCGATTATTTTAATAAAACTCAGTTATAAAGATATTTAGATCACGATCAAACCCCTTACAATGTTTCCAAAATAAATTAAGATCAAGAAACAATTTAAAAGAAAAATAGCTTGTATATAAAAGCAACACACAAACGTTTTTCCTCAAAAATATTACCCCGTCAGCCCTGAGCCAGTGAAAATATGTCAGTCGACTTTTATCCCGATAATGCGAGTAGGTATTACAGTTTCAATAACCTTTATAAAGATCAGGACGATACTTTATTGACGGTCCGGAAGAGAATAAGGCGCCGACATCAGGGGGCGGATCAGAGAGAGAAGCCTCAAATCGTAAGAGTAGAATTTCGCACTAGTAAAGTGTAAGTGTAGTGTTTTTTACTGTTCTCTAATATACTATTAATTATTTAATTCAACAGTAATCTATAATTTAATTAAATAATAAATGTACAATATAAAGTTATAAATGTGTTTTCAAAGCAAACTTATCAGGAAACTGTTGACAGGGCGCCCAAGATACAGGCTCTGCCTAGTTTGGGGCTCGCCGGAAACTGATATGCAATAAACCTAAAGGACAAAATATTGTGCATATTGTTAAAATTCTTGTTGTATAGTGATATTGTAAATCTTTTTGCTTATAAAAAAAAAAAAAAATTAAGTACGCATTTTTTTGATGTTCTGATGTTTCTATCATACTAATCCTACTGCCTACTATCCATCCTAATGGTCGAGCTACACGAGGCTAGTTTTCAAGCTAGGATAGTAAACTAGTGTTAGTAAGCTAGTATTTTTAGCTTCGTGCAGACAAATCATGAACAAGGAAAACATGATGAGGAAACCGACATGTACCTAGAACCTTTCGAAGTCATGTGTCATCCACCAACCCGCACTGAGCCAGCGTGGTGGATTATGGCCTTAGCACTCGCCTTGCGAGGGAAGGCCTGAGTCCCAGCAGTGGGAACATTGAGTGGGCTGTTGATGTTGTTGTTGTAGATAAAACAAGCGTTGTAGCGTCTACGCGAAGCTAGAAGTAGCTTGCTAGCTTGTACTAGCTTGCTAGCTTGGTAACACTAGTATTCCCAGAGCTACTAGCAAATTTGGGTAGGTATTCCAGGCAAGCTGATAACTTGTCACATAACTCTTCTAATATTCCCCAACACGGAGGCCAGACCTGGCTGGTGACAGCCGGAGCAAAATGGACCCACATATTTTTTACATTCTTAGGGTTCCGTAGCCAAATGGCAAAATACGGGACCCTTATAGATTCGTCATGTCTGTCTGTCTGTCCGTCCGTATGTCACAGCCACTTTTCTCTGAAACTATAAGAACTATAACTATTGAAACTTGGTGACTAGATGTATTCTGTGAACCGCATTAAGATTTTCATACAAAAAATAGAAAAAAATAATAAATATTGGGGGTGCCCATACTTAAAACTGAAACTCAAATATTTTTTTCCATCAAAACCATACGTGTGGCATATGTATGGATAGGTCTTCAAAAATGATATTGAGGTTTCTAACATAAATATTTGTTTTCTAAACTGAATAGTTTGCGCGAGAGACTCTTTCCAAAGTGGTAAAATGTGTGTAATGTGTGTATTAACTTCTAAAATGTCTAAAAAAGAGAAGGACAAAACTAAAAAAAAAAAATTATGATGTACATTTCCATGTAAACTTTCAACGAAAATTGGTTTAAAAGAGATCTAGTTAGTACATTTTTAATACGTCATAAATTCACTATTGTTAAAACACTGATTAAAGTAACAACGAACTACAAGAACTTTTATATCATGTTACTTGCTGCTACGGAACCCTTCATGGGCGAGTCCGACTCGCACTTTACCACTTTTTTTTTTTTTTGTTCAGTGAATGTGTTTGAGGCCATATGACATTTTTATACGTTGTTAAAATATTAGTTATCGATTGTTGGAATATTTGTAGAATATGAAAACCCCGGTTGTCATTTGTACCTATTATTTAAGTTTTGCGGTAATAAGTTAATTGTATTAAATCATTATAATCACTCATCACAAAAATCCAAACATTCCAAGTAAATGACAACAATAATTTAACGAAAATGTGACCTAGGTAGGCAATGGGTCGTAAGTCTTTTTTTATTAGGTACTACTTTGACCGGCTTATTAAGAATGTCTCTTTAATAATATGCCGGGGAGAATATCTTTTTAATTACGTTTGCTATTTGTTGTGTGGATGGGTGTTTCTAAAGTGTTTCTTTGCTTAAGTATGTATTTACGGTTATATGAAATCAGCTAACTGGTGACATAATACCAGTTTTAATATGTTTTGTAGCCTTTCATCGAAGTATGCAGTCTGAGCGTCTCCGAACTAAGAGAAAATTGGTTTCTTCTACTTCGGAGAACTGTGTAAGAAGCATCGTTTAACGCATCATAGCACTGCAGAAAGCGAGATGCGATTTCAGCTAAACCTACCAATCCTACTGATGTTATAAATTGAAAATTTTGAGAGTTGTGGTTCAATCATGTCAACACATGAACTGTTCGCGTTGACTTTGGAACACAGTGAAATGATAGTCTGGAATATCACATATATTTATGCAATTATTTAATCACGATAAAATTACAGGAACGCTGCAAAACAGCTGGGAGCATCTTATTAGTAGGTAAATGACAATATTTGAATGTTTCTTTCTCAATCACGTCGTAATGTATCAACGGATCGGGCTGAAATTACGAACACATTTAGATTACAATCTGAAAGAACATATAGGCTATTTTATCCCAGGAAAACTATGCGGGTGAAACCGTAAATCATTGCTAGTTTAGTGATTTATAAAACAAAGACCAACCATAAAACAAACCATTCATTAACTCATTTTCATTATAAAATAAAGCGCTTCCTTTGATCCCAAACAGCACTATTCAGTCGGCTCCAATAGCAGTCAATACATAAACATAGATTGCGAGATATATCTGTTTTAGATCCCCGTATAAAAATGTATGTGGCGTGTACCTACGTATTTATACGCGGTAAGTACGCAACGAGTAGATAATGTCCAGAGATCGAGTTATGCCAAGATGTTCATGTAGTTCAGAGTAAATTTAAAACTTGTGTTCGTTGGTATGCCTATTGTTTGGCATTCCAAATTGTTTTTATTTAATGAAATGTTTCTAATTGACCAATAAAAACTAAAAAAAATATTATTTTACGTAACAAATATTTCCTACTCCTACATATTTCCTATCATCAACTCTTCATGGTCCACTACTACATAATAAGTTTCTCCTAATGTACACTACTCACCTCAATCATCAGCTTCTGTAATATAGAATTTCCCGCCATTTTTACTGTCGCTGACGTAGGTTGCTATAAATTTCTATTGACATCTGTTTATGAATAGAACTGTTTCTGCGATCTTTCTTATTACCTGCGCGGCTCGGCCGCTCAGGTTTTATTTTGTCTAAAAACGTATTGTTTAAGGAAGTAACCTTATCAATACGTACCTGCAGTGTGAATTTTCCGTAAAGCACTGGGGGCCCACATGGGCTGCTCTCCGACTGCACACCAAGTAGCAGTACTGTAGCGTTTGAATTTAGATTCTATTTTCAGATAATTCTAAACTAATTTCGTATGAACGTCAACCGATGAGTCACACAAAACTAGTTACAAGATGGGGGATAAGCACTGTTTGGGCAATCAGGGATCGGCGTATGCGTTTTTATTATTTTCACAAATAATAAAAACGCGACAATTTGTGAGTATGTATGCATGTTTGCTACTTTTTACACAAAATTACTGAAAAATGCCCGAATGAAATTTGGTACATAGATAGATAATAGTCTAGAATACCAGTTATTAACCAATTTTCAACGCTAATTGTTGCCTTATGAAGTATATAAGTAATTAAAATAGTCTAGGAAAAGAAAAAGTATATCTGACAGTACTATTATTTTATTAGTAGTTGCTGATAGGTTCCAAATGAAGCAGAACCATTGCTTTTCAAATCAGATTTTTTTTTTTGCATTATTGTTTCTATTTCTTCAATTCCATTTCTAAAGTTAGTTAGTAAGTTAAAATAACTAGGATCTTACGTCTTCTATGCTAGTCTAAAATTTGGCAGGCCCATAAGCCATCTGATGGTAACTGGCATAAATACCTTTGAACACAAAACCCTGAGCTAATTAAGCACTCATCTATCACAAAGTCACAGCTTTGCCTTGGTTTTTTTAATATGAAGTTCTACTAGTTATTTGGAAATTATACTTGTCAAATTATTATTTTTTTGTAAATAACTGGTTCTTTTAAACAGACAATAAAATTGCTCCTACTAATGTTATCAATGTCAATGTTTGGATTTTTATTGCTTAATTGCGTTGGAACGTCTGGACACAAGCTTAGAACACAATTATTACATTAGAGCGTGAAATAACACAGCCTACTTTTCATCTCAGGAAAGTAACTGGAACGGGAACTGCGTGGAAAACCCACGGGAATCTGCTACTTTAACCATAAATATAACTTTCCCTCTAGGATGCTTGTTGCTCAAACATTTTGTCACGCATTAACGGATCGGGCTGAAATTTGGAACACGGAATATAGTCTAGAAGGAAACATATTGTTGTCCCGAGAAATTAACGGAAACGGGAACTACGCAGGTAAACCGCGGGGCGACGCTAGTAGTACATAAACCTCTGCAAATGTTCTCCTCGGAAGCTGTACGGAAATCCCACGTCGTAAACGGGGGTTAGCGCGATCGCGGCGTATAATGCCGCGGATATAGCGAACAGGGCGGCGCGGCGGGGCGCGGGCGCGGGCGGACCTGCCTGAATATATCAGGTAACGGAGAAAAATCATTGTTTCTAAAATTCCCGCTAAAGTCTTGGCCCAATGACAGAAAAGTTTGACATTGCCCAAAAAAAATCAAACACCATTCATTAATTTAAAATTAAATAAACTTTACCAAACTTCATAGGAAGCTGTCAAGTATCAAGTAAGTCGTCGAGATAATGAAAGTAAAATGATGTACAGACTTAGAATTTTGGATTTTAAATATGTGATTATAGCTTACTAGATGACGAAAATTTCAGCGTTCTGGTCTTATCCAGAGGGTCTCAAATAGGGGCCTGAAAATGCAGCGAAATGGTTCCAGTAAAGGATGGTACGGCAGTGTTTGCTTCGCGCTCGACTTGGCCGGACACTGCCGTTCCCCCAGATTTAGTTTCTTTGTTGATATTTCAAAACCCCTAACTACACCGACTTCGATAAAATTTACTTGAGACCACTTCTGAAGTACTCGTATGATCTACCAAACAAGAAAATAACTATCATAATTGATTCACAATCGGCGGAGGTATCGCGTATCGCTTTTTTAAGTCAGTTAAAATAGGTATGTACACGGGGTATTAAAGTAATCTAGTAAATATTTTTTCAAAAGATATACATAAGTATATTACTGTATCGATAATAGACAAACATACAACATAAACGCGAAAAAATATCGAAATATTGGCATCTATAACATTAATAGGATGTCAATGTTTGAATGCTTGTTGAAAAAAAACGTATGAATGGATCGGGCTGACATTTCGAACACAATTAGACTATAGTCTAGATTTCTAGAAGAACACGTAGGCTACTTTTATTACGGGTAAATAACGGGATCGGAAACTACGCGGGCAAAACCGTAGGGCTTAACTAGTTTCAAACATACCTCTACAAATGTTAAAATAAAAGGTAAACGAAAAAATTGTTTGTAGTGTCTAGTCTGTCTAGTCTATTTTCCTTGTACTTAACGCTAAACAAGAACAAAATTAAAAATTTTGATTAACCCCCGACAACCTTAGATTTGTTATCTGTACAACATTCTACTAGTCAAGCCCTTTCATTTGATACCCATATTAAGGGAATTGTGAAAAAAGAAATGTAATTCGCCATTTTGTGGTAGCGGCCATCTTGGATTTGAACTTTGTCATAGTGCAAATTATTCTACTAATCAAGCCCTTTCGTTTGATACCCATATTGAGGTAGTAGTGAAAAAATATTATATAATTCGCCATTTTGTGGTGACGGCCATCTTGGATTTGAAATTTGTAATAACGTATAGTACTCTACTAGTCAAGCCCTTTCATTTGATACCCATATTGAGGTAGGTTGTGAAGAAATATTTTGTCCGCCATTTTGTGGAGGCGGCCATTTTGAATCTATATTTACCAAACATAGCTAAGAACACCCGCACGGATATTAACTTTCAAATAAAAAAACCGCATTGAAATCGACCCATCCGTTTGAGCTCTACGGTGCCACAGACAGACACACACACAGACAGACAGACAGACAGACAGACAGACAGACAGACATCGACGTCAAACTTATAACACCCCTTTTTTTGGTCGGGGGTTAAAAAACTTACTAGGTAGATACAGACCACTGATAACAGCCGATTCAGGTAAATTTACTGAATGCTCTTTGTTAATTTTAATGACTCTAAAACCAGCGGTACTCAACTTTTTTCGTATAAGGGCAAAATGTTTAAGATGGCATCACGGAGCCCAAACAAAATTAAAGAACGAATAAATAAAACGTTGAATTTGAATTCTGGTAATATTGTAAAATTTGAATGATTATCATGTTTGCGTTGAATGAACAATGCAGTCACTATAAAATATGGTAATGTCATCATCTTGAGACTTACAGAGATAATATTTATATTCAAAAATGTGATTTTTTTTAAACGCTAAATGAACCTAATCACAAGTCGGTAGACGGTCTAGGACCAATGGACCAACCGCTTAGCAACAACTGATACTTTTGAACTGATAGTTTGGGGATGACCATTTAGTCTTATTCAAGATAGATAGATAGATTTGCACTTAATTTAAATAAACAAAAGTTACTTATAACAAAACAAAATAAAGTAACAATTGGTGGCCTTAACACTAAAAGCGATCTCTTCCAGGCAACCATAGGACGGAAAGAGAGATTTGAGAATAAGGTTTAAGGTTCGTATATCAAAATTCTCATGTATTTATTCTCATCACAGTCAGTTTTCCACTCTGAAAACATATTGGTTATGAATAAAACTACCAGAGTTTTACATATAGATTAAATTTTGCCGTTGTGAATTTGATTTTAGTAAAAATAAAATGTGATGCATTTTATTATACAATTTACGTACCCAGAATCGACTCAACCTAAGTCCTTTCAAAACCGGTAGACCAAGCGCCGGCGCGGCGCCGCGTCTGGGTCCGTATCACGGCCCACCATTTGAATCTCACTGACTCAGACTATTATAGGTTTCTATTGATATCTGTTTATGAATAGGACTGTTATGTACTGCGAATATTATCTAATTACCCGCTGCTCGGCTCGGCGGCTCGGCTTAGGTACCCCTTTGTGTTAAAACGTATTGTTTAAGGAAAGCAACTATATCAATAAGTATCTGCCGTGTGATTTTAAGAAGTAAACCTTTTCATAAAAAGATATGGGTTAGGTACATGAACGTATAAAAAAGTCGGACGTAGTCTCGCTAAAACAAAAACTGTGTCACTAGAGTCGGCCACACAAGTAGCGCGTGTAATGACCCACTGATGTGTGGATGTGTCAGGCTGTATGTAACACGTGCATATTTTGTGGCCGACTCGATGGACACAGTATTTGTTTTAGCGAGACTACGTCCGACTTTTTTTATACGTCCATGATGGTTTACTTTTCATTTGCAAAATATTCTATCCCTACAAATATTATAAACGTGATAGTTTCTGAGGATGTATGAATGTTTTTACTCTTTCACACAAAAACTACTGAAGCGACTTGAATGAAATTTGATGTAAGTATGGATATATATAAAATGGTCTAGAAAACTAATATTTTAAGCTAATTATCATCCCGGAAAATTAAGGGCCAGGATAGCCGGTAGAATACCTCTAGTAAATGAGGTATATTGGTCTTAATATAAGTCTAGGTCTAGGGAAAAGAATTACGTAAGATATGCCAAATTGGCGTGCATACTGAATCGCATAACATTCATATTAGATATTATTTTGACAGTCGCTGTTGGTAGGCCCAAAACTATGCATAATTATTGCCGTTCAAACCGGAAAACAGCAATGTTTTCTGATAGAACTATTGGCAAAAGTATAACCCTAGGCGGACTCTGCAAAGAGTCCTACCACCACTACTACCACTATCATACTATTAGGATAAATGTGAAAGTTTAAGTGTTTGGACGTTACTTGCTCAATCACGTTGGAATTTTTGAACAGATCGAGTTGAAATTTGGAATACAGTTAGATTATAGAGATTGGCTACTTTTTATTACGAGAAAATAACGGAAACGAAAACTACGCGGGTAAACCGTGATACTACCGTGATACTACTACATAACACTACATCATATACCTACATTTCCCAAGCCAGGCAAATAATATTATTTTAACTTTTTTTTTATAAAAAGTGCCGAGACGAGCAGGACACGTACCTGATGGTAAGCAACATGCCTGCCATTAAACACCACAGTGACACGCAACTGTTGGAACATGAAGAGTCCAAATCATTACCGAGCACTGGACTGCGTGCGTCACCTAGAGATCTGAGAAGATGTCATATCTGTAAGCACTGTAATTTTTCTGGATTTAAAACCTATGTATTTTAATAATTTACATCGTGATCGTGATACCTGTATAATGTTTAATACAAAATGGGTTCAAATCGCAAAGTTTTCGTAGTGGTAGGACTCTTAGCAGGGTGCGCCTGGGGAAGTACCACACCTTTACCAGGTATTCTACCGCCAAGCAAACAGCACTGTGTTCCGATATGAATAGCAATGTTTCCCAAAACATACAGGCAATAGAGATATATCATCTAGTATTCATCTGTAGTATCTATGTCTAATATCATCTGGCAATCTCTGGGTGACCATCGCAGTGTAGAATGAGAAAATAAGGAATGAGTGAATGAGTTAGACTCTTCATGTTCCAATAGATGCGTGATAGCGTGATACGGTGCTGTTGTGGGTTGGCGTGTTGCTTACCATCAAGTACTCGTCACTCTAGAGGTATACTATAATAAGAAAATCCATCCAGTCGTTTGGACCATACGCGAGAATAAATCAATTTACAAACATACAAGATACGCGCGAAATACATAACCCTACTTGCAATCGGGTAAGAAAAAGACGTCAAGGTGCGGCTGAAATTTAATTTGGATTGGACCGACCACATCAGACGTGAGCGACATCGTTTCAGGGTTGATGTTTCCAAAGACTCGAAGGAAGTCCTTTGACTCTATTTTGTCATAAGATCATCTAGGCTGTATAATGGGTTGTCTAAGTGGGATTTCCCGATGGTTACAATCTTGGTGAGTTCAAATTAGAGTGACTCGGTTTGCACGCTCCATTGTCTCCATCATATGAGATGGTGGCCAGATGTAAACCTCTTACAGTTAATAAAAACTTATTGAGTAATGAAAAACAAAGTGGAAAATTTATTGATTCTGGTCGGTAGAATAGTCTGATGTATATTTATTACTGTTATATCACACAAGATTTAAGACCGCAAATATCCCCAAATATGTTCCGTGGTATTTTTTAGTTTTGCGAATATCAATGAAGATTCATTTGGTTCAGGTAGTGAGACCGATTCCCGCGGTCGAAGGGATCCGCTTAGCAGCTAAATGTATTAACAATAGACCTTTCATTAAGTAATGTTTCTATGAAATTTTTATCTTCTTGAGATAAGGATGGTCTATGACGATATTATCCCTAAATCCTATTGTTTAGGTGATTCGGGGATGGTGGTGGTTGTGGTGGAGTTTTATATAAAATGGGATGGTGTTGAGAGGTCAGTCCATTTGCAAAAAAGTTTTCGAAGCGTAATTATCGTGGTACAAAATTACGAGCTACAAGTTGCTCGTAATTTGCAAGTTAAAGTGTTATGTGTTATGTTCAAGTTTTGTGACAGTTCGTTTTCCTGAAAATCGACCAAGGTAAGAACTGAACTATATTTTAAATTAGCTGTGTTAGCTAGTGATGCCCTAGCCCTCCGTGTTATTCGTGACTTTACAAGCACTAACTTTGACGCGATAAAAATAGCCTATGTTAAGCTGGATGATGTACTTGCTACGTATGTAATTACAGTCAAATCCGTTCAGTCGGTAAAGAGATAGATATGTGGGAACAAATTTTTGCTTTTATAATATTATTGTGATATTTTATTTATTTATTGTGTTTGTGTAGTGTACTGTGTACTCCCGTTTTTCTTTGCTAAATGATTTTTGTTCAATTTCCATTTCAATTTTTAAATAATACATAAATTATTTTTAAAGTTTCCAAATTTATATTTTAACTTATTAAGTCTATTTGGTTTATACAAAAATAAGAACTGCTATAACGATTGCCAGAGTATTTTCTTCAGTTTTCCGCGCAGTATTTTTGCCAAAATTTAGATTTGATATTACTAAGAAAGTTATTTGGAAAATCTAATTGTTAAAGAAAAATGGAGTATATATATATGTATGTATTTTTAGCTGAAAATAATTATGTGCAGTAGGTATTTACGTTCTTCCGTTGTTTTCCGTGTATTTCGTTCGTTTAATCGTGCTTTGACCGATGTAAAGCAATAATAGAATGTAATATTTAGGGATTTTGAAAGTCTCTGTTATTCTTTTTTTTGGTTTATCTTATGTACAAAAATACAACAAAAGAATATTTTTCAGTAATATGTAAAGTTGCAGTATGTTATAAAATAGTTTCAATTCAAAATCATGCCCTAAGCTACTTCGGAGCTTTTCGGTAATATTCGGTTCATATCGGGCAGCCATATTGCTTCTTACGCTTTTTTAGTTTTATATTTTATTTTATCGAGCTTCTTCGCCTTTACTTTATTCAAAACGTAAAGTGGTTTTGATTAATATTTAATTATTCCCGTGAACTATTAAATGTACAAATGTAATAATGTTGTCTTTCCTTGCGAGAGAAGGCCCCGAGCCCCAGCAGTGGGAACATTTAGTGGGCTGTTGATGGTGATGATGACTAAATGTAAAACAAAATATAGGTACTAATAGTTTAGTTAGCATGTTGTAAAATTTTAAATGTATTAATAACTCTTCAATCTTCCATTTAAAATTATCAAAACTTTGGGATTCAATTATGATGATTTGATTATATATGCTCTTCAAAAATACCGGGTTATATACTTTTACTTTTTATTAACATGGTCTTGTGCTAACGACTGTAAAACGTATTTCAATTATATTTACAATTTCCGTGTTACATTTTTATTTCTAATATTTTAAAGAATATATATCACCACAAATTACCAATAATATTTATATTAGATTACGATTTATAGACTATAAAATAATTTTTTTCGTTCATAGTACGAGGACTACGAGGCGTCTATCCACAGATAATAAAAGAAACACTTCATAGCGTCACGTGTCATGGCAACACACATTTTCCAAGCCTTCTTTATTATTATTAGTGACGTGGGCGTATCGATGCATATAGTTCAACATCTTAAGTTTTGGAAAGCTTTAAATTACTATAACTTTGTAACCTAAAAATCAAATTATTAAAATATGTTTCTAAACCTTGTTTGTCATTATAAACTTGAAATTCCCCAATATATAAATTAAAAAACGAATTAAGTAAGCCGCGGACCATTTATTCCATCATGACTTAAAATAACACTTCAAAAAAATTAAACATAAAACCAAAAAAAAAACATAAAAAAATGAAGGGTAGTATAATAGAACTGAAGTATCCTATAAAACAGTTAGGTACTTAAGTCGCAGTTAAGTAGAAATAACTAACAAGATGCTGCCCAAGAGACGTATTAAGTTAACTGCTCGCCTCTCGTCTTGAATAGTTTAGCTCAATTAACTCGGCGAGGATCTTTGTGAATAGTTGTTACTGAGGAGTTCACACTTAGTATCAGTTTCGGGTACTTTTGATAGGTTGTTTTAGTTGATAATTTGGAGTTTCTAATACGTTGGCAACATTCTACTGAAATTTTCGGTAATCAGTGAAGTAAAATTTATTTTTATTTTTTAGTATTAAAATTGACGCGGTTGTTACACATATTTAATTGGATAACGGGACACTCACGTATATACGGTCGGTCAATCCGACTCGAGTTTCGGCCGCGTCCGGCGGCCTTTTTCAAGGAGAGTGCCAGCTAACGATGGCTGCCGCACGGCGCGCACGCATAATTTTTAGTTTAGTTTTCTTACTGTAATTATTTTCTTATCAAAGAATAGGCATAACAGATATCGATCTTATCGGTAGGCATAGGTGCGTACGCATAAATACTCGTTATTTTCCAACGTTCGCTGAACATTTTTAAGTAACGTAAATACTTCCTGCCTGTCTTAAAACAAAGTTTAAAAAAACTTGCATCACAATCTGAATACATTTTTCATCTCCGCAAAGTAACTATGTTACAAAAATATCTTCAAAAATTCATAACCAATCCATTACCGTGAGCTCTTTCCAAAGGGTTTGCCGCAAAATATTTTATCTCTCATAAAGCTGAGGCTGTGGGATCTAAGATGGAGCGCGGAAGAATGCGACGTCATCCGCCCGTGACGGAGTAGTCCCCGTTTGACCTGAATAACTGCCGGCTATGAAATTATTGGCACTGAAATTTTATAGTAAGTGGAGGAAGCGATGCGAATGGTTTTATCGACATCCTCGATTACGAGCCACCGATTGGAAATGTTCACTATAAGGTGATATATAGAACAATACAACTATGTAAATTCAACGTTGTCATTCGCTATTTTTGATGAAATGTCATGAAAATAATTATTTTTATTTTCAGTTCTTTAAATTTCTAATTTTGGCGGTTACAAATAACAAATTATAATTAAATCTAGCATCTACCGTGACTTTGTTGATGTACCATTTAGTAAATAATAGTTTCTAAGGGTATCTAAATTTATTGGTTTAAATAATTGCATGATATTATATAAGTTCTAATTTTCACACTGACCCTTATATTTTGTAACAACATGATTGCCGACAAATACTTATCATCCAAACTTTCTCATTTCTAATATTACTAGGATTAGAAATACATATCGAATATCGAGTAGTCAATAACAGCCCATCACTACCGTATCCTCCACAGTGAAATTCCTCGCGCTCCGTTCCGTTCCCGCCGATATTCGTCGCCGCATTGCCGATCGCATTCCTGCGTGCCACGGAACGTATTTAGAACAATGGCACGAATGAACTGAATTTTATATCGATTCGTTGACGGGTTATTGGAATATTACTAAGAGTTTATTGAATACTTTTACCCCGACTCGGAACCAATGCTACTTCTCAATACTTTTAATAATCATTCTGCGGAATAGGAAGTATGAAATAGGAGTAGAAAACAGAATGCATCGGGGCGACATATGGGAGATGATTTATGTTGCATTTTTCCTCTGCGCGATGACAGGCAAACGTGGAACAAAAAATTTGGATGAAAAATGGCGGTGTGCCAATGTATGTTTTTTTCAGCCGTCCGTTAGAATATGTTTAAAAAATTATTTACCCCGCTTGCACCTCTGAGTACTTTTCTAAGCGCAGAAGTACAAGTTTTTCAACACCACTATTTTTAGCGGTGAAGGAAAACAAAGTGAGTAAACCGGCGAATGTTCTTAGAGTGAGTATTTATAAGCAAATAAGTGAATAACATTGCAGATCCGTATTTACTAATGTACTGCGATATAGTTAACAAATTAAATGCTCGGTATTTTAATCAGAGTTGTCTTAATTTCTTTTTAATGTGTATTTCACAATAGCAATTAAAACGTAATCGAAACCCTCATTAATAAGTTAAATACCGCATGATTTGTTAATATAATTAATTGCCATGATTTGGATACAACCTATATAATATTATGTATAGCTGAAATGGGAACAAACAATTTCCTTTGTAGTTCAAAATTTTAGCAGTAGACATCATTGAAAAATGTTAAAAACGGTGTTACAATATCACAAAATAAATATTACAAATTAGGAAATATTACGTACGAGATGGCGTAATTTATAGTAATAAGTTAATTTGCATAACATTTAATACGGAGAATAAAAATATACACAAGGTAAGTGCTTCTAAACGTTGTCAAATCTTCCATGGCCAAGAAAGAACAAATAAAAAAAAATAGCTGTCAAACCATTTGACGTTGACGTTTGTGTTTATATTTTTACTAAAACAAAAGTGGGTAGCAGTGATTATTTCCTCTGTGGTGGGTAGACACAAAAAATAGCTATACCTACTTAATTTTATTCAAACTGGATAAAGATATGTCATTGTTTACTCTAGTAGTGTTAACGGTTTTGGTCGTGTAGTGTTTGGTGCGCGAGTTACATCTAAAATCTAAACCGTTATACATTTTATTTATACAAATTTATCTAACGACTTGGTTCTTTAAAAATGTCTATTGGTGAGCTTCTATTTCAAAACTATAAATCAATGCATTATACTATTATCGTTTAGTGGTTGACGTTTCAAATTATCAATTTTAGATGTTTGATTCCTGTTGAATAAGAACGTCTGGACTGGGGAGTGCGATGCCCAAGTGGTTTTTTCCTGATATGATTCAGCTATTCGAATATGAAGAGTCCAAATCTCCCTAGCTCATTACTCGTAGCCAAGAGATAATGTAAAACTAGCAGCATATCATGGTTTTACCCGTGTAGTTCAGTTATAGTTTTCCAGTTAGTAGCTTATGTGCTATGTCATACTACAATTATTTATCTATGTTTCAATTTTCAACACTCAAAATTTTAATAAAACTAGTTTGACTCCATTTTTGATGGAACAAGTTTTATGTTTATTATTCGTCAATACACACATTATTGCTACAAAAATATTAATCTAATATATATTCGCTATATTCGTGGCGTTCCGCTCAAGCTTCCGTGGGCGGGCTGTTTTCCGCAACTCGACATCTCGATGTCGAGTTTTGCGTGTGAGGGAAGTGGGCTTCACTCCTTCCAACCGAGCTCCAGCAGGAAGGCCAGCAGCGTCTTCACGTTGCCGCATGCTTCGCGGAGCGTCCCCGGTGTGCCCAGGAATGTGGAAGAAATTTAAATAACAAAGAAACTTTAGTAAAATTTTAGTAGTGGTAACACTCTTGGCAGAGTCCGCCTGGGGAAGTACCACACCTTTGCCAGTTATTCTACCGCCAAGCAGTAATGTGCAAACATTACTGTGTTCCAATTTGAAGGGCAATGTTTCCAGAGAAATTACAGGGCTTAGAGATATAAGATCTTAGATCTCTGGGTGACGAGCGCAGTGCAGTGCTAGGTAATGATTTGGACTCTTCATGTTCCAATAGCTGTGTGTCACTGTGCTGTTATGTGTCAGGCATGTTGCTTACCATCAGGCACATGTCCTGATCGTCTCGTCACTCTTTATTTAAAAAAAAAAAACAGAATTCCTAAGTAAACATAATATAAAATATGTGAATACTCGTACACAGAGGTGTTGGTAACGGTAACGGTTTCGCGAGCTTCATTGTTTCTTCCATCTTACAAAATGTCCAATGTGCTTATATCAGTGTTCAACTCAAAATCTAAAAATATTTAGTTTTACAATATCTTTTGTGTCTCTGTTACAGAATGAGTTTTCTACGCGGTTCCTCGGAGTTTGAAGAGAGCCCTTCTAACTATTCCAACGCGACGGTCCGCCGCGCCTTCATGGCGTGGCTGCACAGCAAGCGGCATAACTCCTTCAAGTCCGTCTGTGAATTCTACCACAGACTCGAGCAAATTGTACGTACCACTTCATACTTTCTGTGTATAGTTAAGAGTGACGGCGAGCAGGACATGGGCCATGGTGGCGCCACCCCTGCCCATAACAACGCACTATCTTGCAGCCACTGGACCATGGAGAGTCCTAATCATTATCTAGCATTGCACTCGTAACGCAGACATGTAAGATGATTTTATCTGTGAGCCCTGTAGTTTCTCTGAAAGATTGCCCTTTAACTAGAACACGGGTTTTTTTTAATGATGGAAGAACCTTTCAGCAAGCACGAGTATTCAAGGCACACATTGTCCATAGCTAAATGTGTACCTGTTTAAATATAAGCACCAGGGTGACCTTTGCTCGGTTTCTTAAATATATATTGATTTTGTCAAAAAAAATATTAACTTGAAAAAAGATAGGCGGCCGGCTGGATTCGAACCCGGACCTGCCATATTATGACCGCCCATCTTCCCGACTAAGCTAACTAACTAACGGCATAAAACGGCGTTTATTAAAAATGAAAACCTGGCTAGATCGATTTATCGTCCCCGAAACCCCCCGTATATATGATTTAATGAAAATCGTTCGAACCGTTTCCGAGATTCAGATTATATATATGTATATTACCTACAAGAATTGCTCGTTTAAAGATATAAGATATTGATTTAAATTTTTCTTTTGTAGGAAGAGTCGCTCCCTGAAGAATGCCGCGCTGCGAGTCGGACCTTCGAGATAAAACATTACGCCTACGACCCCAACCCGTCTCAGTATTTCGCAAATCTCTTTGAACTGGACAGAGTAAGCAAGTTGCAGATATCACAAGATCCCATCGATCATTTGGAGTTATTTAAAAACACCCCTATTTCATCCGATGAGTACATCGACCCGGAGACGTACGACGGATACCGACAGCCCGTGTTCGTTGAACTCACCAGACGATTCGCGGCGGAGCAAGCCCTCCTCAGAGCCGCGCACGAGGCCAGAGTCGCTG
Source organism: Ectropis grisescens (assembly GCA_017562165.1). Lineage (NCBI taxonomy): Eukaryota > Metazoa > Arthropoda > Insecta > Lepidoptera > Geometridae > Ectropis > Ectropis grisescens. The sequence goes on along the minus strand of CM029792.1, from coordinate 580,196 downwards.
CAGCTAATTCACTCCATGCCGATTCGTTCGCCCAAACTTCTAATATGCATTTGGACAACGGCTATCCGCAGGGCGAGACGCAACACGCACAATGCACGGCACAAAGTACCGAGACTGCAGAAAGCAGCACACATGCATCACGGCCAAGTGTGTATACTCAAGGAGCAGGAAGCTATGCTCAAACTGGTGCTGTCTATTCGCAAGCTGTTGGTGGATATCCTTCCAGCTCCACCAGCTACTGCAAGCGTGATGGAACCAATCTAAATGGTCCTGCGCTGTATCCTCAAGGCGCCGGAGCCTCAACTTTAGGTGTTGGCTTCCCAGAGAAAATGTACGGTGTCCCCACACAATCAATTCTAGCCACGAGCCGACTACTCCTGACGTATTGCAGATCACACAAAATAACTTTGAACAAATTTCTGGAGGGATTCAAAGCGTTTGTCGAACGTGGGAATTTGAGATATTCAGTGGCGAACCTGGATTTCTACATCAAACAGAGACTGATTGCAGAGGAACTTTTGATGGTGGACAACTTTACAAAAAATTACGCATACCTGAAATTGGACGATGAGGACGAAATTGAGCTGGAAAGACAACGGGTTTCCGCATTTTTTGGCAAAAGACGTGCGATGAAAAACTATACCATTCTAAAGAGACCCACAGAAAACGGAGATGCCGAGAACACCGCTTCTGTGAACAGCGAAACTGAATACGTCAGAATAAATTGCACACGGGAGCTGTGGACTGACAAAAAAGAAAATTACGCTGAAGTAACCAAGAACAGTTCGGCGTAAACTTTTACCAAAAATTTTATGCGATTGAATACCATATTCCATGGCTTATAATAATAGTTAATAATGTGAGTTATGTTAAGTTTTAAATTGGTTTGACCTTTTTTATAAGGTCTAAATTTTGACAAAAAACGACGATAAGTACCTGAATTGTACTTTGATACTTTTTGTAGATCTAAGTCACGAACGCAGTGTAATTACATTAAATTTAAAGTCATCAATTGTGAATTTCAGATATGTACTTTTATATTTTTGGTCGAGTGTTGAGTTACTTTCTAAATTCTACATCACATTGATTCTAACGTCCAGAATTCAAATCACACGCTATTCACAATACATTGCGTTCGTCGATAGAATTTATAGGCAAAGTTTTATTTTAAAGTCATATTTAGAAAGTTTTTATATTCTAGAATTTCCAATAGGAACGTTTTAATGCACAATGTCTTCCATTTTCAAATTACCTAAATATTTTGCCTTAAGAACTTTTTAACATTCAAAAAAATTAATAGACGTCTTTGACTAAAAAGTTTAGCTAAGGCACAGGTAAGGTTAAGGCTTTATTGTTTTGTTCAATTGTTTGTTTGTAATTTGACATTTTAATAAGTACAAAATGAAGTACACCTATAGTAAATTCAACTATTAAAGGTAACCAAATTTGACATAATCATAAATGACATCAAGGTGTTATTTGTTGAAGCAATCACAATTAAAACAACAATTATGACATTTTTGAGCTAATTCTATAAATGATAATGTCATTTTTAATCGATCTATAAACTATAATGTCATTTTTAATCTAGGTATCGTACAATGAACGTATTCGTTAAGTTAGTTTAATTAAAGTTTGTATTATTTTGACGTTGGACGGTTTCTAACCTCGGCACCGTTCACTATTCTCGCTCCCCAGATATTAAGGGGAAGAGGGACTGAGAGGAAAAATAATAACGAAACTTGAACCTATTTTGTATTACATACATATCCCTATTTAGGTCCTTAAATAGAGATATTTAAATATACAATGTGTATATAATACGTATGTGGCACAAAACGGGCTCAATATTCCATATTATTAATAACAAAATGTCTATAGGTGTTCTTTTCTGAAGTTACTATGTAAAGTTAAAAAGCTTAACTATCTATTTTACTAATTTATTTTTTAATTTCAAATGGCTTCAGAATAAGATCAAATGTTGCTCAAATATACAAGTAAGATAAAATCAAAATGAAAAAAAAAATCTTAAAAAGAAAAATGACATTGAATCGTGTCAAAAAAAAATGTATTAGAATAATTAAGTATAATAATAATCATGCGATAAAACGTGGGTTTATACTTTTTTTATCAATATATTATATTTAAGTAGGATAATGTTTTTTAACGACTGTTTACCGTTGTATTGAAATACTTATTTTAGCTCAGTTTTGTCTCTCTAACGTCACAACTATTACAAAATTTTTGTACAAATTTGATTTAGCGGAGAAAATAGGCAGATTGCGGTAATCTTTGAGTAAATGTTTGACATACGACTCGTATTAAATCTACTTTGAAATGTTTTATACTTGTGGCGTGAAACATATTTATACAGAAACCAAACTGAGATTAAGGCAAATTTTAAAACGGTGGTTAGAGCACGTCCAGAGGGTCTTTTATCCTAATATTACTGACCAGTCAATATCAGTAGTCAATGCTGTGTCATTTGATAGTATGCGTCAACAGATCACATATTTAAGGAACCAATTGAAACGAATTGGAGATCAAAAGCAATTTACAAAGCATTGTATTGGTCAAAATATTTTTTATACGAATAGTCTGCAGGCCCGTGTACAAAATTTATGGGTCAATTGAACCACCAGGAGACCTATGGAGGATAATATAAGGGTATAAAGTAATAAGATTCAGCACTATGCCGTCACTTGTAAGCTGTCCAACTGAGTGCAATTGAAGAGGAGAGGGTCCAACCCTCGATAATTTCTCCTTGTCGCGTGATTATGTACTTTATACCCTTCTATCATCCTATACTGGTCTCCCGGTGGTTCATTTGCCCCATAAATTTTGTTCACGGGCCGGCAGTCTATAAGTTTTATTTGAAATGTGTGTTTTAGTACGTTTTAATTCTAAAATGTCTAGTAGGAACTTGTTTTAACCATGAACCATATCGTGTTCCATTTCTAAATTAAATGAGAAAAAACATCAACTTTTTTTGACATTAAAACAATTTTACTTAGACATTTTGATTAAAAAGGTTGGCTGGCTTAGTTTTAAGTGAAATTGCCATGTATTTTTTTTAGTGTATGTTCTCTGACATTGTAATAAGTACATAGATACTCAACTATTAACCCGAACTAAATTTTTGACATTTTACAAATGTAATCAAGTAATTGTAATTCAGTGGAGCAATCACAATTTATACAATAATTATGACATTTTTATTTCAATAATGTACTTATCGTACAATGAACTAAATGTGTCAGTTGAGTGAGCTCGAATTATTTTTTGTGTGTTCTTTTGAATGTTGGATGAGGTTTTCCCGATTTATTAATGTGTCTCAGACCTCAGCTCAGTTCACTTAGCTCTCTCCCCACGATCTTTAGGGAAAGAGGAACTTAGGTCCTATTTGGACAAAACTGAGCTCCGAAATGCTTTTATGTTTCTTGAAATTTCGTTGTATTTAGAATCGTATCGCTGAAGGTCCTTTTCTGAAGATACCGTATAAAGTTAAAACGCAGAAACTAAACTATTGCTGTCTCTTTTACTCCTTTGTTATTTCGTCTATTAGTTTTGTAATTTTAAATGGTACTTTCAGAACTAGATCTAATGTGGTCCTTGAAATTGTAAGACCAGAGTAAAAATTAGAAAAAAAACACTTAACTGTGTCAAAAAAAACTGACTCTGGAATTACTGAATACAATGATATTAATAAGATACAGTGTAGTTTTTTTTTTATTTTCCCTAACACATGTCAGCTCCGTAGTTGATAGATAGGTATACACTTTATTGTTCACATCACTAATAAACAAAAAGATCAATTCTTAAATATAGTGAAACAAATGACGACTTAACGCTAAGAGCGATCACTGCCAGGAAACCGGAGGATGGAGAGAAAATTTTAAACAGCAAAGGACGGGTAAGGTACTATGTGCAGTAAGGTATAATATAAAGTACCTGGTTGACCGAGCTTTGCTCGGTTTTTTAAAATGATATTTAGGCAGGTACGAAATACGTAGTGATGACTTACTTAGACCTACTTAGATACGAATTAAATGCGTTTATAAAAGGCTCTAAGTATAAGATTTTATCAGAAAAAAAGAACAAAAAGAAAAGTCCAGAGTGTAACGATCAGAATTGGAACCGAGGCCTGTTGACTCCGAGGGCGAGCATATTCCGTCTGAGCCATTTAGACTTAAAGAACAGTGGCAAAATTAGTTATCGTATTCTAATGACATTGTAGGAGTTTTTCATTGTCTAAAACGCGCATAAAATGATGTTTTTAAAAAATAAAACCTAGGTAGATCGATATATCGTCCCCGAAACCCCATGTATATGTCGCAGCCGGATCGTATAATCCGCTGTATTACATTACGGCTAGCCGTTTTGAAAAACAGGGCCGTTTTTTAAAGCGGCGGTTTGACGATTAGCCAGATTGAAAGCGGCTGATTCAAAAACAGCCGGAATGTATTCGACGCCATACGTCATTCAAAACGGCTAGCCGTAATGTAATAAAGCGAAAGATTAGCCGCCGCTTTGACAATTTTTAGTTCCGATTCTTAACACTCATGGCGCTGTCTGACATAACAACAACCATGGCGTTGAAAACAGTAGGTACGTGTGTTACTAAATTGCTAAGGTGACTGTGGATTCTGGTGTTCGGCGGAATCCTACACAATAAATTATTGGGGTGGTTTACCACCGTCCACCTTGCTAAGACTAAATTGGACCGGGTAGGTTAGGAAGGACCCAGATCCGACTCGGAGCACCCTGACTCAGCCTAATCTGTCGCAAATCAGGGCTGACCGCAGAGCTTCTGGCGGGAGCCCACCCGGAGTCAAATCTCAATGATAGACCCTTGTCTGAGTGCACCATATTTCTTAGGTGTACCATCACCAATATCAAGTTAGGGGCTTTCAGGGTATTTTTTATCTAAGAGGTAAGATGTTTAAAAACAAAGTGTAAGAAATATGGCAAGAGATAATCTGTCAGTTTTTTTCTGAATAATACTCATTGTTCATTTTGTACGTATGGTCACCCTACAATTTAAGCACTAGTACAATGCGGCTAAACTTTGGCCACCGTATTGAAGAACGTATCGCAATGACAATGCGGCTAATCGTTGAACCGCCGCATTACAAAACGGCCCTGTTTTACAAAACGGCTAGCCGTAATGTAATACAGCGGATTATACGATCCGGCTGCGACATATACATAATTTCATGAAAAGTATGAAAATCGTTCGAGCCGTTTCCGAGATTTAATATATATATATATATACCTACAAGAATTGGTCGTTTAAAGGTATAAGATATACATACATATTAAAAACCATACATCCTAATACTTAAAATACTTATATTACAATTTATAGGTAAATATAATATACGAATAGACAAATACATAACAGATACATACATTAAAGATATTAGCAAAACAATTTGAAAAAGAGTAAAATCCACGTAGAATCAGTAAGGTGACAGCTGTGACAAGTAGAAAGCCAAAACTTGGTTTTTAAAAACAGGCAGTGATGGAGCATGTCTGATAGCCACAGGCAAGGTATTCCATAGAAGGACTGCCTGGAACGCGAAAGATTTGCCGTAAAATGTTTCGGAACGTGCTGATGAAGCATTCAACGATAAATTGTTCTTTGATCTTAACGAGGATGAACATTGCTCCAGAGTGTGAAATGTTCTTTTAAGTATTGGGGGTTGAAGGTAGTAGTGGCAGAACTCTTGGCCGAGGTCTGGGGAAGTACCATACCACAGTTATTCTACCGCCAAGCAGTACTATGTAAACATTACTGTTGTCCCATTTTAAGGGCAATGTTTCCAGTGAAATTAACAGGGGTCAGAGATATAATATCTTAGATCTCTTGGTGACGAGCGCAGTGCAGTGCTTAATGATTTGGACTCTTCATCATGTTCCAGTAGCTGCGTCACACTGTACTGTTATGTGGCAGGCATGTAGCTTACCATCAGGCACGTCCTGCTCGTCTTGTCACTTTATTCTAAAAAAAATAACAATAACAAAATGATAAAAAAAAGATTAACCCTTATTACTTCGGATTTGTTATCTGTACAACATTCTACTAGTCAAGCCCTTTCGTTTGCTACCCATATTGAGGTAGTAGTGACAGACATCGACGTCAAACTTATAACACCCCTTTTTTGGCCGGGGGTCAAAAAGAAGTATGAATGTGTTGCGTGCGTACATAAGTACATACAACCTCTTTTGCTGAAAAAGTCTAACTTGAGCTTAATGAATTAATTATATTACGTTCATCGAGAACCTTTTTTAACCCCCGACCAAAAAAAGGGGTGTTATAAGTTTGACGTCGATGTCTGTCTCTGTGTGTGTCTGCCTGTGGCACCGTAAAGCTCAAACGGATGAGCCGATTTCTATGCAGTTTTTTTAATTGAAAGTTAATATCCGTGCGGGTGTTCTTAACTATGTTTGGTTAATGTCGATTCAAAATGGCCGCCTCCACAAAATGGCGAACAAAGCATTTTTTCACAACCTACCTCAATATGGGTATCAAATGAAAGGGCTTGACTAGTAGAGTACTAAACGCTATAACGAATTTCAAATCCAAGATAGCCGCCACCACAAAATGGCGAATTATATATTTTTTTTCACTACTACCTCAATATGGGTATCAAACGAAAGGGCTTGATTAGTAGTATACTTTGCACTATGACAAATTTCAAATCCAAAATGGCGAATTACATTTCTTTTTTCACAGTTCCCTTAATATGGGTATCAAATGAAAGGGCTTAACTAGTAGAATGTTGTACAGATAACAAATCTAAGGTAGTCGGAGGTTAATCAAAATTTTTAATTTTGTTCTTGTTGTTGTTGTAGCTGTAGTCGTACTATTATATCAATAATCAATAAATATAACTTTAATATAAATATTTAAGTACTACTAAATTTAACGCTGAAGGTAATACAGTGTGTCTTAAGAAGATCATCTTTCGAGGACATGGTACATGCTTCTACTTTGTCTATGTGGCTGACTGTGGGCACTGCGCTGCTATGTGGCTGACTGTGGGCACTGCGTTGATATGTGGCTGACTGTGGGCACTGCGCTGATACGGGCAGACGTATTGCTAACCATCAGGCACTCGTCATTCTATACTATAAGAAAAAGATAAATTATTTTCTTAACGTACTTCAAAACCACAAAAGCACTCAAAAGCGAAAAATAAACTAAAATCATTATCACAAGCGCTACTCACTCATCTATTTGAAGAATGATTTTAGTTTATTTTTCGCTTTTGAGTGCTTACTCGTATTTGTGGTTTTGAAGTCGGTTTAATTTTTTGTACGAAAATAGTTTATTTTACCCTTTTTAGTATAAAACAAGTTTTTATTAATCTATTTCCACAATTTCGTATTGACAGGATCGAGTTTCATAACTTTTGTGAAATCTACAACTACGTCATCCAGAAACTTGTACTCAAATTTTAGTTTATGGTTCATATTTCTAAAACCACTAAACCGATTTCAATAAGATTTATATGTGACTATTAGGAAGGCATACCTATCCGAACACAAAAAATAAATTTTAAAATCGGTGCAGGGGTTCTCGAGAAATCAGGTAACATAGGTACATTAAAAAAAACAAAGGGGTTGAATTGATAACCTCCTCGTTTTTATGGAAGTCGGTTAAAAAAGACGGCCAGGTCTAACTGAAAATTAATTCGGATTGGATTAACGATATCAGACACGAGCGACATCGCTTCTTGGTATACGTTCCAAAGATTTGAATGGAAAGGTTTGACTCTACATTTGTGCCGAGAACTTTTTATTTAGGCTGTGGAATGCGTTGCCTGAGTGGAGTTTTCCCGGTGGTTACAATCTCGATGACATCAAATCGAAGTGAATTGGTTTCTTATAGGTGGGCACCCTCCATCGTCTCCATCATGCGAGATGGTGGTCAAATGTAGACCTATTACAGTTTAAAACATCAATTGGTTAATGGAAAACAAAGTGGAAAATTTATTGATCTCTCGTTTTCTGGTCGATAGAATGTTCTGAGGTATTTTACTGTTCTATAAAACATTGTTAAAGACTGCAAATAGTCTCAAGTAGGTTCCGTGGTATTTTCTAGTTTTGCGAATATCAAGGAACATTGTTTGGTTCAGGTAGTGAGACCGTTTCCCGCGGTCGAAGGGCCCCGCTTAGCAGCTAAACGTATTAACAATAGATTTTTCATTAGGTAACTTTTCCATGAAATTTTTAGCTTTTTAAGGTAGGGATGGTCAATTACGCTACCTAACTAGACTCACTGGAGAGTGGTTTGCCAAGTTCATAAAAGTAATCTGGCTAGCCGCACCATGTGTAATATGATACAATTACACGAACCACTTGGAGCAACTTTTGTCCTCCTCGTAACTTGAAAACTATTGTACATTAACTTTTCAAATGGCTCCCACATTGAGACTTGCAGGATATCAATATGTGCTCCAATTTCATAAACAAACGGTTATTTAGATATTAACATCCTAAACTCGTCATGAACATTACTGATTTAAGTTTAGACATAAAAGATTTAAACGAGTTCCAGATGATATGAAAAGTTCAAATTTGGTGTCGAGATAGGTAATTAGGTGAACTTAAAAGAATAAATAAAAACTAGTAGTTTTAAGTAATTTTATAAAGCGGCTGTATTTATATTTGGATGTGGACTTATAGTTAGGGTTCCGCAAAATTTTAAAAGTATCGATACCTACTCGATGCCAAGTATCGTATCAAAAGTATCGATATCAATGAAATTATCGTATCAAAAGTATCGATACTACTCGGTATCGAGTACTTTTTCTTTGCCTCGGGAAACGTGTTAAAATCTCAAAAACGTACATTATTAATAAAAATCTTTATTCAAAAATAAAAACATACAATATAAAAACATAAACATAGTTAATACTACTACTAATTTACTTTGTGAACCCCCAGTCTTTTTCGTTACAATCAGACATAAATAATAATTTATTGACGCGTGAACCAGTGAGACGGTTTCTTGCAGACGTTATCAAGGCCCCAGCCTTTGAAAAAAGTCTTTCAGACGGTATGTACTGAAGTTCCGGGTATTATGATGTATTTGGTGGCTATTGCACATAATTTAGGGTATACCGTTTTCATCTCGCTCCATTTTATGAATGGATCTGATTTTAAAAAGACACCGGACTTGAAAGGTATTGTCTGATTTCATCTTTACCAAAGTCGCGGTTCCTATTTGATCGACTATGAGCTAATTTGTTGTGAAAACTCCAAAAGGCATACCTTTCCGATTCATTTCCAGACTCCGGAGACGGGACTGTTGGCGGGGAATCATCAGTAAGTAATATACGATTTGTATCGGCCACTCCTATGAAGTGACAGGCATCGAGTACATCAGAAAGTATCGATACCTAGTAAAGTATCGGGACAAAGTATCGAGTGCCAAGTTCAATGATTAGTCCTAGAATTGATTAAAATCACAGAGAATATTGTGTAAGAACTTGAAATTTGTTGTTTTCTTACAACTTAACATAATAAATTAAAGCGAAAATTTTTATGAATCTGTCATATTCTGGTCAGTATAATTCTAAGGTATTTTACTGTTCTAACGTATATTTTTTAAGATCGCAAATAGTCTCAAGTAGGTTCCGTAGTATTTTTATAGTTTTGTGAATACCAAGAAATTGATTTGGTTCAGGTAGTGAGACCGTTTCCCGCGGTCCAAGGGACCCGCTTAGCAGCTAAACGTATTAACACCTTTCATTAGGTAATGGTTCTATGAAATTTTCAGCTTTTTAAGATAAGGATTGTCAATGACGCTATTATCCCTAATTACGGTATTAGGCTATTGTTTAGGTGATTCAGGGATGGTGGTGGTTGTGGTGGACTCTGGTATAAAATGGAATGGTGTTGAGAGGTCAGTTCATTTCCAAAAAAGTTTTTGAAGCATAAGTGTCGTGGTACAAGCAGCTCGGATTTTTTTTGAAAGTTAAAGCTTTGTGTTCAAGTTTTGTGACAGTTCGTTTTGCTGAAAATCGGCCAACGTAAGAATTCAACTATATTTTAAACTAACTGCGCCCTCCGTGTTATTCGTGATTTCACAAGCACTAACTTTGACGCGATAAAGATAGATAGCCTGTGTTGAGCCGAGTAATGTACTTACTACGTACATGTGTAGTTTCAGGCAAATCCGTTCAGCCGCTACAGAAATATGTGGCAACAAACAAACTTTCCCTTTCATAATATTAGTGCGATGTTTTATTTATTTTTTGTGGACTCCGTTATTTTTGCAAAATTTAAAAAATAACATTTTTTTCATTTTCAAAAATAATTCGCATTTTGGTGTAGAAATCTACTTTGAACGTTTCCAAATTCATGGATTAATTTATTGAGTCTCTTCTGTTTGAAAAATTAAAACTGCTGAAACGATTGCCAAAGATTTTTTTAGTTTATCCTGCGGTATTCATTCCAAAATTGAGTTTTTTAAATTAGAACGTAATTTGCAAAATCTAATTGGGAAAGGAAAATGTAGTATAATTTTAAATAAATTTGCAGCTATAATAATAAAAACAATGTATATGTCTGTATGTTATTTCGTGTGTCTCATGATTCCGTGTACATAAAATTCGAATAGATTTCGACTTTTGATCTTGCCTTGCCCAATGTAAAGCAATAGGATGTAAGAATATAGCATTTAGAACTTTAAGATTAAAAAAAAACTGTTAATTTAGTTGTTGTTATGTACAAAAATTCAAAAATCTATTTTTGTAAAAAAATGTATATTCAGTAAAATTTCAAAGTTTCAGTGTTTTAAAAATAGTTTACACAAATTCATTTGACGACTTGGGCTTTAAAAAGAGTCTACTTTAGTGAGCATTCTACTTTAAAAACTACGAGTTTGAGTACAAAATTCAAAATTTCAGAAATAATAATAAACTTTATATAATTTAGGGTTCATTGTATTTTTGCTGAGATTAGTTTTTGGTTTTTTAGTAGCCAGTATCTTAGTAACTTAGTTTATTTGTAAATAATGCAAATCAAAAAAAAACAGTGGCACTTCTCAAATAAACACAATATTTTATGTATTATGTATATAAAATAAACACATAGGTACAAAGGTACAAGGTACAAAGAAGTAACAGTAACAGTTTCGCGAGTTTAAATGTTTAACCATCTCAAAAAATGTCCAATGTACATACATAAGTTTTCAACTATTAATCGTTCTATGCTAAAAATATTTAGTTGTATCTTTTGTTCCTTTGTTACAGTATGAATTTTCTACGCGGTTCCTCAGAGTTTGAAGAGAGCCCTTCTAACTATTCCAACGCGACGGTCCGCCGCGCCTTCATGGCGTGGCTGCACAGCAAGCGACATAACTCCTTCAAGTCCGTCTGTGAATTCTACCACAGACTTGAGCAAATTGTACGTACCACTTCATACTTTCTGTGTATAGTTAGAGTGACGGCGAGCAGGACATGGGCCATGGTGGCGTCATGACTGCCCATAGCAACGCACTATCTTGCAGCTACTGGACCATGGAGAGTGCAACTCAGTATCTAGCACTGCACTCGTCACGCAGAGACATAGATGATATATCTGTGAGCCCTGTCTCTGAAAGACTGCCCTTTAAACTAAAACACAGCAATACGTTTGTACCGCTAGAAAAACCTTTCAGCAAGCAGTAGTGTTCAAGGCACACGCTGTCCGTAGTTAAATGTATCCTTGTTTGAATGTAATATTGATTTAAATGTTTCTTTCGTAGGAAGAGTCGCTTCCTGCAGAATGCCGCACTGCGAGTCGGACCTTCGACCATTACGCCTACGACCCCAACCCGTCTCAGTATTTCGCAAATCTCTTCGAACTGGACAGGATAAATAAGTTGCAGTTATCACAAGATCCTATCGATCATCTGGAGGTATTTAAAAACGCCCCCATTTCATCCGATGAGTACATCGACCCGGAGACGTACGAGGGACACCGACAGCCCGTGTTCGTTGAACTCACCAGACGGTTCGCGGCGGAGCAAGCCCTCCTCAGAGCCGCGCACGAGGCCAGAGTTGCCGAAGCTAATTCATTCCATGCCGGGTCGTTCGCCCACAACAACGGCTATCCGCAAGGCGAGATGCTACACGCACAATGCATGACACAAAGTGCCGTGTGTTCAGAAAATAGCACACATTCATCCTGGTCCAGTGTGTATCCTCAAGGAGCAGGAAGTTATGCTCAAACTGGCGCTGTCTATTCGCAAGCTGTCAGTGGATATTCCACCAGCTCCACCAGCTGTTCCGAGTGTGATGGAACCAATCCAAATGGCCCTGCGCTGTATCCTCAAAGTACCGGAGCTACGACTTTAGGTGTTGGCATCCCAGAAAAAATGTACGGTGTCCCCACACAATCAATTCTAGCCACGAGCCGGCTACTCCTGACGTATTGCAGATCACACAACATAACTTTGAACAAATTTCTGGAGGAATTCAAAGCGTTTGTCGAACGAGAGAATTTGAGGTATTCTGTGGCGAACCTAGATCTCTACATCAATCAAAGATCGTCAGTGAAACGTGAAACTTATGTTGTCAATTATAATTTAGTTATCGTAGAATGAACGGATTAGTTAAGTTGGTATTAATATAGTTTGTATTATTTTGACGTTGAATGGATTCTAACCTCGGCTCCGTTCACTATTCTTTCTCTCCAGATATTAAGGAAAAGAGGGACTTAGAGGAAAAATAATAATGAAACTTGAGGACATTTTGTATCACGTATATACATATATATTTACTTAAATGAACTTGGCTGGCCACACTATCGTGTGGCTAGACCTATTTATGTCCTTAAATAGGGATATTTAACTATACGATGTGTATGTCAGTTGTACAAAAGGACATTCTTTTCATTAATTTTTCATTAAATTTCTTTAGTTTCTTTTCTGAAGTTACTATGTAAAGTCAAAAAGCATAACTAAACTTTTGATAATTCTTTTGCTATGTTTTATGTAAGTTATGTTTGAAATTTAAATTGTACTTTCAGAACAACATCAAATGTTGCTTAGTTAAATTGTTAGAAAAAATGAAAATAAAAAATAAACTAATTATGTGTCCTGAAATTTAGTTGTATTTGTAATCGTGTTAATAAAGTTCCTTTTTTGAAAATATCGTGTAAAGTTAAAACTCTTAAATGTAATGTTACTTCTTTGTATTTTCGCATATTAGTTTTATAATTTTAGATGGTACCTTCACAACTACATTTAATGTGGTCCTTGAAATTGTATGATTTTGTAATTATTACACATTTTATTGTGTCAAAAAACTGACTGTGGATTGACTGAATACAATTATATTAATGAGATATGCTTTGGTTTCTTTTTCCCTTATATATGTCAGGGCTTCGACAGACGTATAATTTATTTAGCCCAAGTTAGATTTTTTAGCAAAAATGTGTGTGTTGTACTTACCTAATTATGTATGCACGCAACAAGTTCATATTTCTTTTTTTAATCTTCGTGCTAAGAAAAACTTGAACCATTAAATAGATGAAGTCTTCAACGCAATAAGTATTACTAAACTTTTTGTGGTTTAATACTTTAACTTTAAGTTTTATGTTTTGATTTATATCGGCAGTGTACCCGAAATGTCGGGAAAGATACAGGCAGCTGCTAGCTAGCAGTAGATTTACACTTGACCGCCATCTCGCCTGATACTAAGCGACGATGCGGTCTACGATGGATCGTCTCCATATGTAATATTGACAATAAGTACTACCTACGATATAACTTTAATAGTAGTTGCTGGCAGGACAAGGTTTGTCGTAGACTATATGCTTATCGCATCGATTCTAATAAGGAAATCTATTGTGAGAGAGTTGGGTGATGACAAACTTACGTTCCATAACCACTATGAGTACATTGTGGAACGAAGTTCACGGTTGCTTGGCTTTATCTCGAGAACCACTAAGAAGTTTCGTCAAACAAAGAGTTTCTTGTATCTTTACTACACTCTCATTCATAGTATACTGGAGTATAACTCATCAGTCTGGTTTCCTTTCTACAATGTACACAGTGATAGGATAGAGCGCATTCAAAAACGATGCCTAAAAATTATGAGTTACAGGTGTGGCATGGGTCGCAAGCTCCCATCGTACAATGATCGTCTAAAATATTTTCACGTTACCTCCCTTAATATTCGTCGTAATTATATTGATCTTACACTGTTGCATAAGATCGTCCATTCTTCGATTGACTCCCCAACCCTTCTTTATAATTACGATTACGAGACCGGAAAAAGTTCTCTTTTAAATTTTAATACATTTTACATAAATACACGGGTAACTCACGTTTGATATAGTCAGTCCGGTCCGACTCCAGTTTCGATCGCGTCCGGCGATCTTTTTCAAGGAGAGTGCGCGCGCGCGTTCGCAGCTCGTTTAGCACCCGCGCGAAACGATCTGCGAGCCCGCGCGCGCACTCTCCTTGAAAAAGATTTATGTAAAATGTGTGTACCCGTGTATTTATGTAAAATGTCTAATAACCACGTTAGTTTTTATACTAAAATTTTAATACACGTTTAAATTTAATAGTTATCTTTCAAATTTTAACACAGGTTCCCAGCCTCGTAGTCGTAATTATGATATATATCTAACAGAATAAATAAATAAAAGGTGATGTGCAAATAGGGATGTGTTCTATCAATTTAATTACTTGAATAATTATTATCATTGACCTTTTCAGGGGGCATTTTTCATAGTGCCCAGTTATTGTCAATAATGCCCGATTTATCACTTGGTGGATTGGTTATGAAAACAAATACACTACACCATGTATGAGTTCATTTCATAATATACACTACATCATTGATGAGTAATATCATAAACTTTCGCGATTTTAACGCATATTGTAATAAACATTATGAAGGACTTAATCACGATCTAAATTAGTTAAATACTAGGTACATGAGTGGGTTTTGTTAAAAAAATGAGTTTTATAATTTTTCGATAAGTGAGGGTTATAGACGTAAACACAAACCATATTAGACTATAGAATCATGGAATTTAAGCTTCTTTTTAGAAATAGCAAACGACGAAGGAGTTATTTATAACATTATAGTAACAAAATTCAGTGAATAAAAGTTATAAGTGCTTCCAACATTTTCATTCATTTGAAATTATACCAAAATACGATATTCTTTTATGGATGAAGGAGATAACTCCAGAAAAACGCAGCGCTCGCTGAGGAAGAAGGGGTCATGTCGTATACTTATCTCCATATTCATGACGTATTTCCGTAAGTACATTAATAAAACGATTATATTCTGATTAAACACTGTGAAATGTTATTTTGTTACCAATTTCAATCTTAACTAAAAAGTTAATGATTTCATTTTTACCATTCAGTTATTTGGTTTGAGCATATTGATTGTATCATATGTGTCGAAGAAGGGCTTACCTAAATAATATAAGTACTCGTAGTATTGAATGCTCATTAAACTATTACTAAGACAAACACCGAGCCATACATAGACTCCTCACTACCTCCAATACTGAAAGCCAACGGGCAATGGAGAAGGCAAATTTGTTTGCATCTCAAGTTTGCGGAATGATTGTGTCTAGATTTGCTGGTAGCGCGTAACCTCCTATACCACCTGGCAGTCTCTCTTTACTGTCGAAAATATACATATTCGCCAAATGGAGGTTCGTAAAGTACTACGAAGTTTGGATGCAAATAGGTAGAACCAAAGGCCCGGACAGAATTCCTGTCCAAGTATTGAAGGTTTGTGCGCCTGAGTTGACTTCTGTACTATTGCGCCTGTTTAGACTCTGAAGGCAAGTCCCGAAATCGTGAAAGCTTGCCAATGTGCAATCGCTTTCCAAAAAAATATAATCGCACTGACCCTGCCAACTACATGCTCATTTTGTTCACGTCATGTCCATACTCTGCAAGACTACGGAACGTATCTTAAGCCACAAGCTCCTGACGTGTGATCGGCATGAAGGCCTTATAAACAACATTTCTAGTTATGGTTTCTCTCCTACCTTTATTGGGTGGATATCGGACTTCTTGAGGGTTCGATCCATACGAGTGGTATTTGATGGCTGTTCGTCGGATCAAATGGTTATCAATGACAGAGTTCCTCAGGGGTCGGTACTCTCAGCGATGTTCTTTCTGCTACATATCATCTATTGAAGCCTGGTATCTTTAGGTACGCAGATAATGGCACGGTTGTTGAGAGCTAGTTGATTATTATTGTAATATAGTATCTAGAAAGACAGCAAGTGGGCAACACACTTAGATAAATAACCGTTGATTTAAAAACTAAATTTAATAAATATGAAGAACAAAAAGTTGACTACAGATATGGCATACAATGGATAAGAGTTAGCAGAAAAATCAGTGAATTTTATCTGAAGTATGTAATGATGCTATTTAGGAAGGTAGGAATATTAAAAACAGAGTCCAGTAAAGATTTTAAACTTGAACGTGTTGAAAGAAAGTATGGGAGTATATCGCAAAAAAGCAAACATTAAATAACAGATAAAAAAAATAAAACCTGAATATCAGTTTTATTATCGCAACATTGTCACCTTAGATTAAATTCACCAATAATGTCGATATCACATACTTTTGTAAATATAACGAATTGTGAATATGATACATGACCCCTTATTCGTTATTTCATTTCCATACTGCAATATCAAATAAGCAAAGGATGAAGGAGATATGTGCACATTTTTCGTAATAAATCCAAGTTATCACACTTTCTGTTTCACGTTTCTGTTTTTCCTTTACGATAAATATGTACAATAAGAATAATTTGACACCATAACATTATTATTATAATAACAATTAGAAAAAGTTAATGAAATATCCAAATAAAGTTTGAAAACTTTGAAGTTGTTTATCTCAATATTTTGAAATTGTATCATACCCCCTTCATCCACCCGCGTCTTCAATTATTAAAATAGGTTCAAAGTGCACAAATTTTGAGTATTTGATTAGCATGCAGTTGTACTATTTTATCAATAACTAGCGACCCGCCCCGGCTTCGCACGGGTGCAATGCTGATACTAAAACTACGCATTAAAATGATTATTCCTAAGAGATAGAGATATACTGAGGTCTTTTCGGTAGAAATTTTTTAGGCGGTACAATACTGCAGTACCTACGTTATTTCATCCATCTCGTGGGATTCAGCAATGTAAGCTCAAAAAATGCGTTTACTCGTATTTACGACATCACATTTGAAACCTTTAAAATTATTAGTGTTTCTCTACTATAAAGGTTTAACTGTATTATATATGCATACGCATACAACATATCATATGTATATTATTATAATATAATCTTTTTCTTGTTTTATTTACTTATTCAATGAACACACAAAACAGAACGTAATAAACACATTTAACTGTACAGAACTGGATTACATTCTAAATTATGTGGGCCTAGAAACGATTTTTGTTAAAATACAGTAGTTTGATAATAAAATTATTAAATAAGAAATAGTAAATAAAGAAAATTAGGTCAGCAGATCTGAACTTAAAACTAACATCCTTTAAACCAGTAGATTAATAAGATAGTTCATTCAAAAAACATTGTGAAACAACTAACTAGCCACATTTCAAATTTAGAAGAAAAAAAGAAAACTTTACAAAACACAAGAAAGGCTCCATTAACATAAAATATATAAACAATAATTATAAAACAAACTCCAAATAGTTCTAACAGGTAGCACAACAGCGTTATTTTGGTTTGGTAGTTTAAAAGATCTAAGCTTACATAGGTACGGACAGACGCGAGAAGTGACTTTGTTTCATACTTATCCATCACTCAATAACAATAGGTGTTACTAACGCTGAAAGACGAAATTAACGAAGGAAATAAATGTTTTGTAAGAAGATCATCTTTCGATGATATTGTACACCTCGAGGATATTGAGATTGGATATTGTTCTTCTGCTTGGTCTATGTGGTAGATTGTGGCTTGAATACCTTGTGAAGGAAGGGCCGAGTCCCAGCAGTGGGAAGTGGTCTATTGCACTTTAAAACTAATGTAGTTGTTACACATGGGGACGGTCGCGCCCTCAATTTTACTGCCAAGTTTTATTGTGCGAACATCACTGTGTTCCGGTTTGAATGGCAATGTTTCCATATAAGATACCGGGTATTGAAACAAAACATCTTGTATCTCCGGGTGAAGAGTGCTGTGAAGTTATAGGTAATGATTCGGACTCTTCATGTTCCAATAGCTGTGTGACACTGCGCTGATACGGGGAAACGTGTTGCTTACAATCAAGCACTCGTCACTCGAGAATAAATAACTAATATACATACTCTAATATAAGAAAAAGGCGGCCAGGTCTAACTAAAAATTTATTCGGATTGGATCAACTATATCAGTAGGTCTACTACGAAGTCCGATAAACGATATATCGGTCGAAGTTATGGACATTTTATACCACGAAACACAATCGGTTGATTGATCTGATCGGGCGTTTCGTTCATCCCGACCGACGCTGATTTGACAGTTTTTGTGTCATCAACCGACCGATTATGTTTCGTGGTATAAAACATCCTTAACTTCGGCCGATATATCGTTTATCGGACTTCGTAGTAGACCTGCTGACATGAGTGACATCGTTTCTTAGTAGACATTCCAAAGAGTTGAATGGATAGGTTTGACTCCACTTTTGCGACAAGAACATCTAGTGTAGGCTGTGGAATGCGTTGTCGAGTGGAATTTTTCCGATGGTTCCTATCTTGGTGACTTTAAATAGAAGTGAATCTGTTTCTTCTAGGTAAACACGCTCCATCGTCGCCATTATGCGAGATGGTGGAGATCATGTTTAACTTATTACAGTTGAAAAACCCCATTGATTTATGAAAAACAAAGTGGAAAATTTATTGATCTGCCATTTTCTGGTCGGTAGAATATTCTGAGGTATTTTACTGTTCTATAAAACATTGTGAAAGACTGCAAATAGTCTCAAGTAGGTTCCGTGGTATTTTCTAGTTTTCTGAATATCAAGGAAGATTCATTTGGTTCAGGTAGTGAGACCGTTTCCCGCGGTCGAAGGGTCCCGCTTAGCAGCTAAACGTATTAACAATACACCTTTCATTAGTTAATGGTTCTGTGAAATTTTTAGCTTTTTAAGATAAGGATTGTCAACGACGCTATTATCCCTAATTACGGTATTAGGCTATTGTTTAGGTGATTCGCGGGTGGTGGTGGTTGTGGTCGAGCTGGTATAAAATGGAATGGGGATGTGAAGTCAGTTCATTTGTAAAAAAAAATCGAAACATAAGTGTCGTGGTTGTACTAGCTACAAGTAGCTCGTAATTTTTATGAAAGTTAAAGTGTTGTGTTAAAGTTTTGTGAAAGTACGTGTTGCTGAAAATCGCCCAAGGTAAGAATTGTTTTAAATTAGGATCAACCCCAGTGTTATTTCCCTTTTATAATATTATTGTGATATTTTATTTATTTTTTGTGCACTCCGTTTTTCTACGCTAAATTTTTAAACATTTTGCTAATGTTTTAATATTAATATACATTTTGTTACGGAAATCTGTTTTTAACGTTTCCAACTTAAATTTTTTGCTTATTCTTTATTACACTAGTTAAGTTTTTTTGCAAAATAAAAAAAACTTTTCTTAAAATAATTCACATTTTATTATAAAAAACTATTTTTAACATTTCCAAAGTCATGTTTTAAGTTGTTAAGTCTCTTTCTCTGTTTGAAAAATTAAAACTGCTGAAATAATTGCCAAAGATTTTTCTTCAGTATATATTTCATAATTGAGATTTTTATATTGGAATGTTATTTACATAATCTAATTAGTAAAGAAAAATGGAGTGTAATATTAAATAACTTTTCAGCTGTATTATATTCAGTTTACTAAAAAAAAAAATTGTCTACTTGTTATTTCGTGTGCCTCATGATTACATATACATAAAATAGATTTCGACGTTTGATCGCGCTTTGACCGATGTAAAGCAATAGCATGTAACAATTTAGAAAGTACCTGTTATTTTATTAGTTATTCTAATGTACGAAAATTCAATAAATATGATTTGTAAAAAATTACATTTATTCAGTGGCAGTGGCACTTCTCAAGTAGACACAATATTATCTATGTGATACAGAGAAGTAATGGTAACAGTTTTGAGAATTTAATTGATTTTTTTTTCATTTAAAAAATGACTAACGTACTTAAATATGTTCAGCACTAAATCGTTCTATTCTAAAAGTATTTAGTTGTACAATATCTTCGTTTCTTTGTTACAGTATGAGTTTTCTACGCGGTTCCTCGGAGTTTGAAGAGAGCCCTTCTAACTATTCCAACGCGACGGTCCGCCGCGCCTTCATGGCGTGGCTGCACAGCAAGCGACATAACTCCTTCAAGTCCGTCTGTGAATTCTACCACAGACTCGAGCAAATTGTACGTACCACTTTATACTTTCTGTGTATAGTTCAGAGTGACGGCGAGCAGGACATGGGCCATGATGGCGCCACGCCTGCCCATAACAACGCACTATCCTGCAGCATGCTGCACCATGCTGGATCTATGGAGAATCCAACGCAGTATCTAGCACTGCACTCGTCACGCAGACATGTAAGATGATTTATCTGTGAGCCCTGTGATTTCTCTGAAAGACTGCACTTTAAATGGAACATAGTAAAACGTGTTCACTCTAGAAAAAACTGGCTAGCAGGAGTGTTCAAAGCACATGTTGACCATAGTTAAATGTAGGTATCCTTGTTTGAATGTAATATTGATTTAAATGTATCTTTCGTAGGAAGAGTCGCTCCCTGAAGAATGCCGCGCTGCGAGTCGGACCTTCGAGATAAAACATTACGCCTACGACCCCAACCCGTCTCAGTATTTCGCAAAACTCTTCGAACTGGACAGGATAAATAAGTTGCAGTTATCACAAGATCCTATCGATCATCTGGAGGTATTTAAAAACGCTCCCATTTCATCCGATGAGTACATCGACCCGGAGACGTACGAGGGACACCGACAGCCCGTGTTCGTTGAACTCACCAGACGGTTCGCGGCGGAGCAAGCCCTCCTCAGAGCCGCGCACGAGGCCAGAGTCGCTGCAGCTAATTCACTCCATGCCGGTTCGTTCGCCCACAACAACGGCTATCCGCAGGACGAGACGCAACACGCACAATGCACGACACCAAGTACCGTGTCTGCGGAAAGTAGTGGTAGATATGCATCACCGCCAAGTGTGTATGCTCAAAGAGGAGGAAGCTATGCTCAAACTGGTGGTGTATATTCGCAAGATGTCGATGGATATCTTAGCAGCAACACCAGCGATTCCGAGTGTGATGGAACAAATGGTCCTGCGCTGTACCCTCAAGCCATTGGAGACTCGACTTTAGGTATTGGCATCCCAGAAAACACGTACGGTGTCCCCACACAATCAATTCTGACCTCGAGCCGACTGGTTCTAAAGTATTGCAGATCACACAAAATCACTTTGAACAAATTTCTGGATGAATTCAAAGCGTTTGCAGAACGTGGGGCTTTGAGATATTCAGTGACGAACTTAGATCTCTACATCAAACAGAGACTGATGGCAGAGGATTTTTTGACTGTGGACAACTGTACGGAAAACGACGCGTGCCTGAAACAGGCTGAAGAGAAAGAAATTGAACTGGAAAGGCAACGGGTTTCTGCATTTTTTGCCAAAAGACGTGCGATGAAAAACTATACCATTCTAAAAAGACCCACACAAAACGGAGATGCCGAGAACACCTCTGCTGTTAACGGCCATACTGAATACGTCAGAATGAACTTCACACGGGAGCTGTGTACTGACAAAAAAGAAAATTACGCTGAAGTCACCAAGAAAGGTTTGGCGTAAATTTTAATCAAGATTTTAGTCGATTCAATACCATGTTACACTGAACATGTTATGAAATATTAATAATGTATATGTATAGTTTTACGTATGTATAGTTTTAAAAACGGTTTGACCAAATTTTATAAAGATTTGTGATTTTGACTAAAATTTGACAAAACACGACGATAAATACCTGACTTGTATTTTGATACTTTTTGTAGATCAAAGTTAGTTAAATGGGCGATGTCTTCCATTTCAAATGAAATACTATATTGGTTTAAGAAATTGTTTTTCAAATAAATTTATTTGACGTTCTTGACTAAAAAGTTTAGCTTAGGTTAGGGTAATATTTTCACTAGATCTATTGAGGCCATCGAAATAATGAAAACTTCGATGATTAAGGGTTACCAATTTTTTGACATTTCATAAATAAAATCAAGCTGTTCTATTTGTTGAAGCAATCAGAATTAAAACAAAAATTATGAGTTTTAGTTCATCGTATAAATTATAATGTCAATTATAATCTAGTTATCGTAGAATGAACGTATTAGTTAAGTTGGATTAATTATAGTTTGTAATATTTTGACGTTGGACGGTTTCTAACCTCGGCTCCGTTCACTATTCTCCACAAGAGGGAATTAGAGGGAAAATAATAATAAAACTTGAATATATTTTGTAACAAATACATAGCCCCATTTAGATGCTTAAATATAATTATGTAACTATACAATGTGTATATATGTACTACGTGGTACAAAATGGGCTTAAGTTTCTTTATTATTAAAAAAAACAACATGTCGATAAATAATTTGTTCTGAAGTTACATTTTAAGTCAAAAAGCTGAATTAAACTATCACTGTATCCTTTTTATAATAATTAGATTTTAAATTTGAAATAGTACTTTCAGAGTAAGATCAAATGTTCCTCAATGAAATTATAAGACAAAATCAATGCTGTGTCATTTGATAGTATGCGTAAACAGTCACTTCATGCGTAATGCGTATGCGTAAAATCACTTAAAATTAGCAAATTGAAAATAATTTGAGATCACACGTAATTGTATTAATATCACACGTAATACATTGATTTGTAATCAATGTATGTCTTATTATTTTTAGAACATTCATTTGAAATGTTTGTTACGCGTACGTTTTTATTCTAAAATGTCTAGTAAGAACTTGTTTTAACCATGAACCATGTCCAGTTAAATGAAAAGAGAAAAAAATACGAACTTTTTTTTTACATTAAAACGATTTCTCATAGACATTTTCGTTTAAAAAGGTTGGCTGGCTTAGTTTTTATGTAGTTGTTAGCTGGTGATATATCTATTTTTAAATGTGTGTTTTCTGACGATGTAATAATTACAAAAAATACGCAACTATTAACCTGAATTTTCAAATGGAACCTTCAGAACTAGATCTATAATAATTAATAATAGAACTGAAATAATTGTTTATTGACCAAATTTAAAAAAAATTACTTTAGTTTTGTTAAAAAACTAATTGTGGAATGACTGAATATAATGATATTAGTAAAATAAACTATGGTTTCTTTTTCATTTTCCCAAATACATGTCAAGGTTTCGATGGACGTATCATTTAGTTACAAGAAATTAATGTTATATTTCTTTATTCTTCGTGTTAAATAGAATATCTTCAATGCAAGAAATATTAAACTTTTTGATATTAAAAACTAAAATTCTGAGTTATATGATTTCATATTTTCACTTCTATTCCTGTCCTTATGTCTGCCATATTTTTACAAGGGAAGGGACATGGGGCCTTCCACTTTCTTTGTGAACTCAAAGTCCAATCGATATTTATAAGCAAATGTTTTATGAGGCCACCTACCACAAAAACCTTCATAAATAGAACCATTGACTCATATACATACGTATATATTACTACGTAAGGACCGGTACTAACCCGCACTGGGCCAGCGTGGAGAATTATGGCCTTAACTCACACACAACAGACACAAGCTTAGTTTGAGGCTCACTGGCAAGCTTTTGTACGTAGGCGTAATTTTAGAAAATATTTTTTTTTATTTATATTTGTAGGTAACTCTCTCCTTGCGAGAGAAGGCCCCGAGTCCCAACAGTGGGAACATTTAGTGGGATGTTGATGACTAAGCACAATAATTTTGTGTGCAAGGAAAGAAGCAAGTTTAGTAGGTATGCTTTAAATACACTCTGGGTATGTGCATTTGCATAGTAAATTAGTGATGCTTAAGACCTTGCGTCTTCTAGGTTAACTCAAAGTCCGGTATGAAGGTAAATGTTGTATGAGACATTCATAAATAAAACTGTTTGGATTTCTTTCGGAGACGGCCAATATCAAGGATTTTTCTATGATTTGTTTCTAGTTCTGTGCAAACCAGATTAAATACATACATGACATCGTTGTGCTTTGTAGACGCTTACCTGAAACAGAATATTTAAATAATTATGTTATCAAAATATGTAGAAATTGTATTTTTCTTATAGCAAGTACAGAATGAAGAGTCGTGAAACTACATACGAGTCAAAGTCCATAACAGCATCCTGCTGAAGCACAAGACGTTGGCGTAATTGTGCTCACCAAACATATCACACTAACATAGCACAACGGGATAGAAGCCAGAAATTAATAGACGATGAATCAGATGACATATATGATACAACCGATTAAAAGTTAAAAATTAAAAAAGAAGAAGAAGACTTTATAAGCTGACTATTCTTATCATTGTATAAATTCAGACCAATGGAAACTGCGTTGCCAGACATATTGCATGCCTCTAGAAGAAGAGGCCAGTTTGTATGGGTCAATTATTTAAATGTTTTGTATCACCTTATCTTACCTGCAAACAGCAATAAAGATTTTTGTATTTGTATTTGTAGTCGTCTCTTCACTCTATACTATAAGAAAAATATGGAAGCCATGTGCCTGATGGTAACCAACATCCCTGTTCATAAAAGGACAGTGCCTTTTAATTCGCGTCCTTAGTGTTGAAAACCGTACAGACCGTACTCCCACATTTTCAGGGCTAAATCAACGTCTTATAATTATAGTATTATAATTAGATAGGTGTAAGTTTACTATTAATAAACTATATTATCTTAATATATATAAATCTCCTGTCACGATGTTTGTCCGCGATGGACTCCTAAACTACTTAGCCGATTTTAATCAAATTTGGACACCGTGTGTAGATTGATCCAACTTAAAAGATAGGATAGTTTTTATTTCGATTAATGGGCTTTATGTGACCATATCCGAGCGAAGCCGAAACGGGCCGCTAGTATTATATATATATATATTAAATTAGAACAATGATCTATTTTCTCCCTGTTTCGCCTGTCCTCCATGACATTCAGATTTAGAGGCTCAGAACAATGTTCGATCGGACCAAACAAAGTAGAAGTAGGAAAGTTGCGAGTTTATTTCGAAATTATGTTTTTCGTAGAAAGAGAGTTGACGTCCTGGTATAACAGAAATACAATTTGCCTTTTTAAAAATAAATGTCTGAAAAATCTACGTAACAAATTGCATGTAATATAATTATTTAGTACATTTAACGTCAGTACTTACTTATTTCAATCCGGAATTTTAAGAATTTATAAAATTAATCATTTGTAAACATGATAGTGTGGACAATTTAAATATGAAAACTAAATATTTTGGATATAATAATGTGAACAATGTCGGAGCTCGGAATATTAATAATAATTTGGAATGTAACACTGACATCTACCAAACACTTGAGTCAATTTTCCTCGACAGAAAAGCCTAGATAATTGTTACTTAGATTTCTGTGAAAAAAAACCGTCAAAAACATTATAAACTTTTCAATCTTGTACATTTTTAGTATGTATCCCAGAACCTTAATTTTGCAAGTTTTACAGTAGGTACTGTGCGTCACTTTATATGACGATCTATAGATAAGTGTTCTGTCACAAATCCTTATCAGCAACAGACAACAAAGACACAATCAGTGGACCTGATCACGACACCCATAATTACCCTATTCGACGAAGTTATCAATTTCGTAAATGATGATATATCTGTGATGAAAGGAGAAATCAGTAACAGTTATAATAATAAATTCTTGGGAGTCAATGGTATTAAAAGACTTCAAGGAAGTTCAAAATTCGTAGTAATCTTTCTTTTATGTATATTGACCGCTTCGAAGACGACTGAAACGGTTTGTATTTAATTTTAAAGGGAATCTATACGTTCTTCTTAAAAATGCTAAGTTAGGTGTTGAAATCGGTTGAGCTGTTTTTGAAAATCAACAAAAATCTGAAAATTTTAAACATCGACGATTTTTCGGTTACCTACTCCGAAATTTCGCTGCCTCATTGAAACAGTGTAACTATTCTTATCTTTGACCGTGCATTCAGTCTGACCTCTCAAATCCTACTAATATTAATAATAAGAAAGTTTCGATGTGATCAGATCTACTTAAAAGATTTGCAAATGCATATTATAGTCTGGAATAGCATTTAAAAGAAACTTTCTATCCCAAGAAAACTATGGAAACGGTAACAACGCCGGGAAAACCGCGCCGCGCTGCTAGCTCTATTAATACATACTATAAATCAGAAAGTTTGTATGTTTGGATCTTTGTAGCTTATTCACGTAGGCGCGTGTGAACAGATCGGTTTGAAATTTGAAACTTAGTAAGATAATTATCTGGAATAGCAAATAGGCTACTTTCATCACAAGAATAAAATAAAATCACAATATTTACTCGACGCCGACGGTAAAACAAAGAAGGCGGTGCTAGTAATGTAAAACGAAATACCTACATCTTATTTCCACAAACTCAAGGCGGTTATATATTTCAAATATTGTATTACTACTCGTACTCGTATTTGAAGTCACTTGAGTCAGAATGTTTGTATGTAAGGTGTTTTTGCCACGCTCTGTGACGATACTCCACTAAAGTCTCCATCTTAGATCTCTGGGTGACGAGCGCAGTGCAGTGCTAGGTAATGATTTGGACTCTTCATGTACCAAATGCGTGTCACTGTGCTGTGGCAGGCATGTTGCTCACCATCAGGCACGTGCCCTGCTCGTCTCGTCACTCTTTATTTAAGTTAAAAAAATAGTATAGACGTGTAAAAAACCTTTTTTAACTTTGTAAAACAGTATAAATATACATAATATTTTGTAGAATTTGAGTATACAACGTTGAGTTGATTTGTGTAGAACAATTGAAAATCTTAATTTCTCCGCTAGAACAAATTTCGGTAGACAGTAGGTACTTGAGACCAACTGCCACTGGGCCTTTAAAAAAAGCCGGCCAAGTGAGAGTCAGACTCGCACACCGAGGGTTCTGTACAAACCTATAGGTAGATATATTTATATATGTATGTGAAACTAAAGTACAAGACATTTAAGTTCAATTATTTTATTTTTGTTATCATATGACTGAATTAAAAATGTGTGCTTTTCACAATTTTACTTTATCTGAGCTATAATAAGTTGCTTCGAACTACATTTCTGAGTGAGTGACTAAGTATTGTGTTTGATAACATGTAGTAGAATTAATAATACGATTATATATTATGTTTATTTACCAAGTATTAGATATAAATTTTAGCTTGATACGTGTTTAGATCGTACGTTCCACGCGTTCCTGAGACAAAGTATCTTGAGAGACGGACAGCAAAGCAATCCTATAAGGGTTCTGTATTTTTCTCTTTTGAGGTACGGAACCCAAAAAAAAGGTTCCTGATTCATTCATCGAAGATGCCGAAAATACCCTCACAGCCTCGCACCCACACAGTTACGTCATGTCGTCAATGGTCAATGGAATTCGGTCATATAATTAGGGATGCCCAAAAAAGTGTATTGTATCGATATATCGCATCGTAACTGTATCGAACTTGGTTGTATCGATACGCGATACTATCGATTTCCTTTGTATCGATATATCGTATCGTAACCGTATCGCATGCCTTTCATTTAATATGCGATATAATAAGTACATATCGTGCAAAGGGTTTTCTTTTTAGTAGTTTTACTATATTATTTTATTTTTTTAAAAGAAACAAATAATCATATGTATTTAGAATAGTTTTATTCAACAAAAAAATCACAATTGCCATTGATCAGCACTTAAACAACGCAAAAATAATAATTTGGATAAGCGCTGTGGATTTAACCTATTACGGCTTTCGGAAAGTGTGTGCCCAGCTACGAACGGAATGACAAAGGAGAACATAAACTAAACATTTATTAATCATATTTGACGGTACTACAAAGTTCAAAGATTATTTAAATCTACCTCCAAGTCTAAATAAAAGCCGACTGTTCTTGTTCCATAAACAATATTGTCGACGTTATCATTATCTTGTTACTAATAACAATATATTCAATGGCACTGTCTATAATCGTTTAGTGATGATGTACCTAATAGGTACTTTAAAATTTTACAAATTAGTCACCGACATAGTTTGATACGATATGGTAATGCGATATTTTTATAAGAATGCGATATATCGAAGCGTATCGTATGGTCAAAATATCGCATCAAATATCGATATATCGTATAGTGCTGTATCGATATTCCGATATATCGTATCGTAACGGGCATCCCTACATATAATTCAATATTTCAGTCTCTCGACAGCTTCGGTAGTGCGCGCACGCATTCCGCCATTTCGAAAATTTACCACAAGATGGATTCCCAAATGTCTACACCAGTGAACACAGTTTCAAGGGAAAACCTGCACGTTTTAATAAGAAATAATGTGCTAAATGATTCCGTGGAATTTTACTCAGATTCTGATGGGGTAAGTTTATGTTGCATTGTTTACGTTAATAATCTTTTTTTATTGTATTTCTTTTTGCTTCTGCAGGTACTGGGCCATTTTAGAATACGCTTATTGTGCACCATGAGATATTTTGTAGCAAAGCAGTCGAGCTTTGTGCTAAATAATTGATTTTGTTTTTTTTTAAATAAAAAAGTGACGAGACGAGCAAGACATGTGCCTAATGGTAAGCAGCATGCCTGCCACATAACAGCGCAGTGAAACGCAGCTATTGGAACATGAAGAGTCTAAATCGTTACCTAGCACTGCAATGTGCCGCTTGTCACCCAGAGATCTAATAATGTTATATCTCCAAGCCCTGTAATTTCTCTGGAAACATTGCCCTTCAAATCGGATATGTTTTGCCTTTCAAATGTTTTGATAAAGATTTATCCAAAACATTTTAAACTAGCTGTTGTTACTCAAGAAAAAAGGTTTGTGGTTTACGAGCTTAGGTTCAATGTCGTTTAATGATAGGTTTGTTGTGTTTTTTTCTGGAAAATTTATAATTCACATTTACTTTTAAATATATGTCAGTGATAACAATTCCGGTTTTCTTACAAGTGGGGTATAAATAATACTTTCGAGACGATAACCTTCAAATGCCAAAACATTCCTTAAAAACTAAAGTATCTTCAATTAATTTTGACTTTAAAAAAACACAAACGTTTTTGTTTTTGATCATTATATTTCCCTTGATCATCATCATCATTGTTTCCTCTTCACCATTTATTGCTAGATAAAACATGACTCCTAACATGCACCACTGAGTTCAATCAGGAGTTCCTCTCATTCTTTACAATCACACAAACCTACTTCAAATTAAAAGCCCCTCGACTCAATCAGGGAATAAAATACAAAACGAATTTTTAACTCAAAATTCCTCGCAAAGAATGTTACCTGACCGCACTTGCCGTCGGTAAGCGGACCTGCTTCGAACCCTATTTTTTGCTGCAAGTAGGGCTGCCAAAATTTCAAGCGAAATATAGTACTTTTCAAAATAAGCTATAAAATATAGTCAACTTTTAAAATATAGCAAGTAATTGGAAAATTTTAAATACTTTTACAAAATTTACTTGTAACTTATTTATCACAAGCTTTGCTTAGTTTGGGGTCAGATGGTGTTGTGTGTGAATTGTCCACCAATATTTATTATTTATTTTAAGAAGGGTGTTTGAATTATTTTTTAAATAAATATTAGTCAGATTTCGTTCGATGTAGTAAATATTTATAGTATTTTTGCGTACCATATTATATGTTACTCTAAAAGCTCGAACTCGATTTTTTCAGTTGTTCCAAGGTGTTTGAAGCTACAAACATCCAAATTTTGACATTTATAATATTAGTAGGGTGGCACGGTTGGCAACCCTAGCTGAAAGGTTCGCAGTAATTACCTATCCACCTTTGTACGGATTATCTCTTTCAGTGCTTACATACTTTCTGAGAATTATACGGTTCAGCGCTTTTGATTCAAATAATGTTTTGTTGTCCCTAAGAATATAGACTACTTGGAACTTTCGTAGATTAAGTCGTTTTTGCTTGAGAGAGTAACAAAATACATAAGTACGAACTTACGCATTTCTAACACTACAAGCAGCGCATCCCGGTTTTACCCCGTGGTTCCTGTTCCCGTTATTTTCGCGCTAAAACCTGTGTTATTCCAGGCTATAAATCTGTATTCCAAATTTCAACTTGACCCGTTCATACGTTACGACGTGATTGAGCAACAAACATCCAAACATTGCTATTCATTTTTTAATAAAGAGTGACGAGACGAACAGGACATGTGCCTGATGGTAGGCAACATGCCTATCACATAGCAACAGCACAGTGACACGCAGCTATTCGAACATGAAGATTCCATAAGATTACTTAGCACTGCACTCCGCTCGTTACCCAGAAATCTAAGATGTTATATCTCTAAGCCCTGATATTCTCTGGAAACATTGCCCTTCAAACCGAAACACAGTAATGTTTCCACATTACTGCTTGGCGGTAAAATAACTGGCAAAGGTGTGGTACTTCCCCAGGCGGACTCTGCCAAAAGTCCTACCAGTAGGTACGAATAATATTGGTAGAATGTCAATATTTGGATGTTTAGAAAATTTGATGTTTGTTGCTCAATCACATCGCTACGTATGAATGGATCTGGCTGAAATTTTGAACACAAATAGATTATACTATGGAAGTATTTTATCCCGGGTATTAGAAGTACGGATAGGGAACTATGCGGGTAAAACCAAGAGGCGATGCTAGTTACTTCCAGGATTCGGATATCACAAGTTATACCACTATTACTTTATACTAATTAAGTTGTTTTCCTGTTCCTAGATGGATACAGATTCACCAATCAGAAACCCGAGCATCCAACCCGTCAGCAAGAAACTCTTCCATTCACCAATGGCAGACTCTCCTCCTGGACGCCCTTTCCTCAAGCAAAGCGAGCAAAAGAGACGAGCAAAAAAGCGAAAACAAACCCTATTACCCGATTCAAGCGAAAAAATTCAAAAGGTATACGTGAAAGAGTGCGACAGAGAAGGTTATAGCCCAGATTTACAAGGGGGAATGAGAAAGAAAGTGTTGATAAGTCTCTTTCATAATAAAGAGTATTCAATGGATTTTAGTTGATAAGCTGTACCGACTTAATATTACTAAATATACTTATAACTTTACATTAAAAACTATATTTAGATTTAAAAATCTCTGTGAATTACAAAACGTAATATGTAAAATTTCGTTAAAATAAAATATAAAATTTGATATATGTACTTAATTAATTTTGCACACTTTTTTTTTAATTCAAGATTTTTTCAAGCACCTACGGTGTTTTAATAATTGAGAGAGAAATTGATATTAATATGTGAAAATGTACTCCAAAATTCATTCAAATTAAAAATACGTGAGTATTGAACAATTATACTCGTAATTGTATGTTGTTGTAAGTAGTATTAAGATAATGAATTTCAAAATATAAAACAGCATTAAAACGCTTCATACACCAGTCCTAAAATCAGAGGAAATGACGTAAAAGTAGTGGGGAGGAGCCTACATCGCACCATATGATTGGTGATTTATGGTGCGATGTAGGGTCCGCCCCACTAGATTTACGTAATTTCCTCTGATATTAGGGCTGGTGTATAGAGGGTTTTAATACATACAATCAAACGAATTCAGTTATGTTATTTTTATTATTTTTTAATATTATGTTTTTCAATGTGAATGTAGGTTAAAATTAAGGTAAAGTGATTGTGATAATTATTCTTTAACATTGTTTTAGCAATAATTTGTGCCATAATTAATTAATAAGCAAATAAATGTAATTATTAAACAAAACTATCAGTTTTAATACTTTTAGAACAGCCCATTTTATAATGATAATACATTGGTTGGACTCTTTGCGGAATGGGACTGCGCACAGATAAGAAAATAGTTAAGGCACACCGAACTTTCTCCTTGTGAGAGAAGGCCCGAGTCCCAGCAGTGGGAACATTTAGTGGGCTGTTGATTATGAACACCACACTTTGCCAGTAATATTACCGGTATGCAGTAACATTCAAATCGTATTCTGTTCTTTTCCTTAAATTCTGTTCCTTTATGAAGGGTAATACTTGTAGAGAAACTATTACAAATGGAAATAGACAAATCATCTTATTCATCTAGATGACAATCACAAGGCAATTATGGGCAGTGGTTTGGACTCTTCATGTTCAAATTGCTGCGTGGCACTGTGCTATCATAGGCAGGCGTGACACTACCATCAGGCACATGACTTAAATATAAGTAGTAAATATATTTGTTTATAATACAATTAAACATTTTGATTTACCCCCATACCTATTTGTGTGTAGATAACTGAATTTGAAGTAAGAGACGATTTTCTTAGCATTCCATGGATTCACCGTGCGGGTGCCGGGTCCATCGTGTGGCAGAGAGAGAAAACCCGAGCAGACCCCGAGACTTGTGACTCGGGCGTAGGTTTAAGGGGCCCCTTTCTACCCTTATTTGCCCTTCACACCGGAACACAATAATGTTTATACCGTACTGTTTGGCAGTTGAATAGCTGGCACAGGTATGGCACTTCCCCAGGCGGACTCTGCAAGGATTCCACCACTACAAAGCGTTCCATTTTACTAAACTTTCTGAAATGAATAGCTTAAAATAAATCTATCTTAACAAACTCATCATAAAATATAATAAAACATTTTCCGCGGCCACTGATAACGAATCCACTCAGATTTCCCTCGAGAGGGGTTCAAGAATATAGGTACCTACAACAGAGGAGATTATGCTTATGTGTCTCTTAATTATACTAATTAGGGAATCATTTATTTATATGTATTGTTTTCGTTTTTTAGCCGCCAGATTCTGTTTTTAACAGAATTCAAAAAAGGAGGAGTTTTTACTACGACCGAACAGTAATGTGGAAAAACTTCTACATCCAAAAAAATTCAATGCTTATCCTTGGCTTATCCAGGAGTGCAGTAAGTTCTACACTAGAACGAGTATCTAAAGCTGCACTAGTAGGCTCATATCAGATTTGGCTGGGCAGGGAGAGAAACACGAGTAGTGAAGGTGAGTGTTGATGTACGTCAGAAAGGGGCCCCTTAAACCTACGCCCGAGTCACAAGTCTCGGGGTCTGCTCGGGTTTTCTCTCTCTGCCACACGATGGACCCGGCACCCGCACGGTGAATCCATGGAATGCTAAGAAGATCGTCTCTTTCCAGATAAAATACAGGAAAAAGAGGTTCGTTTTAAATCTCCGGGTGCCGAGCGTAGTGCATTGTTAGGCAGCGATTTTAAAGCTCCATATTCAGATCTGCGTAGCACTACGTACTGTTGTCGGCAAGTGTATTGCTTACCATCAGGTGCACATCTCGCTCGTCGTGTCAATCTACGAGTGTCTAATGAAAAAACAAACAAGACTATGATCGTTTCAGAAGTTCTGACGTCATTACTGAACAAACATACACAAGAAAATATTGTATAGTTTAGATCTATGTTATTGAAATATTTTTTTTTAATTCAAACTACGACATCGTACTAATAGTATACGTTCGAATGTTTGGATGTTTAGAAGTTTGGATGTTTATTGCCCAATCACGCCGCAACGTCTGAAGTGATCGTTTTGAAATTTAGAACACATTTATAACGTAATCCGGAATAACACATAGGCTACCTACTTTTTATCACGGGAAAATGACGGGAAAATGCAAGTAAAACCGGGGAGCGTTGCTAGTTTATAATAGAAATATGATATCTTTATCGACAGGTTTGTAATCTATTATTTAAATGGAGCAGAGTCATCGCTTCCGCTGCTTCGAGTTGGAAACTTTTTCTAACGATCTAGTATCTATCGCGGACGTGTCTGCGCGGTTATTTGGCCAATCGCTGTCGGCGAGCGCTCGCAATATTGTGATATCGAGCGGACTTCGGAATAGCTGCTGAGCTGGTCTCGTTAACGGTAAGAAACGATATTCTTCGCATTTCGTGAGAACTTCACCTGCTGAAGTGAAGATACTAGCACTTTAGGTAACACATCATACTCATATTTTTAAGTTAATATCGTTCATTTCGAGCGACAATGGCATAACTGCGAAAATCCAAAATTATATCTAAGTCATGAAAATTAAATTATATCTGCGGCGCAGTTTGGCAGATTTGTACTCGTATTTAAAAATGCAATTGTGATGCGTTTGTGGATTAAATAAAAAAACAATACTTGATAATAATTACACCAAAATTATCTTCATAATAAAATACGAACGAGCGCGAGACGATGCGTTTCGCAACATATGTAATGCAAAATACAAAATAAATACATACCTACCTATTATATATATTTAGACTTCAGTCGTAAGAAGATGATATATATCATTTTCAGTGGTGTTTTAAAGGAATGTTTAAACTACCATAGTAAAAATGTGACAACATAACAAATATGACTCTGTCGCGCCAAATTAGCGATATAGTTATAACATGTACAACTGCGCCCCGTAAACTTAGTTTTACCCGCATAGTTCCCGATCCTATAAAAATTATCTATTTTGTTAGTTTGTTCTTCCCAACTACTAACCAAGAAGTAACCAAATTTCATATATATTCATTTTTTATCTACTTATATAGTAGTTGTTTTGCTTGAAATAGAAACAAACAGCCATCCATCCATCGTCACAAACTTTCACATTTAAATAATAAGATATTAAATAGAATAAGAATATTGCATTATTGATAGACGTTTCACACACAACAGCATCTATCCCCAAACTAAGTAAAGCTTGTACTATGGGAGCCAGAAGATAGCTTATATAATACTTATATATTTAAATACATACTTATAATACGTAAAAACACCCAGGCACATAACTAATATTGGTATTCATCACACAAATTATTTAATAATTCTAGTTCTATTTATTAATGACAAGCGCAATGAATTACAAACTGACATTAAATTTACATTGACATCTCTTATTAATTGGTTAGATTTAAATTCATTAAATATTAACATAATAAAAACACATTTGATGGACTTCAGAATAAGGAATAATGACATTTATAATTTTTACATTGAATATGGGGACAAAAAAGTTACTGAGGTTGAAACAATACGATTTCTTGGACTAAATATTGATAATAAGCTGACTTGGAAACCACATATTGACGAAGTGACAAAGAGACTGCATCGTTTTGCTTAGCTCTTTTCCAATTACGTACGGTTGTTAACGAGTCTGCTTTGCTAACAGTTTATCACGGCCATGTAGCTTCTATCCTCCGCTACGGCGTAATTTTTTGGGGCAATTCAACGGACCGCCTTAAAATATTTAGAGCACAAAAGCGTTGCATAAGATCAATCTGCGGACTAAAAATAGTAGAAACTTGTAAAAAACATTTTATCCGGCTTAAAATATTAACTCTTCCATGTTTGTTTATTAGTGAAATTGCAATATTTATAAAGTCAAATCCTGAGCTCTTCGAAATGTGACCTGTGGGAAACAGACGTGAGGGTATGTTGAAATGTTTGCCGTCTAGAACGACATATCTAAACAGAAATATATTTTGTATGGTTCCAATCTTTATATATAAAAATGTTATGTTGGTTTGTGTACGCTTCAAAAACTCAAAAAGTTCTGCACCAATCGAGCTGATTTTTTTTAGTGATATAGTATAATCCTCATCAAAGATTGTTTTTATCTAATTTTTGCATCACAATGTGCCACAGCGAAGCGTGGCAGGGTACAGCTAGTTATCTATAATAAGATTCCAAAATTCATTCGTAGCAAGCAAAACATCAAGATTTTTAAGATCATGTTGAATGAATTTCTAATTCAAAAAGCCTACTATAGCATTGACATGTTCCTATCTGATAAAAAAATAAAATAAATTAATGATTGTATCGTACGAAACTGACATTCTAAATTACAAATTGAATTCATATGACATAATTTATGTATTAACAATGACATTGTGTACTAATCTTATTATTTTTAGTCTAATTATTAATCTTTTAGCTTCTTAAATTTAATATTTTGACATTTATTCAATCTCAACCTCAATTGTCTGTATACCATTTGTGGTAGAAATTAGTGTACTTATGTAGAATTGTACCATCTATGTATACCTAATATGTACATACCACCTAATTTCACAGACCAATAAAGATTACCTATGATTACCTATGAAATATTAGCACTAGGTGGGGATTGAACACATGAATCGCGGCTTCGCAGGCAGACTTATAACCAACGTACCAACTAAGCCGCCAGGCAGCCAATATAATAGTATAGAAAACAGAATAGTTTACCTTTGACGGCGCTCAGCTTGTTGCCGACCATCTGTTTTGCCACGAACGCCGCCATTTTGTCTTAATTTACTCCTGAAACAAACGAAACACACATTTTAGATTTATCAAAGAAACTATTTATTTCGATTTTCATTCCTAAACGCTCCACACACAAAATCAGAGGAAATGACGTAAAAGTAGTGGGGAGGAGCCTACATCGCACCATATGATTGATGTAAGGTCCTCCCCACTAGTTTTACGTAATTTCCTCTGATTTTAGGGCTCGTGTGTAGAGGGTTTTATTCTTATTTCAGAACAAAGCACAAGTATAAAGCGAGATTCGAACTTACGACTTTGAAATTACGTTATGAAATCGGACGTTGTAAAAAATAGGCAACGTTTTCATTCGTACTAATTTCCTAATCTATATATCACCAACCCTACCGATAAAAACCTGTACAGAATCTCCAGTACTGAACGTCCGTGACACTCGGCGGTAGCGATTTTAAAATTTAATTACAGAAAAAGTTGTTAGCAACTCCTAAATACTTTTTCCACTCGGGAGTTAAGCCGCCATAATTCACCGAAAATAATGATCTGTGCTTAAAGAACAAAAAAATCGTTCATCATTTTAAAGTGAAAGTTAAATCCCCTCAAATACCTTCTGATCCGGAATGAGGGATGTCCCCTGTCTCCCGGCTCCTCCGCGGGTTGTGGCGATTAAAACGTGATCAATTGATCCCGATTAGAACCATTACTGTAATCCGCTTACGATCAGACGGATCACGGCTCGCGCAATCAATCCTACAATTCGCTCTTTAATAGATCAGTTCTTAACACAGAAAACTAAATCATTAATTTAGATTTCTGTAGTTCTTAATGTTACTCTCAAATATTAAATTTAAATAGTTTCAGAGACAGTAACTTAAATATTAACCGTGCTTAATATTTAAGTGTAAGTCTAAGCTGTAGAATACGTTGCCTGAGTGAAGTTTCCCCAATGGTTACAATCTTTGTATCTTCAAATCGAGAGTGAATCGGTTTCATGTTCCAATAGCTGCGTGTCTCTGTGTTGTTATGTGACAGGCATGTTGTTTACCATCAGGCCCATGTTATGCTCATCTAGTCACTATATACAATTTAAAAAACGTGGCTTCTTAAAACTTGTGCCGTAACTAACGTAAAATAAAAGTGGTCAAGTGCGAGTCGGACTCGCCCATGAAGGCTTCCGTAGCAGCAAGTAACATATTATAAAAGTTCTTGTAGTTCGTTGTTACTTTAATCAGTGTTTTAACACAATAGTCAATTTATGACGTATTAAAAGAAACTACTCACTAGATCTCATTCAAACCAATTTTCGTTGATAGTTGACATGGTAACGTACATCATACACTTTTTTTTATTTTTGTCATTCTCTTATTTTAGAAGTTAAGGGCACTTTTTACCACTTTGGAACAGTCCCTCGCGCAAACTATTCAGTTTAGAAAAAAAAAATGTTTGAAACCTCAATATCATTTTTGATGACCTATTCATAGATACACGTAGGGTTTTGAACAAAAAAAGTTTTTTGAGTTTCAGTTCTAAGTATGGGACATCCCTAAATTTTTTTGTTTTTTTCTATTTTTGTATCAAAATCTTAATGCGGCTTACAGATTACATCTACTTATCAAGTGTCAATAGTATGGCTCTTATAGTTTCGGAGAAAAATGGCTGTGACATACGGACGGACAGACAGACAGACATGACGAATCTATAAGGGTCCCGTATTTTGCTACGGAACCCTAGAAACGTAACTTGGTTTTATTAGGAATTAGTTTATTTTATTAGTTAATTTGGTATTAGTAGGAATCTACCAACAGAGAAAATCAGAGTAACAGTTTATACCGAGCGGTAGTAAACACTGGCCCGTCTACCGCGATAAACTACCGAACTATCGCCGAGCTACACTGAGCAACTCGGCAGCCGGTTCCAGCCAATTAGGAGCGGTTAAATCCGGATAATTCCGGTTCCAGCCGGCATTGTTCAGCTGAACGCGGTCATACACAGCAGAGTGTGAGATTACAACTGAATTGTGTTACGCCGATGTGTTTAGGGTGAGGATTTTGGACAAGTGGCCACCTGTGGTGGATCAGTGGCTAGAAGCTTTGATTCACAATTTACATGTCGTAGGTTCTAATCCTGTCTGCTCCTCTCAGTATTTTTTTTTAATTGTCGCTGAACGAAAACTTCCCGAGAAAACAGGAATGTTTCAATCAATATTTTTCGAGATAATGTATCATGAGCCAACTGACTGAGTGTAGACTTCTTAATGTTTATGCTAATCTTTATTTGTGCTATCAACGATTAATTTATCTCTGTTAGTTCGCCATGATGAACTTTACTCCGCGCAGAGACTGAGCAAGACATGTGCCTGATAGTAAGCCACGACTCATAAAGATATCGTCATTTCTACTACACGCGGTAACTCAATAGAAATGATTTGTGTTCTCAGCGACATCTGTCGCCGAAGCGTTGAAATATCTTGACGGACTCGTGGTCACACCGTTTTGCCACACCAGTGTGACTACGAGTAATTTATTTTCCTCGTGGTCACACTGTGCGGTGTGATCAACAGTAATTAGTGAAACATAAGACTCGTGGTTACACTACTAGTGTCGGGAAAGTGACAGTGTAGGTACCGATCAATACGCTACTCAAAAATAAAATACTAATGTAGTTATCGAAAAAAAATTAGTAATTGCATGTATAAGTACACAAAAACACAAAAATTAAAATGAAACAGGTTTTACACAAACAAAAAAATAGACTTAGCATTAAATAGACTCCGTGAAAACTGTAATGAGGGTGGCGGGACGTCGCTACCGTCGTATTTATCGCATCAACATAGACGTATAAAAAAGTAGGACGTAGTCTCGCTAAAACAAAAAACTGTGTTTATAAGTTTATATAATCGGCCACAGCGCTGTCACATACAGACTGACACGCACACATACACACATCAGTCGGTCACTATGCGCGAAAACTAGGGTGTAAGTATGTGTGCGTGTCAGCATGTCATATTATACAGGTTGACACGCACACATACATAGCGCACTGGGTATCTATCTATCTATAGCTTTTGTTTTAGCGAGACCACGTCCCACTTTTTAACCCCCGACCAAAAAAAGGGGTGTTATAAATTTGACGTCGATGTCTGTCTGTCTGTCTGTCTGTCTGTGTGTGTGTCTGTCTGTGGCACCGTAGAGCTCAAACCGATGGGCCGATTTCGATGCGATTTTTTTATTTGAAAGTTAATATCCGTGCGGATGTTCTTAGCTATGCTTGGTTAATATAAATTCAAGATGGTCGCCGCCACAAAATGGCGTACAAAATATTTCTTCACAACCTACCTTAATATGGGTATCAAATGAAAGGGCTTGACTAGTAGAATACTACATACTATAAAAAAATCAAATCCAAGATGGCCGCCACCACAAAATGGCGAAATATATTTTATCTTTTCACTACTACCTCAATATGGGTATCAAACGAAAGGGCTTGACTAGTAGAATACATTGCACTATGACAAATTTCAAATCAAAGATGGCCGCTTCCACAAAATGGCGAAATACATTTCTTTTTTCACAACTCCCTTAATATGGGTATGAAATGAAAGGCCTTGACTAGTAGAATGTTGTACGGATAACAAATCTGAGGTGATCGGGGGTTAGTCAAAATGTTTAATTTTGTTCTTGTTTTTACGTCCAACGTCCATGTATCAATATGTCCATGTAGGCTTCCGGGCTGCGTATTTCATTTCCCGTGTACAGTAGGGGGCAGTTCCTATTGCTTCGAAACACGCACCGGTTTGTTTAGGACCTAAAGTTTTTTTGTTTAAAATAACAATTATTTGTTTGAAAGTAAAGTTTTAGGTAATTCTCTCTCCAAACCCGTGTACAATACGAGGCATGGGTTTTCCAATTGCATACGGGTTTGGAGCGTAAACTGTTCTTCTAAACATATGTTCAATACGAGGAAATCGAGTTCGCGGAGAAACGCACCGCTCGCGTGTCCACCAATACTTATTTATTTTATATTTATAGAAACAATACTTTACAACTGTGTCTTTAAAAAAAAATCTCCTTTCATTTTTCAAGTCCAGAAATAACAGGACAGTTATAAAACGCTCCTTATTATTTACCTCGCAAACAGGACTCCGAGCACGTCTCAAATTTCAAAAGGAAAAACTTTTTACTCTTATAAATCTTGATTTTGCGGTCACAAAGTTGTACTCTTAAACCGTCTTCAAGTTTACTCGGAGTTATGGGTAAGTTTGTACAGGGCTACACAGTAGGTGCCTTGGAATATCACTGGAGTACTCGAAACGTTTGCTCAAGGCACACAAATTTTGATTAGCCCCCGACTACCTTGGATCTTGGATTATCTGTATAACGTTCTCCTAGTCAAGCCTTTTCATTTGATACCCATATTAAGGGAGTTGTGAAAAAAGAAATTTATTTCGTCATTTTGTGGTAGCGGCCATCTTGGATTTAAATTTGTCATAGTGCAAAGTCCTCTTCTAGTCGAGCCCTTTCTTTTGATACCCATATTGAGGTAATAGTGAAAAAATAATACAATTCGGCATTTTGTGGTGGCGGCCATCTTGGATTTGAAATTTGTTATAGTGTTTAGTATTCTACTTCACACACACAGACAGACAGACAGACATCGACGTCAAAGTTATAACACCCCGTTTTTTGGTCGGGGGTTAAAAATAATTTGATATAATGACAGTATTTAAATAGAATAAATAGTATGTACCAACGTTAATTTTGATATATTTTTGTTACTTTATGATCATTCAAAGCTGGAGAGGCAAGTCCATTTTAAAAGTACTAAAACCTCCTCGCTTGGCTCGCTCCTCTCAGGACCTCCCTTGAGCTTCTGGCTCCCGCATTTTTTAATAAAGTAAAATAGGCAAAAAAACATGCGTTTTAAATGATAAACAGATGATTGGGATTGTTTGTTTTGTCTTGGTCGTATGTACTAAGCATGGCAATTCTGCCAAGAGTGTGTTAAAATTTCTAAGTCTAATAATTTTGTTTTATACTTATTTTCCATAATACCCGTGCGAAGCTGGGGCGGGCTGCTAGTATTTAATATAGCTAACATAAAAACTTTACGCGCGACGCATAGAAAATACCAGACAGTGACGTCACTCTTTAATAGTGTTTTTGTATGAAGAGTTTTTAGGAAAGTCCAAAATTGTGATTTTAAAATCGTGATATAACGGAAAGTTTTTAAGATAACAAAGTAATTCTAACACCTATGTTTCAGTTATTGTGTACAATTTTTATGGACATTAAATAAAAAATGAGTCATCATGCCTATTGTAGTGTACAAAGAGCATTAACATAACCTTATTTAGCACTATTTTGGCGCGCCACAAACA
This sequence comes from Ectropis grisescens, assembly GCA_017562165.1. Taxonomy (NCBI): domain Eukaryota; kingdom Metazoa; phylum Arthropoda; class Insecta; order Lepidoptera; family Geometridae; genus Ectropis; species Ectropis grisescens. The sequence continues at coordinate 538,341 of CM029792.1, read as the reverse complement.
GATTTTTGACAGGCTGTGAATTGAATCCTAGCGTCACGCTAGGGAATGATAAGACATCTTCGGGTAAACTCGGGACTATGGCCATTGGCCATCTTGAAATGCGTAGGTGGCCATGCTCATGGCCACGTCACACCACGGACACTCCACTAAAATTCCATACAACCGTCGCTGTGGAGCTACCTACTCTTCACACAACTACGCAGCTGTCGTTCGTACACATGCGTGAATGTGTGCGTTAGCGCTAGGGCTACTGAATTGTTTTATTGAATAGTTGTGCCCCTTGAGTTCACCTGGTGACGTAAAGTAGTCTATAAACTTGCTATAATGCTGAGTTCCATAAATAGAATGGAGCCAAATTATACTATTCTAATTAAAAGGGTGTATGCACAGATTTCTTAATTAATTCAGAAATCTGTGGGTGTTTGTATTGCCGCGTAAAATGAAACGAAACCGATGATAGATTAGATCAGGTACCTAGATATCTATTTCTTTTAGTAGGTACACATTCCCATTTTATTTTACACTTACCCAGTGAAGGAAACTTTATTCTGTCACTATAATTATTCCTTCAGGCATTATCAATCCGTGCTTGGGCACGTAAGTTACTGGCTGTGTAAGTAACTTTGAGTTAAAAATTACTTCCTTATTATAAATATTGGTAGACAATTCACACACAACACCATCTGACCCCAAACTAAGCAAAGCTTGTAATATTATAAAGCAACGTTATCGAAAAGTTTCTAATCTTACGTTATTATAAAGCTTTTAATCTTGTCCCGTTTAGTTGACGGACAGCCGTAAACAGCACAACAACCCACCATGATGATATTTCGTTAGGAATTAGATGTTCGATACCAGCCCTGCGTTGAGTGCTCCTAACGTATCCGAAACGGCCTGAGGGGTGAGGAAGCTTGAAATTGGCGGGGGTTGGGGAGTGTCCGTTCTATCTATATTATCTATTCTATGGCCACGTCCTCCGGTTTCACCCGCGTAGTTTCCTAAGTAAGTTATCAAATTCAAAGTAATAAGTTTTCGCTTTTTTATCGGCAGTTCCTACGACAGCTATTCTACCAAATTTATTTCGCACTATTTCATGTACCTATAATATATTCCCATTTGAGAGGATTACATTTCTGTAACTTAATTACCAGTGCAAGTGACTACGCTCGTGCAATACTCGAAATGCCGTCACGGACATAAAGTGAAACATAAAACTGATTTAACGTCTTCCCCGGGCATTTCTCCCCGAAATTATGTCATAGGCGGGCGGAATTACCCCTCTCACCCTCGGCGGGGGCAGAATGGGGTAAATAAGACATAATTTTAAACTTTTCTCCAATTTCGGGAGAACGGCGGTTGTAAAGAACGGGAATGTTCGGGTGTTACGATTGTCGAGCGCTGCTGTAATGTGTGAGGAAGCGTTCTTGTTCGTCTTGGAAAGAATTTTGTTCGAAATATTTTTAAAACGTTTTGGAAAATGGTTAGGTACCAACATAAATAAAATTATATTCTGACGCTGCCGAAACGTAGACGTAATTAAATAATAATTTAGGTCATTATCAAATCCTGTGTTATTTTCATAGTATGAGCGAAAGTTCAAACTATTGAGATATCTCTGGATTAAAAATAAATAAATATTAACATTGTAATTTCACTTATTAATTTAAAATAACCGTAGCGCCATCTATTGGAATTTCATAGAACTACGTCGGGTCTCAAGGACCTGCGTAGTTCCCGCTCCGACCGCAAAGAACCGGGGCGCTGCCTTCGTCTTAAAGAATTGACGCTGCGAGCCGTTTCCTTGGAAAATATTTATTTTCCGCTCTGGTTTGACGTGTTTGAGCAACAAACATTGAAACACCGGAACTTTCGTATTTATAGTATTAGTAGGATTATAATGGAATATTTATTTGTTTATTTCTTGACTACTTATCTTGTACACTTCAGTCATTAAATGAATCCAATATAAATCACAAATCATGTTTTTTTTCTTTTCATCGACTGTTTGATCCAACTTTCGTATTATGAAGCTTTAGCCAGTGAAATGAGATGCCTAAATGGTTGTTTCTTGATGGATATAATGTGTGGATGTCTTCAAGATTATAGTGAGTCGTTTTATTTTAGGTTGAGATCGCATCCGAGATGGCGGGAAAGTGACCGCCATCTTGAATGTTCTTCACACCCTAGAAGAAACTTCTTAAAAAGTACGCAAAAAATCCTGAAAATAAAAGAGTTAAACACTAACAAATTTTTACACACAAACATGATTACTTTTGCATCCAGTGGCCAAGTAAAACTTATTTAATACTTTAGCAGTACTTAGAGGTCACTTGATGGCATAGCTCTCTTTGATAAAAAGCTAGTGGAGCGTTTTAATAAAAGGACTTCAGTGAGCTCAATTTGGGTATAAATGTCGCGCGAATCATAAAATCACTCTGAAGAGACAGATATCAGTACAGTGTACAGTAAATTTCATCATCATCGTTTTTTGGTTGTCGGTGTGCCCATTCACCGTTAAAACTTCCCTCATAATTTCTACTCAAGTGCGCCAAAAAAGTCGAGGAAAGTCATCAAATATAGAATAGTATCCTAATATGGAATGCCCCCATTTCTCTAAAACTAAAAGTATGAAACGCAACACTCGACAATCTTCTGTTTCATTCGGTCTACTAACTATCGCACCTACACCATCGAGTCAGTTGTGCGAATGCTTCACGTGTGGCAGGCTGGCAGGCGTGTTTTGTTTTGTTGTCGTGCAGAAAATTTTAAAGGTAAGTAATAAACGAGTATTACCAGCTGTTATGATTGTTTACATAAGTGTTATACTATTTAGTATATCGGTATAATGTTTATTTCTCAATTTTTTGATCTTTTGTGATTAAAATATTGTGACTTTAAAAAATATTTAGAAGAGTTGGAACTAGTATACAAATCTAAATATGGACAGTCGTCGGTGTCTAATTATGGAATATCCGATAATAAGGTTTTAAGATTTCATATGATAGAAAGTTGTTGTTATTAAATATATGTAATGTTTGTTTTTAGAACGTCCGGTTCACAATCAACCAAACGAAAAACCTGGGATGAAGAAAAAATGGCACAAGCTATAAAATTCGTCCGGGAAAAGAAAATGGATTAAATGCTTGATGGTGGGCTCTGGGCACATTATGATTTGGTCTAGAGTTTAACACTTGGATCTGTGACTTTTGCAAGTAATTATGTAACTTCTTCTTTATCACAATATATTATATTCATTTAATTGATCTCAAAGATATTAATGTCCATTTTTGCTATTGTTATGTTGATTTTTGCTAATATTCCATATAAGGATACCTATTTTCCACATTTGGTGATTTTGTTTATTATTTATGCTAGATTTTAATTTGATAACTAATATTTTTGATTAAATGCTGTGAATTACTACACATAAATGTATGACTGATTAGTAAAAACATTAAACTGACTTAATTTATATGAAGTTTTTCTTTTATATCCCAAAAACAAAATGGTATTCCATATTTGGTGACTTTCCTCTACCCAAAACTAACTAACTAAGTAACTTCAAAAATTACAAGCATGCAACCGTTCCACTTACGATATTCTGTGTAATATTTACCATTTTAGAACGAAACTATTCTAGAAGCCCGTTAAACGAGTTCCCGACTAAATTGCAGAGTAAAACTGGAAACCGCTCAAACTGCAACTCAGCAAACTTATAAAAACTAGCAAAGTTGGAAGCCTTCATTAGAAAAAGTTGGGCATAAAAGTGGCAAACTCTAATATGCACTGCATGAATGCTTGTTGCGTGTGCATGAACAGGGAAAATCGGTGGGAACTTCGCCACTTCAAAGTTAACTTGCCTTATAATAGGGCATTAGCCAGCTGCAGTCTGGCAACCCACAATTTGGCCAATGTATACTATAAAAATAATCCATATTGTGGTAATGCCGCTAGCTTAAAAACGGCGTAGGAAAACATCGTGAGGAAACCGACATGTACCTAGATTCTTTCGAAGTCATGTGTCATCCACCAAACCGCACTGGACCAGCGTTGGATTATGACCTTGTGAGAGAAGGCCCCGCCGAGTCCCAGCAGTGGGAACATTTATTGGGCTGTTATATTATATGGGAATATACATCAACATCTTTAGCTTTGTCAGAGGAGAAATGATATTGGAAAGCTTTTCTGTTTTTTTTACCTACAAAGATTTGGGCTAGTTTAGAGGACGTTGGCCTAGTAAGGCTTATCTACTATTAAAATAGTAATTATTCAATAGTGTTCCGGTTTGAAGGGCAATGTTTCCAGAGAAATTGCATGGCTTAGAGATATAATAAATACTGATTAAATACCTATTAGTGGTCATTTCACACACAGCACCATCTGACCCCAAACTAAGCAAAGCTTATACTGTGGCGGCCAGATAGCTGATATAATACTTACATAGTTTTAAATACATACTTATTATACATAGAAACACCTAGACACAGTGCAAATATTTGAATTCATCTCACAAATACACACTTTACAATTTACACTGGGTGGCTTTCGAACCCACGACCCTCGACTCGCAGGCAGAGTCACTACCCACTAAGCCACGAAGCCAGTCATAATATCTTAGATCTCTTTGTGATGAGCACAGTGCAGTGCTAGGTAATGATTTGGACTCTTCATGCTCCAATAGCTGCGTGTGCTGTTATGTGGCGGGCATGTTGCTTACCATCAGGCACATTTCTTGCTCGTCTCGTCACTCTTTATTAAAAAAAAGAGAAAAGTGATCGTTGAGTAGTGAGCAAATTTCGTAAAGCTAGGTACTAACAAAATTATTCTGAGTACTGTATAGTTAGTTAGTTACCTACGCCTCGAAGGCGCCGGCGGGTTTATTACTTAGCGACAGGCAAGGTGTTAAATGAATTTAATTTTTAGAATTTAAAATTCAGAGAGGAATCAAAGATATCATCAACAATTAACTTTTATCACTTTTTCGAAAATTTAAATAATGTCTTTAATACTTTTTTAATTGGGTAGGTAGTTTTCTCAATGGTATTCAAATATGTAATATTGTAAATTTAATTGTGCAAAAGACAAAAAACACGTTGATGCATTATTTTTAAATATTTTTTGACATTCTTATCAGACAAGAAATGCCCAATCTCTGTTGTGTTCTTCTGTTCTTGTTGTCTGATTTTTTTGCGCGAATCACACCTGTCGAGGGTCGCCTGTGGCCTGTGGGTAGAAGTTCGTTGGGGGCTATTGCAAGGAATAAGGCTCTAGGTAGACGGGCTGCACTTCAACAGCAAATGAAGTGAAGGTTGAAGGGCAATGTTTCCAGAGAAATTACAGGGCTTATAGATATAAGATCTTAGATCTCTGGGTGACGAGCGCAGTGCAGTGTTAGGTAATGATTGTTCGAATAGCTGCGTGTCACTTTGCTGTTATGTGTCAGGCATGTTGCTTACCATCAGGCACATGTCCTGAACGTCTCGTCAATCTTTATTTTAAAAAAAAATGCACTTCAGATGCAGTTTGAATGCAATTGATATGACTGCAATAGAACTGCAAACCAAATGCGCAGTCCGATTGCAGTTCATTTGCAGTTGGCGTTCAGTCGTGTGATCTGAACACCGACTGCATTCAAACTGCACCATACCCACTTGCCCGCACCGACGTCAACAAATCAAACATCAACAATCTATGTAGATGATTCGGACAGTTGTTGTTGTCCAATAGTTGGGTGCCACTGTGCTGTTATGCGCAGGCACATTGCTTACAATCTGGCACATCTCTTGCTTGTCTTGGTCTTGTCACTTTGTACAAAAAAAGTTGTCAGTCATAGGAACTGCCGATAGAAGTGAAAACTTATAACTCAGAATTTGATAGCTTACTTTGGAAACTGCGCGGGTGAAACCGGAGGACGTGCCATGATCAATGATCCGGAGCTCTCCGGCTATCTAGATCATCCGAGTTTACCCGAAGATTTCTTTCATTTACGAACGTAATGCTTCAGCTCAATACACAACCCACGCAAAATATGTACCTACATATGTCGTGCATCAAAAAAGATTTCACTTCAAAAAATCCCTAACGCATTTAATGTTTTCACTTCAAATAATCCCCTTACGCACTTGATGTTTTCACTTCAAACAATCCCCAACGCACTTAATGTTTTCACTTAAAAAAAATCCCCAACGCACTTAATGTTTTCGCTTCACAAAGTTCAGGTACTGCATAGTAAGTACACATTCGCAATAAAGTCCGCCGTCGAACAATTATGCAGTTATATTAACGAGCATCCGCGGAATTTGATAGCCTCCGCTCAACAACTCCTAACAAAGAAAAATGTTGCATCCCCGCTATTTTGTTGCGAAAAATGAGAAATAGCTCGCGAGAACACAATGTAGCCCTTTGATGGCTCAAATAATAGTGCATACTCTTGTTGAAAACTCGCTGAAACGATACGTTTTCGTTGGAAACGGTATTGTCGTAAATTCTGTAGAACTTTTCTGAACGACATTTAATATCGTTGACTATCTAAAGAGCACACAAACTGAGTACAAATACAACAGAACAAAGGTTTAGCTTATCTATTTATTTACGGTCTTGGAATCTTTAATTTTTTGAAGTCAAAACTTCTTTTAGCGCTCCCCACACCGATTCTTCGTGGGCTCAAGAGTTACTTTAGCTGAATTCATGAAACCGGGTCCATGGGCATCTCTAGAAATGCGTTAGCATGGTTAGAACACAAATATATATGGCTAGGCTTAGAAGACTTAATTAGACGACAATGCTTTGAAGATTTATTCCCGACTAGCGTCACCGTCCGGTTTCACCCGCATAGTTTCCAAAGTGGGCTACCAAATTCTGAGTTATAAGTTTTCACTTCTATCGACAGTCCCTGTGACTGCCAATTTTTTGTTATTGTGATGGGACGAGCACAACAAATGTTCTTGGTGGGAAGCAACACGCGCGCCCATAAGAGCAGTGTCATGCAGTTATTGGAACATAATATAACTAAATAGTTATTTGTTATACAAGAGTGCAAAGTTGATTTTTAACCGCGTGCTCAATTTTGATGACCGAGCAAGCGAAGGATTCTAAAATTGAATCACGAGCACAGCGAGTGAAGCAAGGGAATCAAAAGAGCACAAGGTGAAAAATCTTTGCACTCGAGTGCAACACGTAACTTTTCATTCCACCTCAGCGAGGAAATGACTAAATGCAAATTTTTAAATGTTTTCGCGCTAAGCAAATTAAAAAAAAGTAAGTACACCAAGGAGGTTCCGAGTCTGAGTTTTTAACATATAAAAAAAAATGTATGATGCATTCGGCACCAAGGAGGTAGAAATAAATAGGTTGAATTATGTTTTGAATTCAAAACCTCAGTACACACGATGTTCTAAATTCAAATTTACTTTAACCTCTAGAGGGTAAAAACGACTTTTGCGCCCTGATATCGAGGAGCAAAAGTACTCTTTCCGAGCTGGTGGGATGAAAAATATAATATCACTCCGCTCTGACCCAGAGATACTTGATGATTTATATTTCACTGGAAACATTGCTACATTGCTCATTAAATATGGAACACATTGATGTTTGCACGTCACTGCTTGGCGGCAGAACAACTTTATTGGCAAAGGTGCAGTACTTCCCCAGGCGGATTCTTTGAAGAGTCCGACTACTACAAAAAACAAATGTCTATTAATGACGTAGCAGCTTCCCGTATTTAATATTCGTTGGATTCGTCTACTGCAGTAAAAGCTTATAGCTCGTATAGAGCCGCGCGTAACGCATTCAATCAACGCAAGGCCATTTGCATGTGCCTCCATTCAATTTGCAAGTTTAATTCAATGTTTATTGTCGAATGCTAGGATGGTAGATACTCCGAGACTGTTAAATTCCTGTAACACTACTCGTAGATATTTTTCTGAAATTAGCCACTCCAGAGACTCCGGCGTTCATGACCTTTGTCATTTTGGTACTTTCCTGAACATAATATGTAATTATTGGATAAGGAGAAGAAAAGGAAAATAGAGGGACTAGGGAACATTTTCATTTTAATTCTAGTGGTAGTCTGATTCCGTCTGTTGAGCCGATCACTACCGGTCGGGATTCTGCTAGTAACTGGCTCGACGTTATTTTATGCTTATTTTTGAAGTGAAACTTCTTTTAGCGCATCACACACAGATTTTTCGTGGGCTGTGAATTAAGTTCAAGCGTCACTGAAATGGCCATTTGAAAATGCGTTAGCATTTGTATATACCAATGGTTATAAGACTTATTTACACGACAATAGTTCGAAGATTTATTCCAGACTAGCAGCCACCTCCGCTCCGGTTACAGCCGCGTAGTTTCCAAAGGAAACTATCAAAATCTGAGTATTGTTTTCACTTGTATCGGCAGTCGTAATGACTGCCAACTTTTTTAAGTTGCCTCCTCCCAGCTCGGAGCCTTCACCACGGCTGCATTTTATGGCAATTTGTAAGTTATACTCTCGGATGCCTGATGGTCGTAGCTAGATACATAGTTTCTATTTGACACTCTAAAGACTCAAACAAAGAGGTTTAACACGATTTTCATAGTAAGAACGTTTAAGGTAGCGGCTCGCACGGAGACCGCGACACGAGAACCCGACACGAGACCGTGACAGGAGACCGCGACCGGAGACAGCGACAGGCACTTGACACGGTTTTTTTATCGGATACACTTTGGAAAGTGTGCGACTGATTTGCATGATCTGATACCACCTTGCCCTTTTTTCTATCGGAATGCTCGTAGCTCGAACTTAACTTTTATAGGTTTACACTTGACCGCCATCTCGCCTGATGTTAAGCGAAAATGCGGTCTACGATGGAGCGTGTTTACCTAGAAGAAACAAAAACCCTCTCAGGCAACGTATTCCACAGCCTAGACGTTCTTATCACAAAAGTTGAGTCAAATCTCTTCGTTCGTGTCTTTGGAACATCAACCATGAAACGATGTCGCTTTTATTAATATACAATTCCATAGTATCAAGTTCTTGTCGCGGTCTCCGCGCGAACCTAAGGTTGTGTGTGGAACGCGCCACATACATTTTTTTTTTTTCGGTTTTATTTAATCTTTGAATTTTGAAGTCATGAGTGAGCCGGTTACTTTCAGATGCACGCTCCATCACGTCGTTGCTTATCATAAAGCGAGATTACGGTCCAATGCAAACCTATTATTGTTAAAAAAATCCATAAACGTCAGATTAGTAACACTCCCTTTTTATGGGTAAAAAAAAGGATATCAGAGCAGGCAATTAGCGAGAGGAATCGGACGCTTCGTCGGCTTTAATCCTTCTTTCATTAAACGATCTCACCGCAATTTCCATATAAAAGCTGCCAATTACGGCACTGGAATCTGTTCCCAATTAAGTTTTACTTATAAAGCTTGCACATTGACCCAATTTTTGTACAAAATCCAGGTTTTGGCGGGAAAAGACATTACAGCAGCAGTAGCGAAGCTTGTCACATTTAATTGACTTGACACAAAGTTACAAGTAACTTTAGTACCCTATTTTTTGATATCATGAGAGTGATTTTAATATCCTCCTAATATTATAAATTCGAAAGTGTGAATGTTTGCATGTTTGTTGCTCAATCCTGCCGGAACGTATGAACGGATCGAGTTGAACTTTGGAACACAGTTAGATGATATTCTGGTATTGCACATAGGCTACTTTTTATCACGGGAAAGTAACGGGGACGGGAATCACGTGAGTAATACCACGAGGTGGTGCTAGTATTATATCAAGTCACCGTAAAATTATAAATACCTTAGCTACTTTAGATTTACAATACAATCTTATATATCTCGCGCTGTTTTATAAATTGACGGTGTACGTAATCTTACAGATAAAACAACTATTAGAGTTCGTAACATGAATAAAATGTACCACGTGTGAATAGAAACCACTTGCGATTCCGGAGATAGATTTACTATCTACTAAACCAGTGGCGCGGCGTGCGTTGACGGAGGAGGAGGAGGCCCCAATGAAGGGTAGAAATGGCGGATAGCATTTCCTACTAGTTTTTACTTACACAGGTTATTAGGGACCTCTGTAGCCCGGCTTCTAATTCAGGGTAGAGGTAATAGACCTGCACTGACGTCCCGCTAGGGGCGTATTGCGCACTTCCCCCCGGCCAGCCTACCCAAACCAGCCGAGCTCTTGAAAATAGCGGAGCACGGCCTTGGGGCGCTGGCATACTATATAGCCCGGCTTCTTTACCGTCAAGCCATAGCCGTCCCGCCTAAGTCTCCTGCTTTGCTGCTTTATGACGTCATCGGTCAATTCGTGAAATTTCAGTGAAATGGAAAGCAGATGTAGTTGTCTGCTTTCAGCTACGTCACAATTCAAAGCATAGCCGAAATCAGGAGAGTTAGGCGGTAGGCCTCCTATCTGATACAGCTATGTATCAGATATACATATCTGTATCAGCTGATACAGCAGTAGCTATGCCCTTGTTACTAATCCACCAACACCTTTACTGCCTAACGAAATCGGCTATGGGTTTGCTATAGCTGTCTCTATCATTTCAAGTAAAAGGAAAAAAAGACAGCAACATCGAAGCTAAGACAGTGTTAGTTAGACGGTAGGTACTGACCTGAGGGTGGTCAGTAAAACGTAATCATTATTACGATTAATCATTACGATTCGGTCACGAGAAATATTTGGTCGCAGCCCCGTCACTGCTTTCCACGGCCAAACCACAGGCGACCCAAACCTTTCAGAAATAAAACATTTCCATTCGGAACGAGCATATTTCTCTCCAAATAAAACATTTTCGTAGATAGCGTCAAATGCGGGTAGACGCAAAACATTTTGTTTTAATTCTTTTGTGTGTAAATCTGACTGAGGCAGATGGCGGGACCGTGTCGCGATTTTGGGTTAAATGTTCGAAATCGGAGTTTCATTTACAAGTTCGAGTAAGTTTTTAGGCAGGGACTCTATTTTAGAGTTTTGGACAGACTGAAAGCCTTTGACAGGGCCTAGGAATAATTGTAAGATAAACTTTTGAGTTCGGTGTAGCTGGTAGCTAATACTTGCTGTTTATGACTTATGCCATGAGTTGATTTGGGAAAGGAAAACTTACACTTGTTTACTTATTGACTAATATTATAAACGACAAAATGTGTTATTTTGTGGATCTTTGAAGCAAATACTTCTTGAATAGATAAATTATGAATTAAATTTGAAATTAGATACCAATGAAACATAGACGAATTTTATTATTCTGGTAAAATAAAGGCATCGGGAACTAATGTAAGTACCGGTAAATATAATTATTACCGGTTATGTCTTACTCATCTCGTCAACCCATAATAAAAATTAAAAAGAATAAACTTGAAAGAGAGTTGTATGTTAAATAATTGCAGCAAATTTGAAAATTGGAACCAATACAAGCACGATCTTTCTTTGACATAAGATTTTAATAAATAAATAATATAAATAAATAAATATTGGTGGACAAATAAACTTGGCTGTTAGAAATAACACAAACCCTCATAAACAAAGAGTTTCACAGACCCTTCAACACTTAGTACTTATTAAGAAAGAAGGGCCCGAAACTAATAAAATTAGGATCACACGCCGATACAAACTTTTACATATATGACCAATAAAAGTAATGTGTCGTATCAAATTTACCCTGAAACAAGTAAGGGGTGTCTTTTACAACCCCATTTGGCGCCAAACGTTGTACCGAGGGTCACCGTATTAGCATTTAAATAGAATTCGGGCTTCATTCTGTATAGAAAAACTTCGAAGCTCAGGACGTAAGAAACGGTGTTAGAAAATGAATATTTATTACAGCGACATCTGTTGGCGATAAATACGGACGAGGTGGCGACATCTATTTGCTAATGCGAGAAACTACCGGAGTTGCAAGAAAATGGTAATAGATGGCGGGAATTCAATTGATCCTAAAATCTAACCTGATGATATACGTCTGTGTTCCAAACATTTGCTTATAAATAATGAACTCAGTAATTTGTAAGCAAAAGTTGAGTAATTTCAAGCCACTACTCAAATAACGGACGTCTGGTGATGACGGCAAACTATCTGAACGAGAAACAATTGAACGTAATAAATATTTTTTTACGGCGAAGCGTTGCGCAAATGCCATTTATATAAAATAGTGATGGTTATAAGATATACATTTATACAAATAGAGGGGGTCAAAGTGGCTCCAAATGGTTTGTGTAACCACGGTGCTGCCAGTTCTATTGGCTTAAACTTGGCTTGACACACTACCGCGTGTATAAATTTACGGTTTGGTTTTGCATAAACAAAGCATAAATTACGATATTTTAGTATGAAAATTAACGTGGTTATTACACATTTTAAACGACTGTCAATGCTAACAGAGCTGCGAACACGCGTGCGCACTCTCCTTGAAAAAGATCCCCGGACGCGATCGAAACTTGAGTCGGACTGGACTGCAGCTACCACGAAGACCGATAAACGATATATCGGCCGAAGTTATGGACATTTTATACCACGAAACACAATCGGTTGGTTGATCTCATCGGGCGTTTCGTTCATCCCGACCGACGCTGACTTGACAGTTTTTTATGTCATCACGTGTGCGCTGTCACATACAGGCTGACACGCACACGTCAGTGAGTCTTTACACGCGCTACTTGTGTATGTGTGTGTCAGCCTATCAGTGAGTTAATGACAATCTGACAACGCACACGTGCAAATGTGGCCGACTCTAGCGACACAGTTTTTATTTTAGCGAGACTACGTCCGACTTTTTTTATACATCCATGCAAATAGGTATACTTATTTTCTAGATTCCACTTTTCAGGGTTCCGTACCTTGAAAGGAATAAAACGGAACCCTTATAGGATCACTTTGTTGTTCGTCTGTCTGTCTGTCAAGCTCTTCAGCTTTATATTAGTATAGATCTGATGTTTGTTGCTTAATCACGTCGGAATGGCTGTACGGATCGCGTTGATATTTAGATCACAGTTAGATTATAGTTTGGAAGAACACATAGGCTATTTTTATCACGGGAAAATAACGGGATAAAACCGCGAGGCGCTACTAGTACGTACTATAAATGAGGAAGTTTGGATGTTTGTTACTCAATTACGTCGAAATATGTAAACGGGACGGGTTGAAATTTGGAACACAGATTATAGTCTATAGTAACGCATAGGCTAATTTGGGAATCGTTATTTTTTTAATCGGGAAAATAATAAATAAATAAATAGGAACCAGAACTGTGCGGGTAAAACCACGGGGCACTGCTAGTACAAGAAAATATTGAAAATTAAAACTGAATCACTCGCACAAATTAATGGCTGAGTTTAATTAATGCATTTCAAGTACTATTTTTCATTACAGTCCATTGTTTAAAATTCCACAAGAAACAAAGCGAATAAATATACGCCCAGGCCCGCGGCTGCGCCTGAAACCAGCAGATTAATTAATTCATTTTGAGTATGAAAACTAACGTGGTTATTACACATTTCAAATAAATACACGGGTAACTCCTGCTTGTTCGCAGCTCGATTAGCGCTAAACGAGAGGCGAACACGCGCGCGCACTCTCCTTGAAAAAGATCGCAGGACGCGGTCGAAACTTGAGTCGGACTGAAGCGACTATATCAAATGTGAGTTACCCGTGTATATTGGTGGACAATTCACACACAACACCATCTGACCCCAAACTAAGCAAAGCTTGTGTGATGGCAGCCAGATAGCTGATACAATACTTATATAGTTTTAAACACATACTTATTGTACATAGAAACACCCAGACACAGTGCAAACATTTGAATTCATCACACAAATATTTGCACTCGGTGGGGATCGAACCCACGACCCTCGGCTTCGCAGGCAGAGCTACTACCAACTAAGCCACTAGGGCAGTCCAAATTTAAAAATGATTATTTCATATGAAGTAATCTTTTCTATTTTTTAGTCCCTAGTTGGGATGGATCGGCTAAGTATCAGCTGGAGGCTATGGAATCGATCGAGAGATGTGCCAAAAGGCTTATAGGCAATGACATTCTCGTGCGAAAAAGACTGCAAAGTCTCGAACATCGCCGGAAAATTGCTAGCTTATCGGTCTTTTATCGGATACACTTCGGAGAGTGTGCGACTGATTTGTACGATCTAATACCACGTTGACCTTTTTTCTATCGGAATGCTCGTAGCTCGAAAAAGCGACATCGTTCCATGGTTGATGTTCCAAAGACACGAACGAAGAGATTTGACTCTACTTTCGTGATAAGAACGTCTAGGCTGTGGAATACGTTGCCTGAGAGGGTTTTTCCCGATAGTTACAATCTTTGTGTCTTCAAATCGAGAGTGAATCGGCTTCTTCTCTAGGTAAACACACTCCATCGTAGACCGCATCATCGTTTGACATCAGGCGAGATGGCGGTCAAGTGTAAACCTATAAAAGTTAAAAAATAATAAAAAAATGTGTCTAATAATAAGGATTATAAACGGTACGTAGTTACTTTTATACATGCACTAGCAGCACCCCGCGGTTTCTCTCGCGTTGTTCCAGCTACCGTTATTTTCCCGCGATAAAAAGTAGCCTCAATACTTAATCATTCAATACTCATAACAACGGATTAGAAGAGGTATTGAATGAGTAAAATTTTTTTTTTTTTTACATTTTTACTGTCATTTTTTTTTATGTTTTGATTCTCCGGAGATTTCAGAGTAAATTTGGTTATTTGATTATGTACAGCATTAGTTCTATACAGTTTACAAAAAAACATCCGACAAGGCGAAAAGATGGAGGGTTGCAACTCTCTATCTTCACCTGCACTCAGTTGGAGAGCTTGCAAATGACGGCATAGTGCTGAATCTTATTATTTTAAACCTTTCTATATTTCTACATAGGTCTCCTGGTGGTTCAAATGACCCATTAATTTTGTATACTGGCCAGTTGTGGCACCAGCACAGCGTCGCTCTTTCATGGAGTAATGTTCGCGTCTTTGGGCTGGGTTGGACTGGAATCCATCGAGAGACGTGCTAAAACGCTCATGAGCAAGAACCCTTTGTTTGATAATTTTAACAATAAAGAACCGACTTTCAACGGAAAAACTTATAAAGTAAAAAAGCTTTCCTCGATTTCTCTAGGATGTCATCATCAGATCTTGGTTTCCTTATCATGGTACCACCCTTGGAATATCTTCTTTACAACAAAAATAATCATCAAAATCGGTTCATAAACGACGAAGTTATCCGCGAACACACATAAAAAAAAAACACACACATACGGTCGAATTGAGAAACCTCCTTTTTTTGAAGTCGGTTAAAAAGACTTTAAAGTCTTGAACATCGCCGTAAAATTGATAGCGTACAACCTGAATCCTGTATAATCTAATGCCACAATGCCCGTATTGGACTGCTCGTAGCTCGAAAAAAACGACGTCATTTCATTGTTGACGTTCAAAAAGTTAGAACGATTTGTGATTAGAACGTCTGGGCTATGAAATATCTTGTTCCCGATGGTAACAAGCTATGAGTTTTTAAGTTCTAGGTTAGCACGGTCCGTTATAACACCCTATTTTTGATTTACATCAGGCGAAATGACGGTCAAATGTAAACCTATTATCTTAAGGCATGTAAATCTAGTGAAGTAATGTTTCTTTTCAGTGCGCTCTTCACTACATTAATCGATATTTACGGAAGTAGGCAGTTTCTATCATTGATAAATAATTTATCATCGTAATAGACTTTTTAATTTCATTTTTAAATCTTCCTTCGTCAAGATTCACCACCTGCTCTGGAATTACATTATAATATCGTACACCATTCCTAATGAAAGAAATGTCAGTTTTATGAAGCCAGTTATGTCAGTTTTTTGGGATAGTTAAGCCTATGTTTGTAACGTGCGGAATCGGGTTTTTTCAGTTCACTCCGTAGGTTTTTCCTGGTGTTTAATATAATACCACTAGACAGATAGAAACGGAAAAAACAGACCGTCTGCGTCTCTCGATCAATTCACTTCGGTATCAAATCATTAATAACTATAATTTACAAGAACAAAATTAAAAATTTTGGTTAACCTCCGACTACCTTAGATTTGTTATCTGTACAACATTCAACTAGTCAAGCCCTTTCATTTGATACCCATATTAAGGAAGTTGTGAAAAAAGAAATGTAATTTGCCATTTTGTGGTAGCGGCCATCTTGGATTTGAAATTTGTCATAGTGCAAAGTATTCTACTAGTCAAGCCCTTTCGTTTGATACCCATATTGCGGTAGTAGTGAAAAAAATTATATAATTCGCCATTTTGTGGTGGCGGCCATCTTGAATTTCAAATTTGTTATAGCGTATAGTACTCTGCTAGTCAAGCCCTTTAATTTGATACCCATATTGAGGTAGGTTGTGAAGAAATATTTTGTCCGCCATTTTGTGGAGGCGGCCATTTTGAATCGATATTAACTAGACATAGCTAAGAACACCCCACGGATATTAACTTACAAATAAAAAAAAACCGCATTGATCGGCGGAAATCGGCTCAACCGTTTGAGCTCTACGGTGCCACAGACAGACAGACACACAGACAGACAGACAGACAGACAGACAGACAGACAGACAGACAGACAAACAGACAGACAGACAGATAGATAGACAGACAGACAGACAGACAGACATCGACGTCAAACTTATAACACCCCTTTTTTTGGTCGGGGGTTAAAAATACCAAAAATCAACAGATAAAAAAAGAAGTGTGGCTCGGAAACTGCCGCGGTAAAGCTATTGCATGTTGCATGCATTTTTATCAACATAAGCAATAGGGATGTTAACAATTTTTCGGAATTGCTTTTATTTT
This sequence comes from Ectropis grisescens, assembly GCA_017562165.1. Classification (NCBI taxonomy): domain Eukaryota; kingdom Metazoa; phylum Arthropoda; class Insecta; order Lepidoptera; family Geometridae; genus Ectropis; species Ectropis grisescens. Next base: position 521,515 of record CM029792.1, on the reverse strand, counting down.
GAAGAGTGACATTTGTTTACCATAAAAAATATCACGGGAAATCCGTTAAGTTGGCAAAACTGCTAAGAGCATTTAGTCTGTAAAGCTAATACAAATAAGATTCAAAGTCGAATGACCGAGTGGGGAGGACGGCGTTACGGTTTTCCATCCCTCTTTCTTGTGAACATAAGAAAGAGATGCACGATCACTAAAATTCGGTCCCCAGGTCCGCGATAAAAGCTATGCAATAGCTTAAAAACATTACATGATACAATAATATAATATCTAAGAACACTTGGGTGATTGAACTGAATCTAACGATATCTTAATGGTCGAAATCCGTCCAGCCGTTTGGAAGATAGGTACGTGGGAATAAATAAATTAACAAACATACAAGATACGCGCGAAATACATAACCCTACTTTCAGTCGGGTAAAAAAGCGAGCAATAATGTTTATGCAGGTGTTTTTGTCTTTTATTATATTATGTGTTAGTCTGGTTGCATTAAATTGCACTATACATAATGTATGTGTCATTTATTTTACGCAGTAGGCACTGTAAAACTGTTACACTTGCCACGTTTCTCGTTTAATCTCGATAAACTTTAAACTGAATTAATTTTTTTAATGACTATTATTTTGTCTCGAGATAAGCTAATGTGCATTCGTTGTTAATTTTTGTGGTACATGAGAAAATGCACTTTTTATATACAAAGTGATGCCTACTTTTGTTATCTTGTTCAATCTTTAGTTGTCCGCTGAGGAAGCCTTTGTGTTTATTAACAACGAGGTTTAAAATATTATTAATATACTTTATTTATCAAGTGTTGCTGTCATCTAATCAGCAGTGATGAAGATATCGCCGTTTACGTATCAAGTAAGTAAGTTTGTTTATTTTTAAACGGGGCAGAGCTTTTATTCACAAAACTAAAATACAATGAAAACTACACTACGCTACTTACCTGACTAGGTAACTACTTACACTAAGCACAATTATCAATCATATAAATATAATAAAATAAATATTGGTGGACAATTCACACACAACACCATCTTCTGACCCCAAACTAAGCAAAGCTTGTGCTTTGGCGGCCAGATAGCTGATATAATACTTATATGGTTTTTATATATCATTAGTATGTTTGTATTAATACGACAATATTGACAATTTGACAAATTTAAATCCAAGATGGCCTGTCAATACCACAAAATGGCGAAACACATTTCTTTTTTCACAACTCCCTTAATATGGTTATCAAATGAAAGGGCTTGACTAGTAAAATACTTTACACTATGACAAATTTAAATCCAAGATGGCCGCTACCACAAAATGGCGATTCATATTTTTTTTTTCACTACTACCTCAATATGGGTATCAAATGAAAGGGCTGGAATAGTAGAATACTTTGCACTATGACAAATTTAAATCCAAGATGGCCACTACTACAAAATGGCGAAATACATTTCTTCCTTCACAACTCCCTTAATATGGGTATCAAATGAAAGGGCTTGACTAGTAGAACGTTTTACAGTTATTTCGTTCATCCCGACCGACACTGATTTGACAGTTTTTGTGTCATCAACCGACCGATTGTGTTTCGTGGTATAAAACGTCTATAACTTCGGCCGATATATCGTTTATCGGACTTCGTAGTAGACCTGCTGCACTTTCGGACGTAGATTGACAATAATGATCACTACTAACATAGCAACGCCCCGTTGATTAATCCGCGCAGAACCCGGTTCTCGTGATAAAAATTAGCATATTATGAGCTATTTACCGTTATAATCGAACTATTTTCAAAGTTTCGGCCCGATCCGTTCCAACGTGATTGAGCAACGAAAATCCAAACGTCCAAACTTTGATAATATATCCTATTTCTTACTTCTCCTAATATAATGATAAATGCAAACATGGCGTTGTTGGATTATGGGGATGTTGGTTCAATCACGTCAAATCGTCAGAACAGATCTAATTGAAATTTGGAACGCAGTTAGATAAATATCGAATATGATTTTGTACCACGGCAAAATAACAGGAACGGAAATATACTCGTAGTTTATAATATTTGTAGGATTATAATAATTTATGAAATGCCAGATACGTCCACTAAACTCACCTGTAATTAAGCTGAGTAGACGTAATTTTGAGTGAACGAGTTTCAGAAATATTCGGAAATAGACAACATATTGGTAGGAATATAAGAAAGTAGGATTAAGTAGGAAAGTAATATATTTATATGTTTTTTAATAATTGGTGACGAGACGATCCTGACATGTGCCTGATGGTAAGCAATATGCACATAACAGCACAGTGACACGCAGCTATTGGAACATGAAGAGTCCAAATCATTACCTAGCACTGCACTGCGCTCGTCACCCAGAGATCTAAGATCTTGTATCTCTAAGCCCTGTAATTTCTCTGGAAACATTGCCCTTCAAACCGGAACACAGTAATGTTTGCACATTACTGCTTGGCGGTAGAATAACTGGCAAAGATGTGGTACTTCCCCAGGCGGACTCTGTCAAGAGTTAATTAATAAGAAATAATTTGTGCAATGCAAGATACGTCCTGAACGCAGGTTGAGTAGACTTGTGAACGAGTTTCAGATATGTTCGGAAATATAATTGTCAGCTTTGTATTATATGCAATAAATTATTGATTGATTGATATAACCATTTATATCAATATTATTTTTAAAAGTATTTTGTGACAATCTCATTAACTACAAAGTTGAGTTAAATAAAATTATTAATGGAAGTACCGAGCGTTCCTGAATCTTGTTTTCAATTCAATTATAATAATTAATTAATAAATCGAGTACCTCTACACATAGTTTAAATATATGTACACACAAAATATTTAACAGTCAATTGCATGTTGTGCTGTTTCAATGATATTTCACTGAACTTTACTTAACTTTGTTGCAATGATATTCACTTAACAATACTTTAATAAGAATAATTAGTTTTTTTGCAGACCTCCCACTCACACCAGGCGTCACCATTGCTACTTATGCTGATGATACAGCAATTTTAGCCTCTAGTAAAGACCCTGCAGATGCCACAGCGAAACTTCAACGAGGACTTGACGAAATGAGCTACTGGTTTGACAAATGGCGTGTAAAAGTGAGTGCCAATAAATCAGTGCAGGTCACCTTCACACTGCGACGAGAAACTTGTCCTCTTGTAAACCTTGGTAGTAGGGAGCTGCCCCAGAGTGATACTGTTAAATATCTCGGATTGCACTTAGACCGTAGATTGACATGGCGAAAACATATTGATACGAAACGCAAAGAGATCAACCTCAAATACAAGAGCCTCTATTGGCTCCTGGGCAGAAATTCAAAACTGTCACTCGACAACAAGCTCCTAATCTACAAGGCTGTCATAAAACCAGTGTGGACCTATGGGATCCAGTTATGGGGAGCCTGCAGCGACTCTAACAAAAATAAAGTCCAAAGAGCCCAAAACTACATTCTCAAGCAAATCAGCACCGCTCCCTGGTTCATTAGAAACAGTGAAGTACACGAACATCTGGGCATACCAACAGTGAAGGAAGAGATAAAGGCATGCTCAAGCAAATACAAAACAAGGCTGGAAAATCATCCGAACCAACTTGCTGTCCAGCTCACTTTGCCAGACTGTTTAAATCGCCTAAAACGGCACAGAACGTTAGATCTCTGCGGCGCTGACTGAGCCAAAATATTAATATGGTAGATGCTCCTATAGGGGAACATCTCCTCATGATCAAAAGCCTCACAACACATCTGCTCATAGTCGGAAGGACTGATTGCATGATAAAATTATAATAAAAAAAAAAAAAAAGAATAAATAGTTTAAGAATCAATGTATTATTGTACTTTGTCAATACAAAGCCAAATAATATAAGTTAATTTTTCAGTGCCTGGTGGCAGCGTCGCCAGTGCTGGCCGCATTCTCTGTGGGCGGCGCCGTCATCTACCCCCTCGCTGCTGATGCACCAGCTCTCCACCAACTCCTCAGTGCCGCTGGACGTCCACACGCGATCTTGGATAGGTGAGGATTCCCTCAAGTGCTACATCTTGTGTTAGCGCAACCAACTGACTTACTGTTCCCACTGATGGAACTTGAGGCCTTTCTCTCACAAGGAGAGAGTCTAAGCCATAATCCAACTCGATGGATGAGTCTTCTGTTAAAGACTACGCCCGTTTACAAAAAAAATTAAGCAACATTATTTTGGGGATGAATTTCTTAACGATGTAACTATACGAGTAGCTACGATAGTTGTTGTACTTGAATGTTTTTTGGGTATAGAAGTGATAATATTGTATTGCCACATTGCCAGAATTATGGATGATCATGAGGATTTTTTGTCGCTTCTTTTCAAATATTTGTCGGTAGCTACAACCTTAAATTAAGGTATGAGTATGAGATGGGCTGCAAACTAGAACAGAAGGCGGTATTTTATCAATTTCATGCTAGAGAAGTACTTAAGCTAATTTGTTGTGACAATTGTGCGATGAGTCCGGGTTTTGTTACTGAATGTGTTTCAAAAATATGGATAGCCTTTGCAGTGTAGGTATATTTTGCACAATTATGCTGGAATATTTAGTTTATTAATAATGGTATTTTCAGGTTCCATCTACGGTCTGGCGGGTATATTTGTGATCTTAATGCCAGTCATCACCCAGAAAATGGGTCGCAAATTCGGGTACATTTTAGCCTGCCTGTATGTCCTCGTTGGCTGGATCCTCACATACACCGCTTCATCCGCCACCGGTATCCTCATCAGTGAGGGCTTCCACGGCCTCGGAGTCAACAGCCTTCTCCCTGTCGGCTTCCTCAGCATGAGCGAAATGCTCACCTCCAACTACCGGTCTGCCACCATGCAAATCTACGGCCTGGCTCAAGTAACAGGAATGGCAGTCTGTGGCATTTTGGGACAATATATCCATTTCAAAACCATTAGCATTATCATGTTCATCCCTATAGCAATCGCAGTGGCCATTGCTTTTCTGTGGCCTGAGTCTCCACCTTGGTTGGCTTGTAAAGGTAGATTCGAGGATTGCAAGAAAGCTTTTGTTACACTAAGAGGTACCGATAAGATTTCCGTTAATGAATTGAATGATCTCATAACAGCACAAAGAGAAATACTGAATCAGGAGAGAAGCAGGACCACCTTAAATGGGGTGTGGAGACAGATCACGAGCAGAGACTTCTACATGCCGACACTCCACACCTTTGTATTGATGAACATGTTGTATTGGAGCGGTTGTGACGTCAACTTGATCTACTTCTTGGACATGGCTTCAAAATCTACCACCAATGAAAATGCAACGTTTTACGCTTCAATAGTTATGTATGTGATATTAGTGGTAGGATTATTTATAAATAATATATTAGTAGGAAGGTTTGACAACAAAATGGTTTTGTTAACGAGTAGCTCTCTTTTGACTGTGTTTTTAATTAGTTCCTGCGTAATAACCGGATTACAGTCGCTTGGTGTCGTGTCTAAAGATTCTTTGTTGTGTCTTATAAGCATGATGTTGTGTATATCTAGTGCTTGCATAGGCATAGATTCTATAGCTTTTACGTTATCGGCTGAACTAATGCCCGTGAAACATAGAAGCTTAGGAGGAGCACTGTATATTGTCTTTAACAGCATTTTGTACGCATCCTCCCAAAAATTGTCGCCATATTTATTTATGTACATAGATTTGTGGGGTACGTATTTGTTATACACCATAAATGCAATTGTGTGTAGTTTATTTGTGTGGAAATTTATACCAGAGACCAAACGAAGAAGCCTACAAGAGATTGAAGATTTTTATATGTATGGTAAATTCATTAGTAGAGACGCGGGAGACATACCTACATTAATAGAAAAAACTTTTTGTGAGCCAGATAGCGATCATGAAATGCAAAATACAAGATTTATTATTAAACGTTGAGGATACATAATATTTTTGTAATTTCATAGTTTACTTTTTCTTCATAATTCTAAGGAAATGTATGCGTTAGCATACCAGCGTATTGACTGAAGAGACAGCAGGGTATGTGCCTGATCATAAGCAACATGCCTACCACATAACAGCACAGTGACATGCAGCTATTGGAACATGAAGAGTCCAAATCATTATCTAGCACTGCACTGCGCTCGTCACCCTGAGATATCAGATGTTTTATCAATCTTCAAACCGGAACACATATTTGTACATTTCTGCTTGGCGGTAGAATAACTGGCAAAGGTGTGGTACTTCCCCAGGTGGACTCTGCAAGGAATCCTACCAGTACAACTAAAATGAAAAAAAAAACCGATATTGTAGGAGAATACTCGGTACACGATTCTTGTTCTAATTATTGTCTGATTTTAATGTTGCCAGCCAAAGTTGATTTTAGGATAAACTAGTTTTTCCTGGGCAAAATCAGTTCATCCTATAGGCGATATGATAAACAAATACAAAAAAAAAAATTACACCATAAAAAGTTTACAAAATTTTGATATAAACCCATTGGCTCCGAACTAGTCGAAACCAGTATTGACTAGGCTAAGCTAAATTGCCTTATGACCGATATGAGAAACTAGTTTGTCCTAAAGCTGAACTAGTTGTGCTTAATATATACATACAAGTAAACACAGCTGAAGATAAACTGATTTGGGTTATATTAGGTTAGAGTACCTGGTTGACCGAGCTTCGCTCGGTTTTTTTAAATGAACTACGTAATTCGTACCTGCCTGTTAGGCAAATACGAATTACGTAGTGATAGCTTACTTGAATTAAATCTATATATATAAAAGAAAGTCGTGTTAGTTACTCCATTTATAACTCAAGAACGGCTGAACCGATTTGGCTGAAAATTTAGCTTAGAGCCAGGAGATAGACATCGGATACATTATCACGTTCCCGTGGGACGTCAGAAAACGACAAAAATCCCGTTCGACCGCGTTTCCGTGTGACGTGACATTAAACATCAAAATGACAGCTAAACGTCATTTTGTGGTGACGTCACAGTTGTCATTCATTTCATTCATTTCATTCATTTCATTCATTTCATTCATTTCATTCATTTCATTCATTTCATTCATTTCATTCATTTCATTCATTCATTCATTTCATTCATTTCATTCATTTCATTTCATTTCATTCATTCATTTCATTCATTTCATTCATTTCATTCATTTCATTCATTTCATTCATTTCATTCATTTCATTCATTTCATTCATTTCATTCATTTCATTCATTTCATTCATTTCATTCATTTCATTCATTTCATTCATTTCATTCATTTCATTCATTTCAGTCATTTCATTCATTTCATTCATTTCAGTCATTTCAGTCATTTCATTCATTTCATTCATTTCATTCATTTTCATTTCATTCATTTCATTCATTTCATTCATTTCATTCATTTCATTCATTTCATTTCATTCATTCATTCATTTCATTTTTCATTCATTTCATTCATTTCATTCATTTCATTCATTTCATTTCATTTCATTTTCATTCATTTCATTCATTTCATTCATTTCATTCATTTCATTCATTTCAGTCATTTCATTCATTTGGCAAAACAATTGTGGGGAGGTGGTCTTTAACCAGTGCGTGTTGCCAGTAATGGCTTATGGAACTGAGACGTGGTCTTTAACTGTGGGCCTCATAACGAAGCTCAAAGTTACACAGCGAGCTATGGAGAGGGCTATGCTCGGAGTCTCTTTGCGCGACAGAATTCGTGATGAGGATATTCACAAAAGAACGAAAATGGCCGATATAGTTCAAAGAGTAAGCAAGCTGAAGTGGCAATGGGCACTGGGGCCACATCGCTCGCAGAACTGACAGCCGATGGGGAAGAAAGGTTCTCGAGTGGCGACCACGAACCGGAAGACGCAGTGTTTGGACGGCCTCCCACTAGATGTACAGATGACATCATAAAGGTCGCTGGAAACCGCTGGTTGCAGGTAGTGCAGGACCGTTCGTTGTGGCAATCTAGGGGGAGGCCTGTGTTCAGCAGTGGACGTCTTGCGGCTGATGATGATGAAAACACTTAATTTTTTTTTTATTACATTAATTATCCAAATAAAAAATTGACCTTGATAAAATCAAAAGTCTGTACTTCTATCGTCTCTTAGGCGGAACAGAGTTCGCCGGGTCAGCTAGTGCGTTTATAAAAGGCTCTAAGTATAAGATTTTCTCAGAAAAAAAATAACAAAAAGAAGTATCCCGAGTGAAACCAACAGGATTCGAACCGAGTCCTGTTGACTCCGAGGGCGAGCATATTCCGTCTGAGCCATTTAGACTTGAAGAGCTGTGGCAAAATAAGTTATCGTATTCTAATGATATTGTAGGAGTTTTTCATTGTCTAAAAACGCGCATAAAATGATGTTTTTAAAAAATAAACTTAGCTAGGTCGATTTATCGTCCCCGAAACCCCCTGTATACATAATTTCATGAAAATCGTTCGAGCCGTTTCCGAGATTCAGATTATATATGTTTATATATACCTATATACCTACAAGAATTGCTCGTTTAAAGGTATAAGATTAGTGTTGTAAATGAATTAAACTAACCTGAACAAACCAGGTTACCCTGAAGTGTGGTTTTATCATATTTGGCCCAACTAGTTCAGCCTAGGCTATACTTATTTCTCCTGTCGACCATAGAACAATTTAGTTTAGGCTAGTCTGTACCGACTTAGCCTATCACGCATAGGTCGAACTGTTTTGGTTTAGCTTGATAATCTAATTGTAGATATTTCAAATTTGAAGCCGATCCGTTCTAATACTCCGACGCATTGAGCAATAAACATTGAAACATTCTCATGTTTAACATTAGTAGGATTAATATTATGATGAAGATTTGATCTCGGAGTTCTTATCGAATTTCTCTTAATCGTACTGGTATTCAATCTAATAGTGTTATGCCTTATTTAGTAAAGCAATAGAGGCTATGAAGAAAAGAGCTTACTCCGAAAAGCCGACTCGCTTTCAATTTGAAGATTTTCAGAGTGAGGTCCCCTGAGGAACACCCTCTCGTAAACAAAACGAGGTTAGACTTATTCGATGAACAAGTCTACATTCTGTGAAAATAATGTTACTGTTACGTAAGTAATACCTACCTTACCATTCATCATCATCATCATTAGCCTGTGTTCGTCCACTGCTGGACATAGGCCTCTCTTATAATACGCCACTAAGCACTAAGCCCGAGTCTTACGCCTTCCGTATATCGTTACTCCATCTAGTTTCAGGGCGTCCTACATTACGTTTGCGGATTCACGGTCTCCACTTCAGAAGACGTCTACCCCAACCGGTTACCGGGTGTGCGACAGATGTGGCTGATGCACTGCAATTACCACTACCTTACCGTTGCGTTGGTAGGTTATTCTTAAAATTGTGGCTAATAATGACAATAATTATGGCGAAACCCACGCGAAACACTGTCTTTTCAAAAAAAATGCAGTAATAGGACACCTTCGGAAACCTCGCGGACTTCTCAAGAATAACTGACAAAGATGTGTACTTCTCCAGACGGACTCTGCGAAGAGTCCTACCACTACCAATACAATTGACACTACCACATTGATCATGCAATTGTCATTTTATTTTTGGATACCGTTACATAAATTATGGAAATCCAAATTTTGAATAGAACTGTGAAATGTATAATAGTAAGTGAGTGAGTAAATCCGTTTAACTTTCTGGAGCGAGATTACGTTAAACGCGTATTAAAAGTAAAGGTTTAGTCGGAAGCTACGTTTTAATTGCGAAAGTTTCTGGAGCCACTGAACTTGCGTCTTGTGAAATATCTACTGTTTGAGTTAACTAGGTACTTCTTTTAGTTAATAAAAGATTAAGAACTAAGATATTTGAATTCATTTTAAGCGGTCCTAAAGAACACCAGATGGAGACAGCAAAGAGTCCCACCACTACGAAACAGGAATAATGAATGATGTATTTATAACAAACCACAACTCCCCCCAGGCTTCTACTTAGCGTCTTCCAACATCTGACCTTTGGCATTTGGCGAAATGTCAAGCAAGTTACGAAGAATTCCGGTAAGCTTATAATACTTTAAAGTGTTTTAATTATAAAGTATTTTACTTAGCCAAGTCAGGAGTAAGTTATTTTTAGACTCTCCGCGGTGGATTGGGAGTAACCGCCGAAACAAACTGTTCCATTAGAAATCGTCACTTTTGCTCTATTTTGGATCTTTGAGTGGGCTTTCGTCCCGTCAAAAATTCTTATAACAATTTTTGACGCTACCGCTTTGGTGAGACCACTCAAATCTATAGATTGAGTGGTCTCACCGGTGGCCAAAGGTTTTTCTCAATTTCCATTCTCCCGACCGACAGCTGTAGTTCGCTCACTCAGTACCCTAGCTGCTTGCAATGCCAAAATGAGGCTCTGGATCGTCAGCAAAGACGCTCCTGTGATGAAGATGGTGATTTTGTTATCATCAGTCTAAGATGAAGAATCAGATGACATAAATAAAAACCAGAAATTAATAGAAGATGAGGAAGAAGAAGATTTTAATCAGCTTTTTTTATTTTTTTTTATTTATAAATTAAGACTAACAAATTGTCTTGCCAGACATATTGCATGCCTCTCGCAGAGGCCAGTTTGTATGGGGCAACTTTAAAAATGTTTTGTATCATCTTATCTTACCTACAAACAGCAATAAAGAATTTTATATTTGTATTTGTATCAGTTTATCGATTTAAGACAACTTGCTATTAGTAAATTGGAGCAGTCCCTCACATTGGCAGTTACTTTTTCTTTTATTTAGTTTTACACTCACCGTCAGTAGATGAGCACGTAGGTGATTTGTTATTTCAACTCTTCAAAAAAGTTGCTGTACCTGAAACAGAAAAGAAGATTTATGAATAAATTTTAAGGAATTAATATAAATGTGAAACCAATATTAATAGACATTGTAAAGGCTAATACATATTTATCTCTAGATATAAAAATGTTATTTTTGTGTGTGTACACTTCAAAAACTCAAAGTTCTGCACCCATCGAGAGATTTTAGAATGATATATAATCCGCATCAAGGATTGTTTTTATCTAATTTTTGCATCACAATGTGCCACAGCGAAGCGTGGCAGGGTACAGCTAGTTTAGTATAAATCCGAAACTTTGGATTTTGCATATTCAGGTGTTTGGATGTTTGTTGCTCATTCAAGTTGTAAGAACTGAACGGATTATTAAATTTGAAACTTACATTATTTAAGGCCTAGAATAGCAAATAGTCTATTATATGTATGTATTAGACATATGATTTTATATCAGACATATTTATAATTTATTCTACAACAACATTTATGATATAATTCCATAGGCATGTCATTTGAATTAACTTTGAAATAAATAATTAACCTCAAACCTTTTTGACTTGACTTACAGGTGACGCAATGTTAAAAAAAGCTATCGAAAATGTTGTATTTGATTATGTTGTATGATACATTTAAAAAAAATATTTATTACCTTTGTATAATTTTTCCACTGACATATAATTTACTCAAAAGCTATTTTTATAATTCCATATGCCAGAGATCTTGGCCAAATAGAATAATCGCTTAATTAAACTTTATAAACATCTTAATATTTATTTAATTGGATAACGGGACACTTACGTATATACGGTCGGTCAATCCGACTCGAGTTTCGGCCGCGTCCGGCGGCCTTTTTCTCGCGGCCGAAACTCGAGTCGGATTGACCGACCGTATATACGTGAGTGTCCCGTTATCCAATTAAATATGTGTAACAACCACGTTAATTTTAATATCTTAATATTTATGACTCTATTTTGTATGGAATAAATTTCATTTCATTTCATTATGTGTATCCCACATATTATGTAGAATATTTTTCGAAATCATAGCAGGAGATGTTAAAATTTTATAAATCATTATTAACTCAGTTGTGTTCCCCCTGTTGGAACTCGCGACGACACCTTCTTCACGTGAAAAGAAAATTTGTTTGAAAAGTCTGAATCACTGCCTAACAGTGCACTACGCTCGTCACTTAGTGATGCCACACGATTTATCTTCTACCCTCTCACTTCTATGGAGACATTGCCGTTCAAAGCGGAACATCATTGGCAAATAATTATTGCTTGAGAGTAGAATAACTCTATAAGGAGTCCTACCACTACTACAGAAATAATAAAAGCGGCCAAGTGCGAGTCGGGCTCGCCCATGAAGGGTTCCGTAGCAGCAAGTAACGTAATACAAAAGTTCTTGTAGTTTGTAGTTGTACTTGTTTGTCTTCTTCGGTGTAACTTTGCTCGATGTCTTGTTTTAATAATAGTGAATTTATGACGTACTAAAAAACTACTCACTAGATAGAGTTCAAACCAATTTTTGTTGAAAGTTTGCATGGTAATGTACATTTTTTTTATCATTCTCTTATTTTAGAAGTTACAGGGAGGACACATTTTACCACTTTGTAAGTGTCTCTCGCGCAAATTATTTAGTGTAGAAAAAAATGTTAAAAAAAATTAACTGTGGGCCTTATAACGAAGCTCAAAGTCACACAGCGAGCTATGGAGAGGGCTATGCTATAGGAGTCTCTTTGCGCGACAGAATCCGTAATGAGGATATTCGCAAAAGAACGAAAGTGGCCGACATAGCTCAAAGAGCAATTAAGCTGAAGTGGAAATGGGCAGGCCACATCGCTCGCAGAACTGACAACCGATGGGGAAGAAAGGTTCTCGAGTGGCGACCACAAACCGGTAGACGCAGTGTTGGATGGCCTCCCACTAGATGGACAGATGACCTCATAAAGGTCGCTGGAATCCGCTGGTTGCAGGTAGCGCAGGACCGTTCGTTGTGGAAATTTTTCGTAGGGGGGAGGCCTATGTACAGCAGTGGACGTCTTGCGGCTGATGATGATGATGATGATGAGAAAAAAATGGTATTAGAAACCTCAACATAATTTTTAAAGACCTATCCATAGACAAACCCCATGTATAGTATTGATGAAAAAAAATTTGGAGTTTCAGTTCTAAGTATGGGGCGCACCCCCAAAATCGTTTTTTATTTTTAATGCGGTTCACAGAATACATTTACTTACCAAGTTTCAACAGTGTAGTTCTCATAGTTTCGGCAAAAAGTGGCTGTGACATAAGAACGAACAGCGAACAGACAGACAGACAGTTAGAGATGACGAAGCTTCCGAAGGGTTCCGTTTTTACGTTTTACTAAATTTTTTTACTTAATTGTTTTCCCTAAAACTAAAATAGTTAACTTTTAAGATAAACTTTAATTGCTAGTACACAAAGTTAAAAATCGCATATCTATTTAATTATGATCTAAGCGAAGTACAAAATGAAGTAAATTTCCATAAGAACATAAACATGAAAAATTGACCAAATTTTCCTCAATACATCAATACTATTGGCCAAATAACCTCCATTATTTTAACATCATCTCCCCTCTCTTTCCCAATATTCGTTTATAGGAACAAAAGAACGAAACAAGAATATATCGTCAGGGAAAATCAGAGATTGATTACTGTTACACCTGCTTCGATAACTTATGAATATTTTAACTCGATTCGCTCCATTTAAAATCGGATCTTATTCTATATGACACAAGACACAAAGTGGAAAAACATAACTTCTGAGAAAAAATTCGCTTTGGCACAAGGGAAAAAAGAGCTTATGATGTCGTAGATATAAGACGTGAAATCGTTTGTGCTTTGTTCGGGAAATTTTTCGATGTTTATCATGAAGAGATTATCTGTTTCCTGATGTAAAATAAATCAAGAAGGCGATTTAGGTTGGCGGATGTGAGGGGAAGGAAGCGGGAAGGGGAGTGTAAACGATTCCCGGGAAATAACGCGATATTGTACTGGTATTGTGTGAGGAAATCTGACATACTTGATATTTGAAAGAGTCATGCCTTTCCCTGCGAGCGGAGTGGACTCCGTTGAACAGAACTCTTAATGGCAATAATCATAGAAGTGCTTCCACTGCGAATGACTGGGACTGAGCTGAGCAAAAAAGTAAAAAGAGTTACAAATGTGGTCATTGTAGGCAAAAGTTAAAATAAACATTGACATCATAGATACTTATAATTGTTTTACATTATTGTTTTGTTAATTTCGTTAATTTGCTACGTACTAACAAATTATTTTAATATTAATTCAAATATTTGTAACTTTTTTTTTCATGTACAAGTTGGAAGATGGCGCTGGTTTCCGAAACACAGTTCTAACTAGCTCGGGGCCAGTGGACACCTGTTTTGTATAGACTCATTATTTTTAAGTTCCAAATAAATAAATTTGATTTGATTTGACTTCCGATAGAAGAGAAAACTTTAAATTTTACAAAATTATAGTTTGAAACAGCAGCAATATTGAACAATAACTCTTCTGTATACATGAATACTGCAGTTAGGTTTGTATGACGGTGACGCGATCCTGTATGATCATCCCGTACTAAACAGTGCTCAACTTGGCTAAAAAGCTTTTATTCCAAAAATGAACATTTGTGATTTGTTTAATAATAATCTTCAGCAAGATCCGTTCACACGTTACTACGTGGTTGAGCGACAAACATCCAAACATTGGCAATATTAGTAGGATTCTAATCATTGCTGTCTCTTTTTCACATTATATTTTTGATTTATTGTTCATCATGTCCGCACTTTTGTTGGTAATTGTTTTTTATTTTTAGCATTTATCAGTTTAATTTTTGTCTCATGTTTATAGGTTAATATTTATTATTTTATATAGTTATATAGATATGTAGTAGTATTATTAAATTAATGTCGCTTCCCCCGCCTACGAGTATATGTGGGCTATTTTTTTTTTGCTGGTTGCCTGGAAGAGATTGCTCTTAGCAATAAGGCCGCCACATGTGGCACTAGTTAATAAGTGTTTATTTGTAATATTTTAATTTGTTTGTGTCGCAATAAAGAGTTTCTAATAAGAAACTCTTTAAGTTTCTAAGCGGTTATGTGCAAACATTACTGTGTTCCGGTTTGAAGGACAATGTTTCCAGAGAATTCCAGCCAAAGTATTCGAAAATGGCTTGAGTTCGCGATTAGTGGCCTATCTATCGGAAACCGAGGCACTGTGTGAACAACAATACGCATACCGCGAAGGGAGGTCTACGACTTCTCTAACGCGTGAAGTGATTCGTAGCGTGTTGGCTGCCCGTGAACGTAAAGAGCAAGTAGCCGTCTTATGCTGTGACTTATCGAAGGCCTTCGATGTTGCAGACCATGAGACCTTAGCTTTAAAGCTGAAACACTATGGCATAGCTAGGAAATCATACGAGGTATTGACTGACATGTTACGAGGCCGCTTTCAAGTAGTGGATGCTGGCGATGGCGAGAATAAATCAGACCCGTTGCCTTCGTCTATGGGAGTACCGCAGGGTTCGTCAGTCTCTAATATTATGTTTTCTCTCCTACTAAACGATCTACCCGAAGCCGTAAAGGGTGCAGCCATATTCATGTATGCGGATGACGTGGCTGCCGTAGTCACAGCTCTTTCAATAGAGGAATTAGAAGAGAAATTAAATTTTGTAATAAACGGCTTAAATTCATGGTTTAGCGCCAACGGTTTTATGCTAAATTAAAAAGACACACTATATTCACTTTTGTCTGTCGGGACACCATACAAAACCGCTAAAAGTCTCGCTAAATGGTGTTAGGATTGAGCAGGTACAGAACACCGCATTTTGGGGTTCGAGATTGATCGCAGCATGACGTGGGAACATCACATCGACAAGATGTGTGCTAAAGTTAGCAGTGCGTGCTTTGCGCTAAGACGAGTTTCCCGAGTGGTGTCTACGGAAGTGTCACGTGCATGTTACTTCGCCACAGTGCATTCACGGTTACAATACGGCGCCGAGCTATACGCGCGCGCTGCCGACTGGAAGCGTGCGTTCCGCGCCCAAAAACGTGCCGTACGTGCCATTGTTGGCGTATCGCAATGTACATCCGTCAGACCATATTTCAAGGAGCTTGGTATACTTACTTTACCTGCTATCTTGATCTATCAAGTGGCTGTGTATGTAAAAATAATCTAGAATCGTACAACACGCGAAGAGAGAGACATTCTCGCAACATACGCAACGCCGACAAGCTGGATGTTATACCACACTCTCTCACGAGGTCACAGAAGTTAACTCACATAATGGGACCGGAAGTTTATAACGCTCTTCCCAAAATAGTTTTATCGGCCCCAAGTTTCGGCAGCTTCAAAAACAGATTAAAGTGCTGGCTTATCGATCAAACTTTTTATAGTTACAGCGAATTTTTAGAGAGTGATGGCAAAGTTCCCATAAAAATGTAAATAAATAAATTTGACATAGGTTAGTACAATTGCTATAAAGACATTATACTCGTATAATGCTTGACAGTTTTCTGTACAATAATTATTGTAATACAGTAAAGTAGTAGTTTCAAACTTTGAAAATGTATACAATTTGTATGCTCTTTCTTTTGTTTTTATTTTTTATTAATTGACGTGTAAATTGTACATTTATGAATAAAGTACTTTGACTTTGACTTTGAGAAATTACAGGGCTTAGAGATATAACATTTTAGATCTCTGGGTGACGAGCGCAGTGTAGGGCTAGGTAATGATTTGGACTCTTGGACTCTTCATGTTCTAATAGCTGCGTGTCACTGTGCTGTTATGTGGCAGGTATGTTGCTAACCATCAGGCACATGTCCTGCTCGTTATTTACAAAAAAACTGACAAAACAGCGACCCATAAAATTTATTTTTAAATTCTAACCTTTCAGAATGGGTCCACAGACTAAAATCCTTTACCCAAGATTACCACGTTCCATTTCCTAAACACACTAATTCGCCTGCCCTTATCTAAATGTTTCACCCTTTTCGGTTCAGCAAATAAACAGAAAGCTTCGAAGGGCACAAAAAGGTTTAATTGAAGTTGTGAGCGACACAAAAGTCTTTCAGACGCCACTTTGAAAGGGCATGTTGAGTGTTGAGACCCAGTCAGGTAAATAAATAACCGTCTTCGAAAAGCAGTTAGTTTTCATGTAACGTTTTATTTTATTTAATCCCACTATCGTGAACCACATCGTTGATAATCGATAATCACCAAGCGATAGAGCAGTCAAGTGCAACCCTATTATCGATATAGTTGTAAACTTTCTCGATTAAAACTCAGAAGGAGAATATTAAACCGGACATAGTCCACAAACTAAGCTATGTTCCGACTTTGCTCGGATATTGTCATGTTTACGTGATAATGGAAATAAAAGCCATTATTTGAACTCGATTGTTGCATGTTTAATTAAATCAACATATAACTTATGTGTGATATGATCGGTCCAATCCGGCTCAAGTTTCGGCCGCGTTCGGAGGCTTTTTGGGTTCCATAGCCAAATGGCAAAATACGGGACCCTTATAGATTCGTCATGTCTGTCTGTCCGCCCGTATGTCACATCTACTTTTCTCCTAAACTAAATGAACTATACTATTGAAACTTTGTAAGTAGATGTATTCTGTGAACCGCATTAAGAATTTCATACAAAAATAGGAAAAAACAATATATTTTAGGGGTGTCCCATACTTAGAACTCAAACTCAAAAAACCTTTTTTCATTAATACCATACGTATGGGTTATTTGTGGATAGGTCTTCAAAAATGATATTGCGGTTTCTAACAGATTTTTTTTCTAAGCGGAATAGTTTGCGCGAGATACTCTTCCAAAGTGATAAAATGTGTCCCCCCCTGTAACTTCTAAAATAAGAGAATGACAAAACTAAAAAAAATGTATGGTGTACATAACCATGTAAACTTTCAACGAAAATTGGTTTGAATGAGATCTAGTAAGTAGTTTTATTTTAATACTTAAACACTGATTAAAGTAACAACGAACTACAAGAACTTTTATATCATGTTACTTGCTGCTACGGAAGCCTTCATGGGCGAGTCCGACTCGCACTTGACCACTTTTATTTCAAGGAAGTGCGCGCGCGTTGTTGCTTGCCCTTTTAGCACTGATCCAAGAATTTGGCTGCACTCAGTGCGCAAATTTTATTAAATCGGTTATTTAGTATCGGAGTCTATCGCGGACAAATAACGTGCAACCGCAAGGCGCTGCTAGTCAAATATATATTGTACAGATTATTCGTGTATTCATCTGTTTATGTATAATCTTTCGATTACTCGAAAGATTAAAAGAGAATCACAAAGAAATATCAAAAGAACTGATCGCAATACCATTACGTCACACCTGAGAGCGCCGCGTCCGCAAAACATTTCATTTTTCGAACGGAATGAATGAACGAAGCGCGAAACGCTCGTTCATTCATTACGCGGAGTAACGCACAGATTAATATCTTCCTTTTGATAAACGCCTCTCAGAATAAGAAATATTACAAGAAAAATGAGAATGGGATAAGAAAATAAATTTAAGTGCCAAATAAATTTGAGAAATATTTTTTAAGAATTTCTCATCCTCAGAATACTAATATTGTAAAGCTGAAGGGTTTTTTTTTAATAACGCGTTAATCGCAGGATCTATTGGACAGTTTTCAAAGTTTCAGCGTTGTTTATGTACCTGCGTGATCTCTGAGTGTTTTAAACCCTCTACACACGAGCCCTAAGATCAAAGGAAATGACGTAAAAGTAGTGGGGAGGAGCCTGCATCGCACCATATGATTGGTGATTTATGGTGTGATGTAGGGTCCTCCAATAGTTTGACGTAATTTCCTCTGATTTTAGGACTCGTGTGTGGAGCGTTTTAGGCTATATATGATGTACTAAGTGTGAAGCCGGGGCGGAACGTTAATACTTCATATTTTGAACTTAACAATGATACATGTGGATTTGACCTGCATCTCGCATGATGCTATGTGACTGTGACTTATTAACTAGGAATGCTTAAATACTAATAATTTGAAATGAATAATATGAAACTTAATTTGATTTTTTATTTGATATTAAATTTGTTTCTTAAATAAAGCAGTAACTTACAACTTACTGAGTGAAACTGAGATACCTTGTTATTATTTTTTTAAATATTATAAGTTTACATTTGACCAGCATCTCGCTTGATGTTAAGCGACGATGCGCGAGTGTGCTTTCCTAGAAGAAACCGATTCAATCTCGACTTAAAGACATCAAAATTGTAACCAACGGGAAAACCCACTCATGCAACGCATTCCACAGATTAGACGTTCTAACAACGTAAGTGGAGTCAAACTAGAATTAGAGGCTTTGGAACTTCAACAATGAATATTCGATATTGTTTGGGAACATTTTGAGAAACTAGGCCGTGTTGTGGACAGCGACCCCAGCGTGCGGTGGCCGTGGAATCCCCACATTAATTATACTTAATTCAATAATTATTACACTAAATAACAATCATTCCTCTATCTCTATATCTAGATAATATCAGCATTATAAATGTGATAATAGTTTGGATGTTTGTTTGCTCAATGAAGTCGTTGTTGCTCAATCGATTGGATTGACATTCGGAACATAGTTACTTTATATTCTGGAATTGCATTTTTTTTATCAACATATAACGAAAGCGGGAACCGTGCGAGTAAAACCGAGGGGTTTTGCTAGTTTAACATAAAATAAATGTCCTGGTGACCTAGAGGCTAGAAAATTCGATTTCATAACTCGCATATTCCGCTCTGCCGTCGCTTAGACTCCGAAAACCCACTCAGGCAACCCATTTCACAGCCTAGACGTCCATACCACAATAAAATCAAACTTCTAAATTCGAGTCTATGGGATGTCAACCATGAAATGATGTCGTTTTTTCGAGCTACGAACAGTCCGTCAAAAGGATAAGGTCAGACAGATCAGTCGCAAATTCACCGAAGTGTATCTCCGATAAAAAATTTACAGATCTTTAAGTATAGAATTTTATTGCTAAACTAGATGTCCGCCCGTGGTACATAAATATCCTTTAGCACTCAGGAATCCCGTAAATATCCAACGGTGAAAGAATTTTTGAAATCGGTTCAGTGATTCCTGAGAATATTGCGTTCAAACAAAAAACCTCTTCAGCTACCTGCTACGCAACCTGTTGAAATTTTTGAAAATTGAAGTTTTAAAAATTGGTCGTACCAACTCAGAATAGATTTTGAAGGTTTACATTATAATGACGCAATTTAGACACATCCTGTCACGTCAACACACGGCACTAAAGCTCTCAAAAAGGAGTACATTGAGATGAAAAAAATGGCGCATTTACGTACGCGTCGTCCGTTTTTTCTTCAATTTAGATTATATATTATATTTATACTTGACATTGGCGAAATTGTGAGGCTAAACCACAAGAAAAGCCATAAATCAAGAGTTGAAGTTGAAGAAGGAATACTTTTCTCGTTATATGTTCTTCATTCTTGCTCCGCTCCTCTCTATAGTAGCGTAATGTTCTATAACCTATAGCCTTCGTTGATAAATAGACTATGCAATAGAAACAGAGTCTTTCAATTCGGACCAGCCGTTCCCGAGATACAAGCGTTCAAACAAAGAAACAAACTCTTCAGCTTTATAATATTAGTATAGATACAATTATTGCAATAGTTGTTCCTACATTTTTTAGGATTTGATTTCTCAAGATTTTTTTTATTTAGTGCTATAAAGAGTTTATCTATTTTATTTCGGCTTGATACAACTCTACCTTAACTAAACTTCACAACTATTTGGAGTTAAATTGGAACAGTTGCTCGGTACTAACTGCTACATACACTGTGCTCTGTTTGTGTCCCACCCGAATTGCTGTTCTAGTCTAACAACTTTATCTCCCCTCTAAAACGCGTCGCCACTATCGTAACACTGAAATGGTGTTGTTAGTTCCAATTTTAGCCGCCGAGTTTGCCAATTTTGTGGCGAGTGTTGTAACATGGTAATGTGATGGCCACTTCGCGTGCACTGCTGGCCCGGGAGCGATGCGATTTGCATCCGCAGATAGGATATCGATTAGTTGAATGCTTTTGACCGGGATTACTTCGAGTCACAACAGCGCTTTGCAGTTTGGAACACAATAGCTATATACACTTTGAAGATTACATTGAAAAGGGAGTTATTGTAAAGTGTACTTTATAGTTTGATACACAAGTGTGAATATGCTGAGTTATTTGAATTGCAAACAAATGTGGTGTCTCAAATTTATGTGAATTACGCAAAATTATCGCTATTATCGGGTTTACATACAGCTAGATAGATAATAATGATTCTAAGGCGGTAACTGAAATTCGTGTCTACGAAAATTACGAGTATTTTACAAGAAAGGCAAAAGGAACGAAACGAAAGCTGAAGATCATTTGTTGTAGGGTTTTCATCGGATACATTTCGGCAAGTGAAACACTGACATACATAATCTAATTCCTTATAAAGTTTTTTCCTATCTGGGTTCTCCATAAATTTTTATGAATGCCGTTTAAAAAACCGAAAGTTTAAAAAAAAGTTTTGCTGCTAATTTAGTTAATTGAATAACTAGATCGCGGAATACATTGCTTGAGTGGACTTTTCTCGATGGACGAAATTTTGATGACTTCAATGCACGAGTGAAACAGTTTTTTTTTCAGGTAAACGCATTACGCGTATTGCTTGTATTTATGTGTGGTAGTGGCTTAATATCAGGAAAGTCTTGTAAAACCCACCAAAATTAACTATTATCCAAATTAATTATTAAGAAAAAAAACTTTTGGTTAACCTACTTTGTTGACAAAATTTTCTGC
The DNA here is from genome assembly GCA_017562165.1 of Ectropis grisescens. NCBI lineage: Eukaryota > Metazoa > Arthropoda > Insecta > Lepidoptera > Geometridae > Ectropis > Ectropis grisescens. The sequence continues at coordinate 499,859 of CM029792.1, read as the reverse complement.
AACTGCTAGAATTCGAAACCTCGTATCTCTAGGAGAGAGAGTCAAGAAGCCAGGCCAATTGCTACATTTTGTCCAATAGCGGGTTTGCTAATGACGGATATACTCAAAACATTTTTTTTTATCAAAAGGTGGTGGCACGATGTTTCTTCACTGGTAAAGCCAGTGGTAACATAAGACTTGTACATTAGCATTTGGAAAAATACTCAGATGATACTTGTGAAAAATGTAAAAATTCTGTTATTTCTCTACACAATCTAACAAAACAATCCCTCAAACGACATAATACGTTTCCACATTCCATTTCATTTTGGTTCCGTATAACAGACTAGTAAAGTGCTATCTGACCTTCAACCGATACCAGATAATAATCAAACCTAGATATTAACTCTACAGACCGGCTAAAAGTCGGCTGGTGCTAGATTCTCCCCGTTAGGGCCGTAGAGTTCCTTTTTCTGGGATGTTAAATGTACCTAAATTTTTAAAGCTATTTCGGAGACGTAACAAAAGAGCTTGACACGATATGCATAGCTTTTATCGCGGGCCTGGGGACCGAATTTTAGTGATCGTGCATCTCTTTCTTATGTTCACAAGAAAGCGGGATGGAAGACCGTAACGCTGTCCTCCCCACTCGGTCATTCGACTTTGAATCTTATTTGTATTAGCTTTACAGACTAAATGCTCTTAGCAGTTGCCAACTTAACGGATTTCCCGTGATATTTTTTATGGTAAACAAATGTCACTTATGTTGCTTATGTTGATAAAAATGCATGCAACATGCAATAGCTTTACCGCGGCAGTCCCCGAGTGTCACACTTCTTATTTAGTTTTTTTTTAATAAAGAGTGACGAATCGAGCAGGACATGAAGAACCTGATGGTAAGCAACATACCTGTCTTAAAACAGCACGGTGACACGCTGCTATTGGAACATGAAGAGTCCAAATCATTACCTAGTACTGCACTGCGCTCGTCGCCCAGAGATCTAAGATGTTATATCTCTAAGCCCTGTAATTTCTCTGGAAGTAAAAAACATTTGGTGTATAAGCTGATTATCCGTGGATACGATGGGTTCATAACATAACACCTTGAAAAATACTTCAAACTTTGGAACCGTAGAATTGCTAGCAAATCGTTTTTTTTATCAAACACATTTAGGAGAGTATGTTACTGAGTATGCATGTTCTAGTAAGTATAATAACACTTTGCCTTGATTTCTATCGGATTGCCCGTAGCTGGAAAAGCGACATCTTTTCCGGAACATACTATACTAAAACCGGTTTCATTATGCAAAAAAATTCATGAATTATTCAAGAAAAATAAATAATTACTTTAGCCCTTAATTTATCTAAAACTTTCTACTCAAACTGAATACCAAGACGTACCGAGATTATAATAACTGAAAGAATCCCGAAGCATACGCAAAGAATATTAAAGGCTGTAGGTATTTGCTTCGCAAAATAAACTAAAACTTTAGGGATAAGGATCCATAAAACCACTTAATTCCTAAAATCCCTAAAAATTCCGAAGAGCAAAGTTTCGAGTGTTTTTCCACTTCAGACTTTACGTTCCAGTTTTTACTACAGGGTCTCATAATAGCACAAATTTTAAGTATTTCGCGCTTGAATATTTTTAAAATATTTACGCCGACCTGATAAAAAGCAAAAAGCCTTGGCGATCTAGTTTATTAACAATCTTTACACATCACCGTCATTACCTCGACGGTGATGTCTTTACGATGGTGAGCTTATTTACATAGAAAAAAACCCGATTCGCTCGCGATGTGAAGATATCAAAGAGAAAGAAAAGGAAAGACCGAGACATGGTAAAAACCTTTCTACAACAAGACGAAAATGACGGTTACAAAGTGCACGCTATGAATTTAGAAATGCAAAGTAAGTGGTTAACCATAGGTGAGTTCTGTATCCCATTAGCTCTAAAGTGGCGCACCTTGATCTATGACTGGTCTCCTGCCTTATTAAAATTTTATCTTAATGCATTCCAAATGATCTGGTCAGGGATGACCAGAGTAACTTGGTAAGGTGGGGAAAAGCCTCTGAAAAATGTTGCTATACTTGTGGAGAGGCGATATGTACAGCAAGGCACATATTGGTGGGATGCAAGGTGCTCCTTAATGGGGGTCATTACTCACGGCGCCATGACAGAGTACTTGAAATCATACGTGAAGCCATGAGCCTTTCAGTAGCTAGAGCCCAAAAGGGATTGACGACAAACAAAAGACAAATTAACTTTGTAAAAGAAGGCTCGACTTCAAACTCCAGGCACAAGCCTTACTCAATCCTGGGTACAGCACCTGATTGGACTATTTTAATGGACACGTATGAAAGGCACTTCAAGATCCCAGAGGATGTGGGTGTTTCGTCATCCAGACCGGACATTTTCCTTTTTTCTAGAGCTACGAAACGCATAGTCCTTGTAGAACTTACCTTGTAGAACTTGCGATGAAACAAAATAAGTATTACGACCTCCTAAACGAATTAACGAAAAACGGCTATGTAGTTAGTTTATACGCTGTAGAAGTGGGAGCGAGAGGTATACCAGCAAAATCTCTCTATAACCTGCTGAAAGACCTTGGCTTATCCAGAAGTGCAGTAAGTTCTATACTAGAACGAGTATCTAAAGCTGCACTAGTAGGCTCATATCAGATTTGGCTGGGCAGGAGAGAAAAACGAGAAGTGAAGGTGAGTGTTGATGTACGTCAGAAAGGGGCCCCTTAAACCTACGCCCGAGTCACAAGTTTCGGGATCTACTCGGGTTTTCTCTCTCTGCCACACGATGGACCCGGCACCCGCACGGTGAATCCATGGAATGCTAAGAAAATCGTCTCATTGTAACAATCGAGATAAAGGCAACGCATTCCACAGCACACACGTTCCTATCACAAAAGTGGAGTAAAACATTTATTGTCTGTAAAGTCGGCTGGTTTACGGACGGTGCGGCGCAAGCGTACAATGAGCGTAACGTGACATAACGGGACACTTTTTCGTGCACGCAGCCGGCGTTCATCAATTTATTAGACGTTATCACGTCAAAAATCTTGTTCGAGTCGTTAGAACGTCAACCACGACACGTCAACAATTTTCGAGATTTTATGAAAAGCACTTTGTCTAGAATAACAGATCGGCACTTGAAATTTTAATTATATTGTTTGTATGTTTTTATAGTATAGAGTGACGAAACGAACAGGACATGTGCCTGGTAGTAAGTGACATGCCTGCCTATTACAGCACAGTGACACGAAGCTGGAACACGAGGGTACCAAATCGTGACTTAACGTTCAGCTGCGCTCGTCACCCAGAGCCATAAAATGTTTTTTATGTAAGCCCTGTAAGTTTATTGGAAACATTGCCTTTCAAATTGGAACACTGTCATGTTTCACATTGCCGTTCGACGGTACAATAACCGACAAAGATGTAGTACTTTAGACTCTGCAAGAATCACTTCAAAATATCTGACAAAGCTCTGCGACATAGACTCCAAATGGCTTGCGATGGAAGACAAATGCCTGTCGTTAGTCATCTCAAGTTACCTGGCGGTCTGTCTGTCGGTGACTGATGTCTGTGGCCGACGCCTCGCTACCTGCGTGACAAATCTCCGCCTCGACGCCGGCGGTAGGACTGATTGCCACTTTAAGTATACATTTAAAACTCACACAAAGATTGCCGCAGTAAATCCTGGTTATCTTACATCTTTATTTCTAATTACCTTTTGAATTGAAAACATCTTTTGGCCCACCATATACTTATTTTCCGTGGGCTGTGAATTGAGCTGCAGCGTCACGTTCGTAAATGAAAGAAATCTTCGGGTAAACTCGGATGATCTAGCTGGCCATGACCATAGCCACGCCCTCCGGTTTCACCCGTCTAGTTTCCAAAGTGAGCTATTAAATTCTGAGTTAATAATTATCACTTCTATAGTCCTTATGACTGCCAATTTTTTTTGTGTTATTCAATGTGCGACCCCATGCAAAACGTGTCGTTCTCTGTTTTGGTGCTTTCTATTCTTCATTAAAGAAAAACTCTAAATTAAAGATATGGGTAAAATCTAAATCTGTTCCTTCTGATGACATCTAACCACCTATTATTTACTCTACATACAAATAAGTAATGTATCCGTGGCGGTAAAATGCTCGATACTGTAAATTTGTAACAAAACGTGTGAGATTATAAACTCACTGTAGATTAGTTTAATTGATAATCTAATGTCGTTAGATTGCAAACTAATGGTACTTACAATTCCACGGTTTTTTTTTTCTAAAATTATTCACCAAGTTTCCTTGGATCCTGGTACTTATTACAATGTAGCCTAATTTATAGTAATTTATACAATTCCACGGTGACATATAAAAATTGTACATCCAACTAAAGTACCAAAAAACAAATTAAAACCAAGTCCCGTCCCAACCCTTAACCCTAAACCTCACACGAAACTTCCGCGCAACTTGCACAACTAGCTCGCTCTAACTCGCCGCTGTCCAACGAAACTAATCCAAGAACAATTACAGACAAAGCAAATAGCTAATTAGCATACCTCCACACCCTCGGGAGCAGTCGCAGAGTTTCGGGAATTTCCGGAGAGTTCCGGGAAGCCCGCGAAGTTTGTGAGTAACCCTCGAGTGTGGGAATGTGTGTGGACACGGAATATAATAGGGTTAGCACGTAGACAACATATTGTTAAAACATATAATAATAGTTTTAAAGCTCGCTGTTTGTGTGCAGCCGAAGAGGTTTGATTCCATTTTTTTGTGATAAGAACATCTAGGCTGTGGAATGCGTAACCGGAGCGGGATTTTCCCGATGGCTAAAATATTAGTCTCTTCAAATTCAGAGTAATTCTGTCACTTCTACATAAGCATTCTCCATTGTACACAATAGTGATAGTGATCGTATTTTTTCTTTTTCACAAACAAACCATGACAAAGATGTAGTGCTCAGCAGTTACGAGTGACGTCACGTCTGTATACTTTTTATTATGTAGATGTGGCGTCACAACCGGCGCTATGGAAGGTTCATGATCTATATTTGATTTGATTTTTCATAATTTGATAAAACAAAATAATGTGTGTTCCTTATTTTTTCATAAACTAAGTGACGGTCTAGTAATGCTACATTTTTGAGGCAATTATCATCCCAAAGTCAAAGTTTTTCTTTGATGTTAATAAATGTACAATTATACAAGTTTAATATTTGAAATTACATGAACACCATTAACATGAAAAATTGAAACAAATAAAGTTAAATAAATAACAACATAATTAAAAAAATATTTATCCATATATATAAAAAATATTAATATATGATTAAATAACCCCACGATCGACAACTCTACGACCAAATGTTCCCATCAGGCTTGCCGCATTTCCGCGCTGTACAGCCAGGGAAACATTATTTATATGTGTATATATATGTCTATTGTCTACAATGGAGCGTCCTTATGTAAAAGTGACAGAATTACTCTCAATTTGAAGACACTAATATTGTAGCCATCGGGAAAATCCCGCTCCGGCAACGCATTCCACAGCCTAGATGGATTATCACAAAAATGGAATCAAACCTCTTTGACTTCACATAAAAAGGGAACTTTAACATTTACACGTCAATTAATATAAAATAAAAACAAAAGAAAGAGTATACAATTTGCATACGTTATTGTGTATTGAACTTTCTAGCCTTTAGGGTACCACGATCTCCATTATATAAGGCGCTAGTCTTGCAAAATGGCTTCAGTATGAGAAGTATTGACCAGCGGCCTTGAGCCGTGTAGGGCAGTAGGGCGCCGTAGGGCAGCGGGTAGGATTACAGTGATTTATGCAGGGCAGCACGCCCTAATCGCCCGTCGTAATTGGTCGTGGTGAAACTTGGCCCAATCCTCACATGTTCTGGTTTTAAACTCCGATGTGAAACAAAGTGCTAAGAGTCTGTTATTACGACATCATTTCATGGTTGATGTTCCCGAGACTCTACTTCGGTGATAGGGACTTATAAAAAAAACTCGACAACTCAATCAGACAAAAATAGAAGTGATCAAGTGCGAGTCGGGCTCGCCCATGAAGGCTTCCGTAGCAGCAAGTAACGTAATACAAAAGTTCTTGCACCTCGGTGTTACTTTAATCAGTGTTTTAACAATAGTCTATTTGTGACGTATTTAAATAAAACTATTACTAGATATCATTCAAACTAATTTTCGTTGATAGTTTACATGGTAATGTACATCGTACACTTTTTTTATTTTTATCATTCTCTTATTTTAGAAGTTACAGGGGAAGGGGGGACACTTTTTACCACTATGGAAGAGTACCTTGCGCAAACTATTCAGTATAGAAAAAAAAAATATGTTGGAAACCTCAATATCATTTTTGATGACCTATCCATAAATACTAGGGATGGGCCGAATGTGGTTTGAACCGAATACGAACTTCGGCCGAACATTCGGTAAAAATGAAAAATTCGGCCGAAGTTCGGCCGAACTTCGGTTCAATTTCGCCGCGCTTTTTCGTGTTGTGATTTGTTTATGCATTTGCTGCAAATATTGCTAGATGTGCCCCGCCATCACTCCGCGGGCCGTTAGCCAGCTAGTCATTTGTAAAGACGTCAACAGCTAAATAATATAGCTAAAGATGTGATGTGGTATTGGTTACATTACGCAAATTACATTAATTCCAGTAACCTGTCAGCCATATAAAATGTACTATTCCACCGGGTGTTCACGTCTTGAATACGTTTGTGCTTGGGTACATTGAGCTCAGTCTGTATCAGCTGCATTTTTTCTTGAGCCGGTTTGGAGTGATTAAACAGCTGCATAGGAATTGAACAATAATGTACTAATTTATAGATATCTGATTCTGTCAAGCTCGAATGCAATTGGACTTTTGGTTTCTTCCATGTTTGGTAACTTTGCAGCTGCCAGTTCTTCGTAGCAGTTCCAGAACGTTCTGTGTATACTTTCGTTACGCCAGTTGTTCATTCAAAATAAACATGTTTCTCTAATCTATGCATTCAACCGGAAGAGGTCAAATAATATTTTATCTGTTTTCAATTTTATATCATCTGTCAAGATTCCCAGCCCTTTCTCTTTCGGACGGGCGCTCAGCCGAGACGGTTGTCTCCGCATTCAAGTAATTCACTAGTCAAAATCTTAGTCAACGGCCACCAGGTGGACCGGTTGTGTCCGATCAGTTAATTAATCAATAAGTTTCATTATTCAACCTCTTCTGGCAAGCTCTCAGTCAGGGCGGTTGAGCCAAATTTAATTCAATAAACCAGTGTTAAATACTATTTCAGTGCTTTTCAATTCATATCACCTCAGATCAGTCAGATGGACATAGTCTAGGTCCAGTTCAGGATCCCAGATCATCGCTTAACATCAGCCACCACCGCGTGGACCGGACCGTGCACGCTGTCAACGACAGCCGATCGCCGCTTCGAACCCGCCGGTCATCGCACGGTCGGGTTGCGCACATTTTGGTGGCCCATGAGGGGAACCACATCGAATCGATCGTCAAGCATCGTGGAACCACATCGAATCAATCGTCAAGCATCGTGTAGTCGCAGAAGGCGAATTGTCGAAATCAGCCATCGACGTACCGCCAGTCAGACACACGTGCCGGTGTCGGCCGTATTTCATCATTAAAACGTCATTAATTCGTCATCTCAGTGCTAACAGTGTCAGTGCGTACTCGAATGGTCATTTTCGGAGTGCGGGAGTGTATTTCAGTGTATATCAATTCAAAATTCATAAATAATAAACTAATCATTACGTAAAATTCATCAATCAAGGAAAATAACCTGGAAGCCATTTTTGGAACAATTCAAGCATTATGCGACCGAAGTCGGTGAAGCAAATCATTCATTCACCATTCACCACGGATCAAGACTGAAGTGAGCAACACGTCACTCAAGAACGGAATCATCGAACGGAACTTTATCGATTCGTAAAATCGATCTTCGTAGTCTGTGGACTTAGAGACATTAATATACTGTGGTCATTCACTCAATCATTCAATCGGTCATTCATGTAAACAAACGGTTAATAATTACATTTCATTGCAAATCGCGCTTATCAGCGTAATAAGTTAGTTTCAAGGTATTATTACTGCTAATTAACATGGCGAGTAAGGCTGTAACTCAGTTTGCTAGTCGTTATCGTATGTTAAGTGATTTTGGGACAACCATCCAGAACGCAGGAACGTCCATGGCAGCGTCTGTGGCGAGACGTCACTTCAACAAACATTATCCAGACCTCATTATTGCGTATGAGGCTATCATCGGCGCGGAAGGTCATACGCCGCATGATTTAGAAACATATAGTTCGCAGTTCTCTGAAATCAACCAATTGCTCGTCAAGGTGGAACAGTTGGCCGAGGAACCGGGAGTTCCTGAACGCCAGCAGCTCAATTCGTCAGGGTCAGCACCACAGGTAAAGGCTAAACTTCCATTAATAGAATTACCAAAATTTTCAGGTAATTTAATAGATTGGGTACCGTTTTTCGATTTGTTTCAATCATTAGTTCACGAACGGGATAATATGTCAGATGCTGAGAAACATTATTATCTGCGTGCTTCATTAGAGGGTGAAGCACTTTCAATCATACGTCAATTGCCTGTGGATGGAGGAAATTATGAGATAGCTCTCAATCTACTAAAGAGTAGGTATCAGAATCACCGACTATTATTAGATACTTACTTAAACAGGATACTCAACCTACCAATGTTCCAGGGAACTCATTCATTGAGATCAGAATTTTATGATCCACTTAGAGAATCACTTCAAGCCTTAAGGGGATTAAGGGTACCAGTGAGAGAATGGTCTTATTTACTGCTGTTTATCATATTGCAGAAATTACCTGTCAGGATCAGATCGGTCTTTGAAGAGAGGTACGGTAAATCCCGAGATGATTTACCCACTTTAGATCAACTCATGGACCTGCTAGATGAGCAGTGTCTTCTTCATCAAGCGGTCAACGAGCCAACCTGGGCCAAGTCACCCAGGCAATCACCATCACTGCAAGGAGGGTCAGCTCCCAGGAGAGGGGGGAGCCGTATCAGCATCTCATTCACCAAGGACATCACATTCATCAAGAGGGTCATCACGTAACGCAGGATCACGTTACACATATCAGGTGACTTCATCATCATCATGTTCCTTTTGTCAACATTCAGATCACACACTATATAGGTGTTCACAATTCAGACTCATGACTCCTAGGGAGAGGAAGTCATGGGCCCGTAAGTCAGGGCATTGCTTCAAGTGTTTGAGGAAACACTATGCTCACGACTGTCACAATGTAAACTGGTGCTTACATTGTAAGTCACCTCACCATAACTCACTCATATGTTTGGAGAACTTAAGACATGCGACTGAGGTTAGCTCAGAGCATAATTCAAGGCAGCCGGGTGAACTACCAGGGACTAAGTTGGGTAGTCGGTCATCATCACCGCGAGCAGTACAGCCAACTACTTCAGAATATCAACCACTGACTCCACAACAGACCTTTAGACCAAGGGTTGGAGAACGAGCGGAGCAAGCTCATGTGCGATTCAATGCGCTTCATTTCGGATCACGGTTCAGTCCGGATAGGGATTGACATAATGTTACTGTTGGTGCCATTAATGATTCATTGCCTGTTACTGTCTGCCCAACAGCCACAGTTTCCATCAGATCAAGCAATGGTCGATATACCACTACTAGGGCATTACTAGACACGGGTTCTAATGTGTCTGTCATCAAGCAGTCATTAGTTCATAAATTGCAATTGCACCAACAGTCTTTCAATAATAAATTATATGGTGTAGGTAATCAGGCGGTCAAATCACCTGGTACTATGGTTAAGATAGTTGTCAAGCCAGTAACCAAGTTAGTACCTATCATAAGTACTAAGGCGGTGGTTATGTATTCATTAACGGGAAATATTCCTTCCTACCAAATCAATCAGAATAAGGATATCAACTCATCAGAAATAGTCGTAGTAGACACCAGTCAATCACTAGATGTGGATTTAATTCTAGGAACAGATGTACTCAATTATGTATTCAATGGTTCAAAGATTTCAATTAACGCTTCAGGTCTAGCAGCATATGGGACATGCTTCGGGAATGTCGTTATGGGGACACTTCCTACCCATCGTGCAGAGGTCAGCACTCAAGCTTCTCAACAAGAAGGATCATCAGTTCAGCACTACGGGCTACTGGCAACCAGACTCGAGGAGGTACTCGAGAGGTTCTGGAAGGTGGAGGAACCGCCAATGCCACCAGCTTTACATCCAGAGCACATGGAGTGTGAAAGGTTGTATCAATCTACTACTAAACTTATGCCCGATGGCAAATATATGGTGCGGTTACCATTATTATCAGAGAGATCAAACTTAGGTGAATCAAAATCATTAGCTATTCAACGATTCAAGTCACTGGAACGCAAAATGGATAAACATCCAGAGTTTAAAAGGAAATATAAGGATTTCATGAACGAGTATGAAGCTCTAGGTCACATGTCAGAGTCAGACTTTCAATTCAAGTCGGAACACTATATCATACCTCATCATGGTGTATTCAAACGAGGGACCGACAAATTAAGAGTGGTCTTCGACGGAAGCGGAAAAACTTCTTCAGGCGTGTCGCTTAATCAATGCCTTCATACTGGTCAACCGCTTCAAAATGATATCACGAAAATATTATTCAATTTCAGACGTCATCAAATAGTTTTCACTGCCGATATCAAGATGATGTTTCGAATGACGTGGATTCATCCTGAGGACAGGAAGTATCAGCTCATCTTATGGAGAGAGGATCCATCTAAGGAGATTAAGGTATACGAGTTAAATACTAATACATATGGACTAAGGTCAAGCCCATTTATTTCCATCAGAACCCTTCTTCAATTGGCAGATGACTGGGAGGTCACTCATCCAAACTCAAGAGCATCCGATACTATCAGGCGAGAGATATTTGTCGATGACATTCTCACCGGAGCTGATACGATTTCAGAGGCTCATCAACTAAAATCAGAAATCACTCAACTCATGAATAGTGCCGGCTATGAACTAAGGAAATGGTCTTCCAACTGTAAGGAGTTGTTACGGGACCTGCCACAAGATCATTGTGAGCAACCTCACCAATTCGATAATCAAGATAAGAGTTTCATTAAGGTTTTAGGTATACAGTGGAACCCTGTGTCAGATTCATTCTCATATCAGATCAACATACCTACAGGTCAAGCTGGAACAAAGAGAAATATTCTCAGTGCAATTGCGAGATTGTATGATCCTTGTGGATTTTGCTCACCTGTCATATTCAGATTCAAAGTTTTTCTCCAATCATTATTCACAGATGGATTTGGATGGGACGAGCCCATCAGTCAGCAACTTGATATTTGGTGGAACGAACTTGTGCAGGATCTTAATCATCTATCAAACCTACAGATACCCAGGTGTGTGTCATTGCCGGGAGCGGTATCATATGCAATTCATGGATTTGGAGATGCTTCAGAACTGGGATACGGAGCTTAAAGAAAGTAAATGAATAAAACACCATTGCAGTTGGCTCGAGACTGATTTATTTGTAACATAAGTAGGTTAGCAAAACAATTTACAAATACCCACATATCTATATATCACACTTCCCCCCTTATATCTAAGTACCAAATAACATCAAACAAAACAAAATGAAAAAAAATATATCTAAAGTTGAGAAAAGAACAAAAAATAAAAAAAATATGCAATACTTATTTGATGACACAATAATTACAAGCCTTGAGAAATTACAAACATATTAGCTGTAATATTTTTGTTTGTATTTATCGTATTGTTATCCTAATCTCTAACCGTAGCTATGCCTATAGTAACTCCTATTATACTATGTCGACTTAAACATCTGTTGTTGTTTACATCGTTATCTTTAACCTTAGCAATACAAGTCATTACGTGACCAGGTAGATGAATAGATTGTATAGTAGTTGTAAAGGTACATGGATGACCAACATAGTAATTCTTGGACAATTTTACGTGATACATTTATTCTGATATTTAGCTTATTTCTATTTGAATACGCTTTACCATAAGTAGTTATGCACTTTTCTGTGAGTAATTATGTAAGATGTAATATAAGAAGTAGTAAAAAAATATAAAAAAAAACAAAGTACACACAAATAAAAATTATACCTAAATTACACTCATAAATGAAAGAGGCTGGTTTTTTTTTTCTTTCTTTACCTTAAGTACTACTTAGGTACTTATTAGTAGCTATTATTTTCATAATTATTGGTTCATGAAATCAGAAAAACTTTTTATAATCGGGAACCGCTGTGCGCGGTCGGAGTGCGGGGCGATTAGGCGTACGAGCGCTTTCATTATTATCGCGCGCCAGCGCCGGCAGCTCCGGCTCGGGCGCGCCGCGCGCCGGCGAGCAGAGCGCCGGCTGGGTGGTGCGGGCCGGCGTCGGCGGCGAGCTCGACACAACCAGAGTTTGCGTTTTTTCGTGAGCGGGTGTCGGTGAGCTCGGTAGTCGTGGCTTTTCCGACGATGAGACGTCAGTCGGCGCCCACGAATACCGTTTGGATCTGTTGAGCATCAATTGATCGGCGTGCCTGGTGCTCGTCTTCATTCCCTCGGTGGCCACTTTGTACGTGACTGTGCCCGTACGTTCTGTCACCGTACCTTCGCCCCATTTGGGCTCGTTCTTGGAAAAATTTCTTACAAGCACGGCGTCTCCCACATCGAAGATCCGGGGCGTGCCTCCCGCGTTCTTGACTTGAGCGCGCTGCGCCGCGGCCGCGCACTGCGCCGCGCTCGGCGCGCGCAGCCGGTCGAGCCGGGTGCGCAGGCGGCGCCCGAACATAGCGACCGCGGGTTCCTTCTGCGTGCTGCTATGCGCACTGTTTCGATACTGCAATAAAAATTTCGTGAGGGCGGTAGATATCTGTTCCCCGTCGGCCGTAGCTTTCTTCATAACTTTCTTGATCGTTTTGACGGCGTTCTCTGCGGCCCCGTTGCTGGCCGGGTGGTAGGGCGCTGTCAGGATGTGCAGAATGCAATTCTTCGCGAGGTACTCTTCCAGTTTCGTGGATGTGAACGGAGGCCTCCATCGGTCACCAGTTGTCTGGGTACTCGAATCTAGCGAACATTTCTCGAAATTCCCCGATCACCGGCTCCGCTGACGTCCCTGATGTCATCGCGGCCACCTCGATCCACTTCGTGTGCGCATCTACGACTACCATAAAATGTTTGCCGTTGTAATGAAGGAAGTCGGCGTGCAGGCGCGCCCACGGCTCCTGCGGCCAGGCGTAGGGCGCGGGCGGCGCGCGCGGCGGCGCGTCGCGCACCGCCCGGCATGCGCTGCACGTGCGCGCGCGCTCCTGGATGTCGTCCTCCACCGTGGGCCACCAGACGTAATTCCTGGCGATCTGTTTCATGCGCACCACACCCACGTGACCTTCGTGAATGTCTTCGAGAATGCGTTTGCGCAAACTCCTCGGAATAACAATCCTATAACCCCACACTACACAACCGTGATCGACCTGCAACATCTCCTTTCGGGTAAAGTATGGCTTTTCGTTTTCTACCTCCGTGTCGGTCGGCCACCCGCTGATGATGTACCCGTACATTTTACTTAGCGTAGCGTCCTTTAAAGTCTCTTTTGCGACGTCCCTGTGACTCAGAGGGAACGTCTCTTCTACGTAGTGTATGTACGCCGCCTCCTCTTCGCCTTTTTTACACTTACCGTTGCTCGGGGCTAGAGGCAGGCGCGATAGTCCGTCGGCATTGCAGTTTTTATCCGTCGGTATAAATGCTATTTCGAAGTCGTAGGCGGCGAGTCGTACCGCATATCTCTGAAGGCGGCTGGCAGCCGTCTGAGGAATTCCATGTTTGGGTCCGAAGATGTACGTGAGCGGCTTGTGGTCACTACGCAGCATAAATTTGCGACCGAATACGTATTGGTGATGTCTCGTGACTCCGTATACGATGGCCAATGCTTCCTTGTCGATCTGACTGTATTTACGCTCGGCTGCGTTGAGCGTGCGCGAGGCGCAGCACACAATGCGCTCGGTACCGTCGGGGTACGCTTGGGACAACACAGCCCCTAAACCGTATTGAGAGCTATCTACGGCCAAAATCAAAGGTAGCCGTGGGTCATAGTGAGCTAGGGCTGGCCCCCCGCACCAACTGTTCTTTGATGTCATCGAACGCCTTTTGACACGCCTCCGTCCACTGCCACCGCGTTCCCTTAGCTAACAGAGCATAAAGTGGCTGCAGTGTGGTACTAATGTTTTCCAAAAATCGCGCGTAGTAGTTCACTAACCCGAGTGCGGCCCGCAGTTGAGATACGTTTTCAGGTGCGGGTAAACCCGCGATTGCCGCCACTTTATTCTCGTCAGTGTGTAAACCGTGTCGATTAATTTTATAACCTAAATAGCAAACTTCGTTTTTTGAAAAATTCGCATTTATCCATTTTTATACGCAAACCAGCCTCTTGCAGTTTAGATAAAACAGCCCTTAAATTTTGCATATGGATTGATTTACTAGGTCCCGTAACGCAAATATCGTCGATGAAACATACCACATTATCTATACCGCAAAGAGTCTCCTCGATTAATTTTTGAAAAATTTCCGGTAAACACTTGAGACCGAAAGGTGCCCTACGATACATAAATACGCCGAGATGCGTGGTTATGGCCGTGAGGGGTTGAGACTCTTCGTGTAATAATAATTGTAGGTACGCATTTTTCAAATCAATTTTCGTGTATTGCTCCCCCCCACTTAGCGCTGCGAATAATTGTTCGATGCGCGGCAACGGGTAGTGTACGTCCTTAAGTTTAGGATTAACCGTTATCTTATAATCGCCACATATACGAATCGTACCATCCCGCTTAATGACCGCCACTATCGGTGTACCGTAGTCCGATCGTTCTACTTTGACGATTACCGACTCCGATTCTAAGCGCTTTATTTCGCGTTCTACCGGTATTCGCATCGCTAAGGGAATAGGGCGAGCTTTACAAAATACCGGCTCTGTGTCTTTGAGGTACAGTTTTATTTCAGACTTAAATGTTCCCAGCCCATCTTTGAATACTTCTGGAAATTCCGACTGTAATTTTGCCACTACAGAGTCGCACTTGTCAGTAATGCTAAAAAGATTGATTGATTTCAACTTCAATTTGCGTATCCATAGGCGTCCCATTAATGGTTTAGCGCCGTTTGCGATTACAAATAGCGGTAAAGTTGTTGTCTCGTTTTCTCGCGCCACCATCACGTTCACGCGACCGAGAGGCACAATTTCACCGCCAGAGTAAGATCGAAACCTTGCATTATCTTTGATTATAGGCAGGTGGGACAAATAATCGTCATAAAAATGTTTGGACACGGCGGATATCTTGCTACCAGTGTCTACCTCAAATAAAACATTTCTATTTTCAACCTTAAGCTCTAAATAATAGGGATTGTCCTTTCGGTTTGCCGCTGTCATCGAGAAATGAAATAGTCCATCGCTACCATCGCTTTCGCCGTCGCTTTGCTCGATAAAATGTTGTACTTTCGAAGCTCTAAATTTTGGGGTATTACACGTTTTTGAACACTTGAGGGCCAAATGTCCCTTTTCACCGCAATTATTACACGAATAAAACTTAAACCGACACCTGTGGGGCGCGTGGTTACCCTTTCCACAGCGCCAGCAAGCCGGAGCGCGCCGCAGGGCGCGGCCCGCGGCCTCGGCCGCCGCCGCCGTCACCTGATGCAAGCCGTCTCCGCTCTGCCCGAGTCCCGCCGAGCCCGGCGAGCCCGGCGCCCCGCGGCCGGCGCCGCCCGCGGCCGCGCTCTCCGCGTGCCGCTCGGCCGCCTCCAGCGCTAGCGCCAGCTCCACTGCTTTTTTGTAATCTAGCGTAGATTCGGCGAACAGGCGTGAACGCATCTCCTCGCTGCGTAATCCCGACACGAACTGGTCCCTCAGGTTCTCCTGCAGTGACGCTGCAAAATTGCAGTGTGTGGCGAGGTGTTTGAGGGCTTGTAGGAACGTGCCGACGTTTTCGTTCTCCGCCTGCCGCCGTTGTCGAAATATGTGCCGTTCGGCTATTTCCGAACGCTTTGGTTCGAGGTGCTCCCGCACTAACTCCACCAGCTCCTCGAACCGTTTCTCCTCCGGGTGGTTGGGCGCGCAGAGGTCGCACATCAGGTCGTACGTGGCCGACCCGACATGCGTCACCAACGTGGCGACTCGTAGTTCTTTTTTTATCTCATTTAGTAGAATGAACTGTTCCACGAGCCGCACATATGCGCCCCAGGTCCCACGACCGTAAATATCGAACTCGTTTAACTTTCCGTACGGCATCACTAGTAATTTCAACAAAAAACCTAATAGACTGCGCCAATGTAAGTAAATGAATAAAACACCATTGCAGTTGGCTCGAGACTGATTTATTTGTAACATAAGTAGGTTAGCAAAACAATTTACAAATACCCACATATCTATATATCACAGTATATATCTTCGCACAGAAGACTCATCAGGGAAAGTCAAAGTCCGGTTAATCATTGCAAAATCTAAGTGCAGCTCTTTCAATAGATGAAACGCGCGAGTCAAGTAAATATTGGATAAAGAAAATTCAATCGGATTCATATTCAGAAGAAATCTCATCAATGAAGAAAGGAAAAGTGGTTAGTAAGCCGTTACAGAAACTTAGCATTTTTATAGACAAAGAAGGTCTTATCAGAGTCGGGGGACGACTACGGAACTCATCATTATCATATGGAGCAAGACACCCATATCTTATACCTAAGGATCATAGGTGGGGTCAACTAATTATAGAGTATTATCATCGGTCATATTGTCATGCAGCTACAAATGCATTAATAGCCATTCTACGAAGAGAATACTGGATAACTTCAATCAGGCGCCAGGTATCAAGGGTCATTAGAAATTGTTTGGTATGTTTTAGGTTTAATCCAGCAATTCAGCCACCTTTCATGGCAGATCTGCCAGCCGATCGAGTCACAGCATCACGTCCATTTTCAGGCGTAGCCACTGATTTTGCAGGGCCGTTCTTGGTCAAAAGCAGCTTATTAAGAAATTCCAAATCAGTCAAAGCTTATCTCTGTGTTTTGTGTGCTTAGGAACCAAGGCGGTACACCTAGAGGTGGTGTCATCCCTGTCAGAGGAAGCGTTCATCGCCGCATTCACGAGGTTTGTCAGTCGCAGAGGCCTGCCGTCACTCATAGGGTCAGACCGAGGTTCAAATTTTATTGGGGCTAATAATTATCTCAAGGAAGTCAATCAGTTTTATTGGATCACGAGGTCATCCTTAAGGAGGAATTTAGGAAGCAGAACATCAGATGGGAATTCAATCCTCCAGCTTCACCCCATATGGGAGGTTTATTCGAGGCTGCTGTCAAAAGCGCCAAAAATCTGCTTAAACGGGAGATCAGGGATACCATTCTAACTTTCGAAGAACTGTCAACTATATTTTCAAAAATCGAGGCGATTCTCAACTCGCGTCCTCTCGTACCCATGTCAGAAGATCCGTGCGATTTAGAAGTACTCACCCCAGGTCATTTCATTACAGGTCAGCCGTTAGTTGCCTTACCTGAGAGTCATTGGAAGGATACCAAATGTCTCATTTGTCACGATTTCAAGTCATTCAAAAGATGTATCAAAATGTATGGTCACGTTGGCATCTTGAATATTTAAATACACTACAGGCACGAAATAAATGGTATGACCATGTGGATAATGTTCAATTAAATGATTTAGTACTCATTGTAGATGAGAATTCACCACCACTCCAGTGGAGACGAGGTAGAGTTATAGAATTGTATAACGCATCCGATAATATTGTAAGATCAGTAAAGTCAAAAACTCAACGAGGTGATCTTGTCAGGCCCGTTGTCAAGTTGTGTAAACTACCTATTGTTAAGTGATATAGGTTAAGGTTCAATTGTTAACACTTGTATTGTTATCCTAGTCTAGTTCATACGTGGTTATTCATAAGAGTAAATTCAATTATTTAGTCAATTAGTTTGTCAATTTTATTGTCATTCCAGACCAGATGTGGTCTTTCATTCTTTCCTGGCTGGCGAGGAATGTTCATTCAAAATAAACATGTTTCTCTAATCTATGCATTCAACCGGAAGAGGTCAAATAATATTTTATCTGTTTTCAATTTTATATCATCTGTCAAGATTCCCAGCCCTTTCTCTTTCGGACGGGCGCTCAGCCGAGACGGTTGTCTCCGCATTCAAGTAATTCACTAGTCAAAATCTTAGTCAACGGCCACCAAGTGGACCGGTTGTGTCCGATCAGTTAATTAATCAATAAGTTTCATTATTCAACCTCTTCTGGCAAGCTCTCAGTCAGGGCGGTTGAGCCAAATTTAATTCAATAAACCAGTGTTAAATACTATTTCAGTGCTTTTCAATTCATATCACCTCAGATCAGTCAGATGGACATAGTCTAGGTCCAGTTCAGGATCCCAGATCATCGCTTAACATCAGCCACCACCGCGTGGACCGGACCGTGCACGCTGTCAACGACAGCCGATCGCCGCTTCGAACCCGCCGGTCATTGCACGGTCGGGTTGCGCACACCAGTAACGAATATTATATATGGCGCAGTACATTAAGTGCAGAATGTTCGGCATTTTAACCGAAATTCGGCCGAATGACGAAGTTCGGTTCAACCTGCCGAAGTTCGGTTAAACCGAAAGTAAAACGAATTTCGGCCCATCCCTAATAAATACCCTACACGTATGGTGTTGATAAAAAAAAATTTTTGAGTTTCAGTTCTCTACACCAAATAATTTTTGATTTTTTCTATTTTTTGTATCAAAATCTTAATGCGGTTCACAGATTACATCTACTTACCAAGTTTCAATAGTATAGCTTTTATAGTTTCGGAGAAAAGTGGCTGTGATATACGGATAACATGACAAATCTATAAGGGTCCCGTATTTTGCCATTTGGCTACGGAACCCTAAAAACATACTCTCGATAAAAATTGTTTTTTTGTGAAATCAGTTGATTTCTTGACATCGTTGTTTCATTGAAGCAACGATGTAGTATGAATACATTATAGAGGTAAGCAAAGCTTACAACTATGTTGATATTTCCAAAGCAGCTACACCAAGTTCTTTGAAATGCAAACTTCTGAAGTATGATGACCTACCAATTAAAAAAAAATGGCAGTGTTAGGAACTGCGGATAGAAGGGAAAACTTATAACTTAGAATTTGATAGCTCACTTTGGAAACATCTATACCAATTTGAGGCCTATGGGGAATGTTGACGCATTTCTAGATGGCCGAAGTCTACCCGAAGACATCATTCCCGACACTAGAATTAAATTAATAGTCCACGAAACATCTGTCTGAGGCGCGCCAAAAGTAATTTTCTCTTCAAAAAGAATCATCAAAATCACTTCACAATTGGCGCGGCTATCACGTACCATACATACAAAAATAAATATACAACCGAATTGGAAACCATATCGTTTTAAATAACTGAATTACTAACAGTAATTAATGCTTATTAATTACCATAATCATCGGAATCTCAGTGCGGAAGTCCCGAGGCCGTTATCTCCTGAAGACAAGGAAAACCCCATAAAAACCACATAATTTCAGATAAACCGTACATTAACATTCCCCTCCAGGAATTATGACCGTAAGGGGCATTTTTCTTCAACATTTTTTCTTTGTCACATCTTCATTATGAGGTGGAGTACCTATAGTGTGACGTCATCGTTCCTATTGTGACGTCATACAATGGAGCCTTTTGAGAATAATCCAGCCTTTGTTGATATTGTGCTCTTTGAAAAGGATTTTGGTGGTTTTTGATGACACTCGGTTACTTAGCGTACCTAAATTGTGCTACAATGATACAATCTCAGTCGTTTGCTTTGAAGGAATTTCACTCTTATAACCCCAAAAGGAAAAGATTTTCTAGAATTTGGCTCCCTTAGAAACTCTTGCATCAAATTGTATACATTTACGGTTTATATGTATTTTTTTAAACAGTGATGGAAGAGGATGACAAGCGCCTAATAGGAAGTAGCACGCTTGCTCATAGACTGCAGGCCCGTGAACAAAATGTATGGGTCATATGAACCACCAGGAGACCTATGTAGGATGATAGATGGGTATAAAGTAATAAGATTCAGCACTATGCCGTCACTTGTAAGCTGTCCAACTGAGTGCTGTTG
The DNA here is from genome assembly GCA_017562165.1 of Ectropis grisescens. Lineage (NCBI taxonomy): Eukaryota > Metazoa > Arthropoda > Insecta > Lepidoptera > Geometridae > Ectropis > Ectropis grisescens. Next base: position 479,670 of record CM029792.1, on the reverse strand, counting down.
AAGAGGGGGGTTCTAAACCTCGATCATTTCTCCTTGTCGCATGATTTTTGTACGGCGTTACGGAATAATAGACTAGAAGAGGTATTGAAACAATAAAAATTATAAATTTTAAAATTGTAATAGTTAAGTTTGTGAAAAAAATTCATGATTTTCCGACGATTTACAGAGTAAGTTTGGTCATTTGATTGTGTTCGGCTTTGGTTCCATACAGTTTCAATACCTCTTCTAATACACTATTTCGCAACGCCGTACAAAAATCATGCGGTAAGGAGAAATGATCGAAGTTTAGAACCCCCCCTCTTCAACTGCACTCAGTTGGACAGCTTACAAGTGACGGCATAGTGCTCAATCTTATTACTTTATACCCTTCTATCATCCTACACAGGTCTCCTGCTGTATCAGATGATCCATAAATTTTGTTCACGGGCCTGCAGTCTATCATTATAAAATTGTGTCACGCATCAGTATGAAGAATCCCATGCACTGCCAACTCTATACTCATCATCCAGATATTGCATAAAACATATTAGGGGCATACTAATGCCCGAGCGACACGAGGCTAGTTTTTCAAACTAGGATAGCAAGCTAGTGTTAGTAAGATAGTAAGCTCGTACTTCTAGCGTCGTGTAGACCACGCTACACCGCGCTTGTTTTGTCTAGAAGCCAGAAGTATTAGGTTACTAACACTAGCTTGCTATCCTTTGAAAAACTAGCCTCGTGTCCCTCGGGCATAATTTTTTTTTTTTAAATAAAGATTGACGAGACGATCAGGACATGTGCCTGATGGTAAGCAACATGCCTAACACATAACAGCACAGTGACACGCAGCTATTGGAACATGAAGAGTACAAATCATTACCTAGCACTGCACTGCGCTCGTCACCCAGAGATCTAAGATCTTATATCTCTAAGCCCTGTAATTTCTCTGGAAACATTGCCCTTCAAACCGGAACACAGTAATGTTTGCACATTACTGCTTGGCGGTAGAATAACTGGCAAAGGTGTGGTACTTCCCCAGGCGGACTCTGCCAGAGTCCTACCACTACAAAATGATCCCACTACTGGGACAAGAGAAGGCTCGGACCTTCTCTTGCAACACTATTGCAAAATTATTATTAGCATAAGCCGCCCACTAAATGTTCCCACTGCTGGGACTCGGAGCCTTCGCTCCCAAGAAGAGAGTTGAAAAATAAAATAAAATGTATTTCAATAACATAGATCTTAACTACTTATACAATATTTTTTAATATAAAATTAATATAGCTATACACAGGTATATTAATTTTATCAGCCTGAACTAGGTAGAACCTGTGTTTCAGGCGCGAAAATTGCCTATTTTAACTAAGAGTTACATTAAGAAAGATAATAAAACTAAACAATAAAATCGGTAAATATATGAACTACTTTGCTTATTAAAAAAGATAGGTATGCAATTTCTTAACTATTTTATAACTAATATCAAATGTTCAGTTTCCTCATATGACAGTGTTAGCAAATATTCACAGACAGTTTGTTTACAGTTATAAAATTTTGGTCGTAAATAGATAGCAATCTATTTAGTCGGTTGTATAGTATTGGACCAAGAAATATGAAAAATCTGAAAGTTAAGGTTATGATCCACCATGCTGGCCCGGTGCGCGTTGGTAGATAGTGCGGGTTGCTGGATACCGATTACGGTTGCTACTAGTAATTGGCGGAAGAACAACAGTCAAAGGAGTGGTACTCCTACAGGTGAAAAGGTCCCTTAGAGTTTTACCCAAAGAGTGCTACCCAAAGAGTTTCCAAATACTACGTATAGAGTTAGGTTAGAACAAACGATTTACACCGAAAGCACTGGTCTGATCGCTCTTGTCTTGTCGCTCTTATGGAAGTGTCATACTTTTGTCGCGGCACATCACTATGTCGCCATAGCTAACATACACCTCATCAGCTTACGATTGGTACAAAGGAACCGTGCGGAAAAACCTGATCTGTTTACTTATTCTCTATCTAAGGTTCCATTGTAGATTACTTCAATACGTATATATATCGAGATATCTTGTCGTAACTTCTCGAAATATTTGTAAATGTTAATTTTTGACATACGTTTGTGGATCGTTCCAACTCAAAATCATTCCGTTCCATTGCCGAGCAAATATGACGTCAGCAAACATCTTTGAAGCGCGCCCACTGGGCTGAGAAAACTCACTCGGGCGTGAACTATCCAAACCTGCGTACGCATTTTATTTACCACTATTAGTACGATAAAAAGAAGAAACATAAGTAGAACCTCAATTTCTTTCTATCACATTTTTTGAAGGGAAAACTTTTTTGGCGCATCAAAGACAGATTTTTCGTGGGCTGTGAATTGTTTGAAATTTTCGTCACGCTCGGGATTGATAAGAAATCTTCGGGTAAATTCGGGACTATGGCCATTGGCCATTTAGAAATGTAGAAATGCGTCAGCATTTGCCATTGGCATCTAAAAAATGCGTCGTCATTTCTAGATGGCCATTGTTATAGCCACGCCCTCTAGCGTCACGTTCCGGTTTACGTAATTTCCAAAGTAAGCTATCAAAATTCTGAGTTCATAAGTTTTCACTTCTATCGGCAGTTCCTATGACTGTCAAATATTTTTTATAGTACATATGGAGTGACATTACGAGCATGGCATGTGCCTGATGGTAAGCAACATGCCTACCACATAATACCACAGTGTCTCACAGCTATTGGACCACGAAGAGTCCAAATCATTACCTAGCATTGCGGTCATCACCCAGAGATCTATGATATCTCTGTAATTTCTCTAGAAACATTCCCCTTCAAACCGGAACACAGTAACTTTTGCACTCTACTGCTTGGTGGTAGAATAACTGGCAAAAATGTGGTACTTCCCCCAGGCGAACACTGCTAAGAGTCCTACCACTACTATTTAAGTAGCTTATCCACTTATTGTACTTCTTTATCGACCAATCGAATAACAGTAAAAGTTTGACCAATAAATGTAATGAATTTTCAATAATTGAACCACTAGTTGTGTTGTCACAAAGCCAGTCAGCTGAAAATAAAGTCTCCAGCAAAATGGCAGAAAGCTTTCTACGCCCGACGACTTGGTGATTTTGAGCCCATTAGTAAGTAGGTTAGTAAAATTGGGCTCGCGAATTTTACGGCGGGCCCCTAAACCCGAACTGTTCCGTGGAGTGCTGCACTTGAGGAAAATCTTGGAAATTATTAGATTGGATCGCAATTGAAGGTTCCTTCGACGGCACAAGGGGGGTCTTAAGCAAGATTTATGTGTTGGGGAAGAAAGAACAAAGTTACCGACAAAAACAAAGTAAGAAGGACTATTTTTTAACTAAAGGTTTACACTTGACCGCCATCTCATACGAGTATAGTCTCCACATACGAGTATGATGGTTTGCACAACATTCTACTAGTCAAGCTTCATTTGATAACCATATTGAGGGATTAGTGAAAAAATCATTATGGAATTCCCCATTTGTGGTGGCGGACATCTTCGATTTGAAATTTGTTACAGTGTGTAGTATTCTACTAGTCAAGGCCTTTCAATTGATATCCATATTGCGATAGGTTGTGAAGAAATATTTTGTCCACATTTTGTAGAGGCGGCCATCTTGAATTGATATGGATATCTCTATGGTGCCATAGACAGACAAACAGACAGACGAACAGACAGACAGTAGGACAGGACATCGGCGTCAAACTAATAACACCCCTTTTTAGGGTTCCGTAGCCAAATGGCAAAATACGGGACCCTTATAGATTCGTCATGTCTGTTTGTCTATCTGTCCGCATGTCACAGACACTTTTCTCCGAAACTATACTATTGAAACTTGGTTATACAAGGCTGTTGACACTAGTAAATCGTAGGTAGATATCTGATGGTTGAAATCGCATCACGTTTCCTGTCTTCTATTCACATAACATCCACACTTTTGTAGGATATTGTCTACGTCTTAGAAAGCTTCTTGGAACATGCCCATTTCCTCACGATGTTCTCCTTTACCAGTAAACCCAAACACCAAATTTGTCCATTTGCACTTGGAAAAATATTCAAAGGTGCAGGCATGATTCGAACCTACAACCTAATGATTGTGAACTTCACGTTCTAACCACTAGACCACCACGGCTTCAGCTTTATGTAAAATTACAAAAAATAGCCTATGTGCTTTTACAAGATCTACCTAGAATCTACGATTCCAATGTATACTGATTAGTTAACTTCTTACACAGTTATAAACATACAAACTTGCAATTCATTAGGATTTGTATTAAAAATATATTCTGATGGTAATGTGTTCCCAAAGGACTTTTAATTCGGATTATGAAGATTGTATAATAATCGCATCAAAATTTCACATAAAATCCAGTTCGAAATATCTTTGACTCCGATTAGACTCGATTGCCTGATAAAATATTAACAAGCGAATCAAATACTTTGTAAAACCTTTTTAATATAAAGTTTCAGGTCCGGTAGAGGGTAGATTTCGTTATCGTATGACACGACCTCATCAAATTCAACTTATTCGCCAAAAATTGTGGTTACAATTAAGATCTTAATATTATTTGGTGTTTAATAAGTATTTAAGGCATAGTTTTAGCATAAAGGTGTGCTTACAATACATTTTTTACCAATATTTTAAATAGAAAAATGTATTCAAACCACATATACATTTTTTTTAAATTTACCACAAACATGGCTCACATTTAACTTAAGCCAGAGTCTGTACAATAAATAGTTGAAAAGTTAGATATAACTATTTAATTTTTTTACATTTATCTTATACATACAAATTTAGATTTTCCTTTGAAATGAAATATTGCATTTTATTATATCTAAAACTAAATGTCCGCCCCGGCTTCGCCCGTGGTACATTATATAGCACTCATCGGGATCCTGTACATATCCAACGGTGAAAGAATGACTGAAATCAGTTCAGTCATATCGGAAATTGGTTGTATCAACTCAGATTTAGAAAAAAAATTGACTAGCAAGGGTTTATATTCAATTACGCAATCTTGGACATTGGCGAAATTACGGCGACATTACCGAATGGAAGCCAAAATAAAAATTCAAAGTTGAAGTTGACGTAATCTTAGACACATGCTGTCATGTCAAAGCACGCTACGAAAACTCTCAAAAAGGAATATTTTTCCCCCCGTTTTTATTACATGTTCCGCTTCTATAGTAGCGTTATGTTCTATGATCTTCTCTGCCTTCCTCGATAAATGGACTATCTGATAGAATAAGAATCTTTCGATTCGGACCAGTACTTCTCGAGATCCTAGCGCGCAAAGAAACAAACAAACTCTTCAGCTTTATAATATTAGTATAGATAAAAATCAAATGTGACCCACTCTTCAAAAAGTCAATTACAAATGTTTGAATCACAATTCTACAGCATACAAGTTCAGGTTAGGAATAAAAAAAATCTGGTGCGACTTTCATCAAAAATCGTTGCGAAGCGAAATCTACTCTCAACTTAGAGCTCCATCTGGAATTCCCATCAGAGTCAATTTAAATTAATGGCCCATATTTGATGGGATTCAGCGAAAAAGGTTGCCGCGTTTTTCACGTCAAAAAGATCTCTTTTCGCGATAAGTTATTTTTTAAATTTTTCATCGCTTGGCTACGGCCTCGCTTTTTGAAGTAATTAATGTGAACTTGAATGGATGTTTCCTTCAATACAAACTTCAGTTTTTATCTTAATTGTTTCATCGAGCTGAAACGACTGTTTTTATCAAACTTTACAACATGGTCATGTTCACAGTTTTCTACAGTATTTTTTTTTCTATTACAAAGAGTTTTGAGATAATTATCATTATATTAATATTATCATTATTGTGAATGATTTAATGTATCATGGTTGTAAGTATTAAACAAGATATCCTGACACATTTTTTTAACCAAAAAAATTTTCTCTTGATCACCATAAGTATCGGCTGATGCAAAGCGACGCGGCGGTGCGGTGGGAAAGTGGACCTTTGTCAGTTATTCTACCGCTAAGCAATTACTATGTTCCAGTCCCAAGGGCAATCTTCCATCAACTACAACGCATAGAGACAAATCAACTTAAATCTTGAGCGACGAGCGGAGTGCTGCGGTATGCACGTATTTGGACTCTTCATGTTCCAATTGCTACGTGTTACTGTGCTGTAACGGGCAGGCGTGTTACTTACCATAAGGCAATAGGCAAAGTTAAAGTATTTATTTATTTATGTATTTTACTTTGTTTAATTGTAGTGTTTGGCTGTTATTGATTGGCATGGACCGTAATACTATACCGTGACCCGAACAGTAGGTGACCTATTGAACTAGGTTATATTTTTGCCTTCGCTTCCCAGGCTGGCGGCTCGCCAGATTCGGAACAATCGATTTTGGTGGAATGCCCTAAAACAGGCATACAGTGGCTTTTGTCCGGAATGGCGCGATGGAAATCTGAGGATTACGGTGAGTTCAGTTCAGCGGGTCTATTTCGGTGAACTTGCTGAAAGAAATTTAATTTCTCTTGAAAGAAACACCTACTTCATTTTTAAACTAAATTCATTCACTTGATTTGTTTTAAATTTGTTAAACCAACTTAGATTTTGTTTCTGTGAGACAGCGAGTGTCGGAGTAAACGAACGCATGCGTGAACTCAAAATATTTCACCGATCTAAAAAGTGTTGTTTAGAAAAAACTTTAACTTTGACTTTCCATACACATGCCATGCTGCACCACCGCCATTCCAATGCTACGTCGCGTCGCCATTCATTAGAACGTCGATGACGGTGACCCATAAGATTTACTCCAACCAAAAAAATTCTTAAAACGGCTACAAAAATGTTCACTTCAAAAAACTTTCACTTCAAAAGTTTTCACTTCAAAAGTTTTCACTTTAAAAGTTTTCACTTCCAAAGTTTGCACTTCAAAAGTTTTAATTTAAAAGTTTTCCCTTCAAAAAACCGGATCATGTTTTCGTATATACGTGATCATAAATTTGAAGTTGATCGTTTTATATTCGACACATTTTTCAACCACACGGATTTATCTGAAGACGCCATATTGCATAGATAAGTCCATCATTGTTTTGTGATTGCATGTATCAGTATTTTAATTAGTTACACAACACTATTGTATTTGTCCAGCCGTACGTGGCTTGAAGATTAACAAGGGTGCCGTCAGGTGCCGACAGGGCGGACAGACCAGGGGTAGTGAGTAGCGAGGACGGTAGGAGGGCAGTAGGGTGGGGGTAGATTAATTGAACCCCGGCGGGTTGTTCCGATTCATTGCCGATAGTTGCTGGTTCCTTGTCCGGGTAACAAAGGGGTACGGGCGAGTGTTGAGTACGTGCGAGTTTGTCCTTATCTATACTAATATTATAAAGCTGAAGAGTTTGTTTGTTTGTTTGCTTGAACGCTAGGATCTCGGGAAGTACTGGTCCGAATTGAAAGATTCGTTTTCTATTGGATAGTCCATTTATCGAGGAAGGCTTCAGGCTATAGAAAATAACTCTACTATTTATTGAAGCGGAGCATGAAACAAGAATGTAACAAAATCGGGAAAAAAATATTCCCCTTTTGAGAGTTTTCGTACGTTTCGTGCTTTGACATGACACATGACAGCATGTGTCAAAGATTGCGTCATTGAATTTCAGTAATCTGTGCCTTGAATATAAACCTTTGTTATTTTTTTTTTCTAAATTTGAGTTGGTACGACCAATTTCCGACAGGTGGCGTAGCAGGTAGCTGAAGAGGTTTTTTGTTTGAAATCGATATTCTCAGGAATGAGTGAACCGATTTCAGTCATTCTTTCACCGTTGGATATGTACGGGATCCCGATGAGTGCTATATAATATACCACGGGCGAAGCCGGGGCGGGCATCTAGTACTCTATATTTTGATCATAATAATATTATTTTCTTTGAAATCCATAAAATGAAAAGACGTCATAGCATCCATGTTTGAAGCAAATCATAGCTGGCCTAGCCAAGAGAACAGCGACTACCCTTGAATAGAGTTCCTGGTTCGAATCCCATTCGCACCTCTATTTTTTTTAAAGTCATGTGCGCAATTCTGCTAACTTAAAAAACGAGGAAAACATCGTGAGGATACCCACTGGTTCCTAGAATCTTGCAAGGGTTAGCTTAGGAAGTTAGGTTCTTAAGAAGCGTTATTCGCCCAACCCGCATTGAATTAACAAGGTGGCTTTAGACCTTAACTCTCTCCTTATTAGAGATGACCCATGAGCCGTGATGGGAACGTTTAGTTGGCGACTTATAATTTTAAAAGCAGAAGTAGCCCTCTAAAAGTTGCCACTACTGGGGATCGGAGTCTTCTCTCACAAGGAGAGAATCACTGCCTTAATCCACTCCTGTCCTACTACGGGTTGACGCATGATGTATGACTTCCAAACTCTCAGAGCATGGCAGTTTCTTCGCCATGTTCTTCGCTGCAAAGTCCAAGCAAACAAGTGGACGACAAACTTGCATTTGCTTTTGAAAAAACTTACAGTTCAGGCGGGATTTGTATCTACAATCTCACGGTTGTGAATTGCATATTTTAACCACGGAGCCACTACGGCCTTGTTTGTTTATTTATTTTTTTAACTTTTCACTTCAATAATATTTCATTCCTCAAACATTGCTAACAACAAACATTGATACTTCGATGAGCTGTTATTAACTAAACGTTCGGAACAGCAATAGTTTTGCAATATGTACAAAATAAACACAAAACGGTCAAAGTAATTATCTGCAGATTCATACTCGTATATATTATGTACATTCACATGTTATTATGTTAGTTTGCAATCTATTTTCAAAGGTCACTTAAACAAATATCTAACAAACTCAAACTCAATTAATCTGCCTTTTCTCGAACATTCAGGTTTATACAAAGCCCACACCCTCAAAAGTGGTCGTACAATCAGTCAAGATTAGCGCGTCCCATCACAAGCAGTCCTGGGCCACAATGGGACAAAAGCGCTGCGACAATGCCCCAATTACGGCCCAGACTCGCGGAGTGGACCCATCGAGTACTCCCGCTGGCGCTGATAGCGATAAAATTATATTTTATTTATCTTACTTTAGCCGACTTACACTGTGAAAGGGGTAATGGCACGAACATTTACATGTTACCATACTTTAGCTACGCCCCACAGTTTTACCCGAGCAGTTGCCGTTCCCGTTATTTCCCCGGGATAAAAAGTAGTCTGTCTGCAGTCTGTCTGTCGGTGTGGTATTCGATATGCTGTAATTTAAATGTATTCCAAATTTCAACCCTTTCCGTGCAGATGTTCCCGACGTGATTGAGCAACAAACATTGACAGAAGTTATAATATTATCATCATGATATCATCCGGACTTGAACGATTGTCTCTAATCTCTAAATATAAAAACGTTATGTTGGTTTGTGTACGCTTCAAAAACTGCACCGATCGAACTGAAATTTTACAATGATATATAATCCGCATCAAGGATTGTTTTTATCTAATTTCTGCATTACAATGTGCCACAGCAAAGCGTGGCAGGGTACAGCTAGTTGTGTAATAAGAACGTAAAATTTGTGGAACGCGTTGCTTGTGTGGGTTTTTTTCTATGGTAACACTCTTTCATTTCTTGGTGTCTTCAAGTCAAGAGAGCATCGGTTTTTTCTAGGTAAAGTAACACTGCATCGTAGACTACATCGTCATTTAACATCAGGCGACATGGTGGTCAAGTGGAAACCTAAAAAAGTAAAAAAAAATATCTTTTTTTGTACTAAGCTACTAAGTCAACAGGACTTCACGGGTACAAACATCTTTGGTAGAAATATGGGATGAAACTCATAAAACGTTCAATTGTTTTCTTTGCCAGTTTGCACTGATGGGTGGGTCGCCAAATGGAGACAAGTCCCCTGGCCCGCGGCCCAGCGGCGGCCCAGATGTATCCCAACGGAGATAACCATTGACCTGATTATGCGCTGGGGTACGAATGATATATTTTTACTCGAAGGTTAACCCTGCGACCCCTGGTGAGGTCACAGCTCACTAATCCCGCACCGCTTTTGTGCAACAAAATCATTGCCGGATTACAAAACTTGAAAAAAAAATATATTTATCATCAATTACCTTAATTATGATATAATATAAGGAAACATATAGATGTTTTAAATCGGCTACGTTTCGGACCGTGCTTGCCATTTAGTGAATATAATAATACCAAGATTTTTTATCTAACTTCAAAAAACTCGAAAGTTTCACAGTTGATGGTTAAGGTTTTGAAATAATATATGAAATGGTATCTATCTCTAACTTTTGTTATTCAATATGTAAACTATCGAGTATTTAGACTGAGTGCATATTCTTCAATTATATAATCTCAGGGTATTGAAAAAAATATAAATTCAGCTTTACATAAGTCATCTGTTACAAAAAAGGCATCTTTCGACGGCATCTGTTGTTACCTGCCACCCAAACCTTTTCTAGTATAGAGTGATAGTGAGTGAGAGCAGGATATAACTGTGCCTGACGGTAAGCAACACGCCTGTCCATAACAGCACAGAGTTACGCAGCTAAGCCAGCGTGGTGGGCCCTCGCCTTAACTCTTACCATGTAAGTGAGGCCCCGGAGTCCAAGCAGTGTGATCATTAATTAAGTGAACCGCTTATGTACATGCCAAAACACTGTAAACAAGGTTAGCCTTTCCAACATTGGTTAATGGCACGAATCTATACATCTCCTAAGGACGCCGACGAGAGCGACGCGGTACAAGTGAAACACAACCCTAGCTTGGGATGTTCGGAATTTAGCACCGATGCTCTTTGACTAGCACAAAGGAAAGGTTTTTCAATATTTCTATTCACTGCAAGATTTATAAGATTCTATATCTCTCAGAGAATATAGATATTATAACGAATGTACTTATAAATACATTTTATCGGTTTTGTCTGATAGTAAAAGCTTTGCTTAGTTTGGGGTCAGATGGTGTTGTGTGTGAATTATCTACCAATTTTTTTTTTTACTCACATAAATAATTCGCTTACTGGTGATCAAGTAGAAAGACTTGTTACCCATACAGAAATGATACGTAAAGAAATATTCCTACCGACGAACGTATCTCCTTAATAACCATACATATAACAGTCACAAATCTGTGCTCGCGGTTGATTGCCATCTTGTTTCAATGACGCCGATGGTGCTATATGATGGTTTTTTTTTACTTAGAATACATCATACACCAGCGCAGCGGTACTGGCTGGTTTAGTGGCTTAGCTTAGCTGCTAACAGAGTCAAAGTGTGATTGATATTTTTCCACCTAGCCCTTTTTTTATGTCCGACTATTTGAAATTCTGAAACTCAAAACCGCAACATCGTTTCATGGTTGATGTACATGAACATCTAAGATTATAACCAAGAGTTTAAATTGCGAAAGTTCAAAACCAATATTTACAAAAAATGGTTTGATGCCACTTTCATTACACTTTTTTTTTTATAAAGAGTGACGAGACGATCAGGACCTGTGCCTGATGGTAAGCAACATGCCTGACACATAACAGCACAGTGACATGCAGCTATTGGAACATGAAGCATCCAAATCATTACCTAGCACTGCACTGCGCTCGTCACCCAGAGATCTAAGATTTTATATCTCTAAGCCCTGTAATTTCTCTGGAAACATTGCCTTTCAAACACACATTACTGCTTGGCGGTAGAATAACTGGAAAGGTGTGGTACTTGCCCAGGCGGACTCTGCCACTACTACTATACTTGTGATAATAGCCAAATTGTGGACTAGACTACCTGTGTGGGGGTTTCCGGATTGGTGTCTTTCAATCTTCAAATCGATTTCCTTTAGGTAAACCTAATGAAGGTTGAAGGTTGATGATGAAGACGCTCTCCATTGTAGGCCGTAAAGTTGCTTTTTAAATCAGACAAAATAACGGTCAATAAATTAACCTATCAATGTCAACTACCTCACAAAATAAAGGCTACTTTAAAACTACCGATCTGTAGTAGTATAGTAGTCGTAGCATCATGTTTTGTCTGATTGTTTGTATGTCTGTTTTGTTCATACCTCTCTGTTCTCGAAGTACACATTAAAAGCAGAATATCCTAGCGTTTGTTATTCAATTGAATCGAACTGAACTAATTAATCCCACCGTTCAATTGGCCTGATTGACAGACGGACTGACGGACGTGCACGTTGTCGCTATCTATACTTATAATAAAACTGTAACGGGTCGAATTCTGTACATTGAAGATATTTAAAAAAAAATTTTTTTGGGGCACTCCATAGTCGATACTGATGGCGAAACTGCATTTTTTTTCTTTCATGTCTGTCTGTCTGTCTGTCTGTCTGTCTGTCTGTCTGTCTGTCTGTCTTTCTGTATAGAGATCACGCATCACGCCGAAACTACTGATTCAATTCAGCTGAAACTTGGCATGATTTTAGTTTAAACTAAGGACATTGCTGTAGGCTACTTTTGATCCCCAAATTCTGATCAGTTTTCTTGCGGGAGGGGGTGAAAGCCAGAATGTGTATTTGGTTGTAACTCATGTTTGCGTTGTTTAATTTCATTAATTCTTTTTTTGTTAGAAAGAACATATTTTTTATATTGTCCCGTCAAAGTTTGAATATTATCGGTCTGGTGGTTCGGAAATTACACAAACATTAAATAATAACGACACGCGCGGCGCGTTCGGTACATACTAACTTCTAAGTATTCTGTGTATCAGACTATCCACAGAATATCTAGATTCTAGAAAGTGCCCACGTGATCGCGTCGCGTCGTCTTGGATGACAAAATAATTGTCAAAGATGTATTTTTGTGTGGAAAAAACAAACATCATTCGGTTTTAATCGACTTCAAACAAGGAGGATGTTTTCAATCGGGTTGCATGTTTTTTTATTTGGTTTTATTTTACACGATAACTCCGCTAATTGTTAGTTGATTTTGATAATTCCTTTTTTGTTTATTATAAAATACTTCAGAGGTGATCGTAGATATCGAAAACAGGGAAATAGTTTTTCAAATATCAACAAAAAAACTAAAATCAGCTTAGATCCATCTGTTACGACATAGTCATGGCTTCTTATAAAATTTAGTCGAATGACAGAATTAAATTACCTGTCATTGAAGTAGATTTTTGTTATTTTGGAGAAAACATCAGCATAATAAGTAGCAGCCTAAACAACCCATTAAATGTTCCCACTGCTGGGCGTCGGGGCCTTCTCTCGCTAGGAGAGAGACAAGGTTATAATCCACCACGCTGGCCCAGTGTAGGTTGGTGGATGACATATGATTTAGAACTTAGATATATAGGTAGATTTCGGTTTCCTCACAGTGTTTTCTTCGCCGTTTTAATTACCGGCATTACGAACATGACTCTGAAAAGATAGTGGTACGCGTGGGTTTCAACCCTGGGTCTCCGGATCGACAGTCGCCGTTCTCCCGACTAGGTCAGCTGTAACTTACTAGACCAGCCGTAACTTATTAGAAAACGTATTATTTCAATCCAAATACTGTTTAAAATTTAAAGGTAGTGTTCAACAAGCTTCGGTGACCGAAGCAGACCGTTGTTAGGGTTCTGTACACAAAGAGTAAAAACTGGACCCTATTACTGAGACTTCGCTATCCGTCCGTCCGTCCGTCCGACTGTCACCAGGCTGTATCTCAAGAACGGTGATAGCTAGACAGTTGAAGTTTTCGCAGATGATGTATTTCTATTGCCGCTTTAACAATAAATACTAAAAATAAAATAAATATTTAAGAGGTGCACCCATACAACAAACATGCTTTTTTACCGTTTCTTGCTCGATACTAATAATAACGTACCTGCCACAGGTAGACGCTTTAACTATTCACATAATATTTAGTTTTATGTTCTCTTTAAAAGTAATTAATTAAAATAAAATAAATTATTCAGGGGGCTCCCATACAATAAAATCCGTTTATTTGCTAATGGTTCAGAACCCTTCGCGCGCGAGTACCATTTGCATATGACCCGTTTTATTTTTTATAAAATGTTGTTAAATCCTATGCTTTCCTAATATTATATAATTATGTCAATGTTTTAATTTTTGCTGCTCAATTACGTTGGAACGGCTGAATGTATCGAGTTAAAATTAAAGACACATTCTTGGTTTAGCTTAAGTAATACATAGGGTACTTATACATAGGCAATGTTTAGCCTATGTGTTCTGCCAGACTATAATCTAATTCTATTTCAAATTTCAACCCAATCACTTGATACGTTCCGCCATGATTAAGTAACAAACATCCAAACAGTGACATTCATAATAATTACAGGACAACGTTGGACCGGCTGAACATATTTTGAAGGAATTCGAAACACACGTAGTTTGAACTCAGAAATAGCAAATCGGTTACTTATAAGGTTACTGTGACGTCGGAAAGACTAAGCAAATTTGGTAGAAAATTGAAACAGAGATAACGTATAGTCTGAAATACCACATTTAAGTATTACCTATCAACCTGAAAAGAAGCATGGGCCCTAAGGAAACAAATATTAACTATCACGTCAAAACGGTACAACGATATGGGTTGACATACGAAACACATATAGTTTAGAGTCTAAAATTTCACATGGGCTAATAAGTTTATATTTTCATTTAACTCCATACTAATATAAGCATATATTTTCGTAAGGAACTTGATGTGATGGTAAGGTAAAAGCCTAAAATGAAAAATTTATGCACCCGTTTTGGCGTAGATAATATAGGTGATTTGCGTTCACAATCAAAAAACAAGCAACATAATATTCTCATTAGATGGCGCTAATGCCAGTTTAAATCTAAAAACACTAAAGCCCCATTTAAATCGATGTTTTGCTATTCTGGTATGTATTTTTTCTTTCATCACTAGGTGACGTTACTGGTATTCTAAATTGTACTAATAAGTTTTTGCTGCTAAAAGGATTATGATGCCGAATTTGGATTCTTTCGTTCTTGGATTTTTTGCTGTGTTACCTACAATTAAATTCATACATTAACATTTCACTAAGACTTGGCTTAGATTATCATTAAAACTCAAAATCTTAATCATTTTTATTCCACACAGGCTTCGTTCAAAATTTTACGCGGGCGAATTCGCGGGTAACAGCTAGAAAACAGCTTGCGGATAAAAAGAGATAAGTAGGTATCAGATCATGAACATTCGCTTCAGACTTTTCATAATGTATCCTATAAAAATCCTACAAACTTAACACTTGCGGCTATGTTCGATACTATGAAACCTTACTAAGTATGTTTGATATTGTTTAAAAAAAGAAAAATGAAGATGATAAAATTAAATATATTTTTATGTGGAAAAACAAATTCACTCAAACTCAAAGGGTTTTCAATGACTACTTATCCAAATATTTGACGTACGATACTTCCAACTACTGTATAAGTTAGTAACATCTGCTTACGCGAACGAAGTAGCGGGTTCAGCTAGTTTGGGAATAAAATAAAATTGGTTGGCAACATCGTAAAATCATTCATTAACTTGTACCATTAAAGGAACACTTCGTTAATTATTTTTTATCGTGGAATTGCAGTTTGTAAATATAGTGGCGGAACAAACAAGACATATGCCTGATGGTTAACATTCATGAGAATGAGAAACCAAGCAAAACTTCGATTAGAAACATACTTTTTAAAATATACGCTGCGAAAAATAAGTAAGCTCTACTAAAATTACCTTGACAATGCCTTTACATTTTTATACACGCTAATGAAGCAATTAATCACGCTCTACAAAATCATTTAAAAACCTCTCGAAAAAGCAGGAACGATTTGTTCAAAAACAACACAGCAAGACAACGTCTCCGTTAAACAAACAACCTGTATAAACAGCCTCCGTTCAAGAGCCCACGGGACAAAGGACCGGAAACACAGAGTAAAAAATATCAGACGGATAACTTTGTCTTCTGTATTTCGTACATTGCTCAAGAACTACGCAAACCAAAATCACAAAAAAGGAATTCTGGTTTGTTTCAAAAACAGTACAGAATATTTATTTTTAGTATGACTATATTGTTTCACAAGCTATATATGTAGTACATTTCATTTAAATTGGTTCAGTTGTTTAAGTTTTGAAATATGACATACAGACAGATATATTAACTTTTGTTGGAGTTGGCATAGACTAATTTTGTTTTTTTTATACTTGACAAAACTTTGTACACTTTTAATTTCTTTTGAATATCGGGCAGTGCATATATACATCATCGGCATTGTATTTGTAGAGGATAGCTCCATACTTTGTGAAAGACGTATGCGAACAGTATGAACAACAAGCGAAAAAAATATCAATATCAGCCGGATGACGTCCACTGCTGGACAAAAGCTTTCTTCAAAGATCTCCACAAAGATCGGTCGATATGATCCGAAAAATCAAATGGAATAAAATAATTGTGTCATTACCATACACACCCAAGTTAGGTTTCTGTTAATATTTAATCTCTGCGAATACTCTACCCTCAAGTCGGTACTTCCACCGGTATTTATTAGGACAAAACAAAAATCAGATGCTCTCCTTGACTCACGGAGAGGGGGAGAGGAGGGGGGTGATATAAATCTGCTGCGGCGGGAACTACCCTCGCTTGTAAGCTGTGCTGGGAAGTAAAGTGTTGCTGCTTTTGGCAGGTTTATGTTTTTGGATCTAAAATGGGGATTTTTTCATGTAAACATAAAACTTTGGTTAGTAATTGTGTGGTTAGTAATTTTGGTTAGTAATTGTGTGGTTGATGGTTTTTATTTTCGAACAACCAAAATCAAAAACCTTTGTAAACCAAAATCCAGTTGATGTTGGTTGCGGCGGCCTAGTGGTAGAATATCCGATTTCACTACAGGTCGTAGATTTGAGTCCCGCTGGTCTTTAAGTGTATTTTTGTACATAAAGTACATCGCAAGTGTAAATGTTTCAATTTCACATCGCCATTAGTTTTAACGTTGAAAAAAAACAGCGTTAGAAACCGCCGTGTTTCAAGAAATATACACGTGTTCCACCAACTCACACTTAGCCAGCATAGTAGATAATGGATTAGCGTATCTGATAGAGAGAGAAAACCCCGCTTTGATGGTCGCATTTGGAGTACATATTTTTAACGAGTGTTTAGTTTAGTTTTTAATGAGTATAAGTGAATGTTCCTACAGCTGAGAACTCGTAGTGCTGGTGAGACGTGAGGCTTTCTCTAGCAGGCACAAGTTATCTGCCTTGCTGGTTAGGTGTAAGCCAGCTTGCCAGTTAATCTACCGCCAAGCATAAAGTGCAAACATTACTGTGTTCCGGTTTAAAGGGCAATGTTTCCAGAGAAATTACACGGCATAGAGATATAACTTCTTAGATCTCTGGGTGAAGAGCGCAGTGCAGTGCTAGGTAATGATTTGGACTCTTTGTTCCAATAGCTGCGTGTCACTGAGCTGTTATGTCGCAGTTATGTTGCTTACCATCAGGTACGTATACTGCTCGTCTTGTCACTCTTCATTTAAAAAAAAAAGACAAAACCCCGTGAATAGGCAACCACAAAAGGCTAGCCTAGCTAGCTACATATGTATCGACCGAACAACTCTTTGATACTACAGTTTTATCAAGTTATTAAAATAAAATATACAAAAATGACAAAAAAATTAATTTCATACCAAGTACAGTCTCTACTGGATGGAGTACTGTTAGGATTTATGGCTCGTGTAATTACCTACCAGCTGAATGCTCAGGAAGCACCCAAGATACGTCCCAAATCCCTCATAGGCAACGACACCCTTGTTCGTAAAATACTTCTAAGAAGTAAGTAAGTCTTTAACATGGTAGAATTCTTATTAGAACTTGATAAGCTCAAACCCCTACAATATCCTAGTGAAACAGAGTTTTAAGAAAATTTCTTAATCTTTTAAAAACCCGTAACTAACCTTACATCCACAACATTACGCGTCGTAAATCTACGCGAGCAGACCGCTGTAATTTGTAGTGTTTTCCTCGCGCGGGGAGACGGCGCCTTAACACAGAGAGAGTGGAGGGGGCGGTGTTTAGTGGAAGTCTCTAAACTGTTGTTTATTTACCTCCAACCCGGATAGTTGAAGATTGGTTGTGGCTCTTTGTTGGATTTACCTGGAACAGAGTAAAGTACTGTTATTATTTATTTTATAACTTTCAGCGTTCCGTTGTTTTACTTGCGTATTTACTAATAGTAAATACGCAATTTTGTCGTGATAAAAAGTAGCCAATGTTTTGTTCTCGACTACAGTCTGTGAAATTTTAGAGCATAGAGATAAAATAACTTATCTCTAGCGACGAGTGCACAGCAGTGCCAACTAATTATTTGGACTCTTCATGTTCAAATCGCTGCGTGTCATTGTGCTGTCATGGGCAGGCATGTTGCTAACCATCAGGCACATGCCCTGATCGTTTCTTCACTCTATACTGTAAAAGAAATCTGACAGTGTTACAAATTTTAACCCAATCCTTTCACTGGACGACAAGCACTGTTTCGACGTGATTGAGAAACAAACAACCAAGCTTTAGAATTTATACTATTAGACATATTTATAGATAGTCTTTATTGCACTAAATAAAACAAAAAAAAAAATCTGAAGAAAACACAATAAAAAAAAGAAAATTTTGTAACAATGAGTTAAGTTTTTACATCCCACAATACCGACAAGATCGGGATATGATGAACACGATATTCTGAGGTGTCACATCCAGAGCCTTGTGAGGTCTGACATGCCTCACTGTATCTACATATCACTCGCTTATTCGAGGCTTTCATTCGAATTGTCTAATGCTGGGGCCACACTAACGCGAAATTACATTAATTATCGCGTTAACGGACACATTAAACGTAGGTGTAAAATACACCTTCGGTAAACGTCCATTAGGTGTATTTTTCACCTACGGTTAACGTCCGTTAACGCAATAATTAATGGCATTTCCTGTTAGTGTGGCCCAGTATTAGGAAGTATATTTGGAACAAGCGGAGCGTACCACGAATCATATTGTTGTAACGCAATAAGTTTAATATCGTTTGATATTTAATATTATAAGCTGCAGTACAATTGACGACAGTCATACTTAAGGTCATACTTAAAATTGTGAGAACAAATACAAAGACGATTAAAGTGACTCCGGTTCATGATTTACACACTAGAAACTTCAACAAACCGTTTTGATTTAACTTTCGTTTAGAACAAATAAACCATCGGATATGTTACCCAAGTGTTTGATTTCGACATTTTGTTTTCGAATCTAAATCTGAATCGGGTTTCCTATTGAAATTCCGTGTCAAACTGCAATAATGCGGCTTAAAATAAAACGCGCATCGTTTGCTATCACTTGTAGTGGCAATTCAAAAGTTTCAGATGAAACTACCAATAGTAAGATGTATGCCACAGAATAATTACTATGAATAAACCGATGAAACTCCCAATTGGAATGTATGCTACAGAATAGTTACTTTACAATGCACAAAGGCGACGATACTCGTATAAGAGCATGACAGGTTCTGAAGAGTGACACCCAAAGCTGACGCCTGACATGTCTCACTGTCGGCTATGTATCACTCATTCACTGGAAATTTCATTTATAGAGTCTAAGGGCAAGCTGTTGGATTTAGCGGAGCGTACTATAACTATTATTATTTCGCACATTGATTAATTTCAATGTTCGTAAGTAAAATAGTCTGTGTTTCCGTTTATTCATCAAAAACTGCTTCAGTTGAAAGTGAAACAAATCATAATCTTATTATTATATAAATATAACTAGCGGCCCTTTCCGGCTTCGCTCGGATATTGTCACATAAAGCCCATTAATCGAAATAAAAACTATCCTATCTTTTAAGTTGGATCAATCTACACACGGTATCCAAATTTTATTGAAATCGGTTTAGTAGTTTGGGAGTCCATCGCGGACAAACATCGTGACAAGAGATTTATATATATTAAGATAATTTCGATGTTTGTTGTTCACGCCAAGACGGCTGTACAGATCAGGATTAGATCTAGATCACAGTATATTTATAGTCGGAGTTTTTATTATGATACAATAACGAGAACGGATTCACTTGCACAACCAAGGTGCTATTTCAAAAGAGTATAATCTAATTGTGTTTCAAATGTTAATACAATCCGTTCAGTCACTCCGACGCCATTGAACAATAAACATTCAACTTTCACACTTATAATAACAGTAGGATGAAATTACAGTAATTGCTTGCCTATTCGATTTTGTTTTACGAGATCAGATAAAAAATTCATTCAGCGAAAAGACTGCCAGTTACTTTGTTTTAATACTTTGTTTAAATTATATGCATTACTTTAATGTTGTGAACAATACAAAAAAACATTAATTTATAAATGTTTGGATACGCTGCTGTGTACGCTCTACGCTCCGCCGCTTGCGTAACCTCTAGTCAACTTTAACCCTCCAGTCTAGTCAATTCGAGTCCCACACACGAACGTTCTTTGTGCACATAAAGCTTTGTAACAAAGGTTCTCGTATCTTCCATTGAACTCCACTGACGTCACAACCTCTGTATGTTAATTGTTTCGCCGCTTCCGGTGAGAATAGCATTTGCCCCAGTTCTTTAATAGGCTAAGTGGAGTTTAACTAGCTTAAAAACTTATATATTATGTTTTGCTTAATTATGAAACTGAATTGTAGATTACTTGCTGTGTTTTAATCCTTTAATGTATTTACTATAATACTATTACCACAGTCTAAGAAATCATATAGTTGTTCGACAAAGATGTCTGGATACAACCGTGCGAGGCGCGCGTGGTGAGACGCAGGAAGCGCCCTTTGAGTCTGATGTTTGACGTATGCTTTGTTGTTATTTTATACAGAATTATTGTTTAAAGTTTTGTATAGTTTCTAATAATGTTACTGATGATACTGCTTGAAAATAGCAAGCTAAAACATTTTTGTACGTCACAGCTCCAGCCCTAAACAGATCGCTGCGTTGTCGGCAATGGTCGGCATTTATTGCAAGGTCGTAGGCGTCGCGTCGTGCTACTGGTAGTATTTCTTTATACTGTGCTGCTGTTGTCTCGTTTGGGTATATTCTCAGGAGTTAAATGAGATATAATGTTAAGCCAGTAATACACTCTTTTTGGTAATTTTTGGGCAATATTTTCGATCCAATTTCTTTTCATAAGGTTTAGGGTCGCTTACTGAGCATAAAATTATAAAATGCTGACAGACTCAGGTGGAGCTCAAACGCCACTTTGAAAAAACGTTTGTGTAACACGTGTAGAATACGGAATTTAGGGCAATTTAGGGCAAAAGTCTAAATATTATTTTAGAAAATTAAATATGGCATCTTGTTTCTAGTAGACATTTTTTTTAAAACATACCGTTTATGTAATGTTTATATTGTACAGAGCTTAATCACGATGTAAATCATTGTTTAATTTTAATTATGTGTTCAAATCGCAAATGTTCAAAAACAATATATAGTTTACGATTTATGACCCATTTAATGAACCAGTTTTTCTATCTTCATCTATAATATTATAAGAGTTATCGGCCACGATACAAAATTCGCTGGGAAAAAACATCATGACACTGAGTTTCTTGAATTTTATAGATTACTAGCTGTACCCTGCCACGCTTCGCTGTGGCACATTGTGATGCAAAAACTAGATAAAAACAATCCTTGATGTGGATTATATATCATTGTAAAATTTCAGCTCGATCGGTGCAGAACTTTTTGAGTTTTTGAAGCGTACACAAACCAACATAACATTTTTATTTAAAGAGATTAGTTGTGCAGGGGCACACCTTGCTACGCCACTTGGCGAAAATCCGTCCTACTAATTCAGAAACCTTCTTTGACACACGCACAACCACTTTGCTAAAGATTCTCACATGATGAAATGCATAGTTAACGATTCTATAAAGAACATACAGACATATTTTATTACTTAAGTATTTATAGATGCCAACGAACTATTGGACATAAGTTACTGTAATATAAGATTTTGGAACTCGTATTAAATTAGACTCATAAGTAAAGTTAGATGGCCGTAATTTCCAACAAACGAAATTAATAGCAGCATTCATAAACAAAGGATTTAATTAACGTTAGTCACAACACACGATGCGGCCCCTCCCCGCTCCCCGCTATATACCCCTCCCCCCCTTATTACGAACCTGGGGTCACTGTACACAATGGCCGGCCTAATTACACGGTTTAAAATAAGGGATTCGTTTTAAAACTCTCTTCAAAATCCCAAATGGGATTTAACATTTTTTTCTGTTTATTTTATCCTGTTACTACGTGAAGAGGCTTAGAGAAAAGCATAATTTAATTAGAACACAAAATTACACTTCTCAACATACACCGAAATAACTACTACTCGTAACACTAAAGATGTATCTATGTGTCATCATAAAATTTCAATCAATTATAATTTCAAGGTAGGTCCTATTCTATAATAATCCATTATGATATAATTGCGGTAAGTTGATGGTGACAGCCGAGGCGATACTGCTACAAGAAAGCAGAGGCTGTAACTATCAAAGCGCTCGTACGTCATAGGACGTTTTATAACATATTTGCGAGGAAATATATAAAACTCTGACGACATTTTCTTATAAAAACAATACAGCGAAAATAAAAAGTGCGCGGAAATCGTTCACAAATTAGCGCAGTGCGCGCATCAGCGCTTTTTTAAAAATAGGCACACAACCAGCCAGTATTACCACAGATAAGAAAATAGTTACTAATACAGTAAATAATATTATTGTGTTCTGTTACCCTTTTATTGGTGTAATTTAGGGTAAAAATGAACTAAATTAACGAACTAAATGTTTATTCATTAAATTTTATCTTCCAAAGTTAATTTTATTCACAAAATGTTGACCACTTTTCTGAAATAAAAACTCTTTGCTTAGATTTTAAAAAACTGCCGTTTTTTTTTGACGGATCATTTTGATAAACCGTGCGTTTTACTTTACATAACCGCACAAGTACGTAATGATATTCATTACGATGTTGAAATTGGTGAAATAAGAGACCTTTTACGAGCGAATGTGTTACAAACATAGCTAAAAAAGAGTTTATTACGGACAATAAATATTACATCACTCTGGAAATATATATAAAACCTTTTCAAAGGAAGTTGGACACAAAATGACGTATGTCTTGAGCACTCGAGCTTGAAAGGCTCGTTATTGCGACAGAGTCCTGTATCGAGTCGACCTCTTGTCTTATCTGTATGATCTAATACCACCTTGCCTTTTTTCTATCATACTGCTCGTAGCTGAAAAAGCGACATCGTTTCAAGGTTGATGTTCCAAAGACTCGTAGAGGTTCTACTTTTGTGATAAGAACGTCTAGGCTACGGAATTCGTCGCCTGAGCGGGTATTTCTCGATATTTACAATCATGGTGTTTTCAAATCGAGAGTGGATTGGTTTTTTTTTATGTAAGTACGCTCCATCTTACCGAAATAACGTACGTAAGGAATAATAATAATTAATTACCTCCGAAAATACAAAAATCATAGAGTTTATGTATACTACGTATAGAGTTGGCACAAACGTTTTACACCGAAAGCACGGGTAGCATCGTCTTGCCTTGTCGCTCTTGTGGAAGTGTCATACTTTTGTCGCGGCTCACTCTGTTGCCATAGAAAGTACGCACGTCATCTGCTTACGATTGACACAAATAAACAGTGCGGAAAAGTATGTGTAAGCTTTGACAAAAACTGACTTCAATTTCCAATTAAATAAGCGACTAAATTTTAAAAGAACTATCAATACCTCGTCTAAAACACGAATTGCTATCGTGTTCTATATAATTTTAGGTTTCTGTTCATATTTCAAAAACTGCAACATCGATTTCGATAAAACTTATACGGAACCACCTCTGAACTATGATCTACCAAACAAACAAGAACAAAATTAAAAATTTTGACTAACCCCCGACTACCTCAGATTTGTTATCTGTACAACATTCTACTAGTCAAGCCCTTTCATTTGATACCCATATTAAGGGAGTTGTGAAAAAAGAGATGTTGGAAAAGACAAGATGGCCGCTTCCACAAAATGGCATTTCGCCATTTTGTGGAAGCGGCCAATCTTGATTTGAAATTAGTCATAGTGAAATGTATTCTACTAGTCAAGCCCTTTCGTTTGATACCCATATTGAGGTAGTCGTGAAAAAAATAAATATAATTCGCCATTTTGTGGTGGCGGCCATCTTGGATTTGTTTTTTGTTATGGTGTATAGTATTCTACTAGTCAAGCCCTTTCATTTGACACCCATATTGAGGTAGGTTGGGAAGAAATATTTTGTCCGCCATTTTATGGCGGCGGCCATCTTGAATCGATATTAACCAAACATAGTTAAGAACATCTGCACAGATATTAACTTTCAAATAAAAACACACAAAACATACCTAATTGAGAACCTCCTCTTTTTTGAAGTCGGTTAAAAATGTTGGGCAGTTGTGTACCAAAGGAAAATCACGCAAACGAGACTCAATGTGGAACTTACTCACTCTTTAAATAAATAAATTAATAAATTGGTGGACAATTCATACACAACACCATCTGACCCCAAACTAAGCAAAGCTTGTACTATGGCGGCCAGATAGCTGATATAATATATTATTATATTATAGAGTTGTAAATACATACTTATTATTTTATTTTATTCTAAATGGAAAGCAAACAGCATTACACAATTAAAAAAATTTGATGCGTAGAAACACTGAAGCCATACAGTTTTCAGTGATAAAACAAACAGAAAGAAAAATAGTTAATACAGATAGAACAAAAGTAGCAACAAGTAGATACCACATACGGGGAGCGAGCAAACACAAGTATCACTAGGTAGGATTTTACAAAATAAATATAGAATTACACACAAATTCATCAAATTAATAGTTTACATCAATTAAACGTTTAGCTTTAAACCTGCGTTTTTTTTGACGTGACAACGTCTTATAAATTGGTTTGCCGGGTGACACTTCAAGAAACTGCGTTACGCTCCGCTCACGTTATGCGCTCACAACGAGAGCGAGTGAGAGGCACGCGTCCCTTCCACTCGGGCATGGTTAGCCCGCCTAAGAGCGAGAGAAACAGACATAAAAAGTGAAAGGCACGCGTCCCTTCCGTAAAATTATTTTACCACTCAAAGTCACGTAAAACTTTCGCCCGTATACCGACTTTACAGGCAACCAATTTTTTTTTTTGATAACAAATTCTTACTATTTTCGTATTTCTCCTTGGTTATATCAAAGAGCCGCCTACAAATTGGATTTTAAAAAATGCTATGCCTCATCCCGAACAAATCGACATTATACATAGAAACACGCAGACACAGTACAAATATTTGAATTCATCACACAATTATTTGCACTGGGTGGGAATCGAACCCACGACGTTCGGCTTCGCAGGCAGCGTTACTACCCACTAAGCCACGACGCCAGTCAACTTTCCAGAACCTTATCCTCAAATAGGTACCCAGGTTCACCACTATGTCAACGACCGCATCGCTTTACAATTTCCACAGCACCCATTGCACGCGAAACACATAAATCTAGCAAACGAATCTAGCCAAAGCCTCAATGTGTGTCGAACGGCAAGAAGCAATGAAACACTCGCGCGGGGAGCTATTCGGATGGTAATGGTCGTGATGTATCGGGATTTCTTATCTGGGCCTGCAATAAAATAACTCTGGGAAAGGAATTGAAAGGATTTCTGTATTCACTCGACCATTTGTAGCAAGCGATATTGACCTTTATTATGTCGTCAACTTTATCACATACTTTATGTAATCGAATCAAATAATATGTTTAAGTTCTGGCAAAGCATAATAGCACGAACAACCTACTAAATGTTCCCAGTGCTAGGAATCAGGGCTTTCTCGCAAGGAGAGAGTCAAGATCTCTAATCCACCATGCCGGACTGGTGTGGGTTGGTGGATGAAGTATGAGTTCAAAAGATTCTAAGAACATGGCGGTTTCTTGACAATGTTTTCCTACGCCGTTTTTAAGTTAGCGGCATTACGCACATCATTTTTAAAGAACAGTGATGCGGGTAGGTTACAAACTAGGGATTATGGGTGGGATCGGCAGTCGCTCTCCCGACATTAAAATGGTGAAACATCGTGAGGAAACCGTTACGCTGCCTTTCTGATGCTACTCCGTCACCACCGCCATCGCTCGACATTGGCATGTCAGTGTCGCGATCCCACAAGATTTCCCCAAACAAAAATTGCTCAATGTGTAAAAAAACATAAAAAGAGAATTATCTCTTAGAGAAAAAGATTCCTAGTATTATAGAAATATTCCTGTCAGTGCAAAATGTAATCTTCCAGTTCCGGCACAAACCGAATTCTGCATATTACCCGGAAGCCGCGACACCCTGCCGTCTGCTTCGAGCCTTATTCAATCAGAACCTCTCTACATCCGATTCTGCACCCTGATTCCATTACAATATGATTGAAAGTGCCGCGCGATCCGAACGCTGTGCTTCAATTGAACATTTGGCGGATGGTTTCATTTCATTCGGTTTTATAGTTTTTGTATGGTTTGATTTTCGTACTTGTTAGTCAAATTGTGATTCTACGGTACTACTGCATACTAGCAATCCATCCCGCCTTCGCCCGTGGTACATATTATCCTATAGCACTCAAGAATAACGAACATATCCAACGGTGAAAGAAGTTTTGAAATCGGTCTGGTCGCTCCTGATACTAACGCGTTAGTAATAATATAAGTTTATAGATTGTTATTGCATTTCATATATTATACGTTCATCTTATAAATATTATACATGCGAAAGTTAGCTTGTTAAGATGTTTGAATGTTTGTTGCTCAATCAATTAGAATATGATAGGTTACTTTTTATCACGAGAAAAGGAGGAACGGGTACTGCGTGGAAAGAACATCTAAAAATGCTTGTTTACTATAATCATAAATAAATAACATGGAACCAACAATTAAACCCTAATCGCTTTTTTGCACAAATTCAGCTTCTGGACTTTGAGGTTCATACTTTTTCTGATCTTTAAAGTTTCTGATTTTGTATTTTTTCTATATCGAAAGCTTAATTCAATATAGCAAATAAGCTAAACTAACTGGAGTGTGCCTACTTATTTAGTATAATGAGGGTAGCTATAAGACGTTTGCATATCGGTGTAAAGTAATAAACCATTCGCATCTCAGCTGTTATACGAGTGTGTAGGAGCACGTACGTGTACGTGACTGTTGTAGTACATAAGTGGAGGACAGCGGAGAGCGAGCTAGTCTCTCGCCCCGCGTCACTTGTACAGAAGATCAATATAACCAGCAGTTATACAGTGACGTGGTTTCATTCCATCTCCAATACCAGCAACACCTACAGTGGTGACCCCGACGTGAGTGATTCGAACGCGTGATCTCCTGTTCCCGACGTGATTCGAACTCGTGATTTCCTGTTCCCGACGTGATCGGTTCCCGACGTGATCTGTTCCCGACGTGATTCGAACTCGTGATCTCCTGTTCCCGACGTGATCTACAGAGGGTCTACAGTGGTGACCCCAAACAGAAATTGAACAGTGAAGATTCAGAACAAATTTTTGGTGTTGCTGCGTAATTTTTGTATACTTCCGACAATGTTTCCGCAAACGAGGTCAGTAAGTGGGCAAGCGGGTCAGCAAGGCAGGAATGATGAGCGGACACATTCCGATGATTTGACCCTGGCCGCTATAGGTGTGTCAACGAGACTTCCAGATTTTTGGGTTGACATGCCGCGGTTATGGTTTGCCCAGTTTGAAGCAGTAATGACACCGCGGAAACAAGGAGATGAGACAAGATTTAACATCTCAAAAATGGGGAGAGACTCAATTGGACAGGTGAGTGACCTGTTGACAGCGCCGCCGGAATACAACAAGTATACGGCGCTGAAGGACCGGTTGCTGCAAGTTTACGAGGAGAGTGCTGAGCGACAGTTCCAGAAGCTCATGTCAGAGCTAGAACTGGGTTCGCAGAAGCCTACGCAGCTGCTCCGGCGTATGAGAGAGTTGGGACGAACAGCGCAGGTTTCGGAGCAGACGATAAAAAGCTTGTGGCTATCCAGGATGCCAGCCTCCGTCAGAACAGTTATTACGGTATGTCAAGACCAGGCGCTGGACAGTTTGACAAGTATGGTGGACATGATCGTAGAGAACACCTCCGCCTACGACATTGCTGCTGTGTTCGGGAGCGTCGAGAATGAAGACCAGATGAAGAAACTCGCTTTAGAAGTGGCCTCATTACGCACTAAGGTTCAAGGCCGCGAGCGCGGGAGAAGCAGGAGCCGGCAGAGATGGAACGGGAATAGGTCTGGTTTGTGGAAGAGAAGAGCTCCAGGTGATCCAGATTGGCTGTGCAGGTTCCATTTCCGGTTCAAGGAAAATGCTACACGTTGGGAGCAGCCATGTGCGTGAAATAAGAAGCAAGCGGAAAACTAGGAGCGGTTGCAGACATATAAAATGGCAATGAATATAGGAAAATGTATTTTTGAGAAAAGTTAAATAGATTTTTAGGTTACGAGGTCTCGGAAAATGGATTAAGTCCTTTACCTGACAAAGTCAAGGTTATTCAGGACTATCCAAAACCGAAGACAGTAGAGCAGTTACGCAGGTTTTGGGTATGTTAAAGTTTTGTAGAGCGCCCATAGGAAACGCTGCACAAGTGCAAGAAATCTTAGATAAGTATTTACACGGAGCAAAAAAGGATAAGAGTAGAATAGTATGGACTGAAGAGGCAATTAGAGCATTTGAAAGGAGTAAGGAAAACTTACAAAATGCTGCCACGTTATCGCACCCGAGTCCAGGGGCAGAGTTAACTCTTATGACAGACGCGTCAGACCTTAGTATAGGCGCGGTATTGCAACCCACGGAATCCCAGAAAAGTACTGTACATACGACAAGGAACTTTTGGCGATTTATTCGGGTATAATTTATTTTAGAGATTTGATTGAAGGTAGAGATTTTGCGGTTTATACAGACCACAAACCACTCATATAAATGTGTTAGAAAATAAAGTCGAATAAGGAAGTACCGAGACGTGCCCCACAGTTATTGTTTATTTGTGAATTTGCAAGTGATATACGTCACGTAATGGGAGCACATATGCTGATATATTCGCTGATACATTGGCACGCGTAGAATCGACCACATTTACATCCGCGTTCCAAGATACGGAAATTGCAAAAGAGCAAACAACTCGCTTTAAACAATAGGTCAAGCTAGAACGCTGAGTGAGCAAAACGGTTCGAAGTCATTGTGCCAAGGTTAGCAAGGAAACATATGTTCATGAGGCAAGTTTATTGTAATTCGATATTGTAAACAAGTTGTGAGTTAATAATGTTTTTTTTTGGATTGTTATATGTTTTTCTCCTTTTTTTAAGAAGGGGGGTGTATGTAGGAGCACGTACGTGTACGTGACTGTTGTAGTACATAAGTGGAGGACAGCGGAGAGCGAGCTAGTCTCTCGCCCCGCGTCACTTGTACAGAAGATCAATATAAGCAGCAGTTTATACAGTGACGTGGTTTCATTTCCATCTCCAATACCAGCAACACCTACAAGTGTCTCATTTGTTCCCGATTCCCGTAATAAATAAGTAAGCCAGGATATCACAGTGGCGACGAGGATAAAACCTGTGTTTATCGCGTAATCGTGTGTTTGTGCATTAGTTTACCAATAGCAAACAATGTCGTACGGCAAAATAAATGAATTTAACGTGAATGTTGGCAATTGGACTTTGTACTGCGAACGTGTCGAAATGTATTTTCGTGCAAATGGAATAAAGGACGACTTGAAACTTCCTACGCTAATTTCTCTGGTCGGCGATGAAGTCTACGAACTAATAGTTAACTTGTCGAGTCCGAGAAAACCGACAGAGTTAACCTATGCGGCAGTCGTCGAGTTGGTTCGTGCGCATTTGCAACCCAAGCCCTCGGTAATGGCGGAACGTTATAAATTTCGTCAGAGGCGTCAGGGTGGTGATGAAACTATTGCACAATATCTAGCCACGTTGAAGAAGGCATCCAAGGATTGCGAGTTTGGCGGTGCGCTCGACGAGAACCTGAGGGACCAGTTTGTGTGTGGTGTGAGCAGCGATCTCATACGGCAGAGGCTATTTTCTGAGCCCGATCTGACGTATGGGAAGGCGATGAGTTTAGCGGCAGCGCTCGAGGCTGCGGAGAGGGACGCGGCGGCCGTGGATGCGACGGCGGCGTCTGGCAGCGGAGCGGCAATCACGAGCGCGGTGCACGCGCTGCGTGTGTCGGCGCGCGGCCGGGCCGGCGGGCGGCGCGCGCCCGGCGGCGGCCCGGCGCCGGCGGCCCGGCCCGGCGGCCCGTCCCGGCGGCGGCGCGCGGTGCCGAGCTTGCGGCGGCCAACACGAGGCGGACAGCTGTAGATTCGTCAATTTTGTATGCAACAGCTGCAAGAACCTGGGACACTTGAAGAGAGTGTGTCCATTCAAGAGACCAAGCGAAGCGAGTCTTCGAGGCGGCTTCGGGCGTTCGTTCAAAGCGAACTACGTGCAACCGGCGGCAGCGGCTGCGCCGGCGCGCGCCCGCGGACCGCGGCTCGGACTCGGGCTCGGAGGAGGAAGTGGAACCGCTGTTTCAGATGGCAATAGGTGATTACACACCGGTGAGTGTTCGTGTAATCATTAACGGGGTTATTTTAAAAATGGAAGTCGACACGGGCTCGCCGTGTTCGTGTATAAGTGAGGTGACCTACAAAAAACTGTTTAGTAATGTAAAATTAGAAAAATCTAAATATGTTTTCCGTTTTTACGATGGACAGTCTAAAGTTAAGCCGCTAGGTAGTATCAAGGTCGACGTTCAATATGGAAATATTAAGAAGGGGGTTAGACCTCTTCGTGATCGAAAACGGCGTAACGTCATTGATAGGCAGGCAATGGTTGGCCGAGCTATATATTCAGATCCCCTTATTACGATACCCGGTTGACAACATTGGCGACAATTTTCAAATACAACCGATCGATAACGATGTTCGTGTAATGCTCGACAGATATAAGGAGGTGTTGGGCGGCGGGCTGGGCCGGTACCGGGGCGCGCCGGCCGAGCTGCGCGTGCGCGCGGGCGCGGCGCCGGTGTTCCACC
The DNA here is from genome assembly GCA_017562165.1 of Ectropis grisescens. Lineage (NCBI taxonomy): Eukaryota > Metazoa > Arthropoda > Insecta > Lepidoptera > Geometridae > Ectropis > Ectropis grisescens. The sequence continues at coordinate 448,593 of CM029792.1, read as the reverse complement.
GCGCGCGGCCCGTGCCGCGAGCGCTGCGCGAGCGCGTCGACGCCGAGCTCGACGCCATGCTGCGGGACGGGGTCTAACTTTTACGCGAGATTTGTCAGAAACCTGAGCGATATACTCGATCCGTTGCACGAGCTGTTGCGGTGCGATGCTCGGTGGGAGTGGACGGACCGGCACGCGCGCGCGCCCGCGGCAAGCGGCTGCTGGTGAGGAGCCACGTGCTGGCGCACTACGACCCGCGCGCGCGGCTGGCGCTGACCTGCGACGCCAGCGCCGGCGGCGTCGGCGGCGTGCTCTCGCAGCCAGGGCCCGGCGGGGAGGAGCGCGCCGTCTCCTACGTGTCTAGGAAACTCACTAAAGCCGAACAAGCGTACGCGCAGATACATAGGGAAGCTCTCGCTATAGTTTATTGCGTCAAAAAGTTTCATCAGTACTTGTACGGTAGAAAGTTTGTATTGAAGACCGATCATAAGCCGTTGGTTAGCATATTCGGTCCTCAAAAGGGCATTCCGACCATGGCCGCGAGCAGAATGCAGAGGTGGGCTCTCATTCTTTCCGCGTACGACTTCGATATAGAGTATGTGTCCACGGACAAGAACGGCACAGACGTGTTATCGAGGTTGCCCGTTGTAGAGAAAACATCGTACGAGCCACCCGAACAAACGTATCTACATTTCGCATCGGATGCGATGTTGCTAGATAACGAAAAAATTAAAAGGGAAACATCACGTGATCTTATACTCAGCCGGGTTTACCGTTACATAGAAAATGGATGGCCCGAAAGAGTAGATATGAAGCAGCTCGAACCTTATCAGGCTAGGAAGTCCGAGTTGTACATAGAACTAGGATGTATAATGTGGGGGCACAGAGTGGTCATCCCGGCGGCATGTAGACAATGGGTTCTCAGGGAGCTACACGGGGCTCATATGGGAATCGTTTAAACTAAAGCGTATGCCCGATCTTATGTGTGGTACCCGGGCCTGGACGAGGACGTGGAGGCCGCGTGTCGCGCGTGCCGCACCTGCGCGGCGGTGGCGCCGGCGCCGCACGCGCCGTGGCGCTGGCCGAACTCACCCTACGAGCGGATTCACCTCGACTTCCTAGGACCGATCGATGGTCGTACTTGCTTAATATCGGTAGATGCCAGATCGAAATGGGTCGAAGCGTTCAAAATGGGACATACGACGGCGGACTCTACGATTGCGAGATTACGAGAGTCATGGGCGCGATGGGGAATTCCGAAACAAGTCGTAACGGATAACGGGCCTCCATTCACGAGTAAACAATTCGCAGAATTTTTAAAAGGCAACGGGGTATACCAGGCGTTTTCGGCTCCGTACCATCCGTCGTCCAACGGCTTGGCGGAGAATACGGTAAAACTCATAAAAAATGTAATTAAAAAAGCTCGCCTCGACGGTATCGATCCTGAGCTAGCGATACAGAGATTTCTGTTAATATATCACAATACTCCGCACTGCACGACGGGTGAAAGCCCCGCACAAATGCTACAAGGCAGACGTTTGAGAACTCGATTAGACGCGGTTAGGCCTGAACACGGAAAAATTCGTAACAGAGAGCTTGCGACGTTAGAAAACGCGCAGAGGTCGCGGCAACTCGTCCAAGGGGAACCCGTATGGGTTAGGTCTTTCGGTACGAACAGTAAGTGGTCAGAGGGTCAAGTTATCGATCGATTTGGTAGGGCTAGTTATTCTGTCAGAACTGGGGATGGTTCGACAGCACATCGGCATATCGACCAATTAAAGCGGAGGAGCACCTGCGTATTTCCGTCCGAGGTAACCGACACGGGAGGCGCGGCCCCGTCGCCGCAGTCGGGGCCCGAGCCGCGGGCCGCAGCGGGCGAGGGTGAAAGCGCAATGCCGCAAAAAATGTCATCGCCGATTTTAGATGAGGCGAGAGTTACAGAGCCAAGTGCTACATCTCCGATATCCTTGCCCCCCGATACCGGAACAGCCCAAAGTGTTGCAAATGTCAACAAAACACCTACAGCTACGCGCCCAAAGCGTATTAGGAAACCTGTCGCCCGCTTTCGTTTATAACTATTGTATGTCAAATCTAATAATAAGTAATGGTCAAATATTAAATATTAGCTATTGTATGTACAGTTAAAATAAATTGTTTAAGAAGTAAAACTTAGCTGTGTATCTTCTTCTCTATCTACTATCTATTAGTACGATAATTTTGTCCAACTTAAAAGTGTATAATTACCTAGTTAATACCAATAACTTATCTCGGTAACCATGAAATTATAATTTAATAATTAAGTATAGAAACGGAAGAGATTGTTATTTAAGCTCAGTATGTTTATTACTAAGTGAGGAGGATTGGAGTGTGCCTACTTATTTAGTATAATGAGGGTAGCTATAAGACGTTTGCATATCGGTGTAAAGTAATAAACCATTCGCATCTCAGCTGTTATACGAGTGTCTCATTTGTTCCCGATTCCCGTAATAAATAAGTAAGCCAGGATATCACACTAACAAGCAAACATTACTGTGTTCCGGTTTTAAGGACAATATATGGAAATAACTGGACTAAAATATAACACACCTTATACTTCCGGAGATATCCGGATGATGAGCGGCTGCGCGGTGCTAAGTAAGGATTTGGACTCTTCATGACTCAATAGCTGCGTGTCACTGCGCTGTTATGGGCAGGCATGTTGCCTGCAGGCACATGCCCTGCTCGCCTCGTCACTTTATGCTATAGGAAATAATCTAGAGGCAATCAAATGGCGGACCACCGTTTCGACCAGTTCCAGAAAGATAGGTTAAATTAGATTTATAGATCAGTATCTATAAAATATAATAATAATATAGTATAGATTAGACAAGAAGGCATACACACAACCTCTACCGATAAATAGGTATCAGACCTTCTACAAATAGGCAGCTAACGTTTAGTCTGAATACATTTTTTCAACAAAAAAATATTATCTGAAAATATTTAGGACGCGATACAAATAGGTTTAGCGAGAAACCTTTGAGTTGTAAGTTGATGAGACGGGACAGGGCGATTGGGTTTCTTCGCTCGAGGCGTTCCACTAAATTGAACGGCTTACTATATACTATGTACAAGCTATAGTTAGGTATGTTAAATGTAAATATTATATATCTACAGTATGTTAAAATTACAGGGCTTAGAGATATAAGATCTTAGATCTCTGGGTGACGAGCGCAGTGCAGTGCTAGGTAATGATTTGGACTCTTAGTGTTCCAATAGCTGCGTGTCACTGTGCTGTTATGTGTCAGGCATGTTGCTTACCATCAGGTACATGTCCTGATCGTCTCGTCACTCCTTATTTAAAAAAAAAAAAAAAATGTTTTAATTTATCTGTAGAATGGACTAAAACGAAAGTACTAAGTTTAGATTACGTACTAAACAAGAACAAAGTTAGAAAATATGATTTTCCTCCGACTACCTTGGATATGTAATCTGTACAACATTTTACTAGTCAATCCCTTTCATTTAAATAAATAAATATTGGTGGACATTTCACACACAACACCATCTGACTCAAAAATAAGCAAAGCTATGGAAGCCAGATAGCTGATATGATACTTTTATATTTTTAAGTACCTACATACTTACTCGTATTATAATTCACAGCCACGCAGCAACGCATTCCACAGCCTAGACGATCTTATCACAAGAGGAGAGTCAAGCTTCTTCGTTTGATACTATGGAATGTCAACCATGAAATGATGTCGCTTTTTTGAGCAACGAGCAGTCCGATAAAAAAGAGCAAGTTGGTATTAGATCATGGAAATCAGTTGCACACTCTCCAAAATCTGATCAAGAAACCGATAAGCTAACAATTTTACGGCTATGCTCCAGAATTTGAAGTCTTAATGGCTTTGCCTGGCGTAAGTCTTGAGCTCATTTCTGCAAAAGCTGTGGTGGCTTAGTGGGTGGAAGTGCAACTGACAATCCAAAAAGTTATAGATTCCAATCCCGCCTGCACCTGTTATATGGTTTAAGATATTCATTTTCTAAAAAAAGACATTATTCACTTACGAGAAAATACATGTAAACAATATTATTATTAATTATTTCGCAGTGAACATGAACACTTTTAAAAGAAACAAATACAAATACCAATCATCAGCGTTAAAGTTTCCAAATATACAATACTGGTAGTTTTATATTCCAAGTATTCTGTGGTTTTCTTAATTATACATTATCCCAACATAAATAATTATATTCCGAATAAATTATTCCGAATAGAATATTTTCCCAATGTAGATGTGCAAGCTTGTGATCACTAGCTAACACGTGGTAGCTTTAACGGTGAAAGAAAACATTGTGAGAAAAACGGGCATATTCTTCAAATGCAGATCATGCCTTATCCGCCAACCCACACTGCGGCAGCGTGGTGGATTATGGCCTTGTCTATCTCTTTGTGAGAAAAGGTTCCGAATCCCAGCAATGGGAACATTTAGTGGGCTGCATATGTTAGCGTAACTGTGTAATTTCGGTTTGACACATTTAATATATATTATTAATATATTTTCATATATATTAATTTTATTTAGTCTCTTTCCTGATGTCATTTAATTACTCATGTGGTGTATACACAGTTAGGTGCATAGTTTAGGTCAAAACTGTAAATTGTTGTATAATATTTAAATTTATTGTTAACTGTGTACTGTTTTGTATACCTAAATAAATGCATAAACACCGATGATACCCGAAGTTCCCCGAAGGAGACCCCTAGTGAAACTTGGTGTATGTAATATGAACAACAACCTAACTAGGGAACGACAGTTCGCTGTTCGCTGTTACACCGCTGTTATAGTCACACGATACTGATAAATGGTCTTTGGACTTTGTTAAATTACGAGTATAGTGCCTCCTAATATTAATACGAAAGTAACTTCGGCGAATGTGCAGCTCAACCCTCGCTGTCTCATTAGAACAGAGTAATTTTGATGGCCTGCCCATCTATCTATACTTACATTATTAAGTTGAAGAGTGTATTTGTTTGAACGCGCTAATCTCAGGAACTACTGAATCGATTTCAAAAATTCTTGCACCGTTGGATATGTACGTGATTCTGGAAGGCTATAAAACGATGTGTACTACGGGCGAAGCCGGGGCGGACAGCTAGTGTTAAATATTTACAAAAGCCATCACTATGTTCCATTTTAAAAGGCAATGCTACCGGAAAAATCACAGGTAGTAGGGGTAAATCATTATTTATTTCCGGGTGACAAGTGCAGAGCAGTCGTTGTCATAGTCAAGATTTGGACTCTTCCTGTTCGAATAGTTGCGTGACTCTGCTGTTATGACATGCTGTTATGTTGCTTTCTATCAGGCAGATTCAGAAGATTACTTAAAAGGTTATTTAAAGGGCTTTTTCGCTAGCGACCATCTCGCCCTGTAAAGTACTAAAAAATTACGCTTAAATTATTAACGAATATTTTTAGGCTTAAGTGTATGAGTTTATACAGCGTAATTGTATCATTAGATTAAGGACTGTAATATTAAATTACAGTATCCAATGTTTGTGATCCTACTTCTTTCAAAACACAATCTTACAAAACTATCGTTCCGAAAACATTCAATTACAAAGTCCATAGTGTTCTCGAGCACACCACATTCACTGCGATTGAGACATGGGACCTTCCTCATTAAGTATGTAAACTTGATAATAGGATGTATCCAGACCGAAGCCTGAGAGCGGTCACCTAAAAAAACACTGCATAGATGCTATAATAGTTATTTGTTATACAAGAGTGCAAAGTTGATTTTTAACCGCGTGCTCAATTTTGATGACCGAGCAAGCGAAGGATTCTAAATTAAAATTCAAAATTAGAATCCTGATCGTAGCAAGGGAATCAAAAGAGCACAAGGTGAAAAATCTTTGCACTCGAGTGCAACACGGTAACTTTTCATTCCACCTCAGCGAGGAAATTACTAAATGCAAATTTTTAAATGTTTTCGCGCTAAGCAAATTAAAAAAAAGTAAGTACACCAAGGAGGTTCCGAGTCTGAGTTTTTAACTTATAAAAAAAAATGTATGATGCATTCGGCACCAAGGAAGTAGAAATAAATAGGTTGAATTTTGTTTTGAATTCAAAACCTCAGTACACACGATGTTCTAAATTCAAATTTACTTTAACCTCTAGAGCTAGAGGGTAAAAACGACTTTTGCGCCCTGATTTCGAGGAGCAAAAGTGCTCTTTCCGAGCTGGTGGGATAAAAAACACATGTTTTTATAGTGTAGAGTGACGAGACGAACAGGATATGTGCCTGATGGTACACAACATATCTGCTCATAAGTTCAGCGACATGTCGCTATTGGAACATGAAGAATCCGAATCATTACCTAGCACTGCACTGGGCTGGTCACCCAGAGATATAAGTTGTTATATATAGTTGGTATTATTAATAAAATTGACATAGAATTTAAAATGAAAAGAAAATCGAATAACGAAATTAAAAAAGATTTTGAGATCATGGTTGGCCAGATTCGATTATGATAGTATTGAATGCTTACTTGTAGATATAGATATAACATGATAGGACTAACTTTAAAAAAAATAGTATACATGGCATAACCCCGAATAACAATAAGTATTGATATCAAATAGAATGTACTTTTATTATTTCTTTACTTCAATCCTATATTATATGAATGTGTGTAAAAAAATGTCATAGTTGTTATTGTTAATTTATGTTTTTTTTTCTAGTGTCAAAACTGTTAAGGGAGAGGCAATTGGTTCCGAAACACAGTATTACATACTAGTTCGGAACTGATGGGTTCCAATTGATCTTGTTAAATGTATTTGTTTCAATAAAGTATTTTGTATCTCTACGCCCTGTAACTTCTCTGGAATCATTGCCCTTCAAACAGGAACACAATAATGTTTGCACATTGCAGCTTGGCGGTAGAATGACTGGCAAAGGTGTGGTACTTCCCCAGACGGACTATGCAAAGAGTCCTACCACTACACTTGTAAATGGGTTGATGCATTGCGGGGTTAAATTTGCTTGAATTTTAACAATACGTAGTCGGAAATTGCTCGTGATTTGCTCATAATGTGGCTACGTCCCCCCCACCCCGGGTCACAAAGCACGCATTACATTGCGCCTGCAGTAGAATGAGACCTGCAAAACGGCAGATTGGCGCGGCGCCAACACGCCGCGTGGCACGATGTGATGTCGACCTTATGTTTGTAGATTGGTGTCTAAGTGCTTCGTAAGTCCCACAGTACAACCACTTATTTATTTATTTTACAGTTCCACAAAAACTTACAGCCATTGCCAAAACGTTTATGAGTTTAATTTACTCTATACATACAAATTATATAATTACAGACATTTATATGAAAAAAAAAACATACCTAACTTACGACCTTATATTATTGTCATCATAATCATCAATTGTTAATATTTTATAAAAACGAGTCATTTTTCTAACATTAGCCACCTCATAAATGTAAACATACATTTTTTATATTTACATATAATTCGTTCAGTTTCTTTTTCCATAATTTACTAACTTTTCATGTTTGGTATGATGCGTACATGGCAAGATTGAAAAAGCCTAGAAATGTTTGCCCACTCAAATAATTTTCCTATTTTTGTATTTTGTTGTAAATGTACCATAAATAAATCAATTTCAATCAGTACATATTTAAATAAACAGATGAGCTATTATAGCTAGGTTATAGAAAACCACATAACCTGCCTTTGATCCCGGGGAAATGCCAGAAACCGGAAATAAAACCTGGTAAAACCGCGAAGTGCTGTTTGTCTATAATATAAGTAGGACTTTACTTCTATGATACTTATCGATGCCTTAATTTGCAAAACGAATAACTACATAGTAGCAAATTTAAAATCTAAAAACTTAATATATAAAAAAAGCATCAAAAGAAAAAAACAAACATCCCTTTGGAAATTGTGTTTCTTATTAACTAATAAACACTTTAAATAATGAAAATACCAGTTACGCAATAGATTTTATTGGTGATATAGTGCGACCCCATTGAAATTTGCTACTATGGAGTTATTCGTTTTGCAAATTAAGGTTAAAAATGCAAAATAATCCGACGTGCATCCCCAGCCAGTACACCCCAGTAGCACAGTACCAGCCCGCTCCGCTGTAAGTTACGACTGCAAGCTACGTCTAAGTTGGCCCGGCGCCGGCGGGTAATGGGTCCCCTCAAGTGGGTCAGCCTAACTTAATGGATTTCTGAACATCAAGTTACCGGCGCCGACTCTCGAAATATCCGAGAGTAAGGAATCTTTGCGGAAGTTTCGTGTGCTCGAGATTTTAATAAGTTATGTGGTGCTAAATTTTATTGGTTTCATGTGGAGAGTTTGGGTAGCTCTTGGTTGATAGGAAATTAAATTTTGCTCAAATTGTTTAATTTAATGCAAAAGTTTCGTTGTTACCTTTGGATGCTAGTTGCTCAATCACTTCAGAACATCGAAACGCATTAGGCCGAAATTCGAAACAAACGCAGCTATTGGAACATGAAGAGTGCAAATTATTATCTACCACTGCACTGCGCTCGTTACCCAGAGATCTAAGATGTTATACCTCTAAGCCCTGTAATTTCTCTGGAAATTCACCTTTCAATCCGGAACACAGCAAAGTTTGCACATTACTGCTTGGCCTTAGAATAACTGACAAAGATGTGGTACTTCTCCAGGTGGGCTCTGCCAAGAGCCCCACTACTACAACACTAAGTACTTATAAACATCGAACTTAACTTAAAACTACCATCAGTTTCGAGTCAGGGTTCAAAAATAACAAAATAATAATAGGAACAACAGCATGTGGCACAAATAAAGACCAAAAGTCTGTACCAAAGGCATTAGAAAAGCCGACGATGATGATAATGATGGTCTTACTATCAATATTGATACGAAATGTCTTTCATTTCGCTCTCAACGTAAACCCGACACATTCAATAAAGGAGAACGCCAAACAGAAAATAAAGGACACTTAAAATGCATCCCTCGTCGCTGTAAAAAGTTCCGAACAAACAACAAGAAACGAAAAAAAAATCGCACATACGATTGTTTGCAGCAATCCAATAAAAGTGGCAACCACAGCCGAATTCAAACCCTAACTGTAAAGTTTTAAGACTTGAAATCTGTTTTCTAAAACTTTGGCGTTTTGGTTAGCTATTTTTTGTTCTTTGGGGGAACGATTTTATGGTTTATGTGATTGTTTTAGGGTATCTTTTTGAGTGAATTTGAAGTTTTTACTATTGAAAGAACTAAAGGGAATTGCATTGCAATATATTTCATAAGTTGTTGTCTGTATAATTTATAGTTCTGGATATAAGAAAAACATCGTGGGCTTGGTGAAGTATATAATTTTGTAATATAATAAGGTAATTTTGCTAAAACAGGTATTTTTTGTTTCTGTATATTAATTTTATTTGTAACCTGACATTATTATAATATTTTAATTTGACATGTAGATAACATTTACACAATAAAGATTATGATTAAGTATCTACCACACTTTTGCCGGTTATTCTAGTCAAGCAGTAGTATGCAAATAGTAGTGTGTTTACCTCTTAGTAATTCCACGCCAATAATGTCACTGGTCTAGTTAGGAGAAAGGCAATGCCGATCCGGAGCCCCTGGTTGAATCCCAAGCACATTTGTGCTCGTTTCGAAGTCAGGTGCGTAGTGCCACAAACTTTTAAAAAAATCGGTGAAAATATCTTGAGAAAACGGCATGTTCCTTTAATCTTTAAAGGTTATGCGTCATCCAGCAACCCACATTGGGCCAGCGTTGTGGATCATGGCCCGACTCTATTCTTGTGAAAGAAGGCCCCTACTCCCAGCATTGGGAACATTTAATGGGCTGCATAAGCTCATTTCTTAATTGCAAAGTTTTTGCAAAAGTTAATAGCAAAGTTTTTGCAAAGTATTGCAGTTTTAGCGCAACGAAAAAGAGCTCATGCCCCATTTCTTACAGATACGTCATATCCGCTGGTTCGGGAGCTCGTTCCGGATGCCTCGCCGCCGGCGCGAATTATACGTCACTTCCGGTGAACGATATAAGGAGAGGTTCGAAGCTCAATTTTACGATACGTCATATATCTTCTACCGATAACTATCTATAGCCGATTTATGTTCAGCATTTTTATGACTCAGTCTTTGTGGTGTAGTAGCGAAATCATCCGATACGAGTTGAAGGTTAATATCCGTGCGGATGTTCTTAGCTATGTTTGGTTAATATCGATTTAAAATGGCCGCCACCACAAAATGGCGGACAAAATATTTCTTCACAACCTACCTCTATATGGGTATCAAATGAAAGGGCTTGACTAGTAGAACACTATACATTATAACAAATTTCAAATCCAAGATGGCCGCTACCACAAAATGCCGAATTGTAGTATTTTTTTCACTACTACCTCAATATGGGTATCAAATGAAAGGGCTTGACTAGTAGAGCACTTTGCACTATGACAAATTTAAATCCAAGATGGCCGCATACACAAAATGGCGAAATACATTTCTTTTTTCACAACTCCCTTAATATGGGTATCAAATGAAAGGGCTTGACTAGTAGAACGTTATACAGTTGATGCGAGATCCGAGGTAGTCGGGGGTTAATCAAAATTTTTAATTTTGTTCTTGTTTATGTGTACGTTCGTCATTGTCATTTGCTTTAACGTGACATTAACGGTATAAAACCAATATCGTGGCTGACAATTTATCATAGAGTATAGTGTGGCGAGCAGGACATGTCTCTGATGGTAAGCAACACGTTTGCCCATAACATCATAGTCTCACATAGTGGAACATGAAGACTTCGAATCACTGCCTAGCCCTGCACTCGCCACAAGCTGATGTATCTCCTCATACTACAATTTTAATTTCAATACAAGTAACAGTACCCTTCAAACCGGATCACGGGAACGTTTACAAATTTTTACTTATCTGGCAATTTCTCCAGGCAAACTCGGCAAACATTGAACTTTTGTTTATTTCGGCTGACAATGCGTTGAAGTGACAAACAGCCAACTTGACAAATCTCATAAAATCGGGGCAGCGATAAGACCCCCAACCATCAAACCCTTTCCCGACCCTCCGCCCTTCGACTCTAAATTTAAATAAAACTTGTACAAAGGCAGAAAACTTACATTTGTTGTATTTTCCGGATCTTTCCTCAACAATAACAAGGTTTTTGTTTTAAATGTTATGGGATTTGTTATCTTCGTTGTTGGACGCGAAGTTTTGTTTTGTTGGTAGAAAAATAATGGTTCCATTTCAGATCTCCGATTATTTATTATCTACTAGCCGTGTTCTGTGGGGTTTCCTACTTAGTTCGATTCATCACGATGTTGTCGCAGTAAAAAGTAGCTTAGTTGCTATTTCAAACCATAGTAAGACTCTTGGCAGAGTCCGCCTGGGGGAAGTACCACACCTTTGCCAGTAGTACCGCCAAGCAGTAATGTGCAAAGTGTGTTCCGGTTTGAAGGGCAATGTTTCCAGAGAAATTACAGGGCTTAGAGATATAAGATCTTAGATTTCTGGGTGACGAGCGCAGTGCAATGCTAGGTAATGATTTGGATTCTTCATGTTCGAATAGCTGCGTGTCACTGTGCTGTTATGTGTCAGGCATGTTGCTTACCATCAGGCACATGTCCGGATCGTCTCGTTACCATTTATTAAAAAAAAAAAACTGAGTTTCAAATCTCAACTCGAACATCCCCCCGTTATTACCATGTCGCATGATTGCAACAAACATGCAAACAACAAAACTTTTTCATCCTACTAAAAAACTTTCATGTACATGAAAAATTTACAAAACTTTCATGTACATGAAAAATTTACAAAACTTTCATTTACATACAGTTTTGTAATACGTAAAACAGTAAACCTTGTTTACCAACCCGAGGGTCTGCCGCCGAACGAACAATGTCTTAGTTTTGAAATTTCTCGCTCTTGCCTTTCCGCTTGAAATGATAGAGACCGCAATAGTAAAGCGAAAGCCGTTTTAGTTAGGCGGTAGATGGGCCGCGCTGGACCAGCGTGGTACCAACCCGCACTGGGGTAGCGTGATGGATTATGGTCTGAACTCTCTCCTTGCGAGAGAAGGCCCGAGTCCCAGCAGTGGGAACATTTAGTGGGTTGTTGAATAAAAATAGTAAAAATCCTACTGCTTGTATTTTGATCTATTTTAGGAATGAGGCAAAAAATCATCAAGGTTATTTGCACAGGGTACGATTTTAACTTAAAGATTTGTTTCAACTGAATGAATTTAAAATACGTAATTTATTATTTTCCGAAAAAATCACCAGACTTTAAATTAAATTAAATTAAGACACTCGCCCAAATCTCATGAGAAGCCCATTACGTCGTCCAGATAAATGTACCTCAGCAAAGTTTTAGTTTTTTAGCTCACCTCGTTTGTTTTATTTGTTCACATTTCCGATCAAATTTGAAAGTAATTGAAAGAATAAAATATATTTCCAGATTTAATTAATTTTAAGAAAAAACGTTAACAAAGCAATAAAACGAAAAGGTGACCACTTATGATTTTGACAACACAAAATAACACAATACATTCACAAACATACACAAAATAACACAATCTAATACCTCGTCCTTTTTTGAAGTCGGTAAAAAAATGTACCAGACGAAGCTACAAGTATTAAAGAACAAGATCAAAGAACCGCTAATTTGTGAATCAAATACAAAATTACCCCTCTCAGATACTGCGCCGAGCCCCGTCGTAGAGAATCCGAACGAAACCTGTTTACGTCGCTGTACAAAATATTCCATGCGGAGGCTTTTAGGGACCTCTTTTCATTTAGAACGAATCAAATAAATTGTTACGATTTTGGATAAGGCACGGGAAAGGGGAATTCAGTTTGCGGAGGTTTGACTCGCCTTTCGTAATAGGAATGTCTAGGCTGTGGAATGCGTTGCCCGAGTAAGTTTTTCCCGATGGGTACAATCTTGGTATCTTGAAATCAGGATTAATCAGTTATTTCTAGACTGCCATGTTCTATTGTAGACCGCATCGTCGCTTAACATCAAGCGAGATGGCGGTCAAGTGAGAACGTATCACTGTTAAAAAAAATGGTAGTCATATGGGCAATCGATATAAGTGAAAACTAATAACTTTTAGAATTAGTATTAAACCAGCGACTTGGCCCGGGTTCGCACGGGTGCAATGCTACTAAATATAAGTACTAATAAAAAGGTTATTGTGGGTTATTCGTAAGAGATAGACACAAACTATAACAGACTCTATTGTATAGCTTTTTAAGGGGTACAATTTTGCTGTACATTATTTTGATCTAGCTCTTAGGGTTCAGCCAGCGTTGGCAGTGTAAGAGCAAAACATGAGTTTATTTATAAAATCACACTACATAGAAACCTTTAAAACTATCCGTGTTTTTCTGCTATTTTGTGCACGTATTATACATATAAACCTTTATCTTTAATCATTATATCTATTAAAAGAATCCGCATCAAAATCTGTTTGGCGGTTTCAAAAATCTAAGCATATATAGGGACAGACAGACGCGGTAAGTTACTTTGTTTTATACTATGTAGTGAAGTGATTTCTAATTTTACAGACCACGCTATACCGCTAAGCCACTGCCAGCGCCTGATATAAGCATGTCAGTTACTTGAACTGATAAGATTTTCTGTTACCGAAAGATGCTTTAGGAATATCTGATTTCCTTACAATCGTAACAAAATCATTTTCTAAAATATAAGTAATCTCAACTCGCTCTTGCCCGTTTCCCCGCCAGCTAATAAGCTCCCGCAATGTTTACTTATTTCATAATATTCCCACCCAAAGGTAATAAAATACATTTTCTTATTATCCAAGGCGAGGCTTTTCAATTTTCTTTCCAATTATTATCTTTGCTCCCTAGACAACCATCCCGCTCGCCCGCCCAGCTCAATACAAGCTTTTAATATCTAATGTTATATCGGAAACACCAATATTTTATGATGTTTGCTCGGAATACATTAAATTAGGTAACGAGATTTTTCTATCGAAATAGTAGAAAGAGTGACACGAGCGTGCGGTGCTCTAGAAAGTAAAACCATCCGTGGTAAAACCCTTTACACACGAGTCCTAAAATCAGATAAAATTACGTAAAACTAGTGGGGAGGACCCTACATTGCAACATAAATCACCAATCATATGGTGCGATGTAGGCTCCTCCCCACCACTCTAACGTGATTTTCTCTGATTTTAGGGCTCGTCTGTAGAGGGTATAAGTGGTGACAACTCCTTATGCAGAATCTATATTTTATTAACGCACATGGTTTGCGTGTAACGACTACCCATGGAAGGAGATGCTGATTTATTAGTACTTAATATACTTGAACCTTGAAAAATACACTATAAAACAGGGTGATGGAACTAGAAAGTCATGTGCTTGATGGTTAGTAACCGTTTGCCGTCTGCCAATCCGAACAGATGTTGCGACTTAATTGTCAAAATCCATCCAGCCGTGGGAATAAAAAATTTCAAATCAAATCATTTATTTCCTTGTGGGCCTAGGTTATACAGATTTTAATTAGGGTTAGTAACGTTTTCCAGGTCAATTTACAAACACACGAGTTAAAATTTACAAGATACGCGCGAAAAACATAATTCTTGTACTGTAAAATAAAAACCAGAAAATTAAATTTTACAAATTCATTATGAAATTGGGGTTTTAAAACTTATCACTTTAGTGCTCATTTTATGATAGTTTGCATGTAGTAATATATTTTAGAATATCAAAAATCACATTTTTTATATTTAAAATTATTTATTTACTATTTATATACACATTCTGAAATTTGCACACCGAAAGGTTGACTATGAAGCTCTGTATACCCTCTTATTTTAAGATCCTTCTGTACCCGTTTTCGCAAATAAGTATATTATGATTATGATTATAATATTATACATTTACTATAAATTATTTAAAATGCAATATTAATAATCTGTTGTCACGTGACTGAAAACACCAATATATCAGCTGATTATGTCAGTAACCGCAAAACAAGCTGTCGAAGACTGATTAGACGGACTGATTATTTCTCTGCATTTTTGTTATAGTTTGTGATCTTAGCAATGACGATTTTGATGATTTGTATTCAAATAAAAATAAGAGTACACGTGTACTAGACATACAGTCATGTACCTCGAACAGATGTTTTGCGGTTAGTGACGTCATGCCAGTCGAGTGACAGTCGTAGGTTTTTTTAGCGGGAGGTTTCAAAATTAGTCTATTATTGTTTATTTTCACATCCAAATTTTTTTAAATAAAATATATTTTTTATGGTAAACAAGCGTCAATCTTCAAAATTAAATCAATTCTGAAAAATTGTTGACATCCCTATTCGATAGGTATTCCGCATTCGTCCTTCAGACGTACCGGTGCCGGTACAAAGTGTTGGACGTATCTGGGTCGGCGGCGGCTTCCGGCCTCCGAGTCAACTGACAACTTGACGGTATCGGAATGGAGCGACGGACGTAGGCATCGATGGGGTACTGAAGAGATGTCGATAAGAAACTACAAAGGTTTTGTGTTAAACTAGCATCTGCCTGGGATGCTAGTTTAACACAATAGGAATGTTAACACTAATCACAAATTAATGTTTAGTGGTTATTGTATGATAGTTTGTGTTCATAGAATATCTAAAATCATATTTCTATAATTTAATATTACTTAGTAAATTTATTATAAATGATATTAAATGCTATTTTTAATCTATTGTCACGTGACTGCAAACGCTAATATAGCTTAATACGTCACTAGTCGCAAAACAAGCCGTCGAAGGTCGACTAAATTATTTACTGCTCTGCTTTTTTACTATAGTTTGCGATCTTAGCGTCGACGATTTTGATTGTTTGTATTCAAATAAAAATAAAAACACACATAAACTGGACATAAAGTCGTGAATTGCAACCAATATTTTGCGACTAGTGACCTCATGTCTGTCGTTAGTGTTTTTTAGCGGGAAAATTAAAAATTATCCTATCATTGTATATTCACTCATTGAAAATACTAATATTTTTAAATCATTTTTTTTATGGTAAACAAGCGTCAATCTTTAAAATAAAAGCAATTCCGAAAAATTGTTAACATTCCCATTAGGCCTACATACGTTTTTCGAGATCAAATATAAACAAATGCTTTATTAGCCAAAACAAAGGAACACTGCAGTACACTAAGTCAAGCAGAAATAAAAAATGAAACACAAAAATTACGTAAAAGTACAACAGCATTAGCTTACCGGTTTCTTTATTATTCTTCAGCCAATCTAATTGTTCAATGGATCCCGACTGTTCAGTTGGTATGTTCCTATATTATAATGTATTTTATATTCTACAATAGTATTAAATCAATAACATAGTATGGAATTCTAGACCACCAGATATCTAAGAGCTTGTTTTTTGACGTGACAACATCTTATAAATTGGTTTGCCGGGTGACACTTCAAGAAACTGCGTTACGCTCCGCTCACGTTATGCGCTCACAACGAGAGCGAGTGAGAGGCACGCGTCCCTTCCACTCGGACATGGTTAGCCCGCCTAAGAGCGAGAGAGACAGACATAAAAAGTGAAAGGCACGCGTCCCTTCCGTAAAATTATTTTACCACTCAAAGTCGTTGTCACGTAAAACTTTCGCCCGTATACCGACTTTACAGGCAACCAATTTTTTTTTAGTATGTTAGTACCTACATAGTTTGATTCGGTTTTTATGCAGTCGGGTTTTTTTAATTATATTTTATTTATTTATCGGATACGTTTAGTGTGACTGATCTGCATGATCTAATTACCTAATACTAATTTGATAAAGTGACATCGTTTCATGGTTGACGTTCCAAAGACTCGAACAAAGAAGTTTGACTCTACTTTCGTGATGAGAGTGTTTGGGCAGTGAAATGCGTTGCTTGAGTGAGTTTTTCCCGATGGCTGCAATCTTAGAGCCGTTAAATCGAGAGTGAATATTTATTTATTTAAAGAAACACCAACAGTATACATATTAAATAATCAAAGGTGAATTTACAATTTTACAATGTTTCCTGATATGTATACCCTTAACAGGTGTTTACAGCATTCTCTACAACATTAGACGATTAACAAAATGTTACGAAAAAACAAATGTTACAATAATGAAACCAAGAACATTTTTTCGAAGAACAACTACAAAATATATTATATATATAATAGATACTACAATTACAAAAAAATACTTATTTACTGTTAAAGTACCTAAACAATTTCGTTTTGGACTTGTGAAAAGTGATTCTCGAAAAATGACCGTATCATTCAAGGAAGCATTTAGTTCGTTATCGGTATGACTCATTTTGGGCAAGGGAGAGTGATGCACCAAATTAGTTTTAGTACGTGTAACTTCAAAAATATTTGCAATTTTATGTCGTAATAGGCATCGATATAAACCAATGGATGTGCCCTGAGTAATTTGAATTTGGTAATAAACTGCGTCTCTATGTGTATCGTAAGTAGTTTCATCGTCATCATCATCATCAGCCGCAAGACGTCCACTGCTGCACATAGGCCTCCCCCCTAGATTTCCACAACGAACGGTCCTGCGCAACCTGCAACCAGCGGTTTTCAGCGACCTTTGTGAGGTCATCTGTCTATCTAGTGGGAGGCCGTCCAACACTGCGTCTTCCGGTTCGTGGTCGCCACTCGAGAACCTTTCTTCCCCATCGGTTGTCAGTTCTGCGAGCGATGTGGCCTGCCCATTGCCACTTCAGCTTGCTTACTCTTTGAGCTATGTCGGCCACTTTCGTTCTTTTGCGAATTCATTACGGATTCTGTCGCGCAAAGAGACTCCGAGCATAGCTCTCTCCATAGCTCGCTGTGTGACTTTGAGCTTCATTATGAGGCGCACAGTGAAGGACCACGTCTCAGTTCCATAAGCCATCACTGGCAACACGCACTGGTTAAAGTCTTTAGGTATTGGGGTATTCTGGACTCAAAGATGTGCCGAAATTTCCCGAACGCTGCCCATCCGAGTTGGATCCTTCGCTGGACCTCTTTGTCGAAGTTGGATCTACGTAATTGGATCTTTTGACCCAGGTAGACGTATTCGTCAACAACTTCGAGTGTGGTATTCCCAACAATAACTGGTACAGGTGAGACATGAAAGACATGTAAGTAGTTTACACATAACCAATCTACTTGACCCCTAGAATCGCTAGCGGCGCGATATGCTGTGGTTCTACTTATTTTGGTTGTTGACAACGAATAGTGATAAGTAAAAACGTCCGGCGTTCACCGCTTCCTGCAACCGTCTGGAACGGAATGAGTGAGCTCACTCTTCCGAACAATGACATGATTCCGTGCACCCTGAAGTTTGAGAGGGCACATCAGTGTATTGAGATCTTTGGTAATAGGTATCTTATTGGTAAGCATCCGTCATTGGTCCATCGTAGACCGCATCGTAGCTTGACATCAACGTGAGATGGTGGTCAGGTCTATACTAATACTATAACGTTGAAGAGTTTAGTTGTTTGAACGTACTAATCTCAGGAAGTAATAAACCGACTTCAAATTTCTTTTACCATTGTATCCGTACCTACGTGATCGCTGAGTGCTATATATTATGTACCACGGGCGAACCCAGGCCGGGCATCTTGTAGTTCAAATAAGAATATATTCTATATAAGTTAGATTATTACAGTTCATAAGGTGACTAGTTGAGAAGCGTCTCAGGCGATCTCGGCTAGGGTTGCCGCCGGTTGGGGAAATCAAAGATCGCCCTGACGTCCCGGAGGGGGTACCCCAGGGGCTGCGTCTAGAAGGATCTGGCACCTGACAACTTGTAAGTGTTAAGTTAAGCTAACTTGGTTATGTTACATAACTAATTAATCGGGAAAGTGAGTTTCATTTTTTGGTTTTTTCGATGTCAATGTCTGCTCACAAATTTTATTTCTGTATCGTTTCTAAGAAAACTAATATAAGATAACATAAGAAAACTAATAGAGTCAGGAAGGAGTGGAGTTAACATTCACGGGGAAAAAATACAATTTATAAGATTTGCGGATGATATCGCAGCTTTGGCTGAAAACTCTACACAGTTGAAAGAACTACTCCAAGATGTAGACTTAATATTCACAGAATTCGGAATGAAAATAAACGTAAAAAAACTAAAATTTTAACTACTTCAAAGAAGAAAGCAATAACTAAAAACCCAATTAGACTCAACTCAATTTCCATAGATAACGTAACACAATTCAAATATTTAGGCATACCAATGATTCCAGATGTACACCAGACATTATAGCTAGAATAGCAATGGCAAAAAGAGCTTTAAACAATAAAAAGCAACTGTTTAAAACCCGAATATCAAAGAATATTCGCAAGAGGCTGATTAAGATCTACATCTAGAGTATTGCATTGTATGGCAGCGAAACGTGGACCATGACTCAAAGGGATAGGGAAAGATTAGAGGCATTCGAAATGTAGTGTTGGAGGAGAATGGAGAGAATCAGCTGGAAGGAAATAAAGAGCAATGAAGAAGTTTTGAAGATGGTAGAGGAGAAAAGAACATTAATAGAAACAATAGAAAACAGAAGAGGGAAGATGTTGGGACATCTGATACGACACGATAACTTCATTAGAACAATAATGGAAGGTAAATTAGAAGGGAGGAGGAAGAGAGGTAGACCTAGGGGAAGTTACATGAACCAAGTGAAGGAGAAGATAAATGTAGTGTCGTATCAGGAAGTCAAGGAGAAGGCGGAGTGTAGAAGTACATGGAAGGAACTCCACCGACAAGAGCGTCGCTCTTAAATTATGAATGAATGAAATCGTTTCTAAATACTTAAATATTTTTTGAAGTGAAAACTGCTTTTGAAAACAGATTTTTCGTGGATTGTGAATTGACCTCAAGCGTCACGTTCGTAAATGAAATAAATTTTCAAGTAAACTGAGTACCACGGCCATCTAGAAACGTGACAGCATTTCTAGATGGCCATGCTCATGTCCACGCCTTGCGGTTTCACCGGCGTAGTTTCCAAAGTAAGCTATTAAATTCTGAGTTATAAGTTTTCACTTCCCTTTGACTGCCAATTCTTTTTTTTCTGGGTTTTGAATAATTACATAAAACTAGAATGATTCACTTTGACCGACATCTCGCCTGCTGTTCGCTGTTTATGTGTTGCGATTTCTTGTACCGATCGCGAACCTCCTTACTCTCGCGTCTTGATTGACATTTCAAAAGGTGATTAGAGAGGTCACCGGGAATTCAAAGTTTTCACGAGGGAGCTCAAAGTGCGCTACCATTGAATTTTAACACTCTTACAAGCCATGAACTTACCGTTGGGGTTATTCTAGAAATAGTTATTTTCCCATAATGTTCTTGTTCGACTTCAGATTATGATTGATTTTCTTTTTTTGTTTAACTTATTACAATTTACCAAGCATTGTTTTTTGTTGTTCTTTGATATATTTGTATTAAAATACTCAAAATACATTCCTTAATCTTATTTTCTTAAAAAACCGCTATCTCGCCTTTTATAAGTAGAATATACTTTACTATCATCTCACTGCGTGGAACAAGATGATCCAATTTTTTGTTCAGATTCCATTGAACTGTAAGTTTAGATTTGTGTTCATAAAACAATGGTTATAACCATCTTCAATAGTTCAACTCTTTAAGAATGACACATATTTTGTTATTGGTGCAGTGGTTTCGAAAATTACAACACTTTCATTTATACAAATCCATTTATTCAACCGTTTCAAAGATACTTGCGAAATACAATACACACCCAAAACCCTAAATCTTGCGTCTTTATACTATAAATGAGATATACATTTAGGAACCTACTCTGAAGTTAATATCATTAACAATCCCGTAATTACTTATTGAAGTTACACAACAAACTATACGTCTACAAGCAAGCTTCCCCAATCTTCCCCACAATCAAACTTACCATCTCCCGAGCGTCACGCAACCAAACATCGAGCTAAATTAAATTCAAACTAAAACTCACATAATTATATTACCTTTCCATCTTATTTAGCAAACATTTCGAGGAACTCCCGCGGGATTCTGAGGGATTTTAGGAGACATAAGAATACTTCGGGATTCTCGGAGGAAACAGGAGTAGATCATTCCTCACGAGACAACTTTCAAGGTAACAAAACAGCATTCGGTACTATGTAAGAGTGGCGACACCATCGTATCTTTAAAGAATACGAACTAGAATGAACGGACAAATTTTGGTGCCTTCATTTGGATAACTGTTTGGGAAAGTTTGTGAAATCGTGCGTGTGGTTTGTTTATTATTTTGATTGATATTGTTCGGGAAGTTGATGGAGGTGAAAAATGCGGGATTTGTTGAAAGAAGTACTTTAAAAGATTTTGTATAAGGTGTACGAGCTTTGACTGGCCTCGTGGCTTAGTGGGTAGTAACTCTGCCTGCGAAGCCGAGGGTCGTGGGTTCGATTCCCACCCAGTGCAAATATTTGTGTGACGAATTCAAATATTTACACTGTGTCTGGGTGTTTATATGTATAATAAGTATGTATTTAGAATTATATGAGTATTATATCAGCTATCTGGCCGCCATATCACAAGCTTTGCTTAGTTTGGGGTCAGATGGTGTTGTGTGCGAATTGTCCACCACCACCCCCACCAATCCACTGACGTCACTGACGGAAAAACAACAGGTTGTTTTGTTATAAGTTTGACGTGCGTATGGTTAAATTATGTCATTACTAACTAACACGTTGTCCATAAGCAGTTCACTAAATGTTGCCACTGTCTTCTCTCGCAAAAGGAGAGTCAAGTCTATAATCCACTATGCTGCCCCTGTGGGTTGGCGTATGACGCATGATCTTAGAAAAATTCTTTGAACATATCGGTTTCCTCGCGATATTTTACTTCACCAATTATGCCAGTGCTGACGACAAACTTGTCAATGTGTAAATAATTTATTTCCAGAGAAAAAACAAGAACCAACTGTAATTTAAAATTAAATTCAGAAATTCGATCATATATCATAGAAGCTACAACTACGTTGTCCAGATAAATAAAACAAGCATTTTTGTAGATATTTGAAAAACCACCACACCGATTTCTGTACAACGTATTGTATTATGTGTATCAATCATATCTGAACATTGAATTACCAAAAAAAAACATTAAAATCGATTCACAGTTCGCTAACTGTGCGCTATTACGTGACATACATATAAAAAAGTGGCCAAATGCGAGTTGGACTCGTCTATGAAGGGTTCCATAGTATAATAGTTCTTGTAGTTCGTTGTAACTTTGATCGAAGTTTTAATAATAGCGTTAATTATTGACGTGACAACGTCTTATAAATTGGTTTGCCGGGTGACACTTCAAGAAACTGCGTTACGCTCCGCTCACGTTATGCGCTCACAACGAGAGCGAGTGAGAGGCACGCGTCCCTTCAACTCGGGCATGGTTAGCCCGCCTAAGAGCGAGAGAGACAGACATAAAAAGTGAAAAGCAACGCGTCCTGTAACGTTACATATTGGCTTTAAACAATATGTAAGCGTACATTTCCTACTAAAATCATCATTCATTGGAGACTATGTAGAAACTTAGGTACTTACATAGTGAATTTTCATACAACTAATATCTGTTCTATCGTGTCCTCACGATAAAGCATATTTTTCTGATCATAATATTAGTATTCTTCATGTATTATTTCTATTTTAAACTGTAGAAAACTACGTTTTTCTGAAAATTTTATTTATTTACTTCATGTCATAATATTGCAAAACATTCACTATTGCTTAGCAACCTCTATCATTTTCATAAGGTTGAATAGTTTTTAGGTCTAATTCTCTCTGGCCGCTAATTATAAAATAAACTGTCTCTCATTTTAGATTTGAATACCATTATTAGAATACCAAGTCTTCTTGTAAAAGCTAGGAACTGAGATGGGCAGTCAGCATTTGGATTTCAAAGAAGAAGCATCACAAGATACCCTGAAAGGTGCAAACTGATGTTGTGGACTGCTGTAGGCTACTACCGCTGCTGATCCCTGCTGCGAGCCACTGATGATGTAGACTGCTGTGGGCTACTACCGCTGCTGATCCCTGCTGCGAGCCACTGATGTTGTGGACTGCTGTGGGCTACTACCGCTGCTGATCCCTGCTGCGAGCCACTGATGTTGTGGACTGCTGTGGGCTACTACCGCTGCTGATCCCTGCTGCGAGCCACTGATGATGTAGACTGCTGTGGGCTACTACCGCTGCTGATCCCTGCTGCGAGCCACTGATGTTGTGGACTGCTGTGGGCTACTACCGCTGCTGATCCCTGCTGCGAGCCACTGATGATGTGGACTGCTGTGGGCTACTACCGCTGCTGATCCCTGCTGCGAGCCACTGATGTTGTGGACTGCTGTGGGCTACTACCGCTGCTGATCCCTGCTGCGAGCCACTGATGATGTAGACTGCTGTGGGCTACTACCGCTGCTGATCCCTGCTGCGAGCCACTGATGATGTAGACTGCTGTGGGCTACTACCGCTGCTGATCCCTGCTGCGAGCCACTGATGTTGTGGACTGCTGTGGGCTACTACCGCTGCTGATCCCTGCTGCGAGCCACTGATGATGTGGACTGCTGTGGGCTACTACCGCTGCTGATCCCTGCTGCGAGCCACTGATGTTGTGGACTGCTGTGGGCTACTACCGCTGTTGATCCCTGCTGCGAGCCACTGATGTTGTGGACTGCTGTGGGCTACTACCGCTGCTGATCCCTGCTGCGAGCCACTGATGTTGTGGACTGCTGTGGGCTACTACCGCTGCTGATCCCTGCTGCGAGCCACTGATGATGTGGACTGCTGTGGGCTACTACCGCTGCTGATCCCTGCTGCGAGCCACTGATGTTGTGGACTGCTGTGGGCTACTACCGCTGTTGATCCCTGCTGCGAGCCACTGATGTTGTGGACTGCTGTGGGCTACTACCGCTGCTGATCCCTGCTGCGAGCCACTGATGTTGTGGACTGCTGTGGGCTACTACCGCTGCTGATCCCTGCTGCGAGCCACTGATGTTGTGGACTGCTGTGGGCTACTACCACTGCTGATCCCTGCTGCGAGCCACTGATGTTGTGGACTGCTGTAGGCTACTACCGCTGTTGATCCCTGCTGCGAGCCACTGAGTGAGCTGCTGAAGCCAGGTGGATGTTGTGGTGCTGTGCGCTGTTGATCCCTGCTGTGAGCCACTGAACTCTACCGTGGGTTACTGATCCTGCTGTGGGCTGCTGATCCCTGCTGCGAGCCACGGAATCCTACCATCCTACCGTTCAAACCCTCTCAGTTCCTGTTTTTTTTTTATCTTTAAGTTACGTTCTGTTTTAATTTTTTATTTCATTTCATCTTTTTTTTTTAAATATACTTGTTACCTTGACCTTTTTCATTTACCCATCCCTAAGACTTTTTGTGTTCACCCTATCGTGACAGTCCCTTCCGTAAAATTATTTTACCACTCAAAGTCGTTGTCACGTAAAACTTTCGCCCGTATACCGACTTTACAGGCAACCAATTTTTTTTAGTTTTAGTATTCTCTTACTTTAGAAGTTACAGGGCATTTTACCAGTTTGGAAGTATCCCTCGCGCAAATTATTCATTCATTCATAATTTAAGAGCGACTCTCTTGTCGGTGGCGTTCCTTCCATGTACTTCTACACTCCGCCTTCTCCTTGACTTCCTGATACGACACTACATTTATCTTCTCCTTCACTTGGTTCATGTAACTTCTCCTAGGTCTACCTCTCTTCCTCCTCCCTTCTAATATTTACCTTCCATTATTGTTCTAATGAAGTTGTCGTGTCGTAACAGATGTCCCAACCTCTTATTGAAATTATTCAGTATAGAAAAAATTATACCCTCATCATCATTTTGGAAGACCTCAACATAATTTTGGAAGACCTATCCATAGAGACACTATACGTATGGGTTTGGTGAAAAAATTTTTTTGAGTTTCGGTTCCAAGTATGGTGCTCACCCTCTTGCCTCTTTTTTATAAATTGGCTACAAATGCTCTAAAGTACTAGCGGAAATAAACCGACCTAATCACTAGGCCACTACGGCCATGCTAAAAATCCGATAGAATTTCAAAGCTTTATAAAAAGTTATTTAAAACAACTATTGGTTTCCAACTAGACAGGCCTAAGCAAGATACAACAAACAATTTTCAAAGCCATTAGCAGTGAGCCAAAACATTTGAAATCCATTCACTGCTCACACAGAGCAGTCATCAGCCGGCATTCAATATGCACAAAGCTAACTGAATCTAGCTGACGCGGGCTTACTGTTTGGCGCAGTTGGAATCAGATCACTGCCGTATTCATGTACTACCAACCAAATACAGTGCGACAAATTCAATTCAATTCAATTCTTTATTGGTCTGTAAAATTAGTTATAAGTGTACACACATAGGTCTTAAATAAATAAATGTTTTCTAATTTTCACCAGGTAAGGTAACAAAAAATCTTTGAAAAATCTAATTCTGTTAATTAAACTTAGGTCAATTTGAAGTTAATTAAATATCAATTTAAAATATCAAATTTAATAATGTCAAAATACAAAACGTCAATATAAGAGGTATGAAATATAATCGTATTTAATTGGAAAACGGGACACTCACGTATATACGTGATGTGCCATATACATGATATAAACGGGCAGCCATCACGCGTGTGCACTCTCCTTGAAAAAGGCCGCCGGACGCGGCCGAAACTTGAGTCGGATTGACCGACTATATAATCATAATCATTATTTATTCATAAAATATCATTTTACATGTCAAAATATAACCATAATAATGTCATAAAAAATAATAAATCAATAAATGAAAAATCAATAAATGTGCCGTTGCACTCATATTCTAAAATTATAAAATTCATTGAAGTCGTAGAATAGAAATAGAAAGAGTATATACGTGAGTGTCCTGTTATCCAATTTAATATGTGTAACAATCACGTTAATTTTAATTCTAAATGTATTCGCTATTATTTATACAGTTAAAATTAAGTCATTTCAGTTAGTCATTGCATACCTGAAAATATAACCAATCAAACAATCAAATCTGTTTGTCTCGGCTGAAGACTGGAACTATTGTGTTTAATATTGTATTGTTTGTTATTCTTGCGGTTATCATCTTTTATTTTGTTTCATAATTAAAAATAACGAAGATACAGTGCTTAGAACGTTAGAGTGACGTCACTTCTTTGTACGTATTTTACGAATACGTGACGTTGACTGCCTAGTGGCTTAGTTGGTAGTAGCTCTGCCTGCGAAGCCGAGGGTCGTGGGTTCGATCCCCACCCAGTGCAAATATTTGTGTGATGAATTCAAATGTGTGCACTGTGTCTGGGTGTTTCTATGTATAATAAGTATGTATTTAAAAAACTATATAAGTATTATATCAGCAATCTGGCTGCCATCACACAAGCTTTGCTTAGTTTGGGGTCAGATGGTGTTGTGTGTGAATTGTCCACCAATATTTATTTATTATTATTATTATTGTTGAGTATGATAAAACGAGCAGAGCATATGCCTTATGTTAAGCAACATGCCTGCCCATAACGGCATAGTGGCACGCAGCTATCGGAACATGAAGAGTCAAAATCATTACCTAATACTCCTCTGCGCTCGTGAACTAAAGACATAAGATGTTTGCACTTAATTTCATTGGCAATATTGCCCTTCAAACGGGAACATAGTGAACACATTACTGTTTAGCGATAGAATATTAGTATTTTTTTTCTTTTCACGTACCTTATTCTGAATACTTTTTTGAAGGTCGAAATAAAACTGATTACGGTTAGTTATCACAATAATATAACAAAGGCAAAAGTTTGCGAGTGTTTATGTTTGTTACTTCTTCACGTCTAAACAGCTGAAGCGATTTTGATAAAATTTGCTATGGATTTAGCTGACACTACAATAACACACAGGCTACTCTTTATCCCGAAAAAGTAACGGCAACAGCGGTTCAGTAACTAACCGAGTAAAACCGTGCGGTGCAGCTAGTATAAAATACAACCACACAAATAACGGAGTTGAACAATAATGTTCCATTTTCCAACACACCGAGATTTTAATGCATTTTTATCTTGGCTACATACTGCATGAATCATTCCTTGTGCAGCACCTAACTAAACTGTCATGAATAACAGATCAAGCTGACGTTTGGCTCCGGTTTAACATTTCACCCGACATTTCTCTATGGCTGCTATACATTGCCGGCTACACTTTGACGATTATTGGTTCGATTGAGGAGCCACGTGCAATGTTCACTGGGTGTCTGGTATTGATCGCTGCATAACTATAGAAAGGAATTTATAGTACCTGAGTGGATAGCCAGGCAAATTGCTTTTATAGTAGCTTGTGTATTGTTTTTCATGTTTTATAGTTAGTTTATTTATGATTTACTGCCCAGAAGTCCTTCGCTGCGTGTGTTCCCTTCTAACGTTATTGAGCAGTAAATATTTGAACTTACTTATCTATACTAATATTATAAAGCTGAAGAGTTTGTTTGTTTGAACGCTAGGATCTCGGGAATTACTGGTCCGAATTGAAATATTTTTATTTTTATTATAATTTCTATTGGATAGTCCATTAATCGAGGCAGGCTATAGGCTATAGAAAATAACACTACTATTAATAGAAGCGGAGCATGAATCAAGAATGTAACAAAATCGGGAAAAATATTCCTTTTTAAAAGTTTTCGCGTACGAAAACTTTTAAGATTAAGAAACAAATTTGATTAGCAAAGGTTTATATTCAATGCACAGACGCACGAAACGTATTTCGTGCTTTGACATGACGCATGTGTCTAAGATTGCGTCATTGAATTTCAGTAATCTGTGCATTGAATATAAACCTTTGCTAATCAAATTTGTTTCTTAATCTGAGTTGGTACGACCAATTTCCGACAGGTGGCGTAGCAGGTAGCTGAAGAGGTGTTTTGTTTGAAAGCAATATTCTCAGGAATCACTGAACCGATTTCAGTCATTCTTTCACCGTTGTATATGTACGGGATCCTCGTGAGTACTATATAATGTACCACGGGCGAAGCCGGGGTGGACATCTAGTACATAATATTAGTAGATTCATAGTAAAAGAGAAACACAATTTGTAAATTATTAAACATTCCAATTGACCAAATTTGATTTCACAAAAGAAAACAACGTCAACGTCAACGTCGACGTCAACGTCAACGTCAACTCGACGTCAACGTCAACGTCAACTCGACGTCACACTCGAACAAATTACATAATTAGGTACGTCGTCGTAAGTAATTTTTAGTTTTTTGATCATATTTCACAAGTCGCCGATCACTAATTATTTTTTTATCAGATCATCTCTTATGATCAAACAAAAAAGAATTATCAAAATTGATTCACTATCTAGCTATCGCGTGACATCGGTACAAAAAAAACGCACGAATTGAGAACTTCCTCCTTTCTTTGCAGTCGGTTAAAAAGTGTTTTGCAAGATGTATTCATACTAATATTATAGAAGTACAAGTTTGAATGTCTGTTGCTATCACGTCGGAACAGTAGAATAGAAGTTGAAACTTAAAACACAGGTTACTCTGGATTAATAAAATATAAATGAGTTACTTTTTTCGCGAGTTTTTATTTATTAAATAAAAAGTGACGAGACGATCAAGACATGTGCCTGATGGTAAGCAACATGCCTGCCACATAACAGCACAGTGACACGCAGCTATTGGAACATTAAGAGCCCAAATCATTACCTAGCACTGCACTGCGACCGTCACCCAGAGATCTAAGATATTATATCTTTAAGCCCTGTAATATTTATTTATTTACCCGTTTTTACGGGAACAGGAAATACGCGTCTAAAACCTCAAGACGGCACTAGTAATGTATAAATTTCAATTCGATATAAAACGTGAAAGTAGTTCATTTCAAAGATCTTTCACAAAAGCCGTTCGAGCTCAACAGCCCCGTCAGTCGTATCACCGCGCCGCGTGCGCCGGCGCCGGCCCGCTGGAAACAAAGGAGGAATTACACGAGACAATGTGCAGCCGACACCGCTCGGGATCCATTTCACGCAGTAGAAACCCTTGATTGCCGGATTTTATCATTTCATTTTCGCTAAGAGTTAACTCATGCTTCCTACTATAGGTGGTTAAGACTTGTGAGACGTAACAAAAGGCTCCAATGCAACAACTACCTTATTCGTAAAGACTTCAGTCTTTCCCATCACTAATTAGATCACTAATTTCTTGTTAGGTTATAATTTTTTTAAGTTACAGCTAGTCTAGTCGGAAGAACGGCAACTGCCGATCCGGAGCTCCTGTTTCATCAGGCGCGAGTTCTGTTTGTCCTATCACTATACTATGCAAAAGAAACTTTTTTATATTTATTAGTTAAGTATGTACATAAGTAATTTTATTAGAAATTTAGTAATCTTTTAAAAATGATACAATAATGCAGTAACATCTGAAATTGCTTGTATCAATTATGAATCTTTTTTCGTATTTTAGGGTTCCGTATCCAAATGGCAAAATACGGAACCCTTATAGATTCGTCATGTCTGTCTGTCTGTCCGTCCGTATGTCACAACCACTTTTCTCCGAAACTATAAGAACTATACTATTGAAACTTGTGATTTGTGAACCGCATTAAGATTTTGATACAAATAATAAAAAAACAAAAATTTTTAGGGGTGTCCCTAAGGGGTGTACATAGAACTAAAACTCAAAAAAAAATCAAAAATGATATTGAGGTTTTTCTAAACTGAAAACTGAATAGTTTGCGTGAGGGAACTCTTCCAAAACTCTTCCAAAGTGGTAAAAAGTGTCCCTCCCCCCCCCCCTGTAACTTCTAAAATAAGAGAATGATCAAAAAAAAAAAGTGTATGATGTACATTACCATGTTAACTATCAACAAAAATTGGTTTGAATGATGTCTAGTACGTAGTTTTATTTTAATACGTCATAAATAGACTATTGTTAAAACACTGATTAAAGTAACAACGAAGTACAAGAACTTTTGTATTATGTTACTTGCTGCTACGGAAGCCTTCATGGGCGAGCCCGACTCACACTTGACCACTTTTACTTTATTAAACGTAGATACTCGTATATTACTGGGACTCACCGACTCCGTTTCGCTTAGTTGATTGTAGTCCTTTACTTGTATTTACCTGAAAACAAACAAAATAATATTATAGGAGGAAAACAACTAATTGAAGCATATTATTTATTGTGTGTGTTATTTTTTCATTTATTTCTTATTTTAATTTTTAAGTTTTTTACAATAAATATAAAAATATAGTATAAAAAACTTTAACTCTGTGTTATTTTTATTAAGGTCTTGAACATCGCCGAAAACTTGCTGGCTTATCGGTATTTTATCGGATACACTTCGGAGAGTGTGCAGCTGATCTGCACGATCTAATACCAGACAGACCTTGCCCTTTTTTCTATTGGATTTTTCGTAGCTCGAAAAAGGGATATTGTTTCATGGTAGATGTTCCAAAGACACGAGCGAAGAGATTTGACACTAATTTTGTGATAAGAACGTCTAGGCTGTGGAATACGTTGCCTGAGTGGGGTTTTCCCGATAGTTACAATCTTTATGTCTTCGAATCGATAATAAATCGGTTTCTTCTAGGTAAACACGCTCCATCGTAGACCGCATCGTCGCTTAACATCAGGCGAGATGACGGTCAAGTGTAAACCTATAAAAGCTTTAAAAAAATACACGAGATGGCTTCAACTTATAATTTATTATTATTTCGTTTGTTCGAAATGGTTATTTTTCTTACAATGACCAGTTTCTGATGGAAGCGATAAAAACATTTTTACTACATCCTTCACTACAACATTCTCCCATTTTATATCTGGCGGGAAGTGGCTGAATCGAGGCAACGTCAGCGTCGCTCAGCTGGTTTACAGCGGGAACGTGACACCCAGGTTTATAGTCACGTGACGGATACTGAGCACATCTGCTGAGTGAGGAATCAGCTGGAAGTTTTATGTTAATGGGCTTATCTAGAACCTTAACTATAACCATACAAGCTTCAATCAATTTACTGAGAGTATTAAGTAGATGGATAGATAGAACAATTGATAGAGTTGGATTCCCACCCAGTCCAAATATTCGTGTGATGAGTTCAAATATTTGTACTGTGTTTCTATGTATTATAGTTTATTCATACCATAAATTCATAAGAACACTGGGTAACGTCATTTACAAAAAGGCAAAGAATCTGTGTACATAATATGATAAAATAACAACGTCAAAAAGAATAAAGCAGCTGTAAAGGGGCCTAGTCAATATAATAAGTAATAAGTATGTATTTACAACTATATAGGTATTACAGTAGAACCTCGGTAACTCAAAGCTCGGTAACTTAAAAACCTCTATAACTTCAAAAATAATATGTTCCCTTCCCATCAGAGCCCCAAACCAAAACCCTTGATAACTTAAGACCTCTTTAACTTAAAATGTTTTTTGTTTCCCTTGGTCTTTAACCTAATGTAGTAGGTAGGTAGGTTCTAATGTATATCATCTGGTATAGTGATGGCAAACTCACAATAAAATTGCAAAAAAATTACATTGTTAA
Organism: Ectropis grisescens; assembly: GCA_017562165.1. Lineage (NCBI taxonomy): Eukaryota > Metazoa > Arthropoda > Insecta > Lepidoptera > Geometridae > Ectropis > Ectropis grisescens. Next base: position 417,001 of record CM029792.1, on the reverse strand, counting down.
TTACAATTGTAATAAATACATATGTTTTAATGTTTGACGCTTAGTTGTATGATACTTATTATCTTACAATAGAATGTTCAATTTAAACTTTAAAAATGTAAACTTTGTATGCCCTTTTTTTTCTAAAATTTACGTGTAAATTGTACATTTATCAATAAATAACTTTGACTTTGGCTTTTACATCTGGCCGCCATATTACAAGCTTCGCTTAGTTTGGCGTCCGATGGCGTTGTGCGTGAAATATCCACCAATATTTAAAAATAAACCACTTCCAGTCTGTGCATATTACTTACCATCAGTCACATGCCCTGTTTGAGTGGTTACTAAAATCTATGTAAAACTTAAGTAAAACAAAAACTTCTTAAGAAATAACCAAAATTTAGTAACAATTGAGTGTTGAATAAAATGGATTCATTTATCTAATATCTAAATCATTTTTTTTTATTGCGCCGTTACTAATTAATGTCACAGATTTCTAAATTTAGAAATCTAAAATTAGATTAGAGAAATAAAAAAAAAGATTTTGATCAATTATAGTTGTAGCTCACATTGTATTAACTAATGATTGCACTGAAACTTCTTTAAATATGATTTATATTTTGACGCCCCTTGTACCTATTAATGTGTCACAATGATTAATAATGTTCTAAATCTAAAAAATAAATCAAAACGAAATTTTCACCTTTTGTCATTGTTAAAGACTTAAATTTTTTGAACATGTGAAAATAAAACACAGCCTGAAACTGCACTATGCTCGTATCTGTAGTCTGTAAATCAACGCTCGTAAAATTCTTAATAAATGGCAATAGCATTGTTTTTTGGAATGTGAGAAATAAAAAAAAAGAAGTGTGGCACTCGGAGACTGCCGCGGTAAAGCTATTGCATGTTGCATGCATTTTTATCAACATAAGCAATAGGGATGTTAACAATTGTTCGGAATTGCTTTTATTTTAAAGAGTGACATTTGTTTACCATAAAAAATATCACGGGAAATCCGTTAAGTTGGCAACACTGCTAAGAGCATTTAGTCTGTAAAGCTAATACAAATAAGATTCAAAGTCGAATGACCGAGTGGGGAGGACGGCGTTACGGTCTTCCATCCCCCTTTCTTGTGAACATAAGAAAGAGATGCACAATCACTAAAATTCGGTCCCAAAGCGCGCGATAAAAGCTATGCGATAGCTTAACAGCTCAAGTTATTAAGTAAAACAAAATTCAAGAGATAATTTATTTTGTCGGAAAAATACAAAATCCGACTTCAATTTAAAATGAAATCGATACACTCGACCAAAAGATAAATGAGGGTAAGTTTTAGTTTTTTGTTAATATTTCAAAAAACCGCCACACCGACATCGATACAATTTATGTATAGCTATGTCCCTTTAAACTATGACATAGCAAACAAAAAAAGAGTCATCAAAATTAATTCTCAACTGGTGGAGCTATAGTATAATATTGTACGTACAAAAATACAATTGAATTGAGAACTTTTTCTTTGTTGACATCGATTAAAAACTCTCGTCTATGACCTTTTCTGTTATTTTTAAAAATAATCATTAAATTTAATAAATTTAATAAAGATAGAACATGGCTTTTATTTTCCATTAAACTCGTGCTACGTCGTTGTGGTTTGTGCTACACTGTAGTTATTGCTACGACGTAGAATGTGCTACGCGACAGTATAAGTGATTTGTAGCACTATTTGTGGTTTCGCATTCGCCTTGAATGAAATACTACATTGTCATAAACATTCCTTGAGAAGCGACACTGTTTCATTGTTGACGTTTTTAGCGAAATATGTTTGGTTTAACTTTTGGTATTACGAATGGCAAACTGTGAAAGCTTTTCGGTGCCTTAGTATATTCATAATGTAGCAGTTGTCCAGTTTATCAGATGTACCTAGTTCAATATAATCAGTATCCATTGTTATATATTATAAACAGATACCACAAGTAACCATTGTCCATTGTGTATAGTTAAGAGTATAAGCAACAGTCGTATTATAAAAGAACCGTCAGATAATAAACATTGAGGCTATGGAATCGATCGAGAGACGGGCCAAAAGCCTCATAGGTAAAAACACTCTAGTGCGAAAAAGACTTCAAAGTCTTGAACATCGCCGCAAAATTTGCTAGCTTATTTATCGGATACACTTCAGAGAGTGTGCAACTGGTCTGCATGATCTAATACCACCTTGTCCTTTCTTCAATCGGACTTTTCATAGCTTTAAAAATCGGCATCGTTTCATGGCTGATGTTCCAAAGAAACGAATGAGGTCTGACTCTACTTTTTGGGAAAATAACGTCTATGCTGTGGAATGTGTTATCTGAGTGAGGTTTTCCCGATGGTTATAATCTTGGTGTCTTCAAATCAAGAGTGAATCGATTTTGCAAGCAATTTGTGACTTTATTTCTTAGGACACCGTAGGATAATAAAAAATATACAAATATTTTTTTTATAAGTACATAATTTTAGGTAGAAATTCTCGCATCTACGTTTTTGTTATTATTTGTGCCGCAGTTTTTTTGTTATTTCTACAAAAACTGTATTATCATGTTGATACATTTTAGTGCAATAAATTGCAGCAAGTAATTGCGAGTTATTAACCAGAACATAACTTTAACTATTACGGTTGAACGCGTAATTAGAACGATTATTGCTGCTTAACTACATAATAACCACATAATTATAGTGCAGAAGGAGGAATGGAAAGGGGGGAGGGCTAATGGAAGGAAGGAAGGGGTGTAGGAAGTAAGTAGTTTGCAGGTATAAGGATTTGCAGGTAGTTTTAATAACGGATAAATGACCAGCCAGCGTTAAAAAAGTATGTTGCTTTGTATACGTAAATCAGTGTGAACTGAAATATTACTTAATTATCATATATGCATAAATTAGGGTGTTTGGTGCTTAGTCACATTGGATCGGCTAAACCGATTGAATTGAAAATTGAAACACTCAGAATATAGTAATAACACAGGCTACTTTTTATAATCACGGGAAAACACAGGAGCGGGAGCGGGAGAGGAAAACCGCATCGTCGCTTAACATCAGGCGAGATGGCGGTCAAGTGTAAACCTATTAAAGTTAAAAAAAAAAAAAAAAAAAAAACTGCATAGCGATGCTAGTACTCATATTGTTGTAAATGTATTTATGATAATGATTACATTATGTGGGGCTTAATCACGATTTAATCATTGTTTAAGCATAAAATGTTCATATCGCGAAAGCAATATAATTTAGTAGTGGTTGGACTCTTGGCAGAGTCCGCCTGGGGAAGTACCACACCTTTGCCAGTTATTCTACCGCCAAGCAGTAATGTGTCAACATTACTGTGTTCCGGTTTGAAGGGCAATGTTTCCAGAGAAATTACAGGGCTTAGAGATATAAGATCTTAGATCTCTGGGTGACGAGCGCAGTGCAGTGCTAGGTAATGATTTGGACTCTTCATGTTCCAATAGCTGCGTGTCACTGTGCTGTTATGTGTCAGGCATGTTGCTTACCATCAGGCACATGTCCTGATCGTCTCGTCACTCTTTATTTAAAAAAAAAAGCAATATGCATTATGATACATAAAATGATATATGTATATGAGCTATCTCTATATATAAAAACGTTATGTTGGTTAATGTACGCTTCAAAAACTCAAAAAGTTCTGCACCGATCGAGCTGAAATTTGACAATGATATATAATATGCATCAAGGACTGTTTTTATCTAATTTCTGCATCACAATGTGCCACAGCGAAGCAGAGAACAGCTAGTTAAATATAAAATACCAATACCCAGACGCGTAACAAATATCCATACTCACATCTCAATTATATATAGGCCAAAAACACTAGAGATTATTCTGATGTTGTCTTGAAGCCTGAATAATAATACTCATAAATTGAGCCAAATAATCAGCATTTTCATCACATCGCTTCCACCAAACAATCGGTAAAGAAACTACACACAGTTTAATCGATACAACTAATGTATACCTAATTGAGCTCATAACTCAATCGCACAGTAGGGATGCCACTCAGACTAGCAATTACGGAATAATCGAATGACGGCTCGCGCTGAGGCCGGGTCTGCAGATATCGTGGGACAGGCTTGAGCCGGGAGTTATTGAACTGGTCTTATCATTAGCTTGTAGTTGTCAAGCGGTGCGGGCGACCGAAGGGTTGGCTATTTAGAGCATAGACAAACATATAGGTAAATATTGCATTCATAAAACACCAAATCGTAATAATTTGTTAGTTATAACAGTATTTACATTTAAAATAGGTAATGATTTGGACTCTTCTTGTTCCAATAGCTGCGTGGCAACGTTCTGCTATGTGGCAGACATTTTGCTTACCATCAGGCACATGTCCTGCACGTCTCGTCATTATTTATTAAAAAAAAATAGAGACAGGTGATGGCTTTATTCCTAATGGTGATCTACAGGATAGTCTCTTTTTAATCTATTACAAATATCTGTCTGAAATGAAATTAGTAATAAATTCTGGAACATGCTCAAAGTTAAAAAGTAGCCTCTGCATTCCAGATGTAGTTAGTTTATTTTATCTCAAAATTTTTGCTTGAGTTTGTAAGTTGACGTGATTGAGTATCAAACATCTAAACAGCCAAATTTTCACATTAAGTGCGATATGGTTAATGAAGTAATAATAAATAATAATTAATAAAATTATTACAGTCTAGAATAAAGTATCGTTTCAAAAACAAAATAATATACTAAAACATTATTTTTGTAATAATAGAGGTAGATTATACTACCAATATCTACGAGTACCAAGCAAGACAACGGTATCGATACGTAGACTATCCCAAAAAGAAAGGAAACCATATTCTAAATTATACGCAGACGAAGTCACAAGTATCTCTAGCTTCCTAGAACAAATTTTGCAAATATTGTTTTTAAGTTTATGCAATTTTAACACGTATTATTTGCAACAAATACTTAATCAATCAGCTTTGAGAACATTTAATAATAATAAGGATAAATAATGTAAATAAAAAGTTTGCATAGTTTAGGAGTAGCGAGTATTATGTAAAGAATGTTCATCAATGTTTAATACAAAATTTCCGGCCTGTTCCTGTTCTACTTTATACTAGTTTCTGTTGGTCGCGGCAGCCATTAATCATCTGGTAATTAGAGCGATAATCGCGCTCATCTTAATTAACTGCCGCCCGATAGTGACAGTGGGATGCCGAGCTCACTGCGCTATCTCTATCTCGCTATCACTATCTATCTCTGACGTATCGTACTAGTAGCGACCAAACAGTTTACATATACCACGTATAGAGTTAGATTTTCCGTACGGTTCCTTTGTGTTAATCATAAGCAGATGACGTCCATCTTTCTATGGCAACAGAGTGATGTGCCGCGAGAAAAGTATCACACTTCTACAAAAGCGACCAGGCAAGAAAGATGCTACCCGTGCTTTCGGCGTAAAGCGTGTGTGCCAACTCTATACCCACTCCCCACTGAATTCCACAACAACACAACACAATATGTGCTCGTTCACTGTATCTCTTATCACTTGTACCCTTTCTTGTGTTTTTGTTAATGTCTTTCGTTTTAGGCACAATAAACGTTTTTTATTTTAATTTTTGTAATTTATTTTCAGTATAATATGTAAGCTCTTTGGTAGCGACACTAGCGTCATTACTCCAGTAAATAAATAAATATATAAATATTGGTGGACAATTCACACACACAACACCATCTGACCCCAAACTAAGCAAAGCTTGTAGCCGTCATGTATTGGTTAAATTTATAAATCCTACTAATATTTTAAACTAATAGCGATCCGCGGTTTCACTCGTGCAGTCCCCGCGCCCGTACTTTCCCGTAAAAACACGTAGCCTATATGTTAATATAAACACGAAAGTTTGCAAGTATGGATGGATGTTTGTAATTCTCTCACGTGAAAACTACTAACGAGATTTGGATGAAATTTGGTCCACAGATAGATTATTGTCTGATAATTGTTTGGAATTTCGTTTTTTTTTTTCCTGGGAAAACAATGGGATCAGGAACTACGCAGGTAAAATCGCGGGCGGCAACTAGTACAACGAGTATATGTAAATGTTGGATTGTCAAGTTAGGAGAACGGAAAATAATGCGTGTAATGCCCCAACAGTACGAATATGTATGTGGATACAATAATGATTACAATATGTGCAACAGTTATAACTTTTGTTAAAATAACAGTTTTTGATCTAAAAAGTGAATAATTTTTCTTTTAGCAAAAAGTTATAAATTCCAATAAATATTTTTTTTCAATACACGGACAAGCCGCTAGTAAATAACTACCACCAAAAGTAGAACGTAGAGTAGACCACAAAGAGTAGTGAATAAAAGAAAACCATAATCGACAATAATTCACTTTACATTATAATATTGAGTTTCTCGAGCCCCGTCTCAGGCATTCCCACTGAAAGGGTTCAGCGCCGCCCTCGCTTAGAACCATAAAGAAACAAACAAATACTTAGCTTCAAGTTCTATTGTTGAGACGTTTTGTTGTAATCAAGTTATTTTTTGTTTTGTGGTGGAATTATTTATTGAGTGTTTGGACTTTTTGCTGATAAGATCCAGATCGATATTTCGTGGCGAAATCTTTACTGTTAGGCCACTGTGTAAATTTAATTAATTAATTTATTAAAAAAAATCCTGAAAATATCAAGTAACAATAATCATTAATATAAAAAACAAATATGTGGAACAACCCACGGATGGAATAAGCCGAACTTGATCAAAACAATGTTAAATGTCTCAAAAATTTCTACATTTAAGCAATAAATTGAAATCGTACAAAATTTATCAATTTTATTTACAAATTTATACGCCTGCCGATCCGAAAACCTCGTGTTCTAATCCCACACGCACCACTGTTTTTTCGAAGTCATGTGCGTAATGCCGCTAACTTAAAACGGCGAAGGAAAAAATCGTGGGAAATCCGCCATGTACCTAGAACCTTTCGAAGTCATGTGTCATCCGTCAATCCGCACTGCGCCAGCGTGGTGGATTATAGCCTTAACTCTCTCCTTGCGAGAGAAGGCCCAAGATCCAGCATTGGGAACATTTATTGGGCTGTTGATGATACGTGAGATTCACAATATAGTTAATAAATACAAATAACATCAAATAAAGTTGAAGGAATACTTTCTGCACCATGCATGTATATTTCCATGTGTAAATGGACAAATTTATTATCTTTACTAGTTTATAAGTTAAAAGCAAACGCAAACATTTTGATGAAAAATTTCAATACAATAATGTAAATATGATAAAATTTGAATTTATTTGCATCTTCCAAACATATATTTAAATTTATTCAAAGAAGTTTCTAATCAGCTTTCAAGGATAGGTTTAGTTTTTCATTTTCCTTTCTCATTCCGAGACAGACTCGCGAATAAATATAAGTCAAAATAATTTCCCAGCCGCCCTATTTGTAGTTTTCCATTCGTTTATTTGAAATATTGCAGAGGCCATTGTTGCAAATGTCACGCTCCAAATATGTCTTTTGATAAAGGTCACGTGGGTTTTTTGTATAAAAGATTACTTTTTTATTTGGAAGAGTAGGAGATTATTTCCACCGGTGACGTCAGCTGCGGCTTCGTTGAATGATGGTCGATACGAGGCGAGCAAGTCGATCAGTTATTGGTCGTTCTTCCTTAGTATCTTAGTAGTCAGAGAGCTATGTAGAAAATCACAGATTTTTTTGGAGAAGCCTTACTTTCTTCTCATTCGACATTATAGAGCAGGCAATCAAATGAGGCTTTTTGACATGACATAATATGAGTGTTGATCACGACTCGCCTGATGGAGAGCCATAATGTATCCCTGCTCGAAGTAATTTTCGATTTTTTTTTTTATTACAATGTTTTCCTCTATGCCCTGTAATTTCTCTGAAAAATAGGCCTTTAAACAAGAGCATGGTAATATTTGCACATTTGCTGGTGAGTATATCAACTACTGGTACAGATGTGATACTTACCCAGGCGGACTCTGGAAAAAGTCTTACTACTACAACTATTCAACGTTTCAACACGTATTCTCGTTTATGTCGCAAAAAAAGTTTTTTGTCTCTCTACATTGAAATCTATCTATCATTTGCACAACCCTTAGTTTGTTGAAACACAAACTGAAATAAAAAGTTTCTTCACAAAACCACTCCACATTTCAAACATAAAACCGCACGTTTTAAAAGAACAGATAAAAATAAAACAAAGATTTTTATTCCTCTCATTTTGTAACTTTAAAACAAACTGTAAATTACGCTCACGAGAACATACTCGCGTTGAAAATGACAAAAATGTTAATAAACGTGAAAATAAATTCAGTAGAAGCAAGAAACTAATAGAAACGAAATGAACATACGAAATAATAGAAGCAAAATACGACAATAATGGATCCAGCGCGGGAATATCAGGAGATCTCGAAAAATGCGGCGCAAAGTGAAAAGTATGCATTTTATCGGACTTTTCTCTGGAACTTAAAGTTTGCTATGTCCGTTGCGATGGTGGCTGTGAGGGTAGGGACGGGTTACAAAGACGGAGCGGTTAGCGGTTTAAAATTATTGGTATGTTGTTTTGAAAGTCACTCCGCCATTAATTCATTTATTTGTGATAGATTTCTGAAAACGCCAATAACCGAAAATCATTTTCATGAAATACATACATGAAATAACGATGCTTTTTAATTTCTAAAGTTTACCTATACCTTACGTCACCGATAAGGTTAAGGATAAGGAGATGCTGTTAATGGAGTATTCTATTATTAAGACTGTGTATAATCCCTCCCGTATCCAAGTTGTCGAGACATATGAGAACGTTGAAAGACGTCATTCCGTTTCAGATTCCAATTCTGTACGAAGTGGACTACAGCTGTGGTAGTTCCTTAGATCCCTGCGCCTTTTCAGTCCAAAGGTCAGTAAGCAGTAGACCACCTCAAACGACCACCAATTGTTCACCAATATTTACTAAGACGGTTTTATTACACTAAATATAGCGTAACTAAGTGCCCTGCATATTTAGACAGAATGAAATCATTTGAAGCGAGTTGAATTGTACTATATTATTAGCTAGCTTCACGCTCCCGCTTGTCGCTCCGCCTGTGAGCCTGCCACCGCCCGCTCCCAGTATTGGCTCAGCGCGCCTCTCAGCATCGCATCTCTTGAAATAAACCGATTCTCTGGGATTCCCTCGACATTCTTTTGTTGACATGAAAATGTCGCGTTTTTTACATTTTGTCTGCAAAGATACTTACAAGCTTAAATAAGAGCTTAGTGTATACTCGTTACAAATAGAGCTTGGAAGAATAAGTGCTTATTATGGATGACAAAGTACGAGTATATACTAGTATTTACGCCTTTAGTAAACCGCTTTTTTATTACGAAGGGAGAATGTAATTACGGACACAAATAGCTTCAAGGGAAGCCATTAGTTATGACTTCTTGTCACAGAAACGGTCTATTTACTAACAAAAAATATGAATTTAATTTCATACATTTACTACCGGTCCACCCCGAAATAAATGTAGTGAAGGATTGTAAATGTAGAAAAATATGGTAAATATAGTGAAATATAGCAAATGTAGTAGCAAAATGTGCTCGTGGTACATAATTTATAGGCTATAATACTCAGGGATTACGTGCATAATCAACGGTGAAAGAATCTTTGAAATAGGTCTCTTAGTTTCTGAGATTAGCGCGTTCAAACTAAAAAACCCTTTAACTTTTTATTACTTCAATAGCTCTAAAGTTGAGGTAATACGGACGCAATTAAAACAATTGCGTTGTACTTGTATGTTTTGCAAGTAAAACAAAAACGATTTACGCATCCATGATCCCTAATGCACCTAAAAAATAGCTCATAATAATCAGGATACAGCACCAAGTTTGATGAGAAATTACTCAAGACATTTTCTGTTAATGTCCGTGTCAAACAAAAAAATAGATTCACTCGTTCGTGAAGGAGCTATGATGCTACAAAAAGACACACACACACAAAAGAGACACGTTCGATTACCAACATATTCATGTTTGAAACCCCAGAAATCCTGGGGTATGCTGCAATGGTATGAAATCAAACTTGCCAAGTTGGCCAACATGAGCATTGATCATGCTTTCGTAATCCTCCACTACATCTAAAGTGGACACAAGTAGCGTCAGCAACATAAGACATAAAAAAACTAATTAGAGTATAAATTAAAAGCTAGTTAATATATCAAACGTCATATCCGTTCGATAATAATTGTACAACTAGAAAATTGGTAGGAAAATTATGCATTAAATTACTTTTAATTTACTTAATAACACTTCACGTGCTAACGTTACCCTCGTGGGTAACGCTTAAGTGCTTATAGAATATTTTTCACCCCATTTAGTGCTGAATTTATAGACTTTTATGCCAGGGAGTGGCAAAAATGTTTACAAATAAAACTTTGACAACAAAACACTAAATCTACATGTAAATTACTGTTGGTTTTAGTGAGCAGCGTTGGTGGCGTAGTGGTGAAAACATGTGGTTCACGATAGGGATTGTGTGTTCGAATCTCGCCTGCACCTGTGATTATATAAACTAGTTGACATCATTATTATAATTTTTTAATTAATTTATGTATTACACGTACTAGCAGTGCCTCGCGGTTTTACTCGCGTAGTTACAGGAACTCCGCAGGTAGCCTATGTATTCTTCCAAACTAAAATCTATCAGTGTTCCAAATTTCAAGCCGATCCGTTTATACGTTACGACGTGATTGAGCAACAAACATTGAAACATTTGCATTGATAATATTAGCAAGATAGCAGGATAGTAGGATTGACATTAAGTAAGATTGCAACGAATGTTTACCACTTTACTGTGCAAAGATATCCCGAACTTAGTTTTATATTTTGTGTGCGTGCTAATAATTACTGACAGACATGTCAATTGGCTTTGTAAACTAAATGATTATAATTAAATTATTCAAGTTCTGATGAATAAAATTGTGAATAATACTAACTTTAACGGTGAAAACAAAATATGTTCCAGGAAATCACAGGCGTCATCCGCTAACCCGCGCCATCTCGCAGTTACCCAGCTTGGTGGACCATGTCCTTCACACTCTCTTTGTGAATTAAATTCCCACAACCCAGCAGTGGGAAAATAAAATGCTTATGCTTGTGTTAGTGTAATGATTTCATTATCTTTGACTGGCCTCGTGGCTTAGCGGGTAGTAACACTGCCTGCGAACCCGAAGGTCGTGGGGTCTATTCGCACCCAGTGCAAATATTTGTGTGATGAATTCAAATATTTGCACTGTGTCTGGGTGTATTCTATGTACAAAAAGTATGTATTTATAACTATATACGTATTCTATCAGCTATCTGGCTTCCATAGTACAAGCTTCGCTTACGAGTTTGGGGTCAGATGGTATTGTGTGAATTGTCCACCAATATTTATCTTTATTTATTATCTGTCACTAAACTGCTGAAGGAACACTTTCCGCGTCACTCGTCTCTAAAGTATTACCTATTTAGGTAGATAGGCATATGTAGACTCTTCGCTCATCGCTCAGCTCAGTTTTTTTTGTATTTCTGTTTTGAATTCATCTAGTCTCAGCGCGTTTAACTACACATGTACCGATTTTCGGTCACAACGCCAGAACTCGTCTACCCAAGTTTCAAAGCGACATTGTTACATCTCAAAGACGAGTATGAAATGGTTTTACTCACATTTTGTAATAAAAACGTCATAAATTTCGATAAGGACGTTTAAAATGGGTTTATACAGCATACACCTCTCCGGACTTCCAAAATGTTGTCAGTATTTCAGATGTTGCAAGTGTTCATAAGCAATAGCTAACGATTACTATCAGTCAGAGAGTAGGCTTTTGCAACACATTCAATAGGGAATATGCATGTAGTTTAAATTGGCTTGATCTTTTTTTCGTAGAATCCTTAATGTCCCGCCATTATGCCAAAACAATTATTTTATTATTTAGTTAGTTATTAATTATGAAAAATATTATTTAAAAAGTGCAAAATAGGCGCGGGAATTTAAAGTTTGCGAAATGCATCACTATCTGTGGAAACCAAATGTAACGTCACATGGCATGTTTTCTGCTTTAACGGTGTCGATATTCGTACTGAGCTAGTAGTGTTAGAGAGAAAAGTCGTGTTCTCCATCGTTTGATTAGCTAGCACAACTCAAAAATCGGTACAAAATAACTGCAACACTCGTAGTAAACAAACACTGGTCGTGGCCTGTGACGTCATGCAGGCGCGGCATGCAGGAAAAATGGCGGCGTTTAAACTGGACAAATTATATCGATATATTAAATATTATTTTAAAAATCAATTTGTACATTTACAAGAGTATTTATATTTTTTATTGTGTTATAATAATGTAAAAAGTGAATTAAAAATGTAAAAAAAATGCATGCATATTCCCTATTAAAAAAAAATTAAGAGAGACGAAACGAGCAATGCTTATGGCTGATGGTAACCAACATGCCTACCACATAACAGCACAGTGACATGCAGCTATTGGAACTTGAAGATTCAAAATCATTACCTAGCACTGCATTGCGCTCGTCACCCAGAAATTTAAGATATTATGTCTCTAAGCCCTGTAATTTCTCTGGAAACATTTCCCCTTCAAACCAGGACACAGTAATGTTTGCTGTATAATACGTTGCCTAAGTGGGTATTCTTCAAGTCGGGAGTGAATAATTTTTTTCTACGTTTTACGTTGTACGTAGACGTGTTTCATCGTAGACTACATCGTACATGCACAGTGTGTCTAAAATAAACTTATAATCGATGAAAAAAACACTGTAACATATATAATTATTTACTAGTGCTAAAAACAAACTAACACAATAGGGATGTTAACACTAATCACAAATTAATGTTTAATGTTGATTTTATGATAGTTTGTATTAATATAATATCGAAAAACACATTATTACAATTTAATATTACGTAATAAATTTATTATAAATGATTTTAAATGCTATATTTTTAATCTGTTGTCACGTGACTGGAAACACCAATATGAATTATTACGTCACTAGTCGCAAAACAAGCTATCGAAAACTGACTAAACTGTTTAATTTTTTGAATTATTATTATAGTTTGCGATCTTAGCAACGACAAACAGTTTTGATTGTTTGTATTCAAGTAATGATAAGCACAACACATAAACTGGACATACAGTCATGAATCGCGACCAATGTTTTGCGACTAGTGACGTCATGTCAGTTGTTAGTGTTTTAGCGGCAAAATTCAAAATTAGTCATCGAAAACAAAAAGATTTTGAAATAAAATGTTATTTATTACGGTAAACATGCGTCAATCTTCAAAATAAAAGCAGTTCCGCAAAATTGTTAACATCCCTTTTGGAATTGGATAACTGGGACCAAAATATACCGTTGTAAGTCCATCAGGTAGAGAATACGTATAAATATGGGATTCGTAATTTAATATTGACAAAGAAATAAATTATCAGACTTGCAGATTGAGAGGGTGGTAACAACACGCTTTCACAAAAATCGTATATAATAATATTAATATATGTACTCGTTTACGGAACGTCACACGAAACTTCTATAGTCCAAGATCGTCGGCAGTTTTGCTTAACAGACGTTTTAAAACACCGAGTTTTAAAGCGTCTGTTAAGCAAAACGGCCGACGGAAAGTGTTTGGTAGTATTGGGGCCTTATTTTTAAAGATATTGCCTAACTATACTAATATTATAAAGCTGAAGAGTTTGTTTGGTTGAACGCTAGGATCTCGGGAAGTACTGGTCCGAATTGAAAGACCCTCTTTCTATTAGATAGTCCATTTATCGAGGAAGGCTATAGGCTATAGAACATAACGATACTTTTAATAAAAGCAGAGCATGAATCAAGAATGTAACAAAAACGGGAAAAAATATTTTTTTTTGAGAGTTTTCGTAGCGTGTTTTGACATGACAGCATGTGTCTAAGATTACGTCAACTTCAACTACCAATTTTTATTTTGGCTTCCATTCGGTAATGTCACCGTAATTTCGCCAATGTCCAAGATTGCGTCATTGAATATAAACCTTTGCTAATCAAATTTGTTTCTAATTCTGATTTGATACGACTAATTTCCGACAGGTGGCGTAGCCGGTAGCTGAAGAGGTTTTTTGTTTGAGAACGATATTTTCAGGAATGACTGAACCGATTTCAGTCATTCTTTCACCGTTAGATATGTACGGGATCCCGATGAGTGCTATATAATGTACCTATATAAATGAGCGCTATGTAATGTATCTTCTGAGCCCCATATCTCAAAATTGTCCGTCTAAGCAAGTTAGCGGGTAAGCATGTGTTCTTAGCACGTACTAACTCTACTCAATCGTCCACATTTCGTTCATCTGAAAATAAGTGACGTCAGGCGGCCCTGGGATCTTACTCTACTAAGGATTATAACTTCGTCAGTTTTCGTTAAAGCTAAAGAATAAAAGCGTATACTATATTTTAAGTAATCGAACTGACAAACTAATTAGTTTTTTAAGTCACCATGCTTATTGAAAAGATAGTAATCGGGAACTTTCAAAAGAAATTGCGATGATGGCGCCTCAACTATTGCCAAACAGTAATAGGATTTCGTTTATGTGCTCCATAGAACCTCACTGTTATGGGGGTATATGTTTCTATGTACATTTTATTCATAGCCCATTCCACGTTAACACCGCTCCCGCTCACCCCATAACCCTTTCTGGAATTACCAATTATTTTACACAACACCCTCAACAGCCCTTATAATCTTAAACAAAGAGATTGCTAATCTATCCTTTCCGTAATCTTAGCAAGAATATCGTAATCAAAATGGTAGTTTGAACTACTTTCTATTACACATACTCGTGGATATAATACGGGATTATTTAATCCCAAAAATAAAAATTGTAATAAACACATGTGAATAATAAATAATAACCCAGATGGGTTGCATTTTATCTCCCCAAAGCCGAAATCATTTAAATAAAATATACAGATCCGTTTGTAATTAAGGGTCATCTAGATTATTGCCAGTATTTCTACTGTCAAGCAGTAATGCGCAAACATTACTGTGTTCCAGTTTGAAGGGCAATGTTTCCATAAAAATTACAGGGCTTGGAGATATAACGTCTTAGGTCTTTGGGTGACGAGCGCAGTGCATTGATAGGTCATGATTGAGACTCTTCATGTTCCAATAGCTGCGTGTCACTGTGCTGTTATGTGGCAGGCATGTTGCTTACCGTCAGGCACATGTCTTGCTCGTCTCGTCACTTTTTAAAAAAAAAAAATTAAATTATAGGCTATTTTACATAGTGAGAAAACCAGAAAGAGAACTAACTAACTATACGGGTTAAATCACGGGGTGCTACATAGTTTAATAATTTTACTTTTTAAAATACCAGTAGATTCGAACCCAATACCCCTAGATGGAAGTCCAGTATTCCAGATGCTGAGCAGTAAACACTAAAAGCACACTACTACATTGATTGCGTCAGTAATAAGCTCGTTACCAACACAGTTCCCAACGAGCCGATGTAGCCAACTCTACGGAATTGTACTGGTGTTGCCAGCATTATGTAGATGTATAGGCGAGTCGTGCCAAAAGCTTTTTGTCTGAGTTGTTCGTGGCCGCAAACTCTCCTTATGAACTGAAGTACATTGACCTTTATAGCTTACATCATAGTTTTTAGTTCATTAACTTTTATATAAGTTGAGACTAGATTCTTACTAGCATAAATAATCTATATGTCGTAATCAAATCAAAATCGAGTCGCAATCGAATCTCAACAGAGTTGCTATCTAGTAGTGTCTGGAACGCTAGTGCCACCTGGTGGCGCTCGATGGAGTTAGTGGCGCGCGCGCTGTCGAATGGACGGATCGTTTGAGTCAGTTCTCTCTTGGCTTTCGACGCGTGCGGTCGGCACTGAACCATCGCGCGTTCTACGATACGTCCTTCGCTATAAACCCAGCTTCGTTACCTGGTGCTTTATAAATTAGATTGTGATAGCGAGTTTTCATCCAACACTACCCGCCGCTACGCCCACAGCAGAAGGATGCGATCAATGATGATGCTGGCGAGACTATGTTCGCCGACATAATTATACTAAAAGTCACAAAGTTACAGCTGGTCTAGTCGGGAGAACGGCGCCTGGCGATCCGGAGCCCCCGGGTTCGAATCCCACCACGCGCATCACTGTATTTTCGAAGTCATGTTCGTAATGCCGCTAACTTAAAAACGGTGAAGGAAAACATCACGAGGATACCGACATGTACCTAGAATCTTTCGAGGTCATGTGTCATCCACCAAACCGCACTGGGGAAGCGTGGTGGATTATGGCCTTAACTCTCTCCTAGCGAGAGAAGGCCCCGAGTCCCAGCAGTGGGAACATTTAGTGGGCTGCTTATGTATGTAAAAGCCACAAGAAACAGAAAGATAACAAGTTGAAATTAAAACAAGGATATTTTTATTCGTGACCTTATCACTTGGAGCGATCTCCACTAAGCAACCAAGCTAGAAGTTCTAAAAAAATATTGACATTTTAACACACAACCATCTACGAGTAGTCCCAATAAATAATCAAAACAAGAACAAAATTAAAAAATTTTGATTAACCCCCGACTACCTCAGATTTGTTATCTGTACAACATTCTACTAGTCAAGCCCTTTCATTTGATACCCATATTAAGGGAGTTGTGAAAATAGACATGTATTTCGCTATTTTGTGGAAGCGGCCATCTTGATTTGAATTTTTTTTATAGTGTATTGTATTCTACTAGTCAATCCCTTTCATTTGATACCCATATTGAAGCAGGTTGTGAAGAAATATTTTGTCCGCCATTTTGTGGCGGCGGTCTTCTTGAATCGGTATTAACCAAACATAGCTAAGAACATCCGCACGGATATTAACCTTCAAATAAAAAAACCGCATCGAAATCGGCTCATCCGTTTGAGCTCTACGGTGCCACAGACAGACACACACACAGATATACACACACACAGCCAGACAGACAGACATCGACGTCAAACTTATAACACCCCTTTTTTTGGTCGGGGGTTCAAAATCCGCATTGATCACGCGAATGTGTGTCTACGGGAATAGAACCCACGATCTACGGCTCAGTGAGCATACCGACTAATGTCGTAGATAGATAGTAAGTTACTGATTGGTATTATTTAATACTATCTTTCCCTTTTTTCTCTCGAACTGCTTTTGTATCTCGATGAAGCGATGTTTCATGGTTGATTTTCCAAAGCCTCGACCAAAGAATTTGACTGCATTTTCGTAATAAGAATATCTAAGCTATAGAATGGTTGGTTTAGATATTCCTTGATAGGTAGTTCTCAGGGCCCTTCGAGTAGCGAGCTTCAAGGTAAGCACGTTGTTTTGTAGACCGCATCGTCGCTAACGTCAAGCGAGAGAGCGTTCTAGTATCGAAAAGAAATGATGTCTTTTGTTTTTAGCTTTTATAGGATGTTGCCCGGTTTACATTATTCCAGTCCAGCGATCGAATCCAGCGCTAGATTGCTTACTGGAACAATGTAAACCGGCACTGGAAAGCTATGAATCCAGTTAGCATTCTAGTCTGCCGGCTTACATTTTTCCAGTACTGGAATAATATAAACCGGGCCTTACACTTGATCTCGCCTGATGTTAAGCGACGCAATCTACGACTACTATTAGATAAAAAAACAACTCACTTTTGACTTCAAAACACTAAGATTGTAACCATTGAAAACACCCTCTCAGGTAACGTATTCCAGAACCTAGACGTTCTTATCTTCTTATAAGAAAAGTCCTCGTAGAGTCAAACGTCTTCGTTCGAGGCTTTGTCTAAGCTTGGGCAAGGAACCCTAAAAAGGTTTCTTGAAAGGAAATAGATTTCTTTTTCTCGTTTAATATCGAGATCGGAGCTCGCACTAGATTACTTCCCGAATTCCGGACGGAAGTAGGAATCAGAAATGAAACGTCGGTTTATGGGCTTAGTTCCGACTTCCGGGTAACTGCGGGTTACGGTACCTACTTCCGCCGAATCATTGTTGGGTTCAGTAAAACGCAGTTTACACGGGCAATAACTTCTTGCAATTTATTGCAGATGTTTGAAATGAGTAAAGGGTTCCAAAGATGTTAGCAACCTGCAACAACCTATACGAATGTGGCTACTACTAATTATTATTAATTTGAAAGTATGGATACGACTGCCCTAGTGGCTTAGTTGGTAGTAGCTGTGCCTGCGAAGCCGAGGGTCGTGGGGTTCGATCCCCACCCAGTGCAAATATTTGTGTGATGAATTCAAATGTTTGCACTGTGTCTGGGTGTTTTCTATGTATAATAAGTATGTATTTAAAACTATATAAGTATTGTATCAGCTATCTGGCTGCCATCACACAAGCTTTGCTTAGTTTGGGGTCAGATGGTGTTGTGTGTGAATTGTCCACCAATATTTATATTTATTTATATCTCTTGCGCAATCATATCAGACCGTCGGAACTGATAGAATATACATTTGGAAAACTCACATTCACTCATATTCACTCTACTCATCCAAACAAACACACACAACACACACACGCGCACACCCTTAGACACAAAAGTGCGGACGCTAAATATACATTTTTAAAATTTAACAATATCCTTAGTTTTATCCCGATAGAACATTGCGAACAAAATTATCGTCTTTATTAGTTTTTGTCTATCTTGTTTTGTTTTTTATAGATTACCCCAATGTAACTGATAAGGTACCCACGACACGGGCCCAGAGCCTAGTGTAGGGCCATTGCATAACTCCATAGATGTAATCTGTTTTTGTACAAATAAAGTGTATGTTTGTGTTTGTTGTTATTTCTGTGACTAGCAGTCCGTCTCGACTTTGTCCGTAGTACACATGTTTGTAGCTTATAGCGATTTAAAAAAAATCGTTCACCGTATGAGTGAGTGCTATCTCCACGTATACATCAAACATGAACAAATTATTGAAATCGGTCTAGTATTCGTAGTTCCTGAGATAAACGCGTTTAAACAAGTAAACTCTTCAGCTTTATACTCGTAATAGCGGTATAGATAAAATACAAGCTATAAATTGAAAAAAATACGGGAACGGGATATTGCGGGTAAAAATGCGCACAAATGCTGGTACTATTTTTTTTTTTAAATAATGAGTGACGAGACGATCAGGACATGTGCCTGATGGTAAGCAACATGCCTGACACATAACAGCACAGTGACACGCAGCTATTGGAACATGAAGAGTCCAAATCATTACCTAGCACTGCACTGCGCTCGTCACCCAGAGATCTAAGATGTTATATTTCTAAGCCCTGTAATTTCTCTGGAAACATTTCCCTTCAAACCGGAACACAGTAATGTTTGCACAATACTGCTTGGCGGTAGAATAACTAGCAAAGGTGTGGTACTTCCCCAGGCGGACTCTGCCAAGAGTCCTACCACTACTAAAAAATTCACTACTATTATTAAACTGAATAGTTCGTTTATTTCACTGCACTAATCTAACTGTTGCTCAAATTTCAAAAATCCTTTTGGCATCTGATAGTTAAACAGATTCAACCACAGAGCACAGCTAGTCAACCCATTTACATCATTATAACTTACTTACCTGTTTGATTTTTTACAAAATGGGACACCACGTATCGCTTCGGAATGTTCTTTGACAAATAAATGTTATTTAATGCTGGTGTAAGTAGGTGTTTTTTGATCCGACCAAAAATAGAGAAATTCTAGTAACTCCAAGTTGCTACAAGGTACTCCAAAGTACTCCAAGTAACTTGGAGTTACTAGAATTCCACTATTTTTGAGTACTTTTTGATAGAGATACAATCTCTTATCCCCACATGGTTTTCTAGTAGTGATCGCACCAACCAATAAAGCCGTACAATTAAAATGCTTCGCGAATAATTTAGATGTAAACTATATTCCATGTTTTGTAGACTCTTGATGCGTCGTTTTGTTTTTACATTGTACCTTCTTTTAGATATCGCCTGGTTTTATTGTCACTTATTCTGGCTCTAAAACGATCTGTGGTTGTAAGCGTCGCCGTGGCGGTCGTATCACAAAAGCTGAATAAACTCAATCCTTATTTCTCAAGCTCAATTTTATTCGGTACTAACGTCACTAAAGCATAAAATATTTTTTTGTTAGAGTGACGAGACGAGCTGGTCATTGTACCTGATAGTAAGCAACATGCCAGCCCATAATATCACAGTTACACGCAGCTGTTGAAACATGGTAACAATGGTAATTGTTAATTTAGTTTAACAATATTGCAAATTTGAATTATAACTTGTAAAGAAATGTTATACAAGAACAAAATTAAAAATTTTGGTTAACCCCCGACTACCTCGGATCTTGGATCATCTGTATCACGTTCTACTAGTCAAGCCCTTTCATTTGATACCCATGTTAAGGGAGTTGTGAAAAAAGAAGTGTATTTCGCCATTTTGTGGCAGCGGCCATCTTGGATTTGAAATTTGTTGCAATGTATAGTATTCTACTAGTCAAGCTCTTTCATTTGATACCCATATTGAGGTAGTAGTGAAAAAATACTACAATTCGGCATTTTGTGGTGGCGGCCATCTTGGATTTGAAATTTGTTGTAATGTATAGTATTCTACTAGTCAAGCCCTCTCATTTGATACCCATATTGAGGTAGGTTGTGAAGAAATATTTTGTCCGCCAATATGTCGAGGCGGCCATTTTGAATCGACAGACAGACAGACAGACAGACAGACATCGACGTCAAACTTATAACACCCCTTTTTTTGGTCGGGGGTTAAAAATGTATTTAAACTGACGAGTTACCAATGTAACATTAATTATTATATTTAATGATAATTGTGTATATTTTGTAATAATAAATAATATGTTATTCTTATATTATCATGAAAAGTCCGACACAAATTTGGCTTTTCCCACAAATGTTCCACTAGTTTCGCCCCGCAAGGACTTGCCAGTGTAAAGAAACTGTAACTGAACGCTTGAATAAATTACTATGTGGGGTTTTTGAAGCCGTGAAGTGGGTACGAATATTTAATAGAGTGAAGTTAACTGCGGTAAGACTGCGGCGTCTCTCGAGGAGGGCAACACCGGCGTAATGATGGGAAAAAGGGTATAAGGAAGTAAGTACTGATTTTTATAGCAATAATAAAGTTTTTAAGGTTTCCTGTTCATGCTAATATTTCTTATTAATCCTACTAATATTATAAATGTCTATGTTTTGGATATTTTGATGTTTGTTGCTCAATCTCGTAGTAAATAGGCTACTTTTTATCTCGGGAAATTGAAAAAAGAAAGTGTTCCTATGCGTTCTTTCAGACTATAATCATAATCTATCTGTGTTGCTAATTTCAACCCGATCCGTATAGACGTTCTAACATGATTGAGCAGCAAACATCTAAACATTCAAACTTTCGTATTTATAATATGAGTAGAATAATAGAGTTCATTGTGTCCCCCCCCCCCCGACTCTCCCCCGCACGCAACTGCGGGAACTTTTAAGGCTGCTTATGATTCCACACTAGAGAGTTTGTAAACCTATTGTAAAACATATTCTGTGGGAATCGCGTGTAAGCCTTGAGCAATCTGGCTTGCTAGAATACTTTTTCTTGCGGCGGTGACGTGTGTCGGGTCCCTTTCCTAAAGTTCGACCGACGAGAGCGATAGCTGGTACATGCGGCATACTCGTGAACGAGTGCTGCCTGCAGGGGCTGGATTGCTCACGGCATACGATATACGCGTTTTTTCATTTGAATGAAATGAAATGAAAAAGGTAATCATAATCATAATCTTTATTGGTCTGTGAAATTAGGTGGTATGTACATATTAGGTATACATATAGAGTAGAGTAAGGATAATTATGTTCCTCCTCGTTTATAATTTTTAAGAGATCTAACTGTTTTTTAAATATTTTTTTGTCCGTAGAGTGTAATGTCTCACGACAAAACTAAATCCATAGACATACCACATTGTATATAGTATATGTGTGATGAAAAAAAATTGAGTTTCACTGCTAAGTATGGGGCAACCCCAATTTTTTTTTTGTAATTCTAAGTAACAATCTAAATACGGTTTACAGAATACAATAAATGCATGTTTCATGCTCACCAAATGTCATACGGACAAACAGACATGATGAATCTATAAGAGTTCCACTTTTACGTTTTACGGAACCCTAAAAACAAGGGAGTTTGCTATTACCGTCGTAATAATTCGCAGGTATTTGCTTTCACAGTTCTTAAGAATAAATGGCCTCGCTCTGAGGCCGGCCGCTCTTTCAGCCGGCTGTGAATGGCTCGAGGCGGGCTCGGAACACACACAGAACGAAGGCGAGCGACGCTACTCTCATAAAGACTTGTATTCACGACTCTGCAATTAGAGATGTACGATTTGTGGCGTCATTTTCAATTTATGAATGAAAAGGTAAATGGTAGCAACTTTATTAGAATAGGTAGAAAATACAGAGAAAATAATATTACACAAGTCGCAAGATCCTACTAATATTATAAATGTGAAAGTTTGTATGTATATTGCCAGTTATTCTACCGCCAAACAGTAATGTGAAAACATTACTGTGTTCCGGTTTGAAGGGCAATGTCTCCAGAGAAATTACAGGGCTTAGAGATATAACATCTTAGATCTCTGGGTGATGAGCGCGGTGCAGTACTAGGTAATGATTTGGACTCTTCATGTTCCAATAGCTGCGTGTCGCTGTGCTGTTATGTGGCCGGCATGTTGCTCACCATCAGGCACATGTCCTGTTAGTCACGTCACTTCTTAATTAAAAAAAATATATCCATGTGACTGGCCTCGTGGCTTATTGGGTAAGTAACTCTCCCTACAAAGCCGAGGGTCGTGGGATCGAGTCACACCCAGTGCAAATATTTGTATGAAAAAATCAAATATTTGCACTGTGTCTGGGTGTTTCTATGTATAATAAGTATGTATTTACAATTACATATATAAGTATTATATCACCTATCTGACCGCCATAGCTTTGCTTAGTTTGGTGTCAGATGGTATTGTGTGTGAATTGTCCACCTATATTTATTTATATGTCTTTGTAACTCTTTCTAGCAAAAAATAGAGTAGGGGTTTGAATGAAATTTGGTACAAAGACAATAGTCTCGAATAACAAACACATAAATGCGTTACTTTTATTCAACAAAACCACGACACCAATAAACTTAATACACATTTATCCAAATATTATAACGCTAAATAGTTAATTTGTTTGAATCTCAGGAGCTACTAGACTGAATTCAATTTTTTTTCACCTTTGGATATGTATGTAATCCCGGAGTGTTATGGGCTATATGTCTACCACGGGAAAAACCAGGGCGGGTCGCTAGTAATATAATAAAACTGAAGAGTTTATTCCTCTGAAACCGACTGAATCGATTAAGAATCTTTCACAGTTGGATATACATGTATTATTGAGTGCTATATGAGTATATATGTTATATATTTACTACGAGTGAAGCCGGGGCGGACCGATAGTAAAATATAAATAAATAAATAAATTATAAAAAAATAAATAACCTTCGACGGTGAAGATGAAACAAACTAACTTCCATTGTACAGTCTTCATTTCGACACCAACGTCACCAGACTCCATCACACTCAATCAGAACCAAGAATAAATTAGAAACAAGTAATGTTTTAAAATATTACTTTAACATAAAGTATTTTAAATATCTGAATTCGGACTTACACTTAAAAATAAAATTAAATTAAAAGGTACCAAAAAGGTACTAAATATTTATAAAGAAATAATTAAGATATTTGGTCTCTAACTATGTGAAACAGATGTGGTCCACATGTGGTCCAGCCAACCTGACGTCAGAATGGCTGCCCACTTTCTTTTCACGTTTTTTCACTGCTCATCGAGGTACTACATATTTAAACTAAGGTACCAAATAGTACTAAAAAAAGTACTAAAATTTGATAGTTTTCAAACATACAAAATCACACCTGGTCCAGCGGTCCTCACACCCGTACCTGTAGTCTGAAAACGCGAATCACCAAAACGGAAATTGAATTTGAAAGTAACTCGACGCTGAACAGTTGTTGTATGAGTTGTTGTACGTTATGAGACAGCACGTCACGCCTCTCATTTCCTTTGGAAAATAACCGCTCGCTGTTTCCTAACATTTCCTTGTGATTTCAGATAAAAGAAAATTAATGTTGGTTCACCAAAGTGACACATACAAAATAAAAAAATTGCTGTCATAGGAACTGCCGTTAGAAGTTAAAACTCAGAATTTGATACTTTCGAAACTACGCGGGTGAAACCGAAAGATGTGGCCGTGAGTGAGCCTACTATGCCATCCAGGAATGATGACGTAGTTCTAGATAGCCAATGGAAAATGCTGACGCATGTCTAGATGGCCAATGGCCATAGACCCGAATTTATCCGAAGATTTCTTATCATTCCCAAGGACATGGTTAGTATGGTAGCAGTAAGCACGAAAATCCCAGGGATAATATTCATATTGTTAATTTGGACTGTTCATGTTTCAAAAGCTCCGTGTCACTGTGCTGTTATGGGCAGACATGTTGCTAACCACCAGGCATACGTCCTGCTTGCCCTATCCCTTTTTAGTATAACAAATAGTTACTAAAACTTTATGTATATTATCATGTGATCGGCGTCTAAAAATAGAAGTGATAGGGTATCGGGCGGGCGGCGACGCGGCGCCAGTCTGCCGCGTCCCCGCCCCTCGGGCTCTGGTGACTGAGTAAATTGCTTATTAGGCATTCGTCCTTCGTTGTTTAATAAAAACTTAATGTTTTTAACGTACAAGCTTATCATCCCGTCATCTCTATCTGTAGTTGGAATCGTGCGCTAATAAACTTTTAAGGTTTTTTAAAATTAGGAGAAGCCTGGATCCCACAATAATGAGGGGTTCAGTACACACTAAAACAATATGTATTATTTTTTGTATTTCTTCCTTGTGACATGTACTTTTTCTTGTGTTTTTGTTTATGTCGTTCGTTATTGCCACAATAAACATTTTTCATTTTTCAAGGATTATACTTGACTGCCATCTCGCTTGATGTTAAGCGACGATGAGTATAATGAATCTTGTCACAGACCAAGGAAAATATAAGATCACATAACTCGCAAATTCTCTCAAACTAATATCTCGAACATTTCTAGTACAGAGTAGGGCAGGTTCAGAGCCGCGGGCGCGCAGAGTAGGCGGGTACAGAGACTGCTGGAAGTTGTACACATTAACATAAAGCACTCGCGAAGCATTAGTGTAATTCCTCGGCGGTGGTGCGTGAAATGTAAGCGTGGCGTATACGCGACAAACAGTACCTCAGTTCACACAAATCAATGTACGGATTTAGTTATGAGTCTAGAGTCATCTAAGACTTAAAAATGTGTTCTTCGGTGTCTTTACGATACGGATTCAGTACGATTCCATGGTCAACGGAAACAAGTAATTTCACAAACCAATACTTAATAAGTTCTTCACTTTTTTCTTTAAATATAATGATTTATTTTCGTTATCTCAACGATTTATATTTTGAGAATATTTGGTTTCAAAATTCATTCAACAGTAGATACCTATTCTTAAATTCATTTACAGAAGCTAAATTAATTATTAAAAACTTGATGTAGGCATTTACTTGTGTATTTATTTGTTGTGAGTAATAAGTTAAAGTAAAGTAAAATTATGCAATTCCCATCTATTCAAACTGTAATTTAACTGTTTTTGTTATTTCGTTAGACTAAACTATTTTTATTAATATTGATAACTAAATAGGACCGTGATACATATTGATGAAGTTCGGTAACTGCGATCCACGATCCAAAATGAAGGGAAACTCGGGTAATGCTCAAAAGCAATAAGGTTCAGGTTTAGGTTATATTGTTGCCGTTAAGAGGTATTATATCCCTTATAGACGGTATTATATCCCCTCGCAGAGTATTGCCCCCCGCCCCCCGGAGGGGGAATGTGTTTATTCTAAGTGATGTTTGAAAGCACTTAAAGTATTAAGTTGATTATGTCATTATTGCTTTTAGAAAACCGTAGTAATTTATCACAAATGTGAACTATAAGATGTTTGTTGCTCAACTACAACGGAAGAACTGAAACGATTTTCCAAAAACTTTAAACTCCGACTGTGATCTGGAGGAACACAGATGCTTGTTTTATCCTCAGTTAAAATAGATCTAATTTAGAATAGAATTATAATGGAACAATACTTTCCTATATTTTACACCAGCGAAATCGCTGGTAAGAAAAAACTCAGACATGTATAATGTTAACATACAAATATGTAGGTGTATTACCTATACTAGAAGTAAGGCTCTTTGCAGAGTCTACTTGTACTTGGAGATATACCAGAACTTAGTCAATTATTCTACTATTCTGTTCTAAAAAAAATTCTAACCTCTTCTTTTTTTGTAGTCTGTGTAAAAAAAGAAAAAAGTAAAAACCTGGCGAGGGAAACAATTCAAATTATTTGTTTCATTTCTCAGGTCCGCCGTCTGCCTGTCGCCGTCTGTCGAGACGTGATCGAAATACAAGAGTACGTAGGAAACATACCTACATACGCAATTTACATACTTTTTTCGGTTAAGCTTGATACTCACTTTTAGCCACGACTTCATTGCCTAAAATTTAGATAAAATATATATTGCTGAACCCTGACATATGTGACTGTGGGTCACATCTGTCGCAGACCCGATAACCGTGAGGGTAGGTGGGTTCTGGAGTGGAGACAGCGAATCGGTAAACGTAGTGTATGACGCCCTGAGACTAGATGGAGTGACGATATACGAAAGACAGCTGGTGGCGGTTGGAAACGGAAGACCGAGGAACGGGCTGAGTGACGTATTATAGGAGAGGCCTATGTCCAGTAGTGGACGAACACGGGCTGATAATGACGATGATGAACCCTAATAAACCTATTAAAATGATAACTGTCAAAGTTTGCATGTCTCCAGCTCAATTACGACGGAACAGCTGAACAGATCGATGCGTCATCTACCGAACCACACTTAGCCAGCGGGGTGGATTATGGACTTAGCTGTTGCAAGAGAACGCCCTTAGTCAATTTATTTTCGCCGCATATGATTGACAAGAATGAAAAAGATAGAGAAAATATATTATGCTTGTACAACAAATTGCTGGAAGACAACAACAAACCTAAAATGATGGAAACCATCGATCTGACAGTGGAAAATGATAGCTTGACCCTGAAAAATAATGATGTCAACTTAATTAAAGGAAGAAACTCACTTAAAAAATATTTGAGAGTAAAAGAATGATAATAAAATGCAAGAAGCACTTAAAATATAATCATAGATCTAATGTAGAACTCATCAAAGACAAGCTTAAGTTAAAGGAAGTGATCAGAGATGACAGAATCACCATAATGACTATTCAGCAACGCTATGATGAGAATGCTATAACGATAAATAGATTAGAACAGCAACTCAAAGATTTGAAGAATAAATATAGCATAGCACAAAGAGAAATAGAACAGCTAATAGGTGCGATGAATAGTCTAATAGGTCCGAGTCCATCTAAGCAACGATACTCGATTTCAGCTACAGACTTATTGTCTGACACAACAACGACTCCCACAAATGATTTATCCTTTATGATAGGTCCCGACCACATTACATCATCATCAGTACTGTGAACAACAAGAAATCTAACTTAAATACAACAACAGAGATGACTACCAATGCTGACGTGATTCAAGAGACTTGTCAACAAACTGAACATGATTTTAGTGAAATAGAAAAAACATTAAAAATTGGCAAAGTTGAACTTTTTCTGATGGAATTGGCATAGGTTTTGGAAACATTTTCAACAGTATAAATAATGATAGTAAATTTTCTAACACATGTATTACAAATGTAAATTTTCAACAACTAATTGCTAAAGTTGTGGACAGCAAATTTAAGCAAAAATGTTGACAGCAAATTTAAGCAAATGTTGTAATAATGATGGGTAATTCATTGGGTACTACAAAAAAGGATCTTATTAATTGTATAGAATCATTAGTAGATTTTCACAGTTCAGGAACGGTTGGAAAAATAGTGTTGTGTACATTTCCGTATTCGACATCATTGAGTGAAAGGCAAAATCGAAAAATATATACTTTAAATGTAATTTTGCACAACCTCATTTCAAACAAAGGAGGAGACTTTGTATTATTCGACATAAATAATTTTATAAACAATTTTGTTATATCTAATGGAAAACAATTTCTAGTCCGTCGTTTAAAAATTAAAGTAGCCAAACTGATTGTTTTCACATTATTAACTGAGCAAACCAGGAAATCTCAAAACCTGACAAATATTGTAATAACTGACAGTCATCTTTTAAACTGACAAACTTGACAACAGGGAGGCATTATTATGTTTCAGCAAAGCGTCGCAATATAATAGGCCCCCTTGCAACAAAACAACTACTATTGATAAGGTTCAAGAAACCTCTATTAACATTTTGTACCAGAATATAAATAGACTGTTAGGTAAATTAGAAGAAATAGAATTATTCCTTGAAAGCTCAAAAATTATGAAGTAATTTGTTTTACTGAGACGTGGCTATCAAAAATGAATTGAATTTTGCCTAAACAATTATACAATTGGTAGTATTTTCTATAGAAAATTCGCGATAGGCGGTGGTTGCATAATTTTTGTCAATAATAGTGTAAAATTTAAGTGTCGAAAAGATATAGAAAAAATTACCGTGGAACGACATTGTGAACTAGCATGCATTGAGTTGGATAATCATATTGTTGTATGTGTTTATAAACCGCCTAGTGCTGATATTGAGATCTTCCTTACTACTTTAGAAGAAGCACTAAGTAGAATTTCAAAGAAAAGTAAACAGATAGTGATGTGTGGAGACTTCAACACAGACATACTTTTGGAATCACGTACTAAGAGCAATATACTAATGTTATGCCAATCTTTTAATTTAAAAAGTGTTCACTGAACCAACAAGGGTGGCAGTAACTAAGAAAGGTAGTTCTGCAACCTGTATTGACAATGTCTTTGTCAACTGTGAATATCTGCACACTGAAGTCCTGGATTGTTTGCGTTCAGACCATAGGGGACTGAGCATTTGCCTTCCTGCTTGTATAAAAAGGGCAGAAGACAAGGTGCTTATTAGGCCTATTACGTTATCTCGCATATCAGCTTTAAATAATGTGATAGGTAATCATTTTTCCAAAAAATTTTTCGATATGACAATCGACAGCCCTAATCAAAACTATGCTGATTTTTTTAAAATGTTAAGTTCACAATTTGATAGTATCTTTCAGACGAAATTAATTAATATTAACGCAAAACCTAAGTTCGCTGAATGGGCTACACCGGGACTATTTACAAGTCGAAACAATTTGTATAATTTATATAAACTAAAGACATATTGCAATGATGATGCAACAAAAAACTATGTTAATAAATATTCAAAAATTTTCAGAAATTCATGTATACAAGCTAAAACAATATTTATTCGAGATCAAATTAAAACTCTAATAACATGATAAAAACACGTGGAAGATTATAAACAAAGAGACTGGGAGATCTAAAAGTCGTGAAAAGATAAACGCACTTCGGGTTGGTGAAGGAGTAACTACAAGAAAATCGGAAATAGTAGATGCTTTCAGGACTTATTTTGCTGATATTCCTTGAAACAACTAAGCACTTAACATCGTCCCCTTACTTGCTGAAGAAATGTTAAAAAACGTTAAGTGCCCTTCATCTACATTTGAATTTCACCAAGTGACTGCTATTACAATACTAAAAACATTCAAAGACATTAAAGTAAAGAGTACGGAGGACTTATGGGGATTATCAGTAAGAGTACTTGATGGAATTATAAATAGCATTGCTCCTTACTTAGCGGAATTGTTCAACGAGTGCATTAGAGGTGGCACATTCCCTGACATGATGAAATATAGCAAAGTTATACCACTGTTCAAATCTGGAGATAAAAACGAACCTGGCAATTACAGACCCATCTCTGTATTACCTTGCCTTAGTAAAATATTTGAGAAACTTATTTTCAATCAACTTCTATCTTACTTTAATGTTAATAACCTATTACATAGCAACCAATTTGGATTCACAAAGGGACGTTCCACTATTGATGCAGGCGTTGAACTGAATAATTATATTTTAAGTGCCTGGGAAGATCATCACGATGTTCTGGGTGTGTTTTGTGACTTGTCTAAAGCTTTCGACTGCGTTCATCATGATACTCTTTTGAAGAAACTACAGTTCTATGGGCTATCGAAGCCAGCTCTAAATTTTATTTCTTCTTATCTTAAAGATCGTGTACAGATAGTTGAAATTGACGGTGTGCAATCAAATGAGTCCCCTTTAAAATGGTGTACCTCAAGGTTCCATCCTTGGACCCTTATTGTTTCTTATATACGTTAATGATCTACCTTTTATGATAAAAAACCATAAAAACGTAGAAATAGTTATGTTCGCTGATGATACATCACTTCTTTTTAAGGTTAAAAGAGGAATAAATGATTTCACAGAAATAAACGCAATTTTGGACATCACATACAAATGGTTCGATGCAAATAATCTAGTTCTAAATCCAAATAAAACTAAATGTATAAAGTTTACGCTATGCAATGTACTGGGCTGTAAACTTGATATTAGACTGAAAGATAAAGTGATCGAACCCGTACAATCTACTCTTTTCTGGGCATTTCAGTGGATTCAAAGCTGCAGTGGGGTCCTCACATAGAGAGACTAGCTGATAGACTCAGTTCAGCTGCCCATGCAGTTCGTCAAATTAAGAAAATATCTGACGTGGAAACAGCTAGACTTGTTTATTTTGGATACTTTCATAGTATTATGTCCTATGGGATTTTATTATGGGGATCGGCCGCGGATAGAAATTCAATTTTTATATTACAAAAGAGAGCAATCCGTGCTCTGTACAATCTGTCTGCTAGAAAATCATTACGGGAGATGTTTAAAACTATAAATATACTAACAGTCCTGTCGTTATACATTTATGAAAGTATAATGTATGTAAGAAAAACCGTACTCGACTGCAGAAAATGTCTGATTTGAATCCAAAAGCACATCATAAACATAAAATTGTATTTCCTAAATGCAGACTACAGAAAACCATTAACTCTTTCAAATGTAATGGTATTCGCTTCTATAATTTAATACCTGCACAAGTGGAAGGTCTCAATGAAACTAGGTTTAAAACCGAAATAAAAACTACCTAATGAGCAAAGCATATTACACTGTAGATGATTTTGTAAAGGACAGCAATATTTGGAAAAGGAATATGTCAAAATCAGAACTATCGAGTAAAGTGGAATAATGCTAAACATTAATGTAAATTTGTTTAAGTACCTACTGTATGTATTCATTGTTTGGATAATTTGTTTTTTTTCACCATGACAAAGCCTTTTTACAGCTGCACCTAAATGACAAGGCCCCTTTACAGCTGATTATTTTTTATTTGACATTATTTTTTAGTATTATTTTATTACATACACAGATTATTTATGTATAATTTTATTGTAAGTGACGTTACCAAGTGTTCTTTTGAAATAATGGTTCGAATAAATGAATTGAATTGAATTGACGAAAACGAATCATCAA
The DNA here is from genome assembly GCA_017562165.1 of Ectropis grisescens. Lineage (NCBI taxonomy): Eukaryota > Metazoa > Arthropoda > Insecta > Lepidoptera > Geometridae > Ectropis > Ectropis grisescens. Next base: position 385,366 of record CM029792.1, on the reverse strand, counting down.
TCATGGATCCATTAACTTTAACGGGATGGAAAATGTTAAAAAGCAGACTTTTTTTTTCATATAGTTTTTTTATAACATAGACTGAGAAGACGGGCAGGATACGCGCCTGATGGTGAGCAACATACCTGCTACATAACAGCACAGTGACACGCAGCTATGTCCCAGTTAGGATCCACTCATTACCTAGCACTGGACTACGCTCGTTACCCAGACATCTAAGATATTATATCTCTAAGCCCTGTAATTTCTCTAGAAAGTAAAGAGTGTTGGGGCGAGCAGGACATTTGTCTGATGGGAAGTACGCGCCTGCTCATAACAGCACATTATCGCGCAGCTATTGGAACACGAAGAGCCCAAATCATAGCCTACCGCTGCACTGCGCTCGTCACCCAGAGATATAATAGGTACTCAGATATCAGACATGTCAGAGATACTCTGTGTCCTGTAATTTAACAAGTACTAATAAAGAGCACCGTTTCCGTGAAAACTTGTAAATGAGCCATGTCAGTTGATACCAGCATAGGGGTGGCAAAATGAACTCTTCGGAACACCGGAACTGACGCAGCGCTTGACAAAAGTATGGCGACTGCAAACCTGGCATACTAACTCAATTGGCCAACCCTATTGCAGTAACTGTCAACTGAAATGACCATCGCGTCATCTCGCTCTTACGTATATTCATGCACATTAGTATAAGCGAGATAATAAGTCTGCTGTGGGTGACTGTTATTACAATACAGAACTCCAATATAGTAGCTAAATAAACTTTAATCTGAATGTTCACCTAATAAATCAACATCCTACTGAAGCACAAGACGTTGGCGTAATTGTGCTCACCAAACATATCACACTAACATAACACAACGTGATAGAAGCCAGAAATTAATACATGATGAATCAGATGACATATATGATACAACCGATTAAAAGTTAAAAATGAAAAAAGAAGAAGACTTTATGAGCTGACTATTATTATCATTGTATAAATTCAGACCAATGGAAACTGTGTTCCCAGACATATTGCATGTCTCTAGAAGAAGAAGCCAGTTTGTATGGGTCAACTTTTAAAATGTGTTGTATCACCTTATCTTACCTGCAAACAGCAATAAAGATTTTTGTATTTATATTTGTGAACTAAGAAAATCCGTCAACTAAACAGACTACACAGGAAAATTTGCGGTTATTCTGCAGCATGCATGTACATATGTATGAATTTACCGGATTTTGTCTTATTTAATTAAAACGGAAATTAAATTAATTCATTTTCTTATTTTGACTTTGACGTTTTTATCTATTGTTTTATTTTTAGGACATTCATATTAATAAATAAATATAAAAATTTGAAAATTAAGATTTTATGATCAGTTTACGTCAAGAACACCTGTCAAATTGTATTAAAACTTCAAAACATGGCAAGGACTCAGTTTGTTTATACATTGCTGGAGCTGGTTATGTTTGACAGGAATGTCAGCCCATGATTTCTAGACAGGAGAAAATCTAGTAGCATGATTGTGCTCTAAAAAGACCAAAGAAGTAACCACAATCTTCCATTAAACTACGAGTATTCTTCTGCTGGTACTAATTCTAAACAACGCCGGCCGTCGGAATCAGTTCCGGTGATTTCCCCGCACGGCGCTTATCGATTCTCGGCCGTATTTCAAGACGGGCCTCGAGCGGGACAACCCTGCTTCAATATTCATACGGCAGGCTAGGGTTGCCACAATGACTTTAATACCATTGAAATATAAAAAACAATCACTAAAGACTAAAGTAACTTGTCAATTTGATGAGTACAGTCCAATCAGTATAATACATATGGAACCACACACAAGTGACATTTTTTAAGTAGTTCTAGAGAAAACTTTGAAACTTGCCATATGCTGCTTGATTTAGACATTTCTAAATCTGATTGACTTGCAGATACATTCCAACGGTAGTGATACTTCTAACTGTAGCTGAAAGTAGGCTTAATATGCAACCGCAGTACAATCAGAATTAAAATACTAGTGATGGTTATTTTTGTTTGGCAGCCCTATTGTACCTAGAGTCGGTAGGGTTATCCTATTTATAGCAGAATCGGAAGTTGTAAAAATATCTTCGTAAGCCGTGTGGGCTTGGATATTCATATTTTTATAAATTGACGGCGGAACGAAGGTACGTTATGGCTAAACTTTGCTATATTTAAAAAATTCCAGCGCAGCTAAGGAAAATTTGCTGATAGATATTTTCCCGTCGTATTTCAAATATTTTCTGAAGAAGCCTTATACGAGATGAGTTTTCAGACTATAAAGTAAAATTGATTAAAAATATTATTTAAGCATTTTCAGCGACATTTGCTAGTGTGTGGGTTCATCGAGTAAGGTTACCGGTCGCAACAATGCTCAGAGAACTCGCGTCCAACACCAACGATCCTAACGACGAAACCTCAACAAGTGATGGCCATCAGCCTCCACCATAGAGCCAATATGGGGTTAAAACAGTTCACACATAAAACTCCAAGCAAATAACGATCATCAGCAGATGATCAGGAGATGACCGAATAAAGCTGTGAATAAGAGTGTAGATTTTGTATATAGATGCTATGGTAGAGGACGACTAAAAAGAGTGTGGATGGATTGTACAGAGGAGGACATGAATAGGAAAGAAGTTTACACAAATATGACCAATGATAAAGAATCCGACATATTACACCGACCACTTATAAAGAGTAAAAAATAAAGAGTCTGAAGCCATGCCGCATATTCTGATTCTGTATCCGGATCCTAATGTTTTTTCAAGTCTCAATCTCATTTTCGAAACCCTTTCCGAGCGCTTCGTCGTAGCGGTACGACTTAACCTTGGCTCAGCGACAAAGACTTCAAAGTCTTGAACATCGCCGAAAAACCCAAGCCAATCGGTTTTTTATCGGGTACACTTCGGTGAGTGTGCGACTGATTTACATGATCTAACCACCCCGCCCTTACCACCTTGCCCTTTTTCTATTAGAATGCTGGTAGCTCGAAAAAGCGTCATCGTTTCATGGTCGATGTTCCAAAGACACGAACGAAGAGATTTGACTCTACTTTTGTGATAAGAACGTCTAGGCTATGGAATACGTTACCTGAGTGGGTTTTCCCTGTTGGTTACAATCTTTGTGTCTTCAAATCGAGAGTGAATCGGTTTCTTCTAGGTAAACACACTCCATCGTAGACCGCATTATCGCTTAACATCAGACGAGATGGCGGTCAAGTATAAGCCTAAAAGAGTTTAAAAAAAGTCTTCAGTATGGTAATGTAGCGACCACGCTGGGAACGTTTCTGACCGATGGTAATTACCACCATGGTTATTTCTAAGCCTGCATTGGTCTATGGATAACTCACATGTGCGTAGTTAGTTAGGTATAAAGCATAGCGTAGTTCTCATAGTAATTTACTTTGTTAATTAAGGCTCTGCATATTTAATTAAATTAATTCAACAACGTTATAGATAACGTAACAATTCACGAAGATAAATTTGTAAGAAATTGTTTTAAATTGTAGATTGTAAAGGTGCGAACAATCTACCCTTTATTGAAGAAAGTTAACAACTTACTGAAACTGTGTCTAACTTCTCAAATTTTACTTAGAAATATTAGTTCAAATAAAGAGCCAGTTCAGCGAATTGATCAGTTTGCTACAATGAAACGATTAGAAGTAAGATGTGTTGAAGTAACTTACTTAACAATAATGTAAAAGAACGTTTTTTAAGTTGTAATTTATACAATTCAACGTTCAAACATAAAATTGCAAAATGTTGTTAATATTACTTTTGTTACACGACGATTTGTGAAACTAACTCTAAAAAAACATTAAACTAATTACGAGTATATACCACTTTAGCAACTTTTTTAGTTTTTAAGAACAAATAAATCAATGCGTTGTAATACTCTGAAATACATTACTTGAGCGGGTGTTTCTTAATATAATCAAATCTCTCATTCCATCCTTTGGTTGCCTGGAAGAGATCGCTTTCGAGAGTCTTTTTTCGCTTTAAAGAAGTGATAAGGTCGCCAATTGTTATTTTGTTTTCTTTTAAGTGACTTATGTTTATTTCTAAGTGCAATAAAGAGTTAACCTATCTATCTATAATTTGAGTGTCTTCAAGTCTAGAACGAATCAGTTTTATTCTAGAAAAAAACGCGCTCTATCATATACTCCATCGTCGTTTCACACCAGGTGAGGTGGCGATCAAGCAAACCTAACATAGGTACCAAAAAGACTCAAGATTGAAAGATTAGGTTTTCCCGATTACTGTGCTGTGCAGTGCAAGTAATGATTTGGACTCTTCATGTTTCAATAGTTGCATGACACTGAACTGTTATCGGCAGGCATGCTGCTTACCATCAGGCACATGTCCTGCACGTCGTATCACTGTATACTTTTACTGTAAAAAAAATGTACACCATATATTTATACTCGTAGTATAAATATCAGTACTACAATATTCGGGTTATAAATCGAATAAAGTTGATTCGAGTACGGCGCAAGTTAAACAATCGGTTCGTATTTCACGCGTTGTCACTCGCAGCCGGCGATAAATTGTTCATTTTACCGATTATTCGCTTAACATCGAGTCGGATGCGAGTCGCCGATTGGGAGTGTCTCGATTGAATAATAGCGGATAATTCGGGAATTGATAAAATACGTTAATATGCGAATCTCTTTTTGAAATTGGCGTTGACTGGGGCTTTAGTAATAATGTTTAATGCATGGGGTGAAATTGAAATACTACAGTTCGGTTGATTTAAATAGCATGCCTCTTTCCTTGCCTACATTTCTTTCATTGTCTTGCGATCTTTTATTGCATTATCTACGTTCTTACCCGACAGACTTCGTTCTGTCAAATACGGCATATAACGGAAAAAAGTACGAATATTTGCTAGCCAGAGTCAGGAATTATCTTTTCAGGTGGTGTGCATATAATTATTAAGATAACCACCAGTGTTTGCCAAGTGGTCGAAACTCCGCTAAAGACCATAAATCAATATTAATCTAGGTAGACCATGGAAAGCATACGGAACGAATAATCAGTTTTTATATGTACATTTACCTGATAAATTAAAGAAACAAATTATTAAGCACAACTTTGTTTTATTAATTATGTAGCACATAATTTTTTTTTATTATGATGTATTTTAACTATTTAATAAACTTAAGTTTTAATAAGTTTTCCCTTTGATCTTATAAGGAACAGGGTTACAAACAAGGCCAATATTTTAAATCAGTCGTTCAACTTCAGAATTTAGCTGTTACACTCAAAATAGTTGCTTTTTCTAGAACTACATAAAACTCTCTTTCATTTATACGAAACTTCCCCCACCTTAGTCAAATACATGGTAGTGTGAATAAATATGTATTTACGACTATATAAGTATTATTATTAAAATTAACGTGGTTGTTACACATATTTAATTGGATAACGGGACACTCACGTATATACGGTCGGTCAATCCGACTCGAGTTTCGGCCGCGTCCGGCGGCCTTTTTCAAGGCGAGTGCACACGCGCGGTGGCTGCCCGTTTGGCACTGACCGTTCAGTACCGTATATACGTGAGTGTCCCGTTATCCAATTAAATATATAAGTATTATATCAGCTATTTGGACACCATATCACAAGCTTTGCTTAGTTTGGGGTTATATTATATCATTAGTTAAAATATGCATTTTTCTCGCCTGAAACACAGGTTCTACCTAGTTCAGGCTGATAAAATTAATATACTTGTTTAAAGCTGTAAGAAAATATTGTATAGTTAAGATCTATGTTATTGAAATACATTTTATTTTATTTTTTATTTTGTAGGGTGTTGTGTGTAAATTGTCCACAAATATTTATAAAAAAAATGTATTTTCACTACAAAAATATGTTACTGATGAAGTCAAAATAAAATTACGAAGTCATCAAAAATAGAGTTATTAAATACAAAAACATGTAACAAAAAATATGTTCAATTATTTTTGTACGCAAAATAAAAAAAAATCGTTTTACGCTTCTCTAAAAGCCGGGTCACACAGAGGCGGGAGCCGCGAGAAAGCGATCGCGATCCGGGACGGGAATTTTTGTAATATTCGAATTTGTATGCAACCTGACACATAGCAAGCGGGAGCGATCCGGCGCGATGCGATTTCCCGCGCGACAAGATCGTGACGACAAACAAGAGATCGCTTCGCCATGCTTCGCGGGAAGGACGCGCGACGGACGGCCGGCGCGGGCGCTGTATTCTACGGTAGTCAGTACAAGCTGTCACACAGGACAGAGCGTTCGCGTAGCGATCGCGATCCGATCTCACGAGTTGTATTTTTTTACAACGTCAGGTCGTGAGCAATTTGATCGCTTTTCGTGTCACACCGGCTGTGTTCTCACCATCTGCCCGCCGCGGGCTGCGGGCAGTAGCTCTGTGTGACATGATACGGACCGCTATCGCTTTGCACTCGATCGCTATCGGATCGCTTTCTCGCGGCTCCCGCGTTTGTGTGGCCCGGCTTTAAGTGTGCGAAAACTCAGTGTACCGTCCGCGCAATTTTCTTGAAAAGGGTATAAAGTTTTTGCTACTCGTATTAATGTATAAAGGAATATAGAAGGGATATCGTAACAGTTAAACTACAAGTAAGCAACACACATGTCAAGAGACAACAAGACTGTCTAAGTTTTATCAGATCACGTCCTTATTTTTCCTCTTGACTTTCTCTTATTTCATCTGCGCCAATAAAACGTAACGATCATCCTTTCACTTACCCGCCGGGTTTATTGCCACTAGCAGTGGAGTACACAGGGGTACGCAGGAATACTATACTCACCATATGTATATTTGTTACGGTAGGAGTCTCTAGGAGATAAATGTAGTGTCGTATCAGGAAGTCAAGGAGAAGGCGGAGTGTAGAAGTACATGGAAGGAACTCCACCGATAAGAGCGTCGCTCGTAAATTATGAATGAATGAGGAATCTCTGTTGAGCTCGCTTGGGAAAGCACTACATTTTGTGAACCAAATAGATATTTAGTTTCAACGCCATGAAATGTACTCGTAAATTAATAAATATTAGACTATATTTGTTACATTTCGCATGATACCTTTATTTTGCGAAGATATGGAATCTAACATGGCTGTTACCTGTAACACAATTTAATATCAGGAGTACGAGAATTTTTTCGAGAGAAACGTAGCGCCGGTACTTCGCAAAAATATTAATACCGATTTCAAGGTAGATCACAACTCAAATTGCTTATACTCGTAGGATTAATGTTTATAATAATAATAATATAATTCTTTATTACATCCACAAATTTACACCATAAATCTTAGAACTAAGTAAAACGATAATAAATTAATTATGCAGAGTAAAGGGCGGCCTTATCGCTTAAAGCGATTTATTCCAGGCAACCTATGAATGAACTAATAGTAGTAGAAATCGTGTATTGTAGGTGGTGTAATTCATATACATATAGCCAAAATACATAAATAATATATAATACTCATAAGCACATTGACACAGCTTAGGATTATAGTTTATATTGCCTGTTATTCTACTTCTAAGCTATAATGTGCAAACATTGCTATGTACCGGCTTGAAAAGCAATGTTTCTAGAGAATCACAGAGCATAGAGATAAATTATTATTATCTTATGATATAAGGTATTATCTCTCAGTAACAAGCCCAGTGCAGTGCTAGGTAATTGTTGGTAGTTTTTATATTCCATTCACTGCGTGTCACTGTGCTGTTATGGGCTTACAATAGGCACAAATACTGCTCGGGCGAGAAGTCCTCCGTACAACAAAGAAATCTTAGAGGGATCGCTTTTAGCGATATTGCCGCCGCTTGTATACTATAAAAAATCCTGCCTAAAGTATCTTGTCGCGATGAGTTTCGTTGTTCTGCATACTTCAGAGCAACGGGAAGTTCGTTTTCAGTTGTGGTGAGTAAAACTTAGTAGAACTACAAATATATTTTTGTGTAACCTTGTATAACGCCGAACAATAGTAACAAAACGTACCAGAAAAGATTTCTCAATAAAATGTCTGAATTGGCTCACGCTTTCAGAGTAACAGCGGGCAAAGGACCTTGCTCTATTGGGAAAATTATTTATATAGCTGGAAAATAGAGTCCTTTTTACTGAGAAAGCACTCACGGAAAAAATACTGATAAATAAAAAACAGTAGTGACCCAGTGGCAAGCCCGAGTTCTCAAACTTAAGGCCGTACCCCGAGCAAATGACCTTCAGTATTTCTAGAAAGATCAAGAGAAAAACAGTAAGATTTGTCGTTGTTTGACGCTCGAAATTTTAGGATAATACTACGTACTCTTTATAGAATCAGATATTTGATCTTTTAAAAAAAATATTTCTACTAAAATGTTTGTAATGGACAATGCCATGTCCATATTCGTTAGTTTAAGTACAAAATCCAATTAATGACAATTTTTCGAGTATTTATTTTCGAGTTGCATGATAATTATAATTATTTCTATTTTTTAAGGTTTCGTTGTGAGGAGATTATTTAACAATAAATGCATTAACAAAAAAAAAAGAAACTACTATTTCAAAGCCATGAAATTGTAGAAAATATATGTGTATTTTATCAGTTGATATTTTGTTTTGGCTAATGAGTAGATAACTCTGAAAACTGGACAAAATACTCGTTTTGTTGGGAGACGCACCTTCAGGTTTCAGTACCGATGACGCCCGCGCGTTCCATACAAAGCCCACACGTGTGCACGCGCGTGTTAGTAGTTTATTCTGACAAAAAATACATACATTAAAAAAATACATCGTTAATCTATTAAATTTACGCATTTTTGCCACAACCCGGCCCCAGCTCAGCATAATGCCGATTGGATCCAACCGGGGGGTCTAACGCCAACTTAAATTTATTAGCTTTCATATGTATTGCTGCTCTCTTTTATATTTCGCTTGAAATGATAGAGACAGCAATAGCAAACCCATATCCGATTTAGTAGCGGTAGAAGGGAGGCGCTGGTCTCCCGCTGGTGCCGGCGAATGACGACACACTACACTCAACAATCAGTGTCGGGCCTTAGGTTCGAACCCTGCCTGATATGTGGCTATTTTTCCTAATGCCGGTGTGGTTCAATTGTCGAGCACGAGTACAAAATTAAATATTTGTACTCTCTCTGAATGTTTTTCTCCTACTAATACTGGCCTCGTGGCTTAGTGGGTAGTAACTGTGCCTGTGACGCCAAGGGTCGTGGATTCGATTCGACCCTGTGCTAATATTTGTGTGATCAATTCAAATATTTGTACTGTATCTGGGTGTTTCTATGTATAATAAGTCTGTATTTACAACTATATAAGTATTATATCAGCTATCTGGCCGCCATAGTACTCGTACAAGCTTTGCTTAGTTTGAGTTCAGATGGTGTTGTGTGTGAATTGTCCATCAATATTTATTTATTGCTATAAATATCAAAGTTGGGATGTTTCTATGTTTGTTGTTTGATCATTGCTCAATCACGTCGTTACGTCTGAACGGGTCAGGTTCAAATTTGGAACACAGCTAAATTATAGTCTGAAAGAACACACAGGCTATTTTTATCCCGGGAAAAAAGGAACGATAACTATGCGGGTGAAACTGCGGGGCGCTGCTAGTTATCATGTATACTCCTAATATTATAAATGTGTGGATGTTTGTTGCTCAATCACGTTGTAACGTATGAACGGATCGGGCTGAAATGTGGAATACAGGTAGATTATAGTCTGGAAGGACACATAGGCAGGCTTTTTATCCTGACAAAATAACAGGTACAAGGACTACGCGGGTAACATCGCGCATTACTGCTAGTATTTTATACTAGCGACCCGCCCCGGCTTCGCACGGGTGCAAGGCTGATCCTAAGTATTAGAACCTACTAATAAAATTCCAGTCCGGCGGCAAGACGTTTCGTTTTACGTAGTCACATAAGTCACAGTTTTTTGTGATGGATACTTTTTTGGTGCGACGGACGCACGCAATGTGTTGATTGATGGAACGAAACGTGCTTCACACCAAAAATGGCGATAGCAGTTCGTTTGTCAGTGCCGTCAGAATCTAACAAAATTCTTCATAATCCGAATTTTGTAGACATATGTTGTCGACTCAAAATCAATATTTTTTATGTTTTATTATTCATATAAGGCTTCGATCAAGTCTACCGTACCCCTTGACAAAGTTATTAATATAGATTTGGTAATAGGTAGAGTATTCCACAATTTGTTCTACGTATGTACGTACGTACAGCTTTAGGTACACAACCGCTGAGTCTAATCCTGCTTTCTAAAATTACGAGTTTATTTGTGAAAATAAAAATACAATTTGAAAGTTTGTTGCTCAATTATGTTGGAACAATGCGGGTAAATCAGCGGGTGCTGCTAATACTATCATAAAATCCATCCTTTTACGTTGAATTCATTGCAGTTTTCAATTTGAATTTCTATAGCGCAGATTCGAGTTTTACGATCCCGCAAGACATCACATTTGCGAAGTTAATACGAAAATCCTTTGTGATAAGCCAAGTTTTAGTGGAATTGTAGTGAGAGAGCGCGTAGCAATGGACATTTACAATGTTATTGTTAAGCGACCATTGTTATGAATGTATGAGATAAGCCTATTTCGGTGTTGTGTTGATAGTTATTTCCGAAGTATTTCTATTGTTATTTTAAAGATAAAAAAGCACAAAGGTTATATATTTTTTTATAGTGAAGAGTGACGATACGAGCAGAACATGTGCCTGATGGTAAGCAACACGCCTGCCCATAACAACACAGTGTCACACAGCTATTGGAACATGAAGAGTCTCAATCATTAGGTACCTAACTCTGCACCGCGCCCGTCTCTCAGCGAAATAAGATGATTTATCTCTATACTTGCCAATTTTTCTGGAAACATTATCCTTCAAACAGGAACACAATGATTTTAGCAAATTACTACTTGGTAGTAGAATAGCTAGCACAGATGTCGCAGCTACTTCTTTCGGTGGACGCTGCAAAGAGAGATATAGAGTTGCTGAAATAATATGTACGTAAGCGCAGTTGTTTTGGAAAGTAGACTTGTAGTTTCAATAGCGCAGTTTGGACAAGATTTTGACGCAAAACACTTTGAAATAAGCTTTCACTAGGAGCTGGATCAAGGGTCAGATCCATGTGCCGGTCATTCTCAACACAACGCCTAGGTAATATCAGGAGGTTCCTCACTGCAGCCCTAACCACCGGTAGCTCGGGCCCAGTCCCACTGCTCGGGCCACTCTATAATGAAGAACTTCAACAAACAACTGATATAAATAAATATTGGTCGACATATTTCACGCAACATATTCTAACAAAGAGAACGAGTGAGAACATTAAGTGAGCTGTTTTGTTTCGAAGAACATTTATCAGTAATATTCTCTGCCATTGTCACCGTAAAGCATTCAAAATGGCACAAGAATTGAAAGTTGCCGGAACCGGCTCCAACCCATTTATCATTCACTTCGCTAGCTCAGAATCAATTCCAAATGAACAAACTTCCTAACTCTTGTTCCAAAACAAATCAGTTATTCTGGGAACTCTCGATTCAATACTAACGGTTATTATCTGTGCTGATTGAAATTATCGACGTTGGACGAAAACGAATTGGATGGATTGGTCTGCGGCATGTTCTGGTGAACATATTAGCTGCTGCTAAGGATAATCAGTTCACTTTATGATCTATAATCGCTTGCTATCAGGCGAGTTGGTTGGCTAACTTGAACCTACGTGCGATGAAAATTTGCTACTACGAAGCCTCAATATTCCTACTTTCTTTCGATTTTAAACACCGAAACCTCACAACCTCTTCTTTAAAATTACATTACAATAATAACTCAAGCGACATGAGTATTAGCTTCAATAGTCACTCACCCGGCAATGATATCGCCTTTGCGATAATAAGTCAGTCGACATCAGTTTTAGTGCCAATAATAATCAGTGTACCGATGACAGATATCACGTTGCCAATATTGTAAGACCACGTGAGATTTAGTACCAAAAATAAACAATCAATCAGTCGACAACGGATGTCGCCTTACCAATATTGTCATACGATATTGGTTTTAATACCAATAACAATAATCAGTCAGCCGACAACAGACGTCATCTTACCAACAATAAGCCGGTCGACATCAGTAAGAAACTAAAAATCGGTGAATCATATAGCAAAAACATAAAATCGTTAAAGAGCTCTGTGCCTTGTTTGTACTAGCCTAGAGTTACAGCTGCTATTATAAGATCCATCAAATAAAATACAAAGAGCCCACCAACAGCCATATCTCTGAAAGATACATTAGAACCAGGCGCGGACCAGGGAAGGGGGGGTCATGGGGTCTTGGCTCCCCCCTGGGCTGGGTCCAGTACCTAGGTGGACCACTGATTTCAAGGCATGCAAGTACTTATTGCACAGTTTTGTGACATGACCACGGCTATGTGACCTTCGTGACCCCCCCCCCCCCCTAGAGCCATGCGACCCCCCTTGGAACCAAAGCTGGATCCACCTTTGCTTAGAACATGTCAGCTTCCTCAGGTTTTCTTAATTATAATCTTGTACATCTTAGAAACAAACGGGGTTGAACAATCAATCCTAGGCGTGGAAATAAGATTGTTGTAATCAGTAACATTTTCAGGGAAAACCAGATTTGCGTTTAATGTATCACATACATAGAAATAATATTAGATGCGAGGTCTGCCTAGTTAGGAACTTTAATACTATTGTTGGATATTCCTCACACAACATCACTTAGACCCAAATCAACGAAAGCTTGTATTGTGGAAATCCAAATAACTAGTAATACATACTAGTATTTTACTGATTAGAAGGCGTTATTGATTGTTCGATGTTCAACTGTGCTTGTTTTTTGTAGTATAGTGTGATGAGACGAACAGTACATGTGCTCGATGGTAAGCAACATGCCTGCCCCTGCCCATATTATCAGCGGTGTCACGCAGCTATTGAAACAAGAAGAGTCCAAACCGTCACCTAGCACTGCGCTCGTCACCCAGAAATATAAGATGTTTTAGCTCTTAGCCCTGTAACCTTTATGGAAATAATGCCTTTTTTATAGAGACAAAACAGGCAGGACATGTGTCCGATGGTGAGCAACATGCCTGCCTATGGCCCATTGCCCATATAACCACAATATCACGCAGTTATTGAAACTTGAAATATTAGATGTTTTATCTCTAGGTCCTGTACTTTCTCTGGAACTAATGCCCTTAAAACCATACAGCAGTGATGTTCTCACATTACTGCTTGACGATCGAATAACTGTCAAAGATGTGGTATTTCCCCAGGCGGACTCTGCAAAAAGTACTATCTCAACAAAATTTTCAGCATAATTATCATTGTGTTTCCTGGGTCCTCGCATTTAGCGCGGGTCAAGTCAAGATAGATAACACTTTATTGTGACACAAAAACAGAAATATTACAGTATAACACTTATGAACTAGCACCACAAATGGCGGCCTTATTGCTTAGAGCAATCTCTCCCATTCAAGCAGTTCAGGCAGATATTTCAGTTTTAGCGGGAAAACATCGTAAAGAACAAGATCAACACTCGTCGGATTTCATTAATAATATTCGTAAGAGGTCAGAAATCGACGAACCAGTTGTATAATCCCGAAACAGCGGACAATACTCTACGAAGCTACCTGCGTCACTGTCACCGCCGCCTGTCTGCCGCTGCCGGCTCGGGACCAGTGGCGTCACGGCGCGGCCGTGCGGGAAGGAGTTTTTTTCGTATAACGGTTGCCATACAAAACGTATTTTCCTTTGACGTTTTCGTCTACGAACCTGACTAGTGTAGTATAATTCCAATTGTGAGTTAGCTATTTAATTTTGTATCTAAAGCTGATACGAGGTGCGTGATTCATCATCAGCCTGTACTTGTCCACTGTTGGACATGGGCCTCTCCCATGATACGCCACTCAGCCCGATCCTCGGTCTTCCGTCTCCAACCGCCACCAGCACAACCGCCTTTCGAATATCGTCACTCCATCTAGTCTCAGGGCGTCCTACACTACGTTTACCGATTCGCGGTCTCCACTCCAGAACCCGTTTACCCCAACGGTTATCAGGTCTGCGACAGATGTGTCCGGCCCACTGCCACTTCAGCTTACTAATACGGTGAGCTATGTCGGTCACTTTAGTTCTCTGACGAAATACTTCATTGCGAATGCAATCCCTCAGAGAAACTCCAAGCATAGCTCTTTCCATAGCTCGGTGAGCGAGTTTGAGCTTACGGATCATTTTGGCTGTCAGTGTCCACGTTACGTTACGTACGTTACGTAGGTGCGTGATTAACGCCCCTCAAAGTAAAATTCACAAAATAATTTAATGGAAAAGAAGAAATAGCATACAACCTCTTGTGGCAGTTAATGTCAGAATCCATGCCGAGCTGTGGTAACTAAGAAAATACTATTAGCGTCCCACGGATTGACCTGCGTAGTTCCCGATCCCATCGTCCCCGTTAATTTGCCGGGATTAAAAATAGTTTGTGTCCTTCTAGACTATAGTCTATCCATGTTTAGAACTTTAACTCGATCCGTTCATACGTAACGAAGTGATTGAGCAACAAATATTAACATTTATTACAACATTAACAGAGCTCATCTATCTATTCATAGTGATACCGTTATACCTTATGGCATATCTTCTGTAGATGTCACTTCCACACATCCCTGGTTATAGTTGATCATATAGTTCCCTATGAGTCAATTTTCATTTTCATTTATTTGAAGTGAAATATTGGATTTGTCTGACCACAACGATTGCAGGGAATGGACGATGACCACATTCCATCATCGTTTTAATTGTTTGTGCGGGAGCGAATTGAATGTGGTTTTTGATGGCTCTGACAGATGGAGAGTGTTATTAGGATAGGAAACTTATTCACTATATTTAAAACTTTTTTTCGATAGTGACAAGATGAGCATGACACGTGCCTAATGTAATGCAACATGCCTGCCTATAGCAGCATAGTGACACGCAGCTATTGGAACATGAAGAGTCCAAATCATTACCTATCACCACAAACACAAATCATTTTAGAGACGATCTTCTTAGCATTCCATGGATTCACCGTGCGGGTGCCGGGTCCATCGTGTGGCAGAGAGAGAAAAACTCGAGTAGTTCCCGAGACTTGTGACTCGGGCGTAGGTTTAAGGGGCCCCTTTCTGACGTACATCAACACTCACCTTCACCACTCGTTTTTCTCTTCCTGCCCAGCCAAATCTGATATGAGCCTACTAGTGCAGCTTTAGATACACGTTCTAGTATAGAACTTACTGCACTTCTGGATAAGCCAAGGTCTTTCAGTAGGTTATAGAGAGATTTTGCTGGTATACCTCTCGCTCCCACTTCTACAGCGTATAAACTAACTACATAGCCGTTTTTTGTTAATTCGTTTAGGAGGTCGTAATACTTATTTTGTTTCATCGCGTGGTCTTTAGGTATATTAGTTTCCCACGGTACGGTAAGTGCTACAAGGACTATGCGTTTCGTAGCTCCAGAAAAAAGGAAAATGTCCGGTCTGGATGACGAAACACCCACATCCTCTGGGATTTTGTAGTGCTTTTCATACGTGTCCATTAAAATAGTCCAATCAGGTGCTGTACCCAGGATTGAGTAAGGCTTGTTCCTGGAGTTTAAAGTTGAGCCTTCTTTACAAAGTTAATTTGTCTGTTGTTTGTCGTCAATCCTTTTGGGCTCTAGCTACTGAAAGGCTCATGGCTTCACGTATGATTTCAAGTACTCTGTCATGACGCCGTGAGTAATGACCCCATTAAGGAGCACCTTGCATCCCACCAATATGTGCCTTGCTGTACATATCGCCTCTCCACAAGTATAGCAACATTTTTCAGAGGCTTTTCCCACCTTACCAAGTTACTCTGGTCAGGAGGGTCATTTGGAATACATTTAGATAAAATTTTAATAAGGCAGGGGACCAGTCATAGATCAAGGTGCGCCATTTTAGAGCTAATGGGATACAGAACTCACCTATGGTTAACCACTCACTTTGCATTTCTAAATTCATAGCGTGCACTTTGTAACCGTCATTTTCGTCTTGTTGTAGAAAGGTTTTTACCATGTCTCGGTCTTCCTTTTTTTCTCGCACCCAACCCAGCAGTATTTACTTGTGCACCTGCCATAAATTGTTTATGGAATTGAAGTCTAGATTCCAGGTCTGAAGCAGTTTTGTCTTTTAGGAGAGATGTAATTAAGTCGTCTTGCGACTTTCCCAAAACATGCGTTTTGTAACTCTTAGGTGTTTGTAAAGTTCAGACGGTTTCTTTATTTTCAGCCCAAAACTATTGTGATCCCTAAAAGAGTAGAGGATCAGCCGGATGTGCCAATCCTAACCATGACTTCAATATCTTTATGACATTGGCATCTAGCTTTGCCAGGAGAGTTTTACCGATGTCATATACTAGGAAAGGCCAAGTGAGACGTGATGTGAGGTAGTTGTCATATTTTATATCCATGCTTTTTTGATATTGCTGATAGGCTGCTGGTCTACCTTATTGAGGTTGTTCATGAAATTTTCAACAACCACCTCTAATGATGGTGTACGTCCTTTGTGATCTATCTTTCTACCAAGAAATTTGAAAGGCACTGCCTCTGCAATTGTGGCAACTCCTTGGCCACTTATGGAGAGTCCCGGATCGTAAGACGTATATTTGGTATTTCGTCTACCCAGACAAAGACAATGACATTTAGATGGTTTTGTCCTCATTCCCTCCGTCCATGTACAGAACTCATCGACTTCGTTCAACAATTCTTGACACTGTTTAGGATTACGTGTAAGTATTGCAAGGTCGTCCGCAAAGGCCAAGATTGACTCAGTGTACTTATTGTTGATTTTAAACCGGTAGCCCCATTTCTTTTCACGGGATATTAATTTGTCTACTAAAATATTTATAACTATATTAAATGCTATTGGTGATAAGCAGCACCCTTGGAATAGTCCTACATTGTATTCAAGTGGTTTTGTGTATTCCTTGTTTACTGCTATGACGAATTTTAAGTGGCAATAATAAGAATTAATTATGTCAATAATTTCAGCAGGAAAGTTATACCATTTTAGGGCAAATATCATAAGTTCATGCTGGACAGAACCAAACGCGTTCTCTAG
Organism: Ectropis grisescens; assembly: GCA_017562165.1. NCBI lineage: Eukaryota > Metazoa > Arthropoda > Insecta > Lepidoptera > Geometridae > Ectropis > Ectropis grisescens. The sequence continues at coordinate 368,221 of CM029792.1, read as the reverse complement.
GTCTATCCAGCAGACTGTTATTTGCCTCTCATGTGTTCTGGCATCTTTCAAACTTTCTGCTAGTAATGTATTAACCCAGATATTTCTCTGGAAACATTGTGCTTCCAACCGGAACACAGCAATATTTGCACAGTACTGCTTGGCGGCAGAATAACTGGCAAAGGTGTGGTACTTCGTCAGGGGTACTCTGGAAAAAGCCCTACCACTACTAAAACTTATGTAAGACTAGATAATTTCAACCGCTAATGATTTTTACTACTACTGTGACATCTGAGTGGATATTTCCTAGTGGATAATGTTACCACAAAGCTTTACTAATCGTCAGTTTATTAGCCAGTTCGAGGCTTTAGAACAAATCAAGAAACATGCCAAGAGGCTCATAGGCAACAACACGGTTGGGCCAAGAACACATTAAAGTCTTTAACATCGCTGCAAAATTGCTAGTTATCGTGTTTTTATCAGATACACTTCGGAGACAGTGCATCTGATCTACATAATCTAATATTACTTTGCGCTTTTTCAATCGGACAGCTCGTAAATTAAAAGCAGCCTACGTTTCTTTTATGACATCTTAATAGGAACAAACAGACATACAGATAAAATAGTTTTATATGTGTTTTGTTTTTAAATTAAAAGTATTTATGTACAGATAACGCGCGAGTTGAATGCAGTCGGGGTCTGAGGTAAAGAGCGGGAGCACCTCCCCCCGCCGCCCGCACGCCGCCTCTCGCGCGCCTGCAGCGTAGTGGTGTGCTGTCTTTGACAACTATCATTGTATGTGTATCGCATTCCTGAGCTCTGCATTCAACTCGCGCGCTATCTGTACTTTCCAATGCGTGAAAATGCATTAAATACAGTCACTTTAATATTTTGATATAAAATATTATTTAAGTGTTTATGAACCATTCGAAATGATGATCGAGCACGTACTCGTACTAATATGACCTCAACCTCAATCATTAACCAAATTAGGTCTGATCGGTCTATCAAAATTTGATTTAATCATTCTACGTTATTAACTGGGCATTTATCATTATTGTTTTCCTATCACGTAGCTCTGGAAAGCTATATTGTCTCATGGTTGATGTTCCAAATTTCAAACGAAGAGGTTTTATTTCACTTTTACAAATCAATATAATAGAAAAATATCTAGGTACTTGGTTTTAGACCATGCAGGTCAGCTGCAATCTTTTCGAATTGTATCCGATATCCGATAAGTCCAAATGTGGATTTTTGCTTCAAATGGCTGTATAGCGCCGTTATTATGGGCAGGGCTGTTGTTTACCATCAGGTAAATCACTTGCTCATTCCGTCATTCTTTATGTATAATGTATTTTATACAACACTTTCGATTTTATGGCAGGCGATTATTAGTGCGTGTTGTCAGTGATGGCTTATGGAACCGAGAATTGGTAACTGTGGGCCTCATAACAAAGGTCAAAGTCGCACAGCTAGTGGAGAGAGCTATGCTCGGAGTCTCTCTGCGCGATTGAATCCGAAATGAGAATATTTGCAAAAGAATGAAAGTAGCCGACATAGCACAAACAGTAAGTAAGCGGCAATGTTTATCTATTTCTTTACAATATTTACATTTTATTCGTAAATAATCCTGAAATATATTTGAACTTAAACTTTTTTTATTATTTGTTGTTTCATAGAATTACTGCCATTATTATGATTATTGTTTTACCTAGTACAATCGTGATTATAATAATGATCTATTTTATCTTTAATTCTTTGATTACTGTACATTTTGATGTACCTGGAATAAATGTATATAGCTACTATTTTATGTCTAGTTATTGAGATATTGTAAAAAAACACCCTTGATTCAGTCGAGCAACCCAAACAGCCCCGAATGGCTGCCCCTCAGAGCAGAGAGTCCCAATATGAAAGTATTATCGTAAAAGAAAACTGAAAGTGCTTTTCTTCTTAATAGTAATGAAAAGGAAAGCCAAAGTAAATAATATAATGAATCTCGTCTTATTGCGCGGTGCGGTAATGTAAACTGCTTTGTTCGGGGAACCCTAATTCTGGGAAGTTGCTACGAGGGCAACACTGCGCTGAGGTATTTCAAATATTTATTTTTAGGGTAATTTATTAAATCAGCTTGTTTCTGAGAATACAGGTTTTACGGGTTATTTTGAGGCTTGTGGGTCAGTTGGATACTCAGCTTAAGTTGTAGGTTGCGGTTTTTTTTTTACTTTTATAGGTTTACACTTGACCGCCATCTCGCCTGATGTTGAACGATGATGCGGTCTGCGATGGAGCGTGTTTACCTAGAAAAAACCGATTCACTCTCGATTTGAAGACACAAAGATTGTAACTATCGGGAAAAACCCTCTCAGGCAACGTATTCCACAGCCTTGACGTTCTTATCACAAAAGTAGAGTCAAATCTCTTCGTTCGTGTCTTTGGAACATCAACCATGAAACGGTGTCGCTTTTTCGAGCTACGAGCATTCCGATAGAATAAAAGGCAAGATGGTATTAGATCGTACAAATCAGACGCACACTCTCCGAAGTGTATCCGATAAAAACCCGATAAGCTAGCAATTTTCCGGCGATGTTCGAGACTTTGCAGTCTTTTTCGTACGAGGATGTCATTGCCTATGAGCCTTTTGGCACTTCTCTCGATCGATTTGATTCCCTACGACTTGTTCCAAGGACAAACATTTGTGTGATTAATTCGGATGTTGGTTCTGTATCTGGTTTTTCTATAAATTGAATTGTACAGGATTACTGGTAATCAGCCTGAAGCCATTTTCTGGATATTTAAACAAACAACTTTTTAAAGAACGCGCGCTCTCTTGTTTCGAACAGTTCAAACGCTTTTAGACCGGGTAAATTCACTTTTTTACGTTGTTGGAGAAAAAAGTACGATTTTTTCAAACTGTAAAACAAAAATTGACGTATTTAACGTATGTAGCATCCCCTTAACACGATGCATCCTGATTACTAATAACCCTGTATACTTGTAGTACTAGCCATTGCTCACTGAGCTAAGTTTGAAGGGTAATATTTTTAGAAAATACGGTATAGGATTGAATCATCTCTGACCAGTAAATTATTTTTTTTTTTTTTTAAATAAAGAGTGACGAGACGATCAGGACATGTGCCTGATGGTAAGTAACATGCCTGACACATAACATCACAGTGACACGCAGCTATTGGAACATGAAGAGTCTAAATCATTACCTAGCCCTGCACTGCGCTCGTCACCCAGAGATCTAAGATCTTATATCTCTAAGCCCTGTAATTTCTCTGGAAACATTGCCCTTAATTAATTAAATTAAATTAATTTTTAATCTTTTAAACCTAAGGCTACTCTGTATCAAACTATCTACTGTGAATAAATGATATTATTCAGTTATTTATTCATTATTCTTAATTTCTAAGTTTTTTACAATAAGTATAAAAATATAAACATTATAAAAAACTTAAAAACTAGGGTGCCGCCAGCAGCGGGGCAGGACCCAAGCTACCGGTGGTTAGGGCTGCAGAGAGAGGAACCTCCTGACGATGCGCGCTGTGTCGAGGATGACTGCCTTCTGGATCTGGCCTTTAACCCAACCGTCTAGCGAAAGTCTCTTGAGATGTTGGTCGAGACTTTTCGCTATAAGGCCGTTTGCCGACACGACTATTGGGACTATGATCGTCGAATCAACTTCCCACATGGCGGTAACCTCATGAGCTAAGTCAAGGTACTTGCTAAGCTTGTCCTTCTCGGCTTTCACGAGGTTCTCGTCATGTGGTACGGTGATATCGACGATCACAGCCCGGCGCTCGGACCGGTCTACCATCACGATATCAGGCTTATTGGCGACAATAGTCCTGTCCGTGATGATAGAGCGGTCCCAGTAGAGCAACGCACGACCATTCTCGAGAACTGGCAGAGGTGCGTACTTATAGTAGGGCACCTCGGACTCGACAAGGCCGTATCGAAGAGCAAGCTGCTGGTGGATGATCCTGGCTACTAGGTTATGTCTGTGCAAGTACTCGCCGTTAGCAAGATGCGAACAACCGGAAATAACATGGCGAAGAGATTCGCCTGGACGGCGGCATGCCCGACAAATGTCGACCGTACCGTCCTTCATTATGTATTTCCGGTAATTGTTCGTCTTGATAACCTCGTCTGCAATTGCACAGACAAAACCCTCGGTTTCTCCGAAGAGGTCCCCGAAGCGTAGCCAGTTCACCGACGCGAGCAGATTCACATCGGGTCCCGTTAGGGCCCGATAGAATCGCCCGTGCAGCTCCTTGCTCTTCCACACTTCCTTGCGATCATCAGTGCTGAGCACCGATGGTTTACGCCAGTTCTCGTTTGCCAGTGAAAGAGGCGTGAAGCTTCTGTCAACTGCCACAACATCGCGATGCATCCCGGACTCGCTGTTGCGGAAATAATCCCTCAGACTGCATACTTCGCGGTTGTGTAGGTTCTTGGCATTTAAAAAGCCTCGACCTCCCCACTTCCGCGGAATATACAGTCTCATAACAGACGAGCGCGGATGTAGCATGCGATGAGTTGTGAGCAGTTGACGGACCTTCCTGTCCAGGGCGTCGAGCTCAGTCTGAGTCCACCTTAGTATGCCAAAGGAGTAAATCAGCAGAGGCATTACCCAACCGTTGAAGGCTCGCGCTTTGTTACCGCCTGACAGAAGACTTTTAAGTACTTTTGTCAGCCGGCAAAAGAAGCGCACCTTCACCGATTTCTTAATGTCATCTGCTGATATACCCAATGACTGTGACATACCGAGATATTTGTAGGTCTCGTCTTCGGAGAGAGATCTGAGAGTCATAGTCTCGGAAAGTTGTAAATTCTCTGAATTTACTACTCTCCCTCGCTGTACATGCATGACCGCACACTTGTCTACACCGAACTCCATCTTGATGGCGTTACAACAAGTCTTGGCGTTTCGGTGCAAAAAGTTTGAGGTCGTCCATGTACAACAAATGAGATATAACCTCACCTCCTCTACGAAGACGATAACCTAACTCTGAATCCTTCAGCAGAGTGCTGAGAGGATTCAGACTTAGGCAGAACCATAGGGGACTTAGACTGTCACCCTGAAAAATGCCTCTTTCAATCCTAATCAAGTCCTCCGAAACAAAAGAGCTGTCTCCGCTACCTGGTTGACGAAGGACTGTGACCCACTGTCCCATGCATTTGCTTAGAAAAGATTTTAGAGTTGGATTTATTTTGTACAACTCTAAAACCCTTTCTAGCCATGAATGGGGCACCGCATCATAGGCCTTCTTATAGTCAATCCAAGCAGCGGAGAGGGCTCCTTTGTTTCGTTTGACTTGTTGGCAAATGGTCGTGTCAATGAGGAGCAGCTCCTTAGTACCACGGGACCCAATCTTACATCCATTCTGAGAGGAGGCCAAAACGTTATTTGCGACTATATGCGCATAAATTTTTTCTCTCAAAATGGATGTAAGCAGCTTATAGGTGGTGGGTAAGCACGTAATGGGTCTGTAGTTCTTCGGTTCCGTGGTACTACCAGACTTATGGAGCAGGAAGGTGACTCCGGTAGTCATGAAACTGGGAAGGAACCCGCCTCGAGGGCTTCTTGGAATTGTGTTGCCAAACGCTCATGTGAGCATCGAAACCACTTTATCCAGAAGTTGTGCAATCCGTCCGGCCCAGGACATTTCCAGTTCTGAGCCGTCCGGATAGCACAACTAACGTCTACGGAGTCTATCGTAATAGACTCCATGGCATCGATAGACTCACACGCGCGTTCGACAACACGCATCCAAGTTCCCTCCGTGTGCTCGACAGGCACTGACCAGATGCTGCGCCAGAAGTTTATCATAGCGCTAGCATCCGGTAGCTGCCCATCACTCACACTTTGACTATTCTCTTCCCAGTTTCGGTATACCTTCCTTTGATCACTCTGGAAGTCGCGATTTTCTCTGTATCGATTCACACGCTCTCTAGCGGCGAATACGGTTTGCCCACGCATAAACTTTCTGCTTCAGATAGTCAATACGTTCCGCAACATTGGCAAGATAGTGCTGGGGACTGATACCAGTCCCAGCAAATGCCTGTGCTACGAAACGCATGACTCGGGGACGACTGTTCCCCTGGCTGAAGCAGATTAGCTTTGCAATAAGAATCCTGAATGTACTGATACGCCGTTCTATTCGCACTTGCCAAGCGGGTACACTTCCGGTGGTTCGCGTTGCGCGGTCAGTGTCTGGAAACTTGACACGTGCAACGCGACACGCCGCGATAGCACCGCAGTACAGAATAGAATGGGTATCAGTCAAATCTTTGCTAGTTCCCAGGTAGGGCACTAGCAAAGTATTCAGGGCTCCCATCAAAGCCAAATTTCGTTTATGAGTGGGCAAACGCGGTAAGCGTGGCCTAGAGTTTGGTGTGAGTCGATATTGGAAGATCGCGTCTTCCAAAGCGCTCCTCATTTGCTCTCTTACCTGGTCAGATAAGCTATTACTCGCCAAATCTCCCTCCTCGATATCGGGGTCAACCGGCGCCGCAAGTGTCGCCGCTGTCATTGGCACTGAAGCCAGTGTCAGCGTCGACGACGCGGCGGGCGGATCCCGGGTCGAGATAGAAACTGGGCGAGCACGCTCCTCCTCCAGGCGTAGCTGATCAAGTGTCGAGTCATCCAGCAGCTTGCAGCGCCTGATGGCTCGAACTTGGTCAGACAATCGTTGAGCGGAAACGGCGACGGTCGGTTCGAAGGCCTGAAACAGAGACAGCATCCTGGCACAATACGCGGTCAGGTTAGTTTCTCCCTCTGTTGCCCTGTAATAGGCGCGCATGCAGTTCTCATTCATGGTTTGAGACCATCGCATGCGACGCACTACACACCACCGGTAGCGAGGGCCGGGCGTGAGACAGATTGCCTCTCAGGCCCCAAGCGTGCCGGCAGCGGGGGACGGCCACGTCGCCCTGGTCTTGTAGGCGGTGTCGTCCCGGGCTCGCTCGCGTCGCTCGACGAGTCGCTGGTCTCGCGGGTGGTGTGGAACTCATCCGACGAGATACTCGGAGACGACGACGAACGGGCGGAAGGTGGTGGGCGTGCGTGTCGTGACGCTGTAGCTCGTTTCTTCGACCGTGTTATCATTTACCTGTATTATTAGTTGTTTATCCAAATAATTTTATTTCTATTAGTTTTCTTTGACAGACATCTGTCATGTCGTACATGTTGATAAATATTGTATTTTTCCATCTTTTGAGGTATTATTGCGCCAAAATTATGTTGAATTCTTGATTTATGAATATTGCTTCTATATTTCTGTATAAATTTGTAATAAAAAATGTGAAAAAATACATTTAAATAATTTACGGTAAAAAAAAGACGGGCTTTCGTGTTGACAGCTTTTTTTTTATTATTATTATTCAGTTATTTATTCATTCTTCTTAATTTCTAAGTTTTTTACAATAGGTATAAAAATATAAACATTATAAAAAACTTAAAAACTAGGGTGCCGCCAGCAGCGGGGGCAGGACCCAAGCTACCGGTGGTTAGGGCTGCGAGAGGAACCTCCTGACGATGCGTGCTGTGTCAAGGATGACTGCCTTCTGGATCTGGCCCTTAACCCAACCGTCTAGCGAAAGTCTCTTGAGATGTTGGTCGAGACTTTTCGCTATAAGGCCGTTTGCCGACACGACTATTGGGACTATGCTCGTCGAATCAACTTCCCACATGGCGGTAACCTCATGAGCCAAGTCAAGGTACTTGCTAAGCTTCTCCTTCTCGGCTTTCACGAGGTTCTCGTCATGTGGTACGGTGATATCGACGATCACAGCCCGGCGCTCGGACCGGTCTACCATCACGATATCAGGCTTATTGGCGACAATAGTCCTGTCCGTGATGATAGAGCGGTCCCAGTAGAGCAACGCACGACCATTCTCGAGAACTGGCAGAGGTGCGTACTTATAGTACGGCACCTCGGACTCGACAAGGCCGTGTCGAAGAGCAAGTTGCTGGTGGATGATCCTGGCTACTAGGTTATGTCTGTGCAAGTACTCGCCGTTAGCAAGATGCGAACAACCGGAAATAACATGACGAAGAGATTCGCCTGGACGGCGGCATGCCCGACAAATGTCGACCGTACCGTCCTTCATTATGTATTTCCGGTAATTGTTCGTCTTGATAACCTCGTCTGCAATTGCACAGACAAAACCCTCGGTTTCTCCGAAGAGGTCCCCGAAGCGTAGCCAGTTCACCGACGCGAGCAGATTCACATCGGGTCCCGTTAGGGCCCGATAGAATCGCCCATGCAGCTCCTTGCTCTTCCACACTTCCTTGCGATCATCAGTGCTGAGCACCGATGGTTTACGCCAGTTCTCGTTTGCCAGTGAAAGAGGCGTGAAGCTTCTGTCAACTGCCACAACATCGCGATGCATCCCGGACTCGCTGTTGCGGAAATAATCCCTGAGACTGCATACTTCGCGGTTGTGTAGGTTCTTGGCATTTAAAAAGCCTCGACCTCCCCACTTCCGCGGAATATACAGTCTCATAACAGACGAGCGCGGGTGTAGCATGCGATGAGTTGTGAGCAGTTGACGGACCTTCCTGTCCAGGGCGTCAAGCTCAGTCTGAGTCCACCTCAGTATGCCAAAGGAGTATATCAGCAGAGGCATTACCCAACCGTTGAAGGCTCGCGCTTTGTTACCGCCTGACAGAAGACTTTTAAGTACTTTTGTCAGCCGGCAAAAGAAGCGCTCCTTCACCGATTTCTTAATGTCATCTGCTGATATACCCAATGACTGTGACATACCGAGATATTTGTAGGTCTCGTCTTCGGAGAGAGATCTGAGAGTTATAGTCTCAGATTATTATTATTATTATTATAGTAAATTGAACTTTTCGTGTTCCAATAGGTGCGTGACATTAAGCTGCTCTATAAAGGGGCGTTGCTATATTGCAAGCATACGTCTTGCTCGTAATTTTAATAAAACAACTAATTTAGCCAAACTTTCTAAGTAAACCGATTTTCGTCAATTCACGCAATTTACTTAACGAGTATCCAATAAAATTACCACGTATTCCACACCATCTCAGACGAGCTGTGACTAAGCTTTGAACTACACTATTCCAATACAACATCTCCCTATTGTAAAGAAAAATAAGAGAGTGGCGCCTCGTCGTATATGCTGGTTGGTGAGGAGCGCAGTAAAGAGTTACCCGATAAAAGTTGCCTTATGTCGAAACTTCCCCGGTTGTTGTCCACTGCTGGCAGCAATTAGGGACGCCGACTTACCTGGAATTAGGGAAACTTTAGATTAGATTCAGGTTATTTGTTTAGAAAGTATTTATTTATTAAACGAGTCTAGGAAGCGTTTTTTTTGTTGTGAGTTTCTTTTTGCCGTCAATTAGCTCCGTATTTCAATATTTAAGCACACTTTTTAAATCATAGCTTTAGTGTGTTGGTGTAAAGTATCTGTTTAAAATTCTCAATTCTTCTCAAAGCCGTTGTGATGTTATTTTAACTATGATAGGTTCACACTTGACCGCCACCTTGCATGATGATAAGCGACGATGCGGTCTACGATAGAGCGTGCTTACCTAGAAGAAACTCAAGTAAGTCATGTGTTTTCAAGTCGAAAGTATTCAATCTTGAATTGAGAACATCAAGACCGTAATAATCGTGAAAAACCAAATACTTAGTTGACATCTACGTATAGAGATCTATCTCTTGTTCTAACAAACGCTTTATACCGAAAACACAGGTCTGTTCGCTCTTTTGTCACGGCACATCACTCTGTTGCCATAGCTAGCATACACCTCATCTGCTTACGGTTGGTACAAAGGAACCCTGCGGAAATACCTGATCTATTTACTTATTATTTATCTAAGAAAAAAACCTACTCGGGCAATTCATATTGCACATCCTAGATATTCATGAGTAACGGCTGAAATTTTCTTATTCCTTAACAACTTTATCAAAAAATTGAGCAAAGTGTATAATTTCAGAAATGTCTCGAAATAAAATTAAAGAACTATCGGTCCAATCCCTGGGCATTTGACAAGTCGTAAATCGACACAAATTGGTACGGAACCCGCGTCGAATTCCAATTACCGGAGTTCCGCGGCTGGAAGAGAAACCCCGAGGGTGCATCGAGCCGCGATCTCCAGTTCTGACGTACTTACGCTAAAACTTTTCAAAGACGGACGCGAACTTCAAACAAAGAGAAGCGAGACCTTTGAATGTTGCTGGTTTCAGAACAATTCTATTTTTTGTTCGTCAAAAACAGACGCATCAAAATTGTTTCTTTGTGTTTATTGATACACTAGCAGCTCGCCCCGGGTTCGCGCGGGGAAACGATATTATAGATAGTGAACATGTTCCTCTTCTTCTTTTGTGTCGAAGTAACATAGTTTTTAAATTTATCTGACTTTATCTACCATTGTATGTAAAAAAAAACATTTTATTTAAAAAAAATTGTAATAGTTGAATTCTTATAATTTTATAAATATTAGTTTTGAAGTTTGTTGATCAGTGTAACTGGGGCCATTAGGCTAAACTTAACTCGTATTATTTTACTACATAACAATGTCCTAGTCTAGACTCTAGATTATTAGCATACAGGTTACTATTTATCGATGCGAAAATAATTGGATATAAAACTACGATGGTAAAATCGAAGGGCACAACTAGAAACAAGAGGGTGAATTTTTTGATAAATGTTTTGAAATTCAACACACAAATGGCAACATACAAACTATCATATCGCCTATATGGCTTCAATTGCCTTGATATTTATTACTTCTATGGAGCATACTCAAGTTCATGATAAAAAAATCGTTTGTTCTACAATAATGATAGCGGTTAGTTGCGGAGCTGGCTCCGCGCGACGGCCGGGTCGCGGCCGCGCCCGCTGATTGGATTACTTGCCAGCTCCGATGTACCCCGCATTTTATTCTGTGGTTCGTTAAGCTTCTAATATACCGCCTAGTTTAATTAACTGGTCCGTGCTGTGGCGCGAAAAAAAGATACAGAATTTAAAAATATGCATAAGTAAGATCTTAAGAGAATCATGTTAGACGGTTATATAAAGGGTCCTCAACTACATCTTATACTTCGATACTCATCCTGGGCACAGCACGCATCGTTAGGAGGCTGGTCTTACACTCTGCAGCCCAAGCCACCGGAATTTCGGGCCCTCACTAATCTTAAGTTTTTAATACTTTTTTATTATTATTATTAATTTTATTCACTCCACAGACTCTGGGGTCCGTGACCTTTGTCATTACAATTACATTCTATCTTACATATTTCTTGGATTAGGAGAAGAAGGGGAAAACAGGGGGTGTTGTGAACATTTAGAACCTAAGTCTAGTACTAGTCAGTCGGAGTTCGTCTGTTGAGCCGATCACTACCGGTTGGGATTCCGATAGTAATCGACTCCACATCGTCTTTTGCCTAAGCCGCCTCCTCCCGGCGCAGAGCCTCCACCACGGTCGCATTTGTGTCCTTGATGGCCATCTGTAAGTTGCATTCGCGGATGGTCTTCGGTGATGCAGCCAACGCTCGCCGTACAAACCGACCGATGTCGTTATCAGTCTCGTCAGCGTAGTATGTGAAGGTCCCCGTGTGCCGTGAGATTGCGACGATTGCATGGGGCACGCTCTCGTGCAGCTTCATGTTTGCTTTAGTTTTGATTACGATGACAGACTCGTATGTCAATCCCTGAGCTTCATGGATGGTAAGGATGCGTGACCCGGTGCCCGACCCGTAACCCTGGTTTGTCAGGGTCTCCTTCTCCTCTTGAGTATGCACTAAGAAGAGGGTGTTGTTTTGGGCACTGGGTACCATAAAATGGGGTACTTAGGGAACAAGAGGTGAATAGGGACAAAACCGGGATACCTTTTCAATGTAAGATAAAATTGTCATCACCCAATAATTTCGTACCATTTTTTTTTTGTAATTTTGTACTCCTTTATACCTATTTTGCTCTAGGGACTTTATACGGGGTGCTGAGGAGTACATACCTGAGTATATTTCCCTCAGCGCATATGCGACATCCATCGGGTTTCGATGTGTGCAGAGCAACTCCTGGCTGATCTTTGTTACCAGGTTTGGGCGATGATACTTCATTTCGAAGAGATTTTCCCTGTCGATGTAAGGCAGCTGATTGACGTCTCCGATAAGGACGATTTCGCCAATACCAGACAGCCGTGAGACCATCACAATGGCTCTGAAATGGTTCATGAAAGCCTCATCTACCATGAGGCGGCTGAGATTATCTTTTCCGAAACCATTTACCAGAGCAGAAGCCATAGTTCGCACCCTGGTTTTGAACAGGTTTCCGATACGGTGCGATAGCTTCTCTTTTGAATCTTTTGCTGCCTCGGTTGTTGTTGTGATGATGGCGTCCTTGTCCATGTCGATTTTGTCCACTGTAATAATCTTCATAGATTGTAATACATTTATTGTAATAAACGTAGATAAAGTAACATAAATAAAAATACTAACATGATTTAAAATGTTCACTTTGCAGCGCTTGTACACCTAAACTATAAACTTTATGAAAAAAAGGTATTCATGAATTAAATGAAAATATAAGTAATGGTATCTAATTCCATTTTGTACATAACTATTATAACTGTATATTAACAAAGTACTGCTTATATGCGTCAACTTTTCAAAAAACCACATCAAAATCTATCCCACTAGCAGCATTATATGGAAACTGCGCGGGTTCAAACAGTTTCCATTCCTGTTATTTTCCCATGTGCTATTCTAGACGATAATTTAACTGTGTTCCAAATTTGAACTCTATGTGTTCTAACGATCCTACGTTATTGATCTAAAAAACTTTCACATTTATAATACATATAAGTAGGATTCACGGATATCGGGTCTTTATCTTTCGAATCAAGTGACTGAACTAAAATAGAATTTAAAACATTTAATTAGCAACAACAATTTCATGGCGAGGACGGTTAAATACAGATGTATTGCTGTATATATGCTAACTTTGTACATGCTAGAACCTGGTCTATTTATTTCAAGCGTCCCTGTTTCACTGTTCCGTTCCAATTTATTCAACGGTTTTTGTCGTTCGTCGACAAACAGCTCTACTTTCAGAAGACATTCAAACGAAACACGAAAAAGTCTAAAAAGAGCTTTTTATTCAAAGAAAGCTCACGAAGGAAAAAACTTTGCTCGTAATTAAGGCTCTATTCTATGCGTTTATCCGGAAAGGTCATTGTGCACTATACTGATTTGACGCCATCTCAAAAAGAGATTTTCAAGATAGTGATAAGAGAATAATTATAGTGATTAACATTGTGTTGTATGTCCACGATGGAATACTATTTAGTTAATATAATACTACTATTGGTTAACGTTTTCGTATGTATATTTTACGTGGATAAATCAATTATGTCTTAGTTTTGATATTTTATGACGAGTTATATCGAAACGGCTAAACAGGTCGATTTAAAAATTAAAATGCTCATAAATTATTTAGTGTAAAATATCACGCATAATAGACAATAATACCACAATATAAAAAAAAACTACCAGTAGGACGACTAAAATAGCATCAAAACATGTGTCAAACATCAGGCCGAGAGCTCCCAAACTGCTAACATGGTCGTTTTCGCAGCTCGGGAGCGCGATTCCCTCGTTTTGTCCCGCACGATTGCCCCATCTAAACGTCTTTGTCGAACGACTGTATAATATATTAGACTATGATCATGTTACTATCTCCTAAAACACAGTTACTTGAAGAATACACATTGAAAACATTTTACACGGACGTACCCACAGTAAGCCCTTAAAGATATTTATCCTGCAACCAAATAAAAATTACAATCTCTGCGGCAGTTTACGACGGTACAACATAACAATTTGTAATTGTCCTAATTTACATTTATTTGTTTAAATGTAACTGCTTTACGACCTGCCTTGCTCATATTTACAAAATATAGTCTTCAGAATATAAAACACCAGTTTTGATGCATACTCTTAATGGATTCTACAATTTAGCATTTATATTATAAATATAATGCACCAAAACATGTACACACATTTTTTACAATTACAAAACAAAACAAAATTAAAAAAAAAATTTTTGTTTGTGCTGCACTCGCCACAGTCCCCTTAGCCTTTCTATATTAAAAAATCGAAAGTGAATCAATTCCCTCGTAGTAAACACGCTCCATCATAGACCGCAACGTCGCTTTACATCAGATGAGATGGCAGTCAAGTGTAAACCTACAATAATAAAAAAAAACTGAAAAATTAAATTCTTGTGTAGGTTTGATTCTATTTTCAAAGAATTTATGGCCGTAGATAGTGTGGCCACTGTTTCTCCAACTTTATATATAATCTAAGATAAAGAATCTTTATATATGCTGAATCAATACAGTGCACTGCAACCTACGAACAAATGGGAGCCAACATAAACTGTAGCTGTAAAAGGCAACTAATGACTGCAAACTGGGAACCGGAAAGCGAGCGAATCGAGCGAAAAGTGCAAAAAGCGAATCGAACAGAGAATGAATTATTCGAGTTTGTTCGGCGAGCGGGATATTGAATCTCGATCATCGGCAAATAAATCAGGACGATTAAACTCTTTTTGAACGTTTTCATACAGATTGAGATAGTGAAATTATTTTTACGACGATTATTTGATCAAAAGATTATAAATAAAAGTGGTCAAGTGCGAGTCGGGCTCGCCCATGAAGGCTTCCGTAGCAGCAAGTAACATCATATAAAAGTTCTTGTAGTTCGTTGTTACTTTAATCAGTGTTTTAACAATAGTCTATTTATGACGTATTAAAATAAAACTACTTACTAGATCTCATTCAAACCAATTTTCGTTGATATAGTTTACATGGTAATGTACATTATACCCTTTTTTATTTTTGTCATTTTCTTATTTTAGAAGTAGGACACCCCCAATTTTTACATTTAGAAACCAATATCATTTTTAAAGACCTATCTATACCCACACGTATGGTCTTGATGAATTTTTTTTTGAGTTTCAAGTCTAAGTATGGGACACCCCCTAAAATTTATTATTTTTCTATTTTTTGTATGAAAATCTTAATGCGGTTCACAGAATACATCTACTTACATAGTTTCAATAGTACAGCTCTTATAGTTTCGGATAAAGTGGCTGTGACATACGGACAGACAGACAGACATGACGAATCTATAAAGGTCCCGTATTTTTCCATTTGGCTACGGAGCCCTAACAATTGGCAGTCATAATAGAACTGAAAACTCAGAACTCATGGTTTTAGTGTTGCTACTATTATTGCACGATACGCTACCTGTATAATTACAGATATAATATACGCATGTAGGTGACTTGAATTTACAAGATTTCAGACGTCCAAGAGACGTGCCAGAAGCCTCATAGGCGAGGACACCATTGTGCGGAAAATACTTCAAAACACAACGTAGCCGAAAAACTGCTAGCTATAGGTTTTTTATTGGATACATTTCGGAGAGTGTGCGACTGATCTGCATGATCTGATTCCACCTAAGTTTTTTTTCTATCGCGCTGCTCGTAGCTCGACAAAGCAACATCGTTTCATGGTTGATGTTCCAAAGACACGAACGAAGAGATTTGACTCTACATTTGTGATAAGATTGTCTAGGCTGTGGAATGCGTTGCCTGAATGGGGTTTTCCCGATGGTTACAATCTTGTAGTCTTCAAAAAGGAAGTACATCGGTTTTTCCTATGTGAGCAGGATTCACCGTAGACCGCGTCGTCGTTCAACAGCAGGTGAGACGGCGGTCAAGTGTAGTATAATACATAGAGTAGTTAAAAAAAGCGTCTTACATACATAACAGCGTTCACTCTCGATTTGACGACACTAAGATTGAAACTATCGAGACTTTAACTAGATGAGTGAGTAGCGCTTATAATAATGATTTTAGTGTATTTTTCGCTTTTGAGTGCCTATTTGTGGTTATGAAGTCAGTTTAATTTTTTGTACGAAAATAGTTTATTTTACCCTTTTAGTGTACAAGAACAGAATTAAAAATTTTGATTAAACCCTGACTACCTCGGATTTGTTATCTGTACAACATTCTACTAGTCAAGCACTTTCATTTGATACCCATATTAAGAGAGTTGTGAAAAAAGAAATGTATTTCGGCATTTTGTAGTAGCGGCCATCTTGGATTTGAAATTTGTCATAGTGCAATGTATTCTACTAGTCAAGCCCTTTATTTTGTACCCATATTGAGGTAGTAATGAAAAATATAATATAATTCGCCCTTTTTTGGTGGCGGCCATTTTGGATTTGAAATTTATTATAGTGTATAGTATTTCACTAGTCAAGCCCTTTCATTTGATACCTATATTGAGGTAGGTTGTGATGAAATATTTTGTCCGCCATTTTGTGGACGCGGCCATCTTGAATCGAAATTAACCAAACATAGCTAAGAACATCCGCATGAGTATTAACCTTGAAATAAGAAAAACCGGATCGAAATCGGCCCATCCGTTTGAGCTCTACGGTGCCACAGACAGACAGACACTCAGGCAGACAGACATCGACGTCAAACTTATAACACCCCTTTTTTTGGTCGGGGGTTAAAAACAAGTTTTCATTAATCCATTTACACAATTTCGTATTGACAGGATCGAGTTTCATAACTTTTGTGAAATCTTCAACTACGTCATCCAGAAAATTGTACGCAAATCTTAGTTTATGGTTCATATTTCAAAAACCATTCGACCGATTTCGATAAGATTTATATGGGACCATTCGGGAAGCATACCTAACTGAACACAAAAATAAATTTTAAAATCGGTGCAGAGGTTCTCGAGAAATCAGGTAACATACATGAAAAAAAAAGAACATATATACGGTCGAATTGAGAAACCTCCTTTTTTTGAAGTCGGTTAAAAATGAGTAAAATCAAGAACTACACGATTACTATTGGCACGAAAACAAACGTCAAAAATAAACGCGGAAACAAGTTCAAAGCCACAGAGTGAAGCTATTAGGGTCAGCTGGCGGAGGATCGGGTGTCTCTGAGGGGACCAGCTACCACATTTTTTACCACATTTTTGTGCGATCTGAAAATGGGACATTTAATAAACTATTTTCGTAAAAAAATTAAACCGACTTCAAATAGATGAGTGAGTAGCACTTGTAATATTGATATTAATTTATTTTTCAATTTTGAGTGCCTATTTGTGGTTTTGAAGTCGGTTAAATTTTTTGTACGAAAATAGTTTATTTAACCCTTTTTAGTGCAAAACAAGTGTTTATTAACGCATTTACCTAATTTCGTATTGACAGGTTCGATTTCCATAATTTTTATGAAATCTACAATTACGTCATCCAGAAAACTGTACGCAAATTTTAGTTTATGGTTCATATTTCAAAAACAACCAGACCAATTTCGATAAGATTTATATGGGGTCATTCGGGAAGCATACCCGTATCCGAACACAAAAAGAAATTTAAAAACCTGTGCAGGAGTTCTCGAGAAATCAGGTAACAAACATTAAAAAAACATAGGGAAACGAACAAACAACAAAAACGAATTGATAACCTCCTCCTTTTTAGAATATGATATATTTATGTACCTACATCTTAAATTACTACCTACAATACCTATATAAATTACTTTTCTTCCAAATCTTAATTTTTTCTGTTTCATTCCACGGTTTCCTGGGCAATATCACTTTATATAAGCGACAAGTTCACCAACATTTTTAAGATCTTGTATGTTGATTTAGCTTCGATCTAAGCGCAATAAAATGTTAATCTGTCTAAATACAAAAGTCACCGCTAAAAAATAAAGATATTAACATTTTTCCGATCAAAAGAAAATCGACTTAAAGCTAATATTCCCCTCGTTCTGTCAGAAGGCACTCACAACATTATAACTCCGTACACGCCTTCAAAAAAGCATCACCAAAGGGCATGACCCGGATTCCCCCCTCCCCCTTCACAATAATTTAGGCTTCATTATTAAATAAACATTACGAAGCGGGCAAAGGAATAAAATTTTATATTCGCCGAGATACCGACCTCAAATATTCAGGGGCCCCGATCTGCAGGGGCCCTTGATGTTGAGGGCCCCTGCTTTAACTCGCGAACTGATATTATTCATATATGAGTTTTCTGCTTCAGATTTCTGACGTGTTGCTAGCGAGACGGTTGGGGGACTTTATGGGTTTTTATATATTTGATGTGACTAGCAGTAGTCCCGTGGTTTTACTCGCTTTGTCGAGAACTATTGACTGTAGTAAGCCTGCCTGTGAAGCCGAAGAGAAGAGGGTCGTGGGTGCAAACACAAGTATTTGTTGTGTCTGGGTGTTTCTATGTATGATTATGATTACAAGTTTTGCTTAGTCTGGGGTCAGATAGTGTGGTGTGTTCATAGTGATAGTGAAATGTTATCCAATATTATTTTATTATTTGTGTACTTTCCAGACCGTAATAGAATTGTGCCCTAAATTTTTATCGGTTCATCCATTCAGGAGTTACAGTTCACAGACAGACATGCAAACATACACGATAGCAAAAAAATCTAAATCTATGCATACACGTTAAAGTATAACTCTCCGTCGTTTTTGCGTCGGAAGTTAAAAGCATAGATAAAATAAGCATTAAGTTATTTTTCTAGTTATCCGTTGAAAACTCGAAACTCCGCTAAACTCGTAGCTAAACAGCTTTTGACACTAGCAGCACACACAAAAGAAAAATACAGTCAAGATGAATTCGAAGCCAATGGGTTTACATCGAATTTTTTAAAACCTTTAACATCACGCTTTTAGTAAGTCAACCTGTATGTAACTATGTAATGAAATCTAAGGTAACTAATTAAATCATCTTCCAAGGATTGTAGCGTTATGATATTTATATTCTGATGGTACAGTCGAAATAATCTAATGATGGAGCCGGAAGGTATGAACCTTAGCGTCATGAAATTTCTATTCTGATAACAATATGGTACTGTCGAAATAATCTAACGATGGAGCCGGTAGATATGAACCTGAACTTCATGCTGGAACATCGTATTGTAGCTGTGTTTGGATTTGTTAGAAAAGTCTTGTAATTAACTTTGACAACGGTTAGGTCGGATGATGCAAGAAGCATAGGAATATAGGCAAGCGTGTTTTTTAGTGTTATTAAACTATTCAAAATAAAATAATTTCGTTTTCCCTAGTCAAAAAAGTACTCAAAACGACTAAAAAAGTTTTACCTCTAAAAAATGTAATGATTTTGATTGCAAAACCAATGGCGGCCAGTTTAATAGGACAGTTTAAATTCGCAAGTCCAATAAATCGCGGCAAGTTCTCTCCAGTCTATTCGACACATTTAAAGGCAAAGTTTTAACCGTCCATCATAAACCACGCGACTTAAAAGTTTTCCAATTAACCGACTTCGCAAAAAGAGGTGCTCATTCGTACCCATTACTCCCCGGAGCCAATAAAGAAAGGTAATAAATTAAAATTCGGGCCGGAGGCGGTACTGCGCCGGAATACCAATTCAGTTTGAACCAGTACTTTATAATTTAAAAAAGTTTCCTGTAATTTGTGGAAGGTTGGTAATTAAAGGTTAAATAATTCAGAGATTTGTTTTTAATTACATTAGATGTACACACCGATCTATGGTACACCGATCGGTGGGCCAGGGTTTCTATAGAGTGAAAGCCAGTCATTTGACCCCAGGAAGAATACGACAAAGGAAGAGTTAAAAAAAAAAAAGCGGAGTGTCTAAAAAAATATTGGACGATGGTAGAGTCCGCCTGGGGAAGTACCACACCTTTGCCAGTTATTCTACCGCCAAACAGTAATTTATAAACATTAGTGTGTTCCGATTTGAAGGACATCTTCATATCAGGATATATCAGAATATAACATCTTTAGATCTCTCTCTCTCTCTCTCTGATGGCAAGCAACATGCCTGCCACGTAACAGCACAGCGACACGGAGACTACTGGAACATGAAAAGTCCAAATCATTACCTAGCACTGCACTGAGCTCGTCACCCAGAGAAATACTTGGTAAATCGCAATGACCACTGCTGTAACCATCTACAGCAAATATCTATCAACGATTTAATTAATAACTTACGTTTTATAAATATAGACTAAGCCGTTGAATAAGAAAAAGATACGGATAAACAGGAAAACATTTCACGATGTTTTTCTTTCGTTAATTGAAATAACAATTAACCGGATGAAATATTTAAACAACAGCGCAGTTTAATTACGGCAGCAATACTTGGAAATAATAAAAAATAAGCTAAATGGATATCTTCAAAAGCCGTGGCTTACTGGTGGACAATGGCCGAGGCAAGGTAAGCGGAGTGTAGGACGTCCAGCTGCAAGATGGGTCGACGATATCGTTTCTATCGCGGGTCGAACCTGGACTCGATTGGCGCAGGACCGAGGAAGATGGCATGGGAAAAGAAAAGCACAAATGTTTCAATATAATATATCTATATCTTTAGCCATACAGCGTGGAAATGCCGCCAGTCTGATGGGCACTTTTGCTCGGCGATTTGACGAGTGCGGAGACTAAATTGATGACTCCAAATTTGTATTTGTAGTTAGCTATTTAACATGTTAATTATTTTTTTAAGGAAGCATTTAACATGTAATATTTATTTAAATATAATAAAAATATATTTTATAATAACAATGTTTCACTTATATAACTACATATATAAATGTAAAGTTAAATATGTGTTGCGTGTACAACACATATTTGACTAACATGTCCGCATTGCGAAGAACGAAATCACATGTATACCTACATGTCGGAATCGCATGATTACCTATCAATGCAAAATATTAAATAGCAACTATATTCTTCATCAGATTATAAACAAACCTAACCTACTGAAAGATTATATTCTCTTTTGATTAATATAATCTTTTGATATATATAATCCGATGGTGTTTTAAATTTTACGGCGATAAACTTGTAAACAACACAACACGGAATGTGTTTCATAACTCCTGAGGCACGCAGAAGCCAGCACGAAGCCCTTCATTACCGGCGCCATTTTTAATACCCCGCCACCAATCTTGTCCAATCAGGGATAAGGGCCTCCCTTCGGACCCATTTGGAAGTCAAATTCTTCGATAAATCCGCAAGATAATGAGAATTTATGCCCAAATACGTCCAATAGAGATCAAAGGGCGCGTTACGCGGACACACTGCTTCATTTATGGATTGCCGTCATTACGGGGATAAGGGAACTTGGTTGTTTGCTACACGCTTGTAAATGGAGAGATTTGGCTGTTTTAACATGTTTTTATAAAGTGACAAAATAAGCAGGACGTGTGCCTGATGGTAAGCAACATGCCTGCCCATAACGGCACAGTGAGACTCAGCTATTGGAACATTAAGAGTCCAAATCATTACCTAGCACCGCATCGCTTGTCACCCAGAGATATAAGGTGTTTTATCTCGTAGCCCAGTAAATATTGCCCTTCAAATCGGAACACAGTAATGTTTGCACACTTCTGCTTAGCGGTAGACTAACTGGCAAAGGTATGGTACTTCCCCAAGCGGACTCTGCAGAGCCCAACCACTGGAAAACAATAACAAATCAAAAAATATGTCTTATTATGAAATGAAATTAAATTTATTCGGTTCAAGAGCACTATTACTTAAAAAACAGATTAATATCTACTTATTCATAAACACAAAGATATTTAAACAAATGTACACTGGTACTCACACTAGGGCAACCTGTGTCGTGGGTACCAGGCATAACAATTACAAAACAACAATTTATAGAAAGTTATGAAAAACAATAAGAAAAAACAAAACATTATTAAACATATTGTATTGTATAGCTACAAAATACAGACGAAGAATAAACATATAAGTAATACTCACAACTAATATACATACTTATATATCTATACCCAATATATATTTAATACGTAGTTATATATTACAGTAATATGGAATTCATATGAAAATAGTAGAAGATTATAGATGGTTGTGTTTGAATAATACATATTTATATTAAATGTGGATGTGTGTGAGGGTGTGTGTGTGAGGGTGCGTACATGTGTCGGTGTAGGTGTGTGTGTAAGACAGAGAGAATTACTGGGGATAATATGTGTGTGCAGGAGTGGATGTGTTAATGTGTGCGTGTATAAAGCTTTGATTATCAATTATAGGATTGCTCTTGACCGCCATCTCGCCTGTAGTTGGGCTACCATGCGGTCTACGATGGAGAGTGCTCACCTAGAAGAAATATACTTTTAATAAGAACATCTAATCTTTAGAGTCTTACATAAATCTTACATTACACGAGTATTTCCTGACTAACAGTTCCCCGTGATTTTACCCGCGTTGATTCCTTTCCCTTTATATACCCTATATAAAAAGAATGATATGTGTTATTCAAGACTATTTTATGCGTTCCAAATTGACTTGTGTTGTGTGTTTTATTCGCGCAGTTCTTGCTTCTGTCATACTCGTATTCCCACGGAAAGAAGTATCTTATGTGCTATTCCTGACAATAATGTATCTGTTCTAATAATAGTGTATGTGTTTCAAATTTCAACCCTATTCATCACTCGTGCCGATGTGATAGTTCTGCAACCAACGTTAAAACTTTTCCATTTATAATGAAGGCAGCAAGTAGGCTAAGTAAATAAATGGAATAGTTTAAAAAACTAAAAAAACATGCTTTTAGCACGCACAAAAATTTACAAAGGTATCCCATTGAGCAAACCCTTTCATTTAATACTCATATGGCGGAGCATTTGAAATAGCCAATCCGCCATATTGGATGTCCGCCATGTTAGATTTAAGTCACGTAACTATTTTTTTCGTATTCCTGACAACAAACGCTTTCATTTGATACCCATGTCATGGGGATGGATTTCAAACAGCCAGTGCGCCATCTTGGGGAGGCCGCCATATTGGATTTGTAATGACGTTTCTTACCTAGTCATGTATTGTCATCAGAATGGAGAATGTTTCCAAAATTTCATCGTAATCGAAGACCGGAAAGTAGGTCAAATTAAGATTCCAAGATTTTCTTACATCGTTACAAGTGAAGGTAATAAAAAGCGTGTTAAAAAAAAACAACACGAATATATTAAATTTGATGTACTGGAAAACGTGAGACTGGATATTTTCCGATAAATGAAAGCGCTTATCCCGTTTTCCCTCGTTTATTTTCCTCATGTGTGTCCCGTGGAATCAATCACTGTCTGTGTCTCCACGGCGTCGCAGGTCTCTCGAAGGCTGTACCGCCGAACTAAAACCGTCTTAGCTGTGAAATAGCTCTCTCTTTTCTTTTCGCTTGAAATGATAGAGACAGGAATAGCAAACCCATAGCCGATAGCGGTCCAGCGGCTGACTTGTCATTGTGTATTCAACACGCGTCAACGAATCAGCTTCTTGACGTGTGTTCGGGACCAGCCGCGAGATGGCGCATCTATTACCGGAGAAAATTTACATGTAGGTGAATGGATCTAGGCAGGTTTTTGGATATTTTTTTGCTAGTGAGAGGAGATTTTTTATACTAAGATACGCTGTTATCAACCCGTCAGATGTTGGTGAGTATGGTACGTATATTGTATAAGGAAACTTTTAAGATCTGTTCTATGTGTGAATGTGCGTCTTGTGCGTGTGTATATTTTCTTAGTAAGATTAAGATAGCTCGGCTTAACATAAACCTCAGTAGGCCGTAGAGTATATTTAAGATCAACTGCCTGATTCCTTTAAAAACACTGTTTTTTTGTTGTTGCCTATGTGGTCCAGAAACATAAAGTATCTCTATCATCACTTAAGGAGATAAAGTGGAAATAACTTAAATTATTCAAGTGCTGTTATGTGGCAGGCATGTTGCTTATCATCAGACACAAGTCATGCTCGTGTCGTCACTTTTTATTGAAAAAAAATAATTGGAAAGTTGCCAACATTTCGGTTTTTTTATTGGAGACATTTCAGAGATTGTGATCTGTGTGACCTAAAACCACTTTGTCTTTTATTCTATTTAAAAGCTCGTAGCTCTAAAAAAACGACATCGTTTCATGGTTTACATTTCAAAAACTCGAACGCAAAAGATTGACGTTTTGGCAATAAGAATATATAGATGAATGGGTTGCCTGAGCACCTCATTTCTGATGGGTCCCTACGATCATAGTGTTTTCATCATGGCTGATAGTGAATCGGTTTTGAAGGGAAGGACATTGTCGCCTGACAGTAGTCGAGATGGCGGTAAAGTGTAAACTCATGCGTTTTTGTAATTTCTGCTTAACAATACTACCATGCCATTAAAGAATTTTGAAACAATCTACTAAAATATACGAACGAATACATTTTATGGCGAAAAATCTGAGAGAAAATATTTTACAAGCGAACTCGCAACATTACTCAATGTTTCAATGTGAAATGTAATTTAAAAACTACAACTTCCGTCCAGTGTGCAGCAATACAAGTTAGCGCAGTGCGAGTGTGACGTGTGCCGCGTAGGGCTTTCACCCCGGTAATCTCAGTCTTGAAAATTTCAAGACTCTATACGATTTTTCGTACTTTCGAGTTTCGAGACCTTAGGTCTTGAAAAAAACAAGGACTTGACATTTAGGTGTTTTTTTGATTCCTGGTAACTTTGTTAATTTTGGTATTGAGTAGGTATATTCTCGATAAGTGGCAACATTGAATAGAAACTTCAGCTTAATCTGTGGAGACTAGTGAAGTAGCCAATTATCAAGCAACGCGAATGCAGCTTTTTGTACTCGTATTTGTTCAAGCGTTTGTTTGCATCTAGCTGTGTTTTCCTAGGTTTCAATCTGAAAAAGTCCCTAATTCCCAAAAATTCTTAAAATTACTATAGAAGCCGATAATTATTTTTTTAGAATAAAGCATAGTTATTCAAAAATTGTAAATTACTTTCTACTTTTATGAAACAAAAAATAATTTTACTTTTCTTTGTTTCACTTGTCTCATAAGTCTCGTTTTTCCCAAGGATTTTGTGACCAGAACCGAGTCTCGATTTTTTTCGAGTCTCTAAAAATGACGAGACCGAAAGCCCTAGCACCGCACAGTGGGGCGGCGCGCCGGTCAGTCCACATCATGCAGCGACGAGTAACTTTGCTATTCGCTACTCTAATTGTATAAGTTTGACCGTGAATATGTGCATTGACAGCTACAGAAACGGTTTTTCAGAAACAATAAACTACTTGTAACAGACGTGTAAAAAAAGACGGACGTAGTCTCACTAAAACAAAAACTGTGTCCATAGAGTCGGTAACGCTAGCTACATTGCAGTTATACCTCTACATTTTACTAAACGGTTTGCTTAGAGGATTTTATTTTCTGATTTCAGTATTGAAGTTTTGAAGAAATATAAAAAAATGGTTTCGTGAGTGAAGGTAGGTACTTATATAAACGACTAGCAGTGCCCCGCGGTTTAACCACGTAGTAGTTTCTGTCCCCTTTATGTTTCCGGGATATACAACTTGGTGGATATACCCCCAACAATATTTTACCAGTCCATTCTAACACTGATGTAGACTTCATCACTCAAAGTCTGTTTCCCCTCAGCACGGTAGATCATGAGATAATTCGAGTCAAAGTTTGACGTAAAATTCCCGTCAAATCACCAGCTGCAATCCTAACGTATGTACAGCTGAAAAACGACCTTGTCGCCGACGCCACGACGTCGTACAAAAATACGTGCCGAGATCTGGCCATTAGGGGTATGTCAAATAAAGTAACACATGTTGGCAACCCCGTTTAAAAGCAAGAAAAGGTGCATGGCGTGGCAACATCGTGCGACAAAAACTGGCTTTAAGTGGTGGGTCGAGAGAGAAAGGAGACACTTTTGCTCCAGACGCCGGCCACGCCGGACATACTGTGTTTGCCTTCGTGTCTTTGTTTGACTAATTGATGATTGTTGTCATTAAGGTTATAGTAAATGTTTTAACGTTCATTTAAATATTGTTTGCTTCACTCTCTCAATCTTCTGATGTAGATTGTTTACACACAAAAAATATATGGAAAAAAAATTTGAGCTTTCATGTCTAATTTTCACATAAATAATTTAAAATTGAATGTAGATGAACTACCATAAATATGTTTTTCCAGATTATGATCTATCTTTGTATCAAATTTCAACCCGATCCGTTCTTACGTTACGACGTGATTGAGCAACAAACGTTGACATTTAGATAGATAGCTAGATAGATTAACTCTTTATTGCACTTAATTTAAAACAAAAATCATAAAGACTTAAAGACTAAAATTAAAGTAGCAATGGGGCGACCTTATCGCTTAAAGCGATCTCTTCCAGGCAACCGTAGGATGGAAAAAAAAGATACGAAAATAGGAAAACGGGAAGTACAAATAAAAGAGGTGGATACTTCTATACCATTACTAAAAACACTAAAGTTACATTAATAATATACTGATAAACCTACATAAAAATAATTGTACATCCTAATACATAAATACTAAATTATAATACAAGATAAATAATAAAATATGTATAAATATACTAATATATAAATTAAAAGTTTAAGTATGGATACACAGTTAAGAGTAATTAACTTCAACTAGGTAACGACCGTGAAAAGTAAATTTGATTCACGCGGTCTTTAAAAACAGCAAGCGATGGAGCTTGTCTAGTAGGCACAGGCAAAGCGTTCCATACGAGTAGTTGAACAGCCTGAAAAGCAAACGACTTGCCGTAGAATTGACTGTGTGCTGAGGGTGACTGAAGCGACAAGATATGTTTGGATCTCAGATTTGGACATTTATAATATGAGTAGGATTAGATTAGCTAGTAACGTCATAAACACGCAACAACCCATTTAAAATTATACAAAAAAGCGTAATTCAATATTTAAAAAGAAACACAAAAAACTTCACTCTCATTGTGAAACATAAAACGAATGAAAGCGTCACTCCAATCTTTTATAACAAACCCCAAATATATTCGAAAATAAACAACGAAGTGTTGCGGGAACAATATGAATATTATTTTAGTTATTAGCATATAAATGAAACGACGAAGTATGGAATTAATTTGTTACATGTTTTAAGTACGGCACTGTCCGCGCACTGAGTGGAGCGCGGCGGAGTTCGGTCAACGGCTTGTGATGAACAAGGGATAAGTTTCAGGCCTTTTGTTTGTAAAGCGGTGTAAAGCTTACATAAATTGAAAATATATTTACGTAAATTATTCACAGTGGAGAGAATTCGATATACATATTTTGTTACTTTTTTCAGTCTGCTTGAAGTATCTAGTACAAACAATAACAATTTCGTAAATTATTGAAACTAATAAATTAGGTGTCTGGTAGTAAAAAATACAACTTTGTTATATATTCCCACAAATTTCAGAGCTTTTGTTTCTGAAATCTGTGATTATTCCATTTCCAGCTGTATACGCAGAAATGTGTTTTATGCTTCGGTCAAATATTGAACGATTACTAATTACGTAATTACACTACTTTATATCGCCAAACAACAGAACGCTTATGATAAATCAAGCCTGTTCTACTTTCAACCTCTTTGTATTCAACTATTGATAATATTGAGATAATAATAAGATATTTTAGTTCGTTTAATCAGTTTTTTTACATCTAAATGACACGGCGTTACACAAAAGGTAAAGCTTTTTGTGCGGGTTTTAAAAATAAATACAATGCATCGTCTCAGCAGATTGTGTCGTGTAGGAGTTGTTTTCTTAAAGAAAGAAGACCTGAGTGGGGATCACCCACTCAAGTCTCAGTCTGACCTTAGTAATTTATAAGGATCTACAAAATGTAATATCAATCATCAACAGCCCACTAAATGTTCCCACTTCTGGGACTCAGGCCTTCTCTTCCAAGGAGAGGATTAAGGCCATAATCCACCACGCTGGCCAAGTACGGGTTGGTGGATGATACATGACTTCGAAAGATTCTAGGTACATGTCGGTTTCCTCACGATGTTTTCCTTCACCGTTTTAAGTTAGCGGCATTACGCAAATGACTTCGAAAAGACAGTGGTGCGTGTGGGGTTTGAACCCGGGGTCTTCGGATCGGCAGGCGCCGTTCTCCCGACTAGACCAGCCGTAACTTACTAATATAGTAATATAGTAGCTACATTTTTCTTTCTTTCATTCAATATGTTAAGAATGTCATTTGACATTCCATTGTACGATAACAATTATCGTACAGATGTGATGTGTACATATCTATAATAGTTAGATACATTGTGTACCACGGGCAAATCAGGGTGGACCGCTAGTATCTAATGTAAATAAACATTCAATCTTTCAACAGTATCAACCCAGACAACCAGTCACTAGCGATTGAAACCGAACAAAACCTAACAGTGCTGTTCAACGTGAAATCTGAAATGTCCACAGTCGGCCGCCACACTCCAACAACCTTGTGTAATTATGGCCGAGTAAGACGTCTGAGTCGCCGCCCGGTCCACGGCTCGAGCCCCGACATGAAAGGCAATTTTTATTTGACGTACAAATATTTGTGTATTATAATCTGCTGCGTAGACAGATTATTTATACCTTCTTGAGTTTTCAAATAAGCCCGTCGTGTTTGTGGAGAGTTACTTTTTTAAAGGTTATATTATTTGTGTTTGTTTGATGTTCACGTCGTGTATCGATGGTCGCTTGATTCATGTTCACGTCTTCTTTTTAACGTCGAATTTCACAGGTCATAGATTGCAATCACGCTGCACTTCTGTGTATTATTTCAAGTATTCACAGAAGTACTAGTTAGTCAACACTGGCTTTAAAGGTGAAAGAAAACCGAAATGTTTCAAAAACACACTTTTCGAGGACATACGTCATCCGCTAACCCGCACTTGGCCAGTGTTCCGGATTATGGTCTTGACCTTGTCAGAGATGGCCCCAAGTCCCAGCAGTGGGAATATGAAGGGTGTTGATAACGGTTCTAAATTAAACGATGTATCAACTGCTTAAGTACCATCAGGCGAGCCGTGACTTTTTTTTGCTTAAAAATAACAAAAAAAGAAGTGTGGCACTCGGGGTCTGCCGCGGTAAAGCTATTGCATGTTGCATGCATTTTTATCAACGTAAGCAATTTTTCGGAATAGCTTTTATTTTGAAGAGTGGCATTTGTTTACCATAAAAAATGCAGAGAAGTATACAATATAGTCAGTCTTCGACAGCTAAGAGCATTTAGTCTGTAAAGCTAATACAAATAAGATTCAAAGTCGAATGATCGAGTGGGGAGGACGGCGTTACGGTCTTCCATCCCTCTTTCTTGTGAACATAAGAAAGAGATGCATCACTAAAATTCGGTCCCCAGGCCCGCGATAAAAGCTATGCAATAGCTTAAAAGGTAAGTGTTGACGACTGAAGTAGGTTTAAACCATGTTGTATGATCATAATATGATGTCCTGGAAGTCACTTTTCAGTTATTGATACTGCTACGTTTAGCTGAATCTCGCGGGAGGTTATGGGATCATATTGCTATAACACACGCGTTCAACCAAAAAATAAACCGATTCACTTTAAATTTGAAGACGTCCATTTTTTTTGAGTATAGAGACAAGACGAACAGGACATGTCTTGTGCCTGATGGTAATCAGCATGCCTGCCCAATAACAGCACAGAAACACGCAGCTATTAGAAAATGAACAGTCCAAATCATTACCTAGCATCGCACTGCGCTCGTCATCCGGAGATATAAGGTGCTAATTTCTCTGGAAACATTGCCCTTCGCCGGAACACAATAATGTTTGCGCGCTACTGCTTGGCGGCTGAATATCTAGAAAAGGTGTGGGACTTCCCCAGTCAGATTTTGCAAATAACATAACCCACCACCACTACAATTTTCCATTATGTTTACCAAATATCACTAAAATAAGTGCAAAAGTATAACTTCAAAGCCTTATAAGTCAATCTTAGAATCAGATCCAAAGTCACAAGTGTTCTTATTTTAGCTCAAACTAGCCGCGCGACCTTGCTTTGACGTAATAAAATGGCGTCTCACTCGTAAAACTAATATGGCGCCCAGTTAGTGCCCGCGCCATCTGCCGGCTAGCGGAGACTTGCAGACGGTTTATTGGGGCCCCGGACACTTGATTATGAGTTCAGTGAAGTTTCAAGCTACTCTGTCTCGGGGAACTTTTAAGATGTGTGCCAAGTAACACGAGACAAGGCGTTTATAACTAACATATAAGAAATGAATAATCATACTGTAACGAATCCATTCGGACAAATAGAGTATCTCTCTTTCCGCTCCTTTTGTATCCTACCAAGGTTGTCTAACTTGAAATAATACTGTATTATCTTAGATTTATGTCAACGTGTGATGTTTGAAACTGGTCAATTTTATTTATTTGTAAAGAAGCGGCTTTATTTTTTACCCGGCTGCGCGACGCCTTAATACCCACATATATACTAATATAATTATGTATATATGTGGGTATGTATGATTCTTTTTACTGTTCATTTTTACTATGTCTACTTTTCATTGGTGTGAACTGTCTATGTCTATCTTCATTTTAATATTTTGATATGGGAAAAATGATTGAACCCACGTTACTGATATTTACTTACATGATGTACCTGTGTATTTTACTGACATTCTAAATGCGAAAATAATGTTAGTTGCTCAATCACGTCGCAACGCCTACATAAATGTATCGGGTTGAAATTTAGGATACAGATAGGAGATGGGCTGGAATAATACATAAACTAGTTCCCATCTTCTTGAACAAACGAGGACGGGACTACCCGGGTGAAACCGTGGAGCGGAGCTGGTACTGATATAAGCATGGACGTACATCGTACAATAACATTCGGACGTAGTCTCGCTGTGTGTGTGTGAATTGTTCACCAATATTTTATTTTTTATATTTATTTATTTACTAGAGTCGGCCACATTTGCACGTGTGCGTTGTCAGGTTGTCACTGATAGGCTGACACGCACACTTATACACAAGTAGCGCGTGTAATGACCCACTGATGTGTGCGTATCAGGTGCTGAGGCAATTCTCTAGGACTACATCGTCCAGGTAAATCTAGGAAAATCGGTACGCTTTTGATTGGTAGTCCGCTTGAACATTTTGATTATCTATAGACCTTCATTGGACTTCTGGTAATTCAGGTGTGCTTAGTGTAAGTAGTGAGTATGTAGGGTTGTGTAATTAGGGTTAATATATTTTAATAACATTTTAGTTACCAAACTATCACTATAAAATCCCACTTTGCGAACACCAAACAGAATTCCTTTCTTCTCGGTCTGAGCTAAAAATCCAGAGCTTGCGAAGATTTCACCCAAGATCTAAACAGGTAGATCAGTCTCACATCAGCAGGCACCGGCTATCTCCGAACTGCCGTAAACTTACAAAGTTAAACTAACCTGTTAAAATGTGTCGTTGTTAAGCGAAGGGATGCGGTGAACGCTTCATGTGCCGTCGTGGTACAACTCCGGAAAACCTAGCTTTGTGTTTCTTTACGAGTTTTGTGATACAAAGTTTCGTTTTAAACAAATCTGTGACCTAAAGTTATTCTTTAAAGTTCGTCTATTATGTATATTTAGGCCTTCATCTATACTAATATTTCTATACTAATATTATAAAGCTGAAGAGTTTGTTTGTTTGAACGCTAGGATCTCGGGAAGTGCTGATCCGAATTGAAAGATTATTTTTCGATTGCATAGTCCATTTATCGAGGAAGGCTATATATAGGCTATAGAAAATAACGCTACTATTAACAGAAGCGGAGCATGAATCAAGAATGTAACAAAATCGGGAAAAAATATTCCTTTTTCAGAGTTTTCGTACGTTTCGTGCTTTGACATGACACATGACAGCATGTGTCCAAGATTGCGTCATTGAATATCACAGACTACATACCTCTTGAATATAAAACTTTTGCTAATCTCTGAGTTGGTACGACCAATTTCCGACAGGTGGCGTAGAAGGTTAGCTGAAGAGGTTTTTTGTTTGAAAGCGATATTCTCAGGAATGACTGAACCGATTTCAGTCATTCTTTCACCGTTGTATATGTACGGGATCTTGATGAGTGCTATACTCACACACACGGGAGACGCCGGGGCGGGCATCTAGTTTTATATAAACTAGCTGCCGACGCTTCGTGTTAACATCAGTTAAATTATTTAGATATTGTTATGTTCATACAAAGAAAATAGAATATTAATCCTATTAATATTATTAATGTGAATGTTTCACGTCATGACGCCTGAACGGAGAGGGTAAAAAACTTGGAACATGAAATATATCGTAGATCAAAGATAGTCTGGAATAAGACATCTTTTTATCACGAAAATATAACGGGAATGGAAACTCGGGTAAACCGCGGGGAACAGTAGCTAGTGTATTTATAAATGAGATAGCACAAATCTAGCTCAGGAAATCTCAATATCAAGAGGGAATCGGTTTCTTCGTGGTGATTCCGTTCCATACCTATAGGGCGCATAGTGGCTTTACATTAGGTCATAAGGCGGTCAAGGGCAAATTTATTCTGACAATAATTTAATCATCCCCGAAAACGACGACTTCAATTTGAAATTAAACTTGTCTGAGACTCGACTAAATCTCATAATATCTATGTCATCCAGATTACAAAGGAAAGCAAATTTTAGTTTTTTTGTTGATATTTCAAAAAGCATTTCACCGATTTTACATAATTTAAGGGAGCATTTCTGAACTTTGATCTTCCAAACAAAAAAATGAAAGTGATCAAGTGCGAGTCGGACTCACCCATGAAGGCTTCCGTAGCAGCAAGTAACATACTACAAAAGTTCTTATAGTTCGTTGTTACTTTAATCAGTGTTTTAACAATAGTGAATTTATGACGTAGGTAGTGAAAACTACTTGCTAGATCTCATTAAAAACAATTTTCGTTGATAGTTTACATGGTAATGTACACCATACTTTTTTTTTAGTTTTGTCATTCTCTTATTTCAAGAACTATTATAGTGGCGGGGTCAGATTTTATAATTTTAAAGAATCTCTAGCGCAAACTATTCAGTTAATAAAAAAAATATGTTAGAAACCTCAATATCATTTTAAAGACCTATACATAGATATGCCACACGTATGGTTTTGATGGAAAAAAATTGAGTTTCAGTTCTAAGTATGGGACACCCACAAAATTTATTGTTTTTTTGCTATTTTTTTGTATGAAAATCTTAAAGCGGTTTACAGAATACATCTACTTACTAAGTTTCAATAGTATAATTTTTATAGTTTCGGAGAAAAGTGCCTGTGACATACGGACGAACAGACAGACAAACATGACGAATCTATGCGGGCCCCGTATTTTGCATTTGGCTATGGAACTCTAAAAAGAGCATTATCCATTCACAACGGCGGAGCTATCGTGTAAAGTACATACAAAAAACATGCAACCGAATTGAGAACCTCTTTATGCGGGAGTCGGTTAAAACACAAGCCGTATTTCATTAATGTCGACAATTCCTGCAAGCATTCAGGAATTGCGCAGATCATCGGCTCGCTGCCAACCTGCGAATGACTCCCTCGGGCCGCATTACTTCCGGTATTTATATGTCTTGTTATATATTATAAATTTGGCGAATTACATTGGTGCTGGTCGTATAAGCGTTTTTATGTCCCTAATGTTTTATTATAAAAAAACGTAAGAATCTTCTTTAAAATGAAAAAAACAAAACATAAATGTACAAAATATATTGGAACGACGTTGGACGCCCCTATGGCAGGCTTGGAGGAGACAGGGATGGGGTGCCTGGCTCGAGAACCTCCACGTGGTGCACCCTTGCCATCACACAACAACTCGCTTCAGTGGCATCTTGTTGTGTGATGGCGAATCCCGGCCGGCGCTGGGAACGTCTACTCGCGCTCCTCACCCCCTTCCCCCCCTTAAGCAGTGCGTGTAGAGGTCTGGGAGGGGATTAGAAAACTTGGGAAGATTACTCAGCTGATATATCGACCAAGTCAAATTCCTAAATCTTCCAAATGAGGGTTGATCAGAGGGCTCCACGCGCACTCTGATTAGCAGAGTGCTCAGTGGTAGGACAAGGGCCGCAATGCGGCCATAGAAGCAGAAACACTGTTATCCCTAGCCGCGGTGGTGAGAGCGGACCTCTCGCTGCCGACCATCTTCGCCGTGAGAGGTGAGATGAAAGTCTCTCGGCAGAGGTCGTCCGAGTCAAAGGAGCGAGAGTTGGAAACCTCTCTCTCCTTAACTGCGCGGCTTCCGCCTCACGAGGCAGCCTACACGGAGGCGAGCCTAGAGAGTCGCCACTCTGGGCTCGCACCCCGTCGCCACAGTAAGGCTTGAGGCGTCGGATGTTTAGGGCCGTCCGGCGCCCCACCTAGGGCCTTCGAGGAGGTGACGCGGTGCTGATTTCCGGCGTGTCACTAAAAGCCAAATGCTACTAATGCCCCCGCCAGGCGGGTCCGCAAGGACAGTGGCAGGTGAGTCAGGGTCGTTGATGGCAGTACGAAAAGTGACCCCACGACCCTGCCCCCTGATCATGCAGGAGAAATCTGAGAGGGTTTTAGTTGGTAGAGGCACCATGTCGTCTCCCGTGGTGTCGCGCCCGACATACAGCGCCCCTCCTGTCCCTCCAATATACATAAGTGTATTTCCCCCATGTAAAAAAATGGAGGAGGAGACAGGAATTTTACTGAGCGATCGAACTAAAAAAATCTGAGAATAAACCGTAAAAAAATATGTAACGGAAGTGACGCGTAAAATTTGCCCGTGACCAGTGTTGCCTACTCTATCTTTCAGAGATGATCGTAGATCGTGAAGTAATGTTTTTTTTTACAAATTGTGTTGCTTTTATATTCTGTACTATCCGAAGAAGCTTTTTCGAACTGCTCATCTGAACTTTTAAGAATGGTGCATGTATCTGTTTCATTATTAGTTAGTTATGAATTATTAATTAAGTAAACCTAAAATGTAGATTGTATGTAAAACCTGAAGAAAAGTTTTCATACACTGTTACTACAAATTTTAACACTTAATTAAACAATATTATAATGAACTAGCTGCCACGTTTCGCTGTGGCACATTGTGATACAAAATTTAGATAAAAACAATCCTTGTTGCGGATGATATATTATTCTAAAATTTCAGCTCGATAGGGGCAGAACTTTTTGAATTTTTGAAGCGTACACAAACCAACGTTTTTATGTATAAAGATTTCAGACAACAATAGCTCCTAAGCTTAAAATCACGCAATTCTGCTGAAAAAAGAATTCACATCTACTCATATAAGCCGGTCTACTCGACATGCCCTCCCCAGGGTGCCTGTAAGTGTGCTGGCACTCAATACAGACTCCTTATGAGAAAATGCCTGTCACGCGTCCACAATACGAAAAATTCGCCATTGTGGGCCACCATTGATCCCGTCTAACAGAATACAACGCACATAATGCTATTGTACTAAACAATCTAGGCGGAGGCTTTTGAGGCGGAATTCTTAGGCGGCCTGGTTTCACGAGAGCAATTATTGTGACAGAAACATTTTATTTACGAGATTTTACAAGCCTTTGAGCTTCTTGGCATTCTTGACATTTCGCAATTGAATCCGACCTATAAGAATATAATATCAAGAATTACCATTTGAAAAAAGGATCAAACTACCAGTGAGAACGTAAGCATATAAGCAGCACATGACATTACTTCGACTTCATGACGTCATGACCATGACCACATGACTTCGAAAAGACAGTGGTGTGCGTGGGATTTGAACCCGGGAGCTCCGGATTGGCAGTCGCTGTTCTCCCGACTACACCAGCATAAAGTGGTATGTTGAATTCATTTTTATTAATTCAATCTTTAGGAAATTGTTTTGCCAGAAATATTGCATGCTTCTAGAAGAAGAGGCTAGTTTGTATGGGTGAGCTTTTAAAATGTTTTGTGTTGATATTTCTATTCATTTTTTTACCTATTTCTGCGTTTTGATCTATTATTATGAATGGTTGCTTAGGAATAATCGTAATTGGTGATACGGCCACCATTTACAGTAGTCGATGTAAGTCGTTGTTTGTGTTGTTTAAATGTTTTTTTCTGATGTTTTTGTATCTGAGTATCTACCCTTTTACACTACCTACAGCTACAGCTACCCACAGTTATTATAAATGCGAAAGTTTGAATGTCTGTTGCTCAATCACGCCGGAACATCTGAACGGATCAGGTTGAAATTTGGAACACAGGTAGATTATAGTCCATAATAACATATAGACTATTTTTTATCACCGTAAAATCACAGAAACGGGAACTCTGTGTGTTAAGTAGGTGCGAGACGCAGTTAGTACGAGTATGTTATACACTTGGATCACCGATTTAGTACGTATATTTTTGTTTGTGTAGGAAGAAATTATCAGGAATGTTAGATTTACTTTTAAAAAAGTTGCAAATCGAACGTTATTCCCCATAACTTAAGGTTGTATTTGTATTACATTGCGTAGACCCGAAACAAGTCGAGCCCGGCTCCTAGTAACAGATAATTTACATGATAAAAACATTATATGTAACAAAAACTTACGTCAAGCTAAAATATCCCCAAAAAGTCCGAAATCTCAGTGTTGTTCGCCCACATTTCCTTGAAAGCCTTGAAAATATCGAGTGGGAAGTCTCCCCTATCGGCATAAGTGGCGGGAAATGACGTCACGCCGCGACGCGATACACAAAACCTATTTCCTTGAAGGAATATCGCGCTGCGGGTGTTGTTTGCTATTGTTTACATACATACATACACACTGCTCCAATACATAAGAGTGCTTACTTGAATACGTGTGTTATGTACTGGTATTATTCGAGTTAGCAACACGATGTTTTTAATATGTATCGACAATGGTAGCTTGTTTTGTGGTACAGCGTGACGATGATGCGTATGATAGGTATTTGCACCTGATGGTAAGTAGCACGCCAGCTTATAACAAGAGTGAAACGCAACTATTGGAAAATTAACATTCCAAATCATTACGAAGCATGTACTGTGCTCGTCACTCAAAGTCAAAGTCAAAGTTAGACTCACACTCAAAAGCATAAGATCATTTTTATCTATGCTCTGTAATGTGTATGGAAACATTAGCAATTAGAAACAACGCGTTCAACAGACTAGACTTCTTTTGGCGCGCCTCTTCTTCTTCTTCTCTTCTTTTGGACAGATTTTTTGTGGGTCACGCTAAAGCGTCATGCTTGGGAATGATAAGAAATCTTCGTAAACTCGGGACCATGGCCATTGGCCACGTTCTCTGATTTCAGCCACGTAGTTTATAAAGTGAGCTTCATCAAATTCTGAGTTATAAGTTTTCACATCTATCGGCAGTTCCTATGACATAATATGACATTATAACATTTTTATATATAGAGATAGAGGAATGATACGAGCAGGTCGTGTGGCTCATGGTAAGCAACGTTAAAGTACAGTGACATGCTATTGGAACATGAAGAGTCCAAATTATCACCTAGCACTACACTGCTCTCGTCACAGATAAAAGACGTTTTATCTCTATATACTGTAATTTCACTGGAAACGTTGCCCTTCAAGCTGGAACACAGTACTGTTTGCACAATACCTACTGCCTGTTCGTAGAATAACTGGCACAGGTTTGGTCCCCAGGCGGACTCAGCAAAGAGTCCTGCCGCTACAAAGTATTATTATCACAAGAGTGGGAAGTCAAATCTCTTCATCCACGAAAGTCGAATCTTTGAAACGGTGTAGCTTTTTCGAGCTACGACCAATACGACAGATAAAAGGACTAAGTGGTATTAGATCATACAGTTAGCTGAACAATTTACAATATTAATGTCTTCAATTAGGCGAGGTATGGTCAAACTTTGATTCTGCGATGACTCGAAAATCTTAAGAATTAAAAATAAAGCAAAAACAGCTAGTCTCTATATCTCTATATATAAAAACGTTATGTTGGTTTGTATACGCTTCAAAAACTCAAAAAGTTCTGCACCGCTCGAGCTGAAATTTTACAATAATATATAATCTGCATCAAGGATCCGCCAAACAGTAATGTGAAAACATTACTGTGTTCCGGTTTGAAAGGCAATGTTTCCAGAGAAATTACAGGTCTTAGAGATATAACATCTTAGATCTCTTGGTGACGGGCGCAGTGCAGTGCTAGGTAATGATTTGGACTCTTCATGTTCCAATAGCTGCGTGTCACTGTGCTGTTATGTGGCAGGCATGTTGCTTACCATCAGGCACATGTCCTGCTCGTCTCGTCACTACTTATTAAAAAAAATAAGGATTGTTTTATCTAATTTTTGCATCACAATGAGCTACAGAGCAGCGTGGCAGGGTACAACTAGTTAGTAATAAAAATAAGTAATTCAGAAAGTGTTCGTGCAATGAGCGAAGAAAACAGAATAACGCTCGTAGAACGCTGAGACGATGAAGTCGTGTGTTCGCCTCCAGGGCGCGGTAACACAAGGGGCTGCCATTTTTAAATCCACACGATTGCAATCACAGCTTTTGAAAATGAAAAATTATGTTTTTTTATAGCAGGGAGTAGAATATGTGCCTGGTGGTAAGCAACTTGCCTTACCATAACAGCATAGTGTCACGCAGCCATTGGAATATGAAGAGTCGAAATCTACCTAGATCTTCACTGCGCACGTCACCCTGAGATACAAGATGTTTAGTCTCTAAGCTCTGTAATTGTAATTTACATGAGGATAAATGTCGGTCAAGCGGAAGCTTATCTGTGGTGAAAAATAAATAAAACAATTACACTTCATCGATAAGATATTTAGTTAAGTTCCTCGTCATCATCATCAGCCGCGAGACGTCCACTGCTGAACATAGGCCTCCCCCTAGATTTCCACAGCGAATAGTCCTGCGCAACCTGCAACCTTCAGTTCCTAATGGACTAAAATAATACAAAGGCTACCTCTTCCAGGGAAGGACTATTTATGCATTTCCAACGCTCTAATAATGCTGTTTAATTTCGAGCGAATTT
Source organism: Ectropis grisescens (assembly GCA_017562165.1). NCBI lineage: Eukaryota > Metazoa > Arthropoda > Insecta > Lepidoptera > Geometridae > Ectropis > Ectropis grisescens. The sequence goes on along the minus strand of CM029792.1, from coordinate 329,349 downwards.
GCAATCCCATAAGAATGTTTTCAATAAATCCGGTAAATTCCAGTTGATTTACCGGGATTATGACACAAGAAATAGTTCACAGATCACTCGCTAATTTAACAGGTTAGTTATCATGCCAGTATTTTGGTCACGCGTTGACCAAGCGCTTGGTCAACTTTAAAAGTTTTTTAAATGATTGAGTTGAACTCTCTGCCCCTAAAGACTGGGTTTTGGATATGACATATTGTCAAAGTCAAATGGTAAAACTATATGCCCGATTCCAGGTTTACGTATTTCAGTCGGTTGAGATGCTTTGCTTTGCTTCTTTGGAAGAAGTGAACAGGCCAAAGTTAACCTCCGCCAGTTGAACGCCACTAGGACCTGACTAACTTCCATGGCACAAGAGTTACGCTGTCAGGTCATATGCCATCCTCACACTCAACACCACTTAGTTATTTTATTATTACTTACTGTTTACGACGTGTTATTACTGATCGTTTCACTCGACAAGTGGAGCCTAAGTGAACAATCGCGGAGTGCGGATTCAAAAATAAGGCCTCAGTTCGTCACGGAGCCTGCCCAGAGGGGGGAGAGGGGGACGGTTTTATTTGATTTCCTTCTGCGTACGTTTGAAAATGATATCTTAATCAAAAAGATCAAAACGAGAACTTGACTCACTGAGTCTGGAATCTTAAGCCCTTTATTTTTATTATTTTTGGTGGTAGGTAGGTATTTAAAATAAAGCTTGCCATTGTTCTGTCGCCGCGCCGCGCCGTGCAAAAATCGCAAGGAGAAGCAATATCGTTTCATAGTTGATCCACCAAAAAATTAACTGCTATATTGTTTGATTTATGATATTTTAAGTATCCGCTCGCTACAATGCGCTACTCGCGTTTAAATTTTTAGCGGAAAAACGGGTGTCAAGTTACCTAAGCGCTTCGGCATTTGAAGTGCCGCCTTACTTGTGCCCGTTTGAGTCCATTATTCTCAAGAGCGTTTTTAGATGCTTCCAGCGGTAACGTTTGTTCATAATTAATGTACTTGTATTGTAAACTAACGTTTTTGACACTAATTGAGACGAAAATTTTTTCAAGTTCTCAAGTGGTCTAAGCTAGCTATTACATAATATATTATTAAAAGGTAGGCAGTAATTTTCTGGTTTAAATTTATTGTGTACGATATAACAAACACGAAAACCAAAAGAAAACTGCATAAAACTTTTAAAAATAAGCTTTAATTTTAATGTGTTTTATGCCAAAATATAGACTGGTCTAAGTAGACGCCATTAACACAAACATTTATGGGTATACATACCATCCGAAATAAAAATACGATTTTTCCCCGCTAAAAACCTGACCGCAAAGTTTGTTAGCTATTGTCTCTTCGTGTATATTACCCTAGTAGTACCCAGAAACGAACCCTAGTGCATCCAGCGGGTACTACCTCTATATTAGAGTTTTAGATATGACTGTATTCATTTATTGTATCATAAATTGAACAAAAATGGCAATCTCTAACTGCAATATTACTAGGTTTTCTTTCCGAGAAACTAGACAGATACTACTAGATACTAGATATCCAAGCAAAGCCGGAAAGGGCCGCTAATCACCTGATAATCTGGGAATTTCCAAGTTTGGAGTGAATTGGTTTCTTCTAAGTAAGCGTGCTCCATAGTGGACCGCATCGTCGCTTAACTTTAAGCGAGATAGCGGTCAAACGTACGCTTATTAATGACAAAAACAGACAACCCAATTGAGAATCTCCTCCTTTTTTTAAGTCGGTTAAGAAAGAGTCTCACCTTTACCAGCAGAGTCCTCTAATAGTACCCACGTGTAAAGAAGCACTCCTTACCTGAAAGAATATAAAAAATATGTAAATAATCAAATAAATATTGGTAGACATTTCACACACAACACCATCAGACCCTAAACTAAGCAAAGCTTGAACTATATAGGCTATAACTTACCTACATAATTACTTAAATAGTTGTAAATACATACTTAATTTATATAGAAACACCCAGACACAGTACAAATATTTGTATTCAGGACAAAAATACTTGTACTGGATGGGAATAGAACCCACGACCTTCGGCTTCGGAGGCAAACTTACTAACAACTAAGTCACTAGACCAGATTAATATTGACAGCTAGGTTGCTACCACGACATCCGTGGTTGCTACAGTAAAATCCGCCTTAATGACTTAGTATACTGCACTGCTGAGAGTATTTCCAAGGATAGATAGACAAATTGGTCATTACATCACTATACTCGACCGTCATTTATATATATATATATTTTATATATATATATATATATATATATCTATATATAAAAGAAATTCGTGTTAGTTACACCATTTATAACTCAAGAACGGCTGAACCGATATGGCTGAAAATTTGTGAGGAGGTAGCTCAGGACCAGGAAAAGGACTTAAGATCCTTAAGATCCGGCCTTATCGCTTAGAGCGATCTCTTCAAGGCAACCGTGCACGGATCAGAAACAAAAGATAGTAACATGGCCCGTTTAATTAATACATTTCATTTATTAACAACATTATGAGTACTAATCACAACCGAAAATAAATAATAACATACTACATATTTACAACATAAATAAACTTACACATACTAATTAAAATACAATAAAAATACACATTAACCTAATATTTTATATAATAATATACTACATATACATACATTAAATAAAAATCACACATATAGGATATTTTTTTTTATCACGTTCCCGTGAGACGTCAAAAAACGACAAACGACGAATATCCCGTTCGACCGCGTTCCCGTGTGACGTAACATAAAACGTAAACGACAACTAAACGTCATTTCATCGTCGTCATGTCAACGGTGACATCTCCGAATGGAAGCCAAAAGAAAAAGTTGAAGTTGAACCTTTGCTAATTTTTGTTTCTAAATTTGAATTGATACGCCCAATTTCCGACAGGTGGCGTAGCAGGTAGCTCAAGAGGTTTTTTGTTTGAAAGCGATATTCTCAGGAATGACTGAACCGATTTCAGTCATTCTTTCACCGTTGGAAATGTATGGGATCCCGATGAGTGCAATATAATGTACCACGGGCGAAGCCGGGGCGACCATCTAGTATTATATAAAACACATCTTGCAGAAACATTCAGGTAGCTCGAAAAAGCAACATCATTTCATAGTTGGCGTTCCAAAGACTCGAAAGTTTGACTCTACATTTGTGATAACAAATAACAGCGTCTATGCTATGGAAGTGGAATGTATTGCGTGAGTGAAGGTTCTTCCCGATACTTCGTGTCTTCAAATCGAGTGTGATTCGATTTCTTCTAGGTAAACATGTTACATCGTAGACCGCAACTTCATTTAACATCAGGGGAGTTGGTGTTCAGATGTAAATTAGTGGTAGTTGAAAAAAAATGTGTGGTTTTATGAAACCCCGTGAAAGTCAAGTGAAACTTTCGACATTGTAAACATTTAACTTGGAAGTCTTGAACATCGCCGAAAAATTGCTAGCTTATCGGTTTTTTATTGGATATACTTCAGTGTGCAACTGATCTGCATGATCTAATACCACCTTGCCCATTTTTCCATCGGACTTCTCGTAGCTCGAAGAAGCGGCATCGTTTCATGGTTGATGTCCCAAAGACACGAACGAAGAGGTTTGACTCTACTTTTGCGATAAGAACGACTAAACTGTGAAATGCTTTGCCTGAGTGGGTTTTTCCCGATAGTTATAATCTTCATGCAATGGATAAACGAAAAAAGTTTGAGGCGATGTAAAAAAACGTATCATTTTGAAAAAAAAACCTGAAATGGGGCGTTTTCAAGATGCAAAAAGTTCTGTCAAAGACAGTTCCCAATTTCACCGTAGGTGGCGCCAATGTTTTATTTTGTTAGAGACATTTCACAAAAACAAACAGTGGTGCCACACTTGGCAAAATTTAGAACTATTTTCGACAAGTAAATTTGCATCTGGGAAACGACCCATTGAGAATTTATAGATTTCGTTAGTTAACACAATCACCATTGCTCACACGTTACTAGCAGTTGCCCCCCGGTTTAACCCGCTTAGTTCCAGTTCCCACAATTTTCAAATACTAGTTACACTTCACTGTTTATCCTGTAAAACGTAAATTATTTAAACAAGAACAAAATTAAAAATTTTGACTAGCCCCCGACTACCTAAGATTTGTTATCTGCACAACATTCTACTAGTCAAGCCCTTTCATTTGATACCCATATTAAGGGAGTTGTGAAAAAATAAATGTATTTCGCCATTTTGTGATATCGGCCATCTTGGATTTGTAATTTGTCATAGTGAAAAGTATTCTACTAATCAAGCCCTTTCGTTTGATACCCATATTGAGGTAGTAGTGAAAATAAATATATAATTCGCCATTTTGTGGTGGCGGCCATCTTGGATTTCAAATTTGTTATAATGTATAGTACTCTACTAGTTAAGCCCTTTCATTTGATACCCATATTGAGGTAGGTTGTGAAGAAATATTTTATCCGCCATTTTGTGGAGGCGGCCATTTTGAATCGATATTAACCAAACATAGCTAAGAACACCCGCACGGTAATTAACTTTCAAATAAAAAAAAACGCATCGAAATCGGCCCATCCGTTTGAGCTCTACGGTGCCACAGACAGACACACACACAGACAGACAGATAGACAGACAGACAGACATCGACGTCAAACTTATAACATACCTTTTTTTTGGTCGGGAGTTAATAAAATGATATCGTAAACCGTTTCTAACACATTACGTGACTGTTTTTAAAGACGTAATAAAACATTTCAATTCCAACGTTCAGCCACAAAGCTCAGTAAAACGACAACTATGAATCTCCACTCTCTCTCCCATTTTCATATATCTACATTATTCCAAGCAGAACGCCGTGAATACAGAATGCTTTAAACAATCCTTAAGCTCTTTTAGACTTGTAATAAAATTCATTGCGAGATAGTTTATTTTCAGATTTTTTTTAGAAAGTTCACGGTAAACAATTGGATCTAAATTTAGTCAAATGCTGTCGGATCCGGTCGCTGTAGTTATTCGATTATGGCGCCGCCTCTGCTGGACATTTTTCATGAAAAAGGATTTAGATCTTAGTGGAGCGACGTTCAGGCAGAGCAATGGCACGTGACTCGATTCTGCAATGTTCAGAGTCTGTATGCACTAGTCGTGGTGTAAGAGGCAACGGACCATTTTACTAAGATATTAGCTAACTAAGATTAAATTAAAACTAGCCAAGTATAAGAAAAGCAAAGCTCCAGTAGAGCATGCTTGGGAATGAATTTTGTCACGTTTTAACCGCTTTAAATAAGGAGGTACTCAATTCGTCTGAATTAATTTTGCATGGTCTCCGATTATCTAGAGATTATTTATTTGTAGAAAAATAATGATTTGTTACAAAAGTTATATTTTTCATGTATACGATTAGGTAGATAATTCTATTGAAATCGATGAAAAGGTTTTCGAAGAATCAACAAAAAATAAGTTGTATCTACCAATCATGTTTTTCATTTCTCCGAAACCTTGGTGTCTCATTAGAGCAGTGTAGGTAGTATGTAGGTATGGTATAGCAGTATATATAGTATAGCAGTAGGTAGACTGCTAGACTGCTAGCAGGTGGACTCTGCTAGGAGTCCTACCTCTACAAACTGACTACCCTTTCTTTAATGTTTTGTACAAGCAAACAAGCAATACGTGTACCTGATGGTAAACGCTTGCCCATTATAGTACAATGCCACACAAGTATTTGGAAATGAAGCTTTCATCTCATTTTTTAGTATTGCACTGCGCTCGTCTCCCGCAGATCTAAGATCATTCGTATGTCTGTAATTTCTTTGGACACGTTGCCCTTTATTTCTAACTGAGGTTTCGTAGTTTTTTTATTTGTATAGGTTTGTAGGTGTGTCATATTGGAGCAGTGTAGGTAGTATGTAGGTATGGTAGGTATGGTATGATATGTAGTTGACCTACCCATGTTATTTTCTTCACAAAAATTTTAATAAAATGTAAATACTATACACAAAAAATATATTTGTAGTGATGGCTCTCTTTGCAGGGTCTGCCTGGGGAAGCATCATTTGCCAATTATTCTACTGCTAAACTATAATGTGAAAACATCACTGTGTTCCGATTTGAAGGGCAATGCGTCCAGTGAAATTACGTAAATATCTTATATATTTGGGTGATGAGTTGCAGTGTTAGGTAATGATTAGGACGCTTCATGTTCCATTGGCTGCGTGTGTTGTTATAGGCAGGCACGTTACTTACTATCAGGCATTTCACCTTCTTATCTCGTCACTCTGTACTTTATAACAAAAACATAGATACATTTGTAAAGCAGTTATTCCGAATCCCATGTTCCTCGCGAAGCCCCCGGCTCTCTTCCTACAATCGGCGGTGGGTGTATGCGCTGTAGATAAAGCACAATTGACTCGAACAGTTTGCGAAATCCTCTCGAGTACGTGCCGAGTGTACGTTCCCTGAGCTTTAGGTCCAGGTATTTATGGTTGTATATTCTCGGCTCAACGTTGTGTGTATTTACTGCGGATTCTAGAAAATGTATTGGATTTTGTTATTTGACTGGTATCTATATTAATAATTTCGTCAAGGGGTACGGTAGACTTGATCGGAACCTTATATAAATAATAATAAAAAAAAAAAATGATTTTGAGTTGACAAAATCGTCAATGTTACACCATGGTTGGGCAACAAACATCCAAACATCCAGATTTTCGTATTTACGAGTACAATATGATAGAAAGTAGAATTATTTTGATTGTATTTGGTACTTAATTAATTTCTCTATTGTAGCAGGACATGACTGTGCCTGATGGTAAGCAAAGTGCCTACCACATAATAGCACAGTGACACGCAGCTATTGGAACATGAAGAGTCCAAATCATTACCTAGCACTGCACTGCGCTCGTCACCCAGAGATCTTAGATCTTATATCTCTAAGCCCTGTAATTTATCTGGTAACATTGCCCTTCAAACCGGAACACTGTAACGTTTGCACATTACTGCTTGGCTGTAGAATAACTGGCAAAGGTGTGGTTTTTTTTCCCCAGGCGGACTCTGCCAAGAGTCCTTCGTCAATGACCCGCTTCAGAATTCGTCCCCGTTTACTTCTAGTAGCCGCCTTCTGCTAAGATCACCGCGGCGCTAAGGTCTGCGCCCACTGCGACTCCGCTCCCACCCGGCAATGAAATACACTCCAATATGGGCTTTGTGTCATGCCAGTTAAGATATAAATTACATTGGCAACATAAACTTATGGCTGTCAACTAGCGGTCTGCCAATTTATTTTGTGTTACCAATGTGATCTGTATCTTAATGCCCATGGTATAAAACCCATATTTGAGTGTATTTTGGTGGTAGCCGAGTCGTATTACAAGTCGGCGCAGCCGTCTAATCTTGTCCGTCTACCTCATCGGTGACACAGTAATATCACGCATCTATTGCTCGTCGACAACACGTCCACAGAGGAATTAGTGTTGATTTCAGCGGCAGTGGTTATAATCTTATCTAAAAATGCATTAAAAAGGAAAAAAACACGTTGATGGGTTAGAAAATACCTTTTTTTTTAAGCTATTGCATAGCTTTTATCGCGGTCCTGGGGACCGAATTTTAGTGATCGTACATCTCTTTCTTATGTTCACAAGAAAGAGGGATGGAAGACCGTAACGCCGTCCTCCCCACTCGGTCATTCGACTTTGAATCTTATTGTATTAGCTTTACAGACTTAATGCTCTAAGCAGTGTTGCCAACTTAACGGATTTCCCGTGATATTTTTTATGGTAAACAAATGTCACTCTTCAAAATAAAAGCAATTCCGAAAAATTTTTGACATCCCTATTGCTTCTGTTGCTAAAAATGCATGCAACATGCAATAGCTTTACCGCGGCAGACCCCGAGTGCCACACTTCTTTTTTTATATAAAGAGTGACGAGACGATCAGGAAATGTGCCTGATGGTAAGCAACATGTCTGACACATAACAGCACAGTGACACGCAGCTATTGGAACACGAAGAGTCCAAATCATTACCTAGCACTGCACTGCGCTCGTCACCCAGACATCTAAGATCTTATATCTCTAAGCCCTGTCATTTCTCTGGAAACATTGCCCTTCAAACCGGAACACAGTAATGTTTGCACATTACTGCTTGGCGGTAGAATTACTGGCAAAGGTGTGGTACTTCCCCAGGCGGACTCTGCCAAGAGTCCTAGCGCTACAAATAATATAAAAAAGTACAAACTCGTAATATAAACATAATATAATATAAACATTTGTAGTTTGGATACAGTTCGATTAATTTGAGCACTAGTTCGTTTCACCACACATTGTTGCGCGGCACGCCTCCACTCGATAACAACTGACGCTCAACAAACGAAGCTCTCTAAACAAACAACTAGACACGCCGCGCGTCATGTTGCGCGCGCGCACAGTAGTGCAGCGTTGCCGTACATCTGGCGCGGCATATGTCGCGCGTCAAACATTGCCTAGTTAATTATACAAATTATAACAAGAACAAAAAATTTTAACTAACCACCGACTACCTCAGATTTATTATCTGAACAACATTCTACTAGTCAAGTCCCTTTCATTTGATACCCATATTGAGGGAGTTGTGAAAAATTATATGTATTTCGCCATTTTTTGGAAGCGGCCCTCTTGGATTTTAAATTTGTCATAGTACAATGTATTCTACTAGTCAAGCTCTTTTGTTTGATACCCATATTGAGGTAGTAGTGAAAATATAACATAATTCGCAATTTTGTGGTGGCGACCATCTTGGATTTGAATTTTTTATAGTGTATAGTATTTTACTAGTCAAGCCCTTTCATTTGATATCTATATTGAGGTAGGTTGTGACGAAATATTTAGTCCGCCATTTTGTCGAGGCGGCCATCTTGAATCGACATTAACCAAACACAGCTAAGAACATCCGCATAGGTATTAACCTTGAAAAATAAAAAAACCATCGAAATCGGCCCATCCGTTTGAGCTCTACGGTGCCACAGACAGACAGGCACTCAGGCAGACAGACATCGACGTCAAACTTATAACACCCCTTTTTGGTCGGGGGTTAAAAACAAGTTTTCATTAATCCATTTACACAATTTCGTATTGACAGGATCGAGTTTCATAACTTTTGTGAAATCTTCAAATACGTCATCCAGAAAATTGTACGCAAATCTTAGTTTATGGTTCATATTTCAAAAACCACTCGACCGATTTCGATAAGATTTATATGGAACCATTTGGGAAGCATACACAGAAATTTTAAAATCGGTGCAGAGGTTCTCGAGAAATCAGGTAACATACATAAAAAAAACAGGGGTCGAATTGATAACCTCCTCCTTTTTTTGGAAGTCGGTTAAAAACTACTTCCTAGATCTCATTCAAACCAATTTTCGTTGATAGTTTACATGGTAATGTACATCATACACTTTTTTTTAATTTTGTCATTCTCTTATTTTAGAAGTTCCAGGGGGCACACTTTTTACCACTTTTGAAGAGTCACTCTTGCTAACTATTCAGTTTAGAAAAAATATATATTTGGAACCTCAATATCATTTTTAATGACCTATCCATAAATAACCCACACGTAGGGTTTTGATAAAAAAAATTTTTGAGTTTCAGTTCTAAGTATGGGACACCTAAAATTTTTAGTTTTTTTCTATTTTTTTTTTGTATCAAAATCTTAATGCGGTTTACAGATATCATCTACTTACCAAGTTTCAATATTATAGCTCTTATAGTTTCGGAGAAAAGTGACTGTGACATACGGACGGACAGACAGACATGACGAATCTATAAGGATCCCGTATTTCGCTACGGAACCCTAAAAAAATGGTGGTCGAGTTAATAACCTCGTTATTTTTGGAAGTTCGTTAAAAGTAAAATTAAACACGAAACACAATAATTACATATTTCACAGCGGTTTTTTTTCAATCTCTATCACGTTCGGTAGATTATAAATCTGTGTTCCAAATTTCAACCCGATACGTTCAAACGTTCCAACGTGGTTGAGCAACAAACATCCATATATCTAAACATTGAAACATTTTAAATGTTATATTTGGATGTTTACTTTCTGTAGAGTAACACAAAATGCTTTTGGATTGGATTGTATGGACGAACGATAATTAATCTATACTTATAATAAAACTGTAACGGGTCGAATTCTGTACATTGAAGATATTTTGAAAAAATTTTTTTTGGGGCAATCCATAGTCGATACTGATGGCGAAACTGCATTTTTTTTCTTTCATGTCTGTCTGTCTGTCTGTCTGTCTGTCTGTCTTTCTGTATAGGGATCACGCATCACGCCGAAACTACTGATTCAATTCAGCTGAAACTTGGCATGATTTTAGTTTATACTAAGGACATTGCTGTAGGCTACTTTTGATCCCCAAATTCTGATCGGTTTTCTTGCGGGAGGGGGTGAAAGTCAGAATGTGTATTTGGTTGTAACTCACGTTTGCATTGTATAATTTCATTAATTCTTTTTTTTGTTAGAAAGAACACATTTTTTATATTGTCCCGTCAAAATTTGAACAATATCGGTCTGTTGGTTAGGAAATTACACAAACATTAAATAATAACGACACGCGCGGCGCGTTCGGTACATACTAACTTCTAAGTATTCTGTGTATCACAGACGATCCACAGAATATCTAGATTCTAGATTCTAGAAAGTGGCCACGTGATCGCGTCGCGTCGTCTTGGATGACAAAAAAAATGTCAAAAATATATTTTTGTGTGGAAAAACAAACATCATTCGGTTATAATCGACTTCAAACAAGGAGGATGTTCTCAATCGGGTTGCATGTTTTTTGGTTTTATTTTACGCGATAACTCCGCTGATTGTTAGTTGATTTTGATAATTCCTTTTTTGTTTGGTAAAAAATACTTCAGAGGTGATCTTAGATATCGAAAACAGGAATGTAGTATTTCAAATATCATCAAAAAACTAAAATCAGCATAGATTTATCTGTACGACATAGTTATACCTGCTTATAAAATTTATTCGAATGACAGAATTAAATTACGTGTCATTGAAGTAGGTTTTTGTATTTTGGAGAAAACATATCAGCATAATAAGTAGCAGCATAAACAACCCATTAAATGTTCCCACTGCTGGGCGTCGGGCCTTCTCTCGCAAGGAGAGAGACAAGGCTATAATCCACCAAGCTGGCCCAGTGTCGGTTGGTGAATGACATATGACTTATAACTTAGATTATAGGTAGATTTCGGTTTCTTCACGGTGTTTTCCTTCACCGTTTTAATTACCGGCATTACGAACATGACTCTGAAAAGATAGTGGTGCGCGTGGTTTTGAACCCTGGGTCTCCGGATTGACAGTCGCCGTTCTCCCGACTAGGTCAGCGGTAACTTACTAGACCAGCCGTAACTTATTAGAAAACGTATTATTTCAATCCAAATACTGTTTAAAATTTAAAGGTAGTGTTCAACAAGCTTCGGTGACCGAAGCAGACCGTTGTTAGGGTTCCGTACACAAAGGGTAAAAACGGGACCCTATTACTGAGACTTCGCTATCCGTCCGTCCGTCTGTCACCAGGCTGTATCTCAAGAACGGTGATAGCTAGACATTTGAAATGTTCGCAGATGATGTATTTCTATTGCCACTTTAATCATGGCGGAACGTATCAAGTGATCGGGTTGAAATTTGAAATAGAATTAGATTACAGTCTGGAAGAACACATAGGCTAAGCATTGCCTGTGTATAAGTACTCTATATATTACGTAACAAACATCCAAACAGTGACATTCATAATATTTACAGGACAACGTTGGAACGGCTGAACACATTTGGACGGGATTCGAAACACACGTAGTTTGAACTCAGAAATAGCAAATCGGTTACTTATAGGTTACTGTGACGTAGGAAAGACTAAGCAAATTTGGTAGAAAATTGAAACAGAAATAACTCATAGTCTGAAATACCACTTTTTTTTTATTGTTATACCATTTATCAAAAAAAACGGGGTATTTATTACCTATCAACCTGAAAAGAAGCATGGGCCCTAAGGAAACAAATATTAACTATCACGTCAAAACGGCACAGCGATATGGGTTGACATACGAAACACGTATAGTTTAGAGTCTCAAATTTCACATGGGCTAATAAGTCTACATTTTCATTTAACTCCATATTAAAATAAGCATATATTTTAAATAAGGTAAAAGCCAAAAATGAAAAACATATGCATCCGTTTTGGCGTAGATAATATAGGTGATTTGCGTTCACAATCAAAAAATAACAAGCAACATAATATTCTCATTAGACGGCGCTAATGCCGGTTTAAATCTAAAAGCACTAAAGGCCATTTAAATCGATGTTTTGCTATTGTGGTATGTATTTTTTCTTTCATCACTAGGTGGCGTTACTGGTATTCTAAATTGTACTAATAAGTTTTTGCTGCTAAAAGGATTATGATGCCAAATTTGGATTCTTTCCTTCTTGATTTTTTTCTGTGTTACCTACAATTAAATTCATACATTAACATTTCACTAGGACTTGGCTTAGATTTACGGGTTCAACTTGCTTGAATATCATTAAAACTCAAAATTTTAATTATTTTGATTCCACACAGGCTTCGTTCAAAATTTTACGCCGGCGAAGTCGCGGGTAACAGCTAGAAAACAGCTTGCGGATAAAAAGAAATAGGTAAGTAGGTATCAGATCATGCACATTAGCTTCAGACTTTTCATAATGTATCCTATAAAAATCCTACAAAGTTTACACTTGCGGCTATGTTCGATACTACGAAACCTTACTAAGTATGTTTGATTTTGTTTAAAAAAAAGAAAAATAAAGATGATAAAATTAAATACATTTATGTGTGGAAAAACAAATTCACTCAAACTCATAGGTTTTTCAATGACTACTTATCCAAATATTTGACGTACGATACTTCCAATTTAATGTATAAGTCAGTAACATCCCAACAAACAAATACGTCGTATAAGTCTTGACTTGTACGACCTAAAGTTGGATAGCAGTCTTACAATGGTAATGGGATGACTACCAGGTCCTATAGATGTATTTAATGCAACTAATTAGTCGTGCGACGAATATGTCATAGTAAACTGGTATTAGCAACGTTGGGGAGACTAAACGATACGACGTTATATAACAGTCTTAGCTAAAACGTTTGTACGACAACGCAATAGTCATACCAACGTTATAGTCCAATAAACGTTTTGAACACACCAAATTATGTTTTTGGAAAACCTTTATACGACATTTATACAACGTGGATGTTATATAGACGTTTTCATAGTGCCGTTTATATAACAATCAGTACCTTGTTTTACAGCGGTCAATTAAATACTCTTAAATGACTGGGTTGTTTATTGACGACTCAAATATAACCTTTATATTACATGATGTCCGTTTGAAGTCCTGTCCTGACTTTAATCAAACTTGCAGTCGCATTTAAGTCAGGTTTTGACTTTATAATGATTAGATGGCCATATTTACGGAAAAGTTTGATGAATTTTTCCTGTCATGGCGACCATCATCATCATCATCAGGTCGTACAGAGGGAAGTTTGCGACAAAAGCAACAGTCAGACATTTTAGAAAAAAAAAACCTATTTTTGTTAATGAAAATATGATTATAACACAAAATTACGAGGGGGCATGAAAATCTGAATAGTATTCACATAGGTATATTATCATAAAACTTCAGTTCCCAGTTAAACTAAATAGCATGAGAGACAGATAAAGTAAGCAAGATATGAAAATTAAATAACACTCACCTTAGTATTTCCTTGTAGTATGTTTTTATTTTACACTAAAATAAATCTTCGAACCACAAACACGTTGCGACGAACATATATTAATATGAATTAGTCGTACAGGTGTTGTTACTTGACTCAAACAATACGTTTTAGTCATTCAATAACACTTGTACGGCTACAATAGAACAAACGAGTCGTTGTAAAGTTAGGATGCGACTACTGCGCGACGAAAGTGGTTATCACATAACATTTGTACGACTGTTGAATGACGTTAACGAAGTTGGCTCGAGCTTTCTGTATGACCATTATACGACCATAGGTCGTATAACTGGGGCCATTTTCGCGTTTAGTAAACGTTATTATAACGTTAGTATGACTTTATTACAGCGATGTATGGTATTCAGATAACGTTTACTTAACCTTTATACGACGTTAAATTGTTACTTGGGATCTGCTTACGCGAACGAAGTAGCGGGTTCAGCTAGTGAATCTATAAATGAGACACAAGTTGAAAAGTGAAATGTCAAATATTTTTTTCTGTTTCTGTAAATTAGGATAAATCGCTAAAGTCAAAGTAAATAAATTCATAAATGTACAATTTACACGTCAATAAATAAAATAATAAAACAAAAGAAAGAGCATACAAATCGTATACATTTTCAGAGTTTGGAATTACTACTTTACTGTAATGTAACAATTGTATACACATGTTTGTGTGTTAAGACATAATAATTATTATTAAATAATTATATTATATAATAATAATCATCATACAATGTATAATAACTACATAGTATAAAACAAAGTCGCTTTCTCTGTCCCTATATCCCTATGTATGCTTAGATCTTTAAAACTACCAAACAGATTTTGATGCGGGTTTTTAAATAGATAGCGATTTAAGAGTATTGTTTATACATATAATATTATGTGTGTATAACAGAAGAGAACCACTAATAATTTTAAAGGGTTCTAATGTGATGTCATAAATAAACACATTTCTTTGCGCTTACTTTGCAAACGCTGGCTGGATCCTACGAGATGGATCAAAATAATGTTCTGCAGTATTGTATCCCTTAAAAAAAGTCTACAAAAAAGTCAACAATGGTATATGTCTATCTCTTAGGGATAGCCCACAATTACCATTTTTAGTCGTATTTTAGTATCAGCATTGCACCCGTGCGAAGCCGGGGCGGGTCGCTAGTATTGGTATAAATAATAATCTATAAATTAACACGTTATATAGTTTTTGAAGCCTTTAAATAGAGTAATCGAAATTTCATCAATTATCAATCAATTGAAATTGTAAGTTTCATTAAAGAAAAACTAGATGTCGCTGTATGTAGATAAAACACACTATCAAAGTCTTGCCGGCAATCACAATCACATTATGAATTTACTAATGCAAACTAGAGGCAGCATTCGTCTGCTATGCCGTTATAAGTATTTTTGTAGGTCTAGTTCACCAATAGATAACTGTTGGTTAACAGACTCGTTGGAGTGTAGTACAGTGTTGCCATATATACAGATTTTATCTGTATTGGTACAGATTTTTGGCTCCTGATACAGATGCCAGATTTCACTTTAGGTTTATACAGATTTTTTAAATTCAAATTTTCATGTGTGATTTTCATATTTTCATAATATGTAGTATGTAGTATCGTAATTTAAGTATACTACGTGAAAATACCATAATTTTATCTTCTGGCCGGCCGACTTCTTATGTTGGTTGAGACGTTTTGCTTTATAACATTAACCCTACCAACGTACGTATTTTGAATAAATAATAAAACAAATTTTCACTAGCAAATGCTATTTTATTTTATTTTAAAACAAAATAGACAAAAACGAAACGTAGTATAATTTAATTTCCGTAGACAATAATTTTCCGATGGTCTGAATCCAACCCTGATGGTGTGAATACAAAAAATAATATGAGTAAATGGTTCAAACTTTAATACGTTTTGGTCCTAAATATTTATTTGTCCCTTAAACCGGATGCTAAAATTACTTTTGCTATGGCAACCCAATTGATAGCCGAGTGTTGTTGACCAGGAATTTACCGAAACGTGTATTAGAATATTACTCGACCAATTTCGGAAGATGGATTGCGCGGAAGAAACCTATTGTATGTTCGTCTATTTAGTTTTGTTAGGTTATCATCACTCATAATTTATATTATTAATTATCCAGACATCTTGTCTAGATTTTCATATCTCGTAAATCCACCATAATGTTAGCTAAAAAGAAACGGAACTCGCAAAGTTTTAATCAAAGTTGGTTGGAGGAAAGTTATTTCTCGCCATGGTTAAAAAGGAGTCAAAATGGTGAAGATTACGCATACTGTAAATATTGTTTAACCGACCTTGCTATCGGAGGAGGTGGTAAAAACGATCATGCGCGCCACATGAAAACTACCAAACACCAAGCATCAGTTCCTGGTACAAGTGCAACACAAAAACCAGTCACCGATTTTTTTTTATGAAATCCAATATTACTGACGATGTTAAAAGAGGTGAAATCCTATTGGCGTCTTTTGTTGCTGAACACAACCTCTCCATGAATGTTACACACAACACACCTCCCCCAGTTGGTACAAGCTGTATGCAAATATTCCACAATAGCAAAGAAAATTTCGTGTAGTCGAACAAAAACCACAGCTATAATAAAATCTGTAACAGGCGCTTCAGAAAAAGAACAACTGGTAGCTGATCTAAAAACCAGCAAATTCTCCCTTTTAATAGATGAAAGTACAGATAAAGGATGTGTGAAACTTTTAGCTGTCGTCGTAAGATATTACAAGAACGGGGAAATAAGAGATGCGCTTCTTGGATTGGTACCCGTGCAAGATGCTACCGGTGAAAAACTTGATGAACATCTTGTGAAGTTATTCAACGATAATGGCATTCCCTACAAAAATAATATGGTTGGTTTTGCCGCAGACGGAACAAATGCAATGATGGGTCAGCACAATTCGGTGGCAAGTAGATTACTAATAGATATATCCAATCTCTATGTTTTGAAATGCATTTGCCATTCGTTTGCGTTATGTGCGTCGTATGCCTGCACAAAGCTCCCGCGTGAACCTGAAGGCCTGGTGAGAGATGTTTTAACTATATCAGTACGAGTCCAAAACGCACGGGTGTTATGAAACAATTTCAAGAGTTTCTTTCGTTAAAGCCACACAAAATGTTGCACCCGTGCCAAACTAGATGGCTCTCACTGCGTGCTGCTGTAATGCGTGTTTTAGAGCAATACGAAGCATTAAAATGATCATGATCATCAGCGGAATCAATTTTACAAATGCTCAATAATCCATACAACAAAATGTATTTGCAATTTCTGGAATTTGCATTGGATTTTTTTACCAAACTGAATAAAACAATGCAGTCAGAAAAGCCGCAAATACACAAGTTACATGAAAACTTGAGCAATACTTATAAAACCTTTTTGGACTGCTACTTGGACAGTGCATATCTGATGAGAACTGAACTGCAGAACGTACAACATGACAACCCTCGACACTATAAACCAATCGAAGAAATTTATTTGGGCGTTAATGTTGCCTCATCTTTATCTTCTTCCAATTTGAGTCCTAATGACATAAAACTTTTCAAATTACGATGTCTTGAATTCTATATAGAAGGAGCCAAGCAAATAAAGACACGTTTCGATTTCGGAAGTCCGATTATAAGAAGCCTGGAATTCCTTAATCCGACTATCATTAAACGTCGCAGTATACAATCATTGAGTCACATTGCACGTAGTTTTCCTAATGTAATTCAACAAGAACATTTACAAACATTAGATAACGAGTGGCGACATTTGAAAATGAACGATACTGTACTTGCTACTAAAGAAGAACATGAAGTTTTTTTGGCAAGAAGTATTTCGCGCACAAGACTGTGATGGAAAATTACATTATACGACTCTCAAAGAGATAGTTTCAGCCTTATTATGCCTACCCCACTCCAGTGCAACAGTAGAAAGAATATTTTCTTCAATTACTTTGATAAAAACGAAAACTCGCAACCATTTAGGTACAGACACTATGGAAGGATTACTCTTGACCAAACAATTACATATTAAAAAACGAGCCATGTTTCAAGCTAAATGTTAGTAAAAATATGATTAATAAAATGAATAAAAGTACGAGTATGTATCAACAATAAATATGTTTTGCACTTGTCTACTATTTTATTAAAAATTTAATGAATACAGATTTTATACATATTTAATTGAATAACGGGACACTCACGTATATACGGTCGGTCAATCCGACTCGAGTTTCGGCCGCGTCCGGCGGCCTTTTTCAAGGCGAGTGCACACGCGCGGTGGCTGCCCGTTTGGCACTGCGGGCTGCCGCACGTCGCGCACGCAAGCTCAACGGCTGTTGCGGGGGTGCAGGTGAGGGGGTGCGAGAGGGTTGCGCAGGTATACACTCGAACTCTTCATCACTGGTAAGCTGCGAGTCGGGAACATTGCAGCACACTGAGCTCACTGTGTCTTCACTCATATCGCGAACACCATACCGAGCACTATGGAGGCACGGCTTCCAAACGGGCGGCACATGCCATCCTCCATCTCTATTAACGGTCGGACGCTTACCGATTTCGATGGCCTCCCTGACCTTACGGGGTACAAAGAACTTCTCCCGTGCCAGGACCTCCGCCTTATCGAATCGAATAAAATGTTGGGCGTCCGACCTAAGAGCATGTTCCACCACCGCAGAGCCGTTAACATCTACATTTTTTCATGGCGCGTATGTGCTCCGTGAGTCTTGTGGACACATTTCTCCGTGTTTCCCCTACGTAACTTATGCCACAATCGCAAGGAATCATGTACACTCCCGGAACACCCAAAGGGTCTTTGTCTTTTGGAGAGCGTACCATTTGCCTTAGCTGTCTGAGCGGACGAAACATTGTCTTGATGCAATATCTACGGCGTAACAAGTTTCCAATTTTGTCCGTCACTCCTTTGATATATGGCAGGTACGCGGGTGACCTCTCCACCGAAGCTGGACCCGTTCTCGACGATGTATTCGCCATACGCCACCCTTGTTTCCAGCTAAACCCGTTACCTTCGAGTACACCTTTTAAATGGTCTAATTCGGTTTTCAGATATTGTTGATCGCATAGTCTCAACGCTCTGTTTAAACTTCACTAAACTTATAACACCCCTTTTTTTGGTCGGGGGTTAAAAACAAGTTTTCATTAATCCATTTACACAATTTCGTATTGACAGGATCGAGTTTCATAACTTTTGTGAAATCTTCAAATACGTCATCCAGAAAATTGTACGCAAATCTTAGTTTATGGTTCATATTTCAAAAACCACTCGACCGATTTCGATAAGATTTATATGGGACCATTCGGAAAGCATACCCATCATCGAACACAAAAAGAAATTTTAAAATCGGAGCAGAGACACCGATTTTAAAATTTCTTTTTCGAGAAATCAGGTAACATACATAAAAAAAACATAGGGGTCGAATTGATAACCTCCTCCTTTTTTTGGAAGTCGGTTAAAAACTACTTCCTAGATCTCATTCAAACCAATTTTCGTTGATAGTTTACATGGTAATGTACATCATACACTTTTTTTAATTTTGACATTCTCTTATTTTAGAAGTTCCAGGGGGCACACTTTTTACCACTTTTGAAGAGTCACTCTTGCAAACTATTCAGTTTCGAAAAAATATATATTTGGAACCTCAATATCATTTTTAATGACCTATTCATAAATAACCCACACGTAGGGTTTTGATAAAAAAAATTTTTGAGTTTCAGTTCTAAGTATGGGACACCTAAAATTTTTAGTTTTTTTCTATTTTTTTTTTTTTGTATCAAAATCTTAATGCGGTTTACAGATTACATCTACTTACCAAGTTTCAATATTATAGCTCTTATAGTTTCGGAGAAAAGTGACTGTGACATACGGACGGACAGACAGACATGACGAATCTATAAGGATCCCGTATTTCGCTACGGAACCCTAAAAAATGGTGGTCGAGTTAATAACCTCGTTATTTTTGGAAGTTCGTTAAAAGTAAAATTAAACACGAAACACAATAATTACATATTTCACAGCGGTTTGTTTTCAATCTCTATCACGTTCGGTAGATTATAAATCTGTGTTCCAAATTTCAACCCGATACGTTCAAACGTTCCAACGTGGTTGAGCAACAAACATCCATATATCTAAACATTGAAACATTTTACATGTTAATTTTTGGATGTTTGCTTTCTGTAGAGTAATACAAAATGCTTTTGGATTGGATTGTATGGACGAACGATAATTAATGAATCTATAAATGAGACACAAGTTGAAAAGCGAAATGTCAAATATTTTTTCTGTTTCTGTAAATTAGGATAAATCGCTAAAGTCAAAGATAAATTCATAAATGTACAATTTACACGTCAATAAATAAAATAATAAAACAAAAGAAAGAGCATACAAATCGTATACATTTTCAGAGTTTGGAATTACTACTTTACTGTAATGTAACAATTGTATACACATGTTTGTGTGTTAAGACCAAAGATGGTTGAACTCAAGATTAGCCCTGAACATCTTGACATTCATAATAAACTGCGTATGTGACATCTGTCTCTATCTAAGACATCTCTGTCTCTGTCTAAGACATCTATCTCGCTTGCGCTAGTTATATTTGGTATCATTCTCTCTCTGTCACACTGTGATGCGTGACCGGTGACGGTGATGGTAGTCATTTCAAAATTTTACTTTATGTAATTAGAAAATACTTAAAATAATTTTAAATGCAGTACTTACGCATGATATGTAATTCTATTACATTTATTTGAATTTCTAGGATTATTAGAACACTTTTTGAACGCACAGCAAGCCATAATCTTTTATATTTATGTTCAAAGTGTTGTTGCATTTAAAATTATCAAAATCAGTGATAGGTACAAACGACTGGCGTCCCCCGCTTCCTACAACCGACTAAAACGGAAAGAGTGAGCTCACTCTTCCCAACGTTAACATGATTCCATGCACTCTGAAGTTTGGGAGGGGTAATCTGGAGTTGTACGATCTATGATTATTATTAAATAATAATAATCATCATACAATGTATAATCACTACATAGTATAAAACAAAGTCGCTTTCTCTGCCCCTATATCCCTATGTATGCTTAGATCTTTAAAACTACCAAACAGATTTTGATGCGGGTTTTTAAATAGATAGCGATTTAAGAGTATTGTTTATACATATAATATTATGTGTGTATAACAGAAGAGAAACACTAATAATTTTAAAGGGTTCTAATGTGATGTCATAAATAAACACATTTTTTTGCGCTTACTTTGCAAACGCTGGCTGGATCCTACGAGATGGATCAAAATAATGTTCTGCAGTATTGTATCCCTTAAAAAAGTCTACAAAAAAGTCAACTATGGTATATGTCTATCTCTTAGGGATAGCCCACAATAACCATTTTTAGTCGTATTTTAGTATCAGCATTGTACCCGTGCGAAGCCGGGGCGGGTCGCTAGTATTGGTATAAATAATAATCTATAAATTAACACGTTATATAGTTTTTGAAGCCTTTAAATAGAGTAATCGAAATTTCATCAATTATCAATCAATTGAAATTGTAAGTTTCATCAAGGAAAAACTAGATGTCGCTGTATGTAGATAAAACACGCTATTTGCCGTCAGTTACGATTATCTCTCTCATTATCTATTTAATAACGCAAAGTACAGGCAACAAGTTTTCTGTATTAATATTGTTCATTATAAGTATTTTTGTAGGTCTAGTTCACCAATAGATAACTGTTGGTTAACAGACTCGTTGGACGGTTGGAGTATAGTATGGCATGTTAAAAGTTTAAAGAGAGTTTGTGTAGCTTTTTAACCCCCGACCAAACAAAGGGGTGTTATAAGTTTGAAGTCGATGTCTGTCTGTCTGTCTGTCTGTGTGTGTGTCTGTCTGTGGCACCGTAGAGCTCAAACAGATGAGCCGATTTCGATGCGGTATTTTTTATTTAAAGGTTAATATCCGTGCGGATGTTCGTAGCTATGTCTGGTTAATATCGATTCAAGATGGCCGCCTCCACAAAATGGCGGACAAAATATTTCTTCACAACCTACCTCAATATGGATATCCAATGAAAGGGCTTGACTAGTAAAATACTATATACACAATAAAAAAAATCAAATCCAAGATGGCCGCCACCACAAAAGGGCGAATTATAATTTTTTCCCCTACTACCTTAATATGGGTATCAAACGAAAGGGCTAGTAGAATACTTTGCACTATAACAAATTTAAAATCCAAGATGGCCACTGCCACAAAATGGCAAAACACATTTTTTTTCCACAACTCAAATCAAATAAAAGGGCTTGACTAGTAG
The DNA here is from genome assembly GCA_017562165.1 of Ectropis grisescens. Taxonomy (NCBI): domain Eukaryota; kingdom Metazoa; phylum Arthropoda; class Insecta; order Lepidoptera; family Geometridae; genus Ectropis; species Ectropis grisescens. The sequence goes on along the minus strand of CM029792.1, from coordinate 307,202 downwards.
AATAGTGTTCAGATAACAAATCCAAGGTAGTCGAGAGTTAATCAATTTTTTAAATGTTGTTCTTGTTTTCGCTTGAAATGATAGAGGCACCAATAGCAAAGCCACATTCTCCCGGCTAGACCAGCCGTCACTTCTCTCCCCTGATCATTCATCTTTTGTAATCGCCAACAAAAGCACACCACAGCCCGCTGCTAATTAGATCCTCTATAATACAAACTAATCTCATAAAATCATAAACGTTCCGAAAATATCCGTTCGAGGATGATTACGTTCCGTTGCACGTAGCTCCGAAGTTGTTTCATTATCCATAACTAATTATTATCCTTCGTTGAGGCGCGCGTGATCAGAATTCGTTCTCTCAAACTGCACATTAAAAATATACAGATGACCAACAAGATTATATACAACAAAATACCCCACGATATTAGACGTAAGCAAGGACATTAATGCTTTTAAAAACCCACTAAACATTTTTTATCCAGAAAGTATACTTTTTATTAAGCTATTGCATAGCTTTTATCGCGGGCCTGGGGACCGAATTTTAGTGATCGTGCATCTCTTTCTTATGTTCACAAGAAAGAGGGATGGAAGACCGTAACGCCGTCCTCCACAGTCGGTCATTCGACTTTGAATCTTATTTGTATTAGCTTTACAGACTAAATGCTTTTAGCAGTGTTGCCAACTTAACGGATTTCCCGTGATATTTTTTATGGTAAACAAATGTCACTCTTCGAAATAAAAGCAATTCCGAAAAATTGTTAACATCCCTATTGCTTATGTTGATAAAAATGCATGCAATATGCAATAGCTTTACCGCGGCAGTCTCCGAGTGCCAAACTTCTTTTTTATTTTTTATTTATTTATCAAACAACACAAGCCACAGACGTAAACTCAATATGAAACTTAGCCATAACTTAAGACTAGGATGGAGCTCAAAAATAAGTGAGTACTTAAATACCTAAAAATAGCGAAAAGAACAGACATATAAAATTGGTTGCCTGTAAAGTCGGTATACGGGCCACACCCCGGACACTCCAGTAAAACTCCATACAACCGCCGCTGTGGAGTTGCCTGCTCTTCACACAACTACGCAGATGTCGTTCGTACACACGCGTGAATGTGTGCGTTAGCGCTAGGGCTACTGAATTGTTTTATTGAATAGTTGTGCCCATTGAGTTTACCTGGTGACGTAGTCTATAAACTTGCTATAATGTTGAGTTACATAAATAGAATGGAGCCAAATTATACTATTCTAATTAAAAGGGTGTTTGCACAGATTTCTAAATTGTTTCAGAAATCTGTGGGTGTTTGTATTGCCGCGTAAAATGAAACGAAACCGATGATAGATTAGATCAGGTACCTAGATATCTATTTCTGTTAGTAGGTACACATTCGCATTTTATTTATACTTACTTACCCATGAAGGAAACTTTATTCTGTCACTACAATTATTCCTCCAGGCATTATGAATCCGTGCTTGGGCACATAAGTTACTGGCTGTGTGAGTTCCGAACTTTGAGTTAAAAACGACTTCGTTATTATAAATAAATAAATATTGGTAGACAATTCACACACAACATCTGACCCCAAACTAAGCAAAGCTTGTAATATTATAAAGCAACGTTATAGAAAAGTTTCTAATCTTACGTTATTTTATCATTAGGAAATTAAATAAAGCTTTTAATCTTGTCCCGTTTAGTTGACGGACAGCCGTAAACAGCACAACAACCCACCATGAAGATATTTCGTTAGGAATCAGATGTTCGATACCAGCCCTTCGTTGAGTGCTCCTAGCGTATCCGAAACGGCCTGAGGGGTGAGGAAGCTTGAAATTGGCGGGGGGTGGGGAGTGTCCGTTCTATCTATATTATCTATTCTATGATACGGGCGAAAGTTTTACGTGACAACGACTTTGAGTGGTAAAATAATTTTACGGAAGGGACGCGTGCCTTTCACTTTTTATGTCTGTCTCTCTCACTCTTAGGCGGGCTTACCATGCCCGAGTGGAAGGGACGCGTGCCTCTCACTCGCTCTCGTTGTGAGCGCATAACGTGAGCGGAGCGTAACGCAGTTTCTTGAAGTGTCACCCGGCAAACCAATTCATAAGACGTTGTCACGTCAAAAAGGACTAAAGTTACAAAATTGGACTAATACAATTAAGACATAAATAAAATAATGAAGACATAATTACGGAAGGAATACAGAAATATAGAGTGCACGCCTATTATACAGAGACTGACGACGCTAGGGATGCACACACTCCGTGCGGGGACAGTAAAGTTATGACATACTTAATTATTATGTGCTTGGTGTGGCGGCCAGGCGCAACTCTGATGCTGTACCCGACTTGACGGGTTTGGTATAGAGGACATCTTTCAAATTATTTTTGTTAGCTGTAAATTTTGAACAAAATAAGTCTACTCTCACTCCCTCACACTTCACTCATTCACTCTTTTTACTGACTAATTCATTATACAGTCGAGCCATTCTTACTAGAGGATTGTAATATGAAATATTATAATTGTGAATTTGTAAAGCAAAAACATTTATGGTGTTGGATCTACGCTTGCTGTACATTGAGATAATAATTCGGGAGCATCAACTATGGAGTGAATAATTTTTAAAATATATGTAAAATCAAAGTATTTTCGTCGAGTTTCAAGCTTTTGGACGTTGTACATTATTAGTCTATTATCATAACTCAACTTGCTACAGTGTTGACAGTATACTACAGTGTTGACAGTTTTTTATTGGACAAATTTGATAAGGCCTTTTTTATCGAATATAATGTCTGTACATAATATACGAGGGTCAAACTGAAAGTTCTTAGAAAATCAAAAACTGATTACATTAGCCAGTTATTAGTTTTATTATATCTTTTCAAAATATTGTCCATTCACGTCAATACACCGCTGCATGCGATGGAACCACTGGGAAAAGCACTTTGCCCACTCGTCCTTAGTCTCTTCAATGGCATCGCGATACGCAGCCACCGCTTCTTCAGCATTCATAAACCGCTTTCCTTTAAGTTTTTCTTTAATTTTTGAAAATAAATAAAAATCACAAGGCGCGAGGTCGGGGCTATACGGCGGGTGACCCAGTAATTCAAGGTTTGATGTCGCCAAATAGTCGATCGTTCGCTTGGCGGTGTGCGATTAGGCGTTGTCGTGGTGAAGGAGGATCCTACTGCGAGGTCGTTTCTCTCGAACTTTTTCCAAGACAAGTGGCAAACAATTGGTAGTGTACCATTCTGCAGAAACTGTTTTTTGATCCTCTAACACAATTGTTGCGAAATGACCTATCCTTCCAAAGAACGAGGCCACCATTTTTTCCCCGCACTTCGATCTCTCTTCACTTTAGTTGGCAACTCCTCGAAAGGAAACACCCACTGAGCAGATTGTCTTTTGGTTTCAGGATCATAACAGTAAATCCAGCTTTCGTCACCTGTTAGTATGTCGAACACAGCATTTGAGTCACCTCCGTTAAGTCTTTCAATCATTTTACGGCACCAATCCACACGATGGAGTTTTTGAGCCTCAGTCAAATTATGAGGTATCCACCGGGCGCAAAGCTTCCTGACCGCTAAATGTTCGTGTAGGATTTTGTGCACTTGACTCATACCGATGCTTAAGCTTGTCCGAATCTGCTGATAGGTCACTCTTTTGTCAGTCTCTATCATACGCCGCACAACACAGATGTTATCTTCAGCCGTCGCCGTAGAAGGCCGTCCCTCACGTAAATCATCAGTGAGATTAGTGCGACCACGTTTAAACTCATTAAACCAGAACAGTCGCACGAGATGGGGCTTCATCGTGAAAGGCCAATCGTAGTCTATCATAACTTTCTTGTTGACTTAAATGACATCGAAAGTCATAAAAAATCATTGCACGAACATTTTCTCGTGTTAAATTCATGTTGACGTGACACAGACAATTTTCAATTTGCCGCCAAATCGTAAAACAAATGTCAAATGAATGAAATATATACTCAGTAATATTGGCAAAGAGTTCTATTTTCAAATTATAGAATTATTTTTTTATTACATTGTTTATAAGTGGCCAGTTCTAAGAACTTTCAGTTTGACCCTCGTAGCTTATGCTTATGCTTATAACGTATGTGGAATACGTTTTCTGAGTGGTTATTTCCCGATGGTTACAATCTTTGTGTCTTTAAATCGAGAATGAATCGGATTCTTCTAAGTAAACACGCTCCATCGTAAACCATGCGGTCTACGATGGAGCGTCGCTTAACGTCAGGCGAGATGGCGGTCAAGAGTAAACCTATAAAAGTTAAAAGAAGCCGTTCCGACGTGACTGAGCAACAAACATCCAAACTCTCTGAATTTTAATATTTGTACGATTATAGGGTGTGGACTCTATAACCGTACAAATTTTCACAAAACAGTGTTGCATGAAATACATCATAAAAAAAATATTTTTTTAATAATAGATTTGCACCTGAGTGCCGTCTCGCAATGTTCAACTACGAATTTACTATAGTTATAAGTGAATTGTATTGATATCTCTTAAAGGAAATAAATGATTATCTTATCTTATCTATCTTATCTTAATTACAGATTTTCGAACACCAGCGTTTGTCACCCAGATACTCGTAGATAAGATAAGTAGTATATAAGATGATTAAGTTCCTCTTGGTGGCGGAAGACACACATCTTGGAAAGATTTATTTTTCGAGCATTACGGTTTCTTTACGATACTTCTATTCACAATCAAAGCCAGTGCAAAGGCAAAGCAGTGACAAGCTTCTACATATGTTATGAGCACATGGAAAAATAATAATAATACTTAGGATATTGAGCAGGGTTTAAATTCCATTCTTGCAAAATTGGACTTGAAAAAGTCCAATTTAGTTACCACGACTTCCACTGAGTCAAGAAGGTTTAACTATATAAATAGATATATATTAGGTATGTATGGTATACATGTCACCGTTAGATTGTCGACTCCATCAGATTATAATCTAACGTGTGAGATTATAATTTACGGCAGGTTTGGTTGGTATGAAATCTGACGGGTTTACAATTCTACGGTGACATATAGAGGTACAAATAGTATTTCTAGTTTCAGACCAGGAGCTAGAAGGACTAAACCTTTTCTGTACTTTCTATTCTGCGCGGAAAGGAACGCTAACATGATTAGCGCTGATTCTGCGTCGATTGGAGCGTTTTGTTCCGTAATTGGTTTGCGGACGTGCCAGCCGCTCTCCGCGCATGTGACTGAGGATTACGGAACATTTGCTGTAAACGTCATTAATTACATTATTTAACCTTAAAATTGTATCAATATTGTAAATGTGATAGTTTGGACGTATGTTGCTCAATCACGTAGAGAACGTCTAAACGAATTGAGTCGAAATTTGGAAATTTGTAATTAGCAAACCATATAGGCTTACCTTTTGTTGCCGAAAAATAATGCGTACTGGAACTACACGGTAAGTGCGGGGCACGAAATACTGCTTATTATTTATTTCAGTGGACATTTGTAAATATCTAAATTTACTATGTTTATATTATATGAATATTGCATTTATGCGATATGTAGGTATATACTATGTACACTAAGATGCCACTACTAAATTGATCTAAAGTCACACTTATTAATTTTATATTAATTTTGAACAAGCTGTAGTTAATAATCTACCACGAAGAGATCGCTCTTAGCCAAAAGATCGTTTTTTCAATTCTTCTAAATTTTTAGTTATCTGTCGGTTTTGTGGAAACGAAACTGGCTTTGTATCATGTAGGCATGTCGACTCATTTTTGATTTAATATGCCATCAAAAGGCTACTCAATAACTAAAACATAGGTAAAAGAATTACTGTGTTATCTTCCAAAGTTCCCGAGATATCACGATTTTAAAATCACAATTTTGGACTCTCCCAAAAACGCTTCATACAATTCACTACAGAAACGTGACGTCACACTGTCGTATTTTCTATGCGTCGCGCGTAAAGTTTGTATGATAGCTATATTAAATATTGCGTTTAGGAAACTGGTTTCATAACAAAAGTAACTTGAAATTGAATGAGTTATTCAATGGTAAATACATTTTCTAATAATTTCGTACTTCTAAAATGGACCCATCTTTGAATGATCATAAAGTAAGTTAAACTAAAAAATATCAAAATAAAAATTGGTACACATTTTATTCTATTTAAATACTGACATTTTATCAAATAATTTAATATAATTGCAGGAACTGTCGTCACGCCCATTCACACTATTACACGGAGTTTTAGTAAATACAGTGCACTCCTTGTTCTTGTTCAGGCCTCACAGATGTCAGAACCAGCGAGTAAAGGCATCGTATTTTCAACTTTATTAATTAACGCTTATTTTAATTACAACACCAAATTCGGCTGAGCTAAAATATAATGTCGGAATAAAGACTGTAGCTGGCGAGAGCGACCGGCGAGCTGTCAGGCCGCATGATGGATGACGCCGGGCGCCGGCGACGGCCGCGGGCGAACCAGGGGACAATTACCTAGCTTTTAACTTAACATCGTAATATAAAACCGGATCCAAGTTATATTTTATCTCTTTTAATGTATCTAATACCTTTAAACGAGCAATTCTTGTATATATATATTATATAGAATCTGAATTTCGGAAACGGCTCGAACGATTTTCATGAAATTATGTATACAGGGGGTTTCGGGGACGATAAATCGATCTAGCTAGGTTTTATTTTTTTTAAACATCAATTTATGCGCGTTTTAGACAATGAAAATCTCCTACAATGTCAATACAATACGATAACTTATTTCGCCACAGCTCTTTAAGTCTAAATGGCTCAGACGGAATATGCTCGCCCTCGGAGTCAACAGGTCCCGGTTCGAATCCTGATGACAATCGGGACTTTTCTTTTTGTTCTTTTTTTTTCTAAAAAAAACTTATACTTTTAGTCCTAGCCTTTTATAAACGCATTTAATTCGTATCTAAGTAGGTCTAAGTAAGTCATCACTACGTAATTCGTACCTGCCTAAATATCATTTAAAATAACCGAGCAAAGCTCGGTCAACCAGGTACTAGAGTCTTAAAAACAAAGAGTTTGCATATACTAAGTAGAGAGTTGGTACATACGTTTTACACCGTAAGCACGGGTAGCGTCTTCCTTGCCTGGTCGCTCTTGTGGAAGTGGCATACTTTTGTCGCGGTACATCACTCTGTTGCCATAGAAAGTATGCACGTCATCTGCTTACGATTGACACAAAGGAACCGTGCGGAAAATATAACTCTATACGTAGTATAAGTCAAAGTCAAAGTACTTTATTCATAAATGTACAATTTACACGTCAATTAATAAAAAAATAAAAACAAAAGAAAGAGCATACAAATTGTATCCATTTTCAAAGTTTGAAACTACTACTTTACTGTATTACAATAATTATTGTACAGAAAACTGTCAAGCATTATACGAGTATAATGTCTTTATTGCAATTGTACTAACCTATGTCAAATTTATTTATTTACATTTTTATGGGAACTTTGCCATCACTCTCTAAAAATTCGCTGTAACTATAAAAAGTTTGATCGATAAGCCAGCACTTTAATCTGTTTTTGAAGCTGCCGAAACTTGGGGCCGATAAAACTATTTTGGGAAGAGCGTTATAAACTTCCGGTCTCATAATGTGAGTTAACTTCTGTGACCTCGTGAGAGAGAGTGTGGTATAACATCCAGCTTGTCGGCGTTGCGTATGTTGCGAGAATGTCTCTATCCTCACGTGTTGTACGATTCTAGATTATTTTTGACATACACAGCCACTTGATAGATCAAGATAGCAGGTAAAGTAAGTATACCAAGCTCCTTGAAATATGGTCTGACGGATGTACATTGCGATACGCCAACAATGGCACGTACGGCACGTTTTTGGGCGCGGAACGCACGCTTCCAGTCGGCAGCGCGCGCGTATAGCTCGGCGCCGTATTGTAACCGTGAATGCACTGTGGCGAAGTAACATGCACGTGACACTTCCGTAGACACCACTCGGGATACTCGTCTTAGCGCAAAGCACGCACTGCTAACTTTAGCACACATCTTGTCGATGTGATGTTTCCACGTCATGCTGCGATCAATATCGAACCCCAAAAATGCGGTGTTCTGTACCTGCTCAATCCTAACACCATTTAGCGAGACTTTTAGCGGTTTTGTATGGTGTCCCGACAGACAAAAGTGAATATAGTGTGTCTTTTTTGAATTTAGCATAAAACCGTTGGCGCTAAACCATGAATTTAAGCCGTTTATTACAAAATTTAATTTCTCTTCTAATTCCTCTATTGAAAGAGCTGTGACTACGGCAGCCACGTCATCCGCATACATGAATATGGCTGCACCCTTCACGGCTTCGGGTAGATCGTTTAGTAGGAGAGAAAACATAATATTAGAGACTGACGAACCCTGCGGTACTCCCATAGACGAAGGCAACGGGTCTGATTCATTCTCGCCATCGCCAGCATCCACTACTTGAGAGCGGCCTCGTAACATGTCAGTCAATACCTCGTATGATTTCCCAGCTATGCCATAGTGTTTCAGCTTTAAACCTAAGGTCTCATGGTCTGCAACATCGAAGGCCTTCGATAAGTCACAGCATAAGACGGCTACTTGCTCTTTACGTTCACGGGCAGCCAACACGCTACGAATCACTTCACGCGTTAGAGAAGTCGTAGACCTCCTTCGCGGTATGCGTATTGTTGTTCACACAGCGCCTCGGTTTCCGATAGATAGGCCACTAATCGCGAACTCAAGCCATTTTCGAATACTTTGGCTATTGCTGGTATAATCGATACTGGTCTATATCCATCAATATCGTCCCGTTTGCCTTTGCCTTTAAATATCGGGGACACTTTCGATATCTTCAGCGGCGACGGGTACGACCCCTCCCTAAGACACTTATTAAACAGTGTGGCGAGAACCGGAGCTAGAGGCAAAATTGCTAGTTTAATTAGCTCCATCGACACACCGTATATGTCTTTTGACTTTTTTGGAGGTATTCTGGAGGAGACTATGCGAAATACCTCATCAGCCGAAAAACTTGTTAGTCTGAGGGAACGGTCAGACGCCTGACGCGAAGATACTAAAATTTTACATAAAGTAGCAGCATTAGCTTTAGGCGCCCCACAGGCAGCAGCTGCATTTAAAAACCGAACGTTCATAGCATTTACGGCATTTTTTGGAGAACTAAACTTACTGCCGTTACAATCTTTTACGATCTCGGAAAAGTTTATCCTAGGCGAATTGTTTTTCCCCCTCTCCGTTTTCACGATTCCCCACATAGCTTTAGATGGATTCGTGCTTCCATGTATTATGCTATTGTAATGATTTGTTTTAGACACATTCAAAGTAGAATTGTATTTCCTGTTGAGATCGTCAAACATAGCTATTAAGTTCTCTTCTTCAGGAAATTGGTCAACTAATTTCGAAATATCAAACAACAATGATTTTAGATTTAGAATATCAGGCGTAACCCACGAAGCATCACGTTTGTTATTTGGTGTTCGTTTTATCGGGAAACAAGTGTCATACTTATTTGCTAAAATATTGATCAGTGCTACTACAAATGTTTGAGCGGTTTTGTTTCTCTCACTTACTTCAGACCAATCTATACTGTCAATAGCCATCACAAAGTTTGCGCGGTTATTCTGCGATAAATCACGACTGAGACGAGTGAGCTGTGCTGGCGCTGAACAAGCGAATGTTACCACTCCACGTACGGCTAAGTGATCTGACAGAAGCGTATTTATTGAGGTTGCGGAAGTAAGTTCTCGCGCTACATTTGTAAAAATTAGGTCGATCGCTGTTTGTGACGTTTCTGTTATACGAGTAGGGAAGTCTACAATCGAACTCACATCATGAGAGTTGAGTATGTCGAACAGATTTTTAAAGTCAGTGCTAGTGCTGTCTAAGATGTTTATGTTTATATCACCGAGAATCATAAATGTTTTATCGGTTTCACTGAGCTTATCGAGCAAACGTTCCAGGCCACTTAAGAAACCTCTAACATGAGCTAGGCCTGTGCGATAAATGCAAATGATTGTAATGTCAAAGTCCATAACGTCAATCGCGGAGATTTCACAAAATCTTTCTTCTGACAATGCTGATAACTCAACGTTTTCGACACACTTTAGTGCTTCATTTACAAAAATACAGGATCCGCCATGGATAACATTATTTCTACAAAACTAGACACCAACTTGTAGTCTTTTAAATGAATACATTGTAGATTTGGGGTGGTAAGCCAGTGTTCTGTTAATGCAAGAACATCGCACTTAAGGTCAGTTTCTAAGAGAACTTCTAATCGTTGAGTCTTGTCATTTAGCGAGTTAATGTTTTGGTGACATACTGTCAACTGTCTCGAGTTAAGCACTGCGCGTTCATACTAAACACTGCATTTTGAACTACGCCTGCCAGCCGTCGTCGCAGGGGAGCCGCCGGCGGAGCGACGGGGCGGTGTTGCGTCCACCGCCCCACGCCTGCGGCTTCGGTCGCTCCGGTGTCGCCCGCAATGCCTGCGGCGTCGGAAGACGAGCGCACCGACCGCCGGTCGCCGCGTCGAAACCAAGGACTAGCTTCGACTCTACTTGGCCAATTATCAGCTTTCATGAAAAACTCATACTTGCTTGTTGGGACGGTCACAGCAAACGATGCGTAGTGCGTATGCTTCAAAAGAATTTTCTCGACATGATACTCGGTACATGGATTTTTCTTGTTCATGTATGTTTTTAAAGTTTCTGGAGTGGTTGTCGGTTTCAGGAAGCATACATGTAATTTTTCCACTCGTTCTATTGCTTCTAACTCAGCGTCTGAAGTACCACTTCCGCGTACGACTTGTCTCGTATATGTGTAACGATCTTTACGCCGCGTCACAGTCTGCCACGATGAATCTCGAGCCGACGATTGTCGTTTAGTCGTTTTTGATTCTAAAATCGATGGCGTGTCGTTATCGGTGGACGACTCTTGGGACGACTTAATTATTTATCAAATACGGGCGTTAGTATTCAATGTAATATCATTGAATTCATTCAAAACGACTAGAATGCATGTTCCTCAAATGTGCTTTAGAGTGGAATAAGTTGCCGGACTCCTTGTTCCCTGAGAGATACAATCTAGAACTTTTCAAAGTCAGAGTGAAAAGTTACTTTCTAGGTCTATGTGCGTCATCTTCGACCACACCGCCACTTACCATCAGGTGGTCAAACGCGGACCTATACGTAAAATAAAAGTTTATTAGGATATAAGCATTTCTTATATACATACTAATTATTCGCTATAATTCTAAATTTAAATGAATGGAGACTTTAGAATGGCGGGAATGGCTGAGTGGCGGCAACACGTCAGAGCGTATGATTGATGACGTCACTCGAGTGTCGGTAACGCCGGGCGACAGCCGGGCGACAGCCGGGCGGCAGCCGGGCGACACGGAGGACAACCGTCTAGCTTTTATTAATTTACTTCTAGACTAGTGAAAAGCGTGGAATGCCTTTTATGATATTTTCTAAAGGATTACTAACCCCATTTTCTGTTAAAAACATTCATAATAATGGAAATCAAACACACCACGCCTTGCTAATAACTATACTTACATATATATTTTGGTAATCACACTATCTCTACTCCATATTTATTTTCTTACTTTTTATCTCTACTCCATATTTATTTTCTTACTTTTTATCTCAATCTTTTGTAAAAGTAAGTAAGTACGTGAAAAGCATTCTGCTGACTGACCTTGGACTTTCCCTCAATTCGTAGCGAGTCAGCCCACAGAGTCAAAGATATTATAAAACTCTAGGTACCTTAGTACTTGGTTGTGGAATGGAAAATTCCGCTTCTACGTTTGTTAAATCGTGCAATGATCGTGCATTGTATTACGACATGATTTCATATCGATCTTTTTTATTGTCTCTCTGTAACATAATGAAGCAATAAATGATTTAGTATTGAGTGGACATTTGATCTCTCGCTCGAGCTCGACTTTATTCAGGCTGAATCTTCTTCTTCTTCTTTATTTCTGGCTTCCATTCGGTTGTATGACCATAATTTCGCCAATGTCTTGTGTTTCAGCTGGATGTTCTAATAGAATTTGGCCGGTATTCAGATTGAATAGTAGTAGCTCTTGCAGTTGGTCGGTGTAGTAGAGATGTGTTTGTTAATGATTAGTAGTTGTATATTTAGTACATTAAACCTTTGCAATAGACAAACGCAAAGATAACATCACAAGATATACATAAATCAGGCTGAATCATCGTATATTTATAAAAATGAATACTAGTTTGTATGACATTGTCTGTATGTCCTTTATAGAGCCGTTAACTGGTATTTGATCATGTGATGATGTTTGGCAAAGTTGTTGTACGTGATTCAAAGAAGGATTCTGAGTTGGTACGACCAATTAACGACAGGTGGCGTAGTAAGGCGCGAAGGGTACAGCTAGTTAATATAATAATTGTAACTCGAAGAGGCGAGTCTGTATGGGTCAACTTTTAAAATCTTTTGTATCGTCTTATCTTATCAGCAATAAAGATCTTTGTATTTGTGCCACATGTAACAAAAATGATTTTCTAACTGAATTGCACTTTCTGACAAAATTATAACAGCAAAATGGCATATCATCCTCACAGTGACGTAATCTCTCTTGTCACAATCCCGACATATTACAAGCCCACAAATTATTGTCGCTCAAATGAAAGTCTCTTAAGAGATATCGCTAAATTCTAAAGAAATTTCTCGGAAAAGAATCTCGCAAATCTACTTTGAAATAAAGCCTTGATCGACGTATGGCGTCTAAACAGAGAATTTATACCTGGAGCGTCTGCCATTACTCATGCCCGTTTCCAAGTGGCGTCACTAGCACTTTATTCACGTAACTACGTATCTCTTGTAGATAAAATTATAGTTCACTGTTTTCTCCAGATGACGTAAGAGCTGGTTGCGTCTATATTGTGAAATCTCAATAATTTGCTCGGGTTTACCGAGAAATTATATTGAATGTACAAATTCTGAGCACTTGAAACACAAAGGCGGTCTGAAGCGACGTTGGAAAAGAAAATCTTTGTGATTCATTGAGTTTTGACAAAACACAGTAATATTTTTTGTGGTAAAATGAAGCAAGACTTAATCTGCTTTTTGTCGGTACAAGTGGATTCACGACATTGAAATACAAATTTCAATTTTATCTTATCTATGTTAGTTTATAACAACGGGTTTGCCTACATCGATTTCTTTAACTTTATAATCGGCATAAGCAGCCCACCAAATGTTCCCACTGCTGGGACTCGGGGCTTTCTCTCGCAAGGAGAGAGTCAAGGCCATAATCCACCACGCTGACTCAGTGCTGGTTGGTAGATGACATAATTCATGTATGATACGATGACGCATTCGCCGTTCTCCCGACTAATCACTCGGTTTAACCACCACTAACTTTCATGGGATTAAAAAGTCTATGTGTTAATCTTTATAATGTACCTATTACACATTTTATTTTATTAATATATGAGATAATATAAAATAACGCATATGTTTGCATGTAATGGAAATACCAATTATGCGTTTATGATCCCTAGCTAAACCAAAATCACAAAATTAAAATCAGTACATCTATTTGCTAGCTACGAAGCTACAAACAAACACATCTATACATATACATATATGTATCTATGTGGGACACATACACACAAAGACAAGTCATAGTTTGTAAAAATCCCGTAGTTTCGTCGGGTGTTACAACTACGAGTATGAAAAAACTCTACATTGAAATAAATTGTACAGTTTAATTCACAATCGATTGACTCGCTAACTTTGTTCCATAATTACAACAATTTTCCGAAACAAAGTTGTTTCAAGTATTACTACAACAAATTCTAGAGTAACTTGCTTCTAGACAACTTAAGAACTTTAGTTTCGGTCCAACTCATGTTCGTAATACTATGCCTTCACTTGCTAACTTAGATCACCCGTTTTGAACGAAATTAAAGGTATTCCAACTTTACAAGGACTTTGAAACCATAATTATGTGTAGCCCATTTTTATACTTTACTAGAATGTTCCCGCGGTTACTTTTACCATAAGTTCAACGTCTGTCTGTATGTGTGTGTGTGTCTGTCTGTCTGTGGCAAACACACACATAGACAGACAGACAAACATCGACGTCAAACGTATAACACCTCGTTTTTTTGGTCGGGAGTTAAAATAACCATCAAAATGATTCACAATTGAAAAAGCTATCGCGTAACATACACGCACATAAAAACATACACCCGAATTAAAAACCTTTTTTAAAGTCGGTTAAAAAAAAAGAAAAAACGGAAGAGAGATGAAAATTTCATCATGAAATTAATCTGAAAATTATAAAATGTATTAAATAGGGATGTTTTTTCGAATTTGCTATTATTTTGAAGATTTTTATGTTTATCATAAATCATGTTTATCATAAAAATTCATATTTCATTTCAAAACATTTGTAATTTCGATGAAAAAAATGTACAATATTAGACTAATTTTGAATTTTCCCGCTAAAACATTAACGACTGACATGACGTCACTAATCGCAAAACATTGGTCGCGATTTATGACTATATGTCCTAGTTTATGTGTTTTCTTATCATTACTTGAATACAAACAATCAAAATCGTGGTTGCTAAAATCGCAAACTATAATAAAAATGCAGAAAAGTAGACAGTTTAGTCAGTTTTCGACAGCTTGTTTTGCGACTAGTGACGTAATAAGTCATATTGGTGTTTCCAGTCACGTGACAACAGATTAAAAATATATCATTTAAAATCATTTATAATAAATTTACTCCGTAACATTAAATTATAATATTGTGATTTTCGATATTCTGTTAACATTAATCAATCAATCTATCATAAAATTAACATTAAATATTAATTAGTGATTAATGTTAACATACCTATTGTAAATGAATTTCAAAACTGTTGTTAGACCTAGTTTTACAGACGATTAAAGTATCATTGAGTATAAGTATCAAAATTCAAAACATTATTTATTTACATACTTCATTTTGCGTGTGAAGTCACCAATTTAGGATTTTCCTTCTCCAGTAAATGTTTTTACGTGCACAATATACCTACGGGTAGAGAGTCAGTCGTGACTTCACTTAAACATATTTCATTCAGCTCTTATATACTTAAACATATTTCAGCTTTAATTTTGTCTCGCATAAAAGTCTTTTGACACTTGACTAAATTTAGCAGAAGCAAACTTAGAAACAAGGTTAATCGACTGAATTCAGAACTAAGTTAGAAGCAAGCAATCCTCCTATAGCTATTGGTTTGCTAAGTTGATAAGAAGAAGAAAAAACAGTTAAATCGATTAAATTATGTTACATCGTCAGATTAAATATTTATTTATTCATTTATTAATACGAGTATTTATCGTAATCCTTGAATTATTTATGTAGTAGGTAGTAGTAGGATTTATTTATTTATTTATTTATTTATTTATTTATTTATTTATTCAATGAGCACACAAAACAGAATGTAATAAATATAAACTATAACATAAGAGTGTACTGTACAGAACTGTATTACATTCCAAACTATGTGGGCCTAGAAACAACAATTATTTAAATTCAGTGGTTTGATAATAATAACATTACATTAGTGATAATACATAAAGAAACTTAGGCCAGCATATCTGAACTTAAAACTAAAAACTAACATGCGTTAAAACAGTAGATAAATAAGATATAAACATAGAATATTATAACATATAAGATAAGTATATTAACAGTGTGAAACAATTAATGTATAAACAATATAAAAAAAAAACTCTTAATAGTATTTACAGCAAGCACAACAGGGTTATTATTCTTTTAGATTAAAGTGTAAAATTTATTTGATTTTCCTCTGAAATTGGAATAACTTTAAGTGTAAATCTCAATGTCCCTATCGGAGACAAGGACTTCGTTGTATTGGCGACTCATTCTGACTATGGGATTATAATAAGATGTATTATTGGTAAAACTTGCAAACTGAAGGTATTATAATTACGATTACGAAACCGGAAACGTGTATTAAAATTTAAAAGAGAAAGCAAGGTTGGGGAGTCTATCGAAGAATGGACGATCTTATGCAACAGTGTAAGATCAATATAATTACGACGAATATTAAGGGAGGTAACGTGAAAATATTGTAGACGATCATTGTACGATGGGAGCTTGCGACCCATGCCACACCTGTAACTCATAATTTTTAGGCATCGTTTTTGAATGCGCTCTATCCTATCACTGTGTACATTGTAGAAAGGAAACCAGACTGATGAGTTGTACTCCAGTATACTACGGATGAGAGTGTAGTAAAGATACAGGAAACTCTTTGTTTGACGAAACTTCTTAGTGGTTCTCGAAATAAAGCCAAGCAACCGTGAACTTCGTTCCACAATGTATTCATAGTGGTTATGGAACGTAAGTTTGTCGTCAAACATAACACCCAAGTCTTTCACAATAGATTTTCTTGTAAGGATCGATTCGTTAAGCATGTAGTCTACGACAATCTTATTTATTTTCCTGGTAAAAGTGATAACTTGACATTTATTGATATTTAGTTGCATATAGTTCCGTTCGCACCAGTCTAAGATTATATTAAGATCATTTTGCAGCCTGGAGGCATCTGTACGATCTTTGATTATTTTAAAATTTTTTAGATCATCAGCGTAAAGAAGACATGGACAAGAGAGTGAGCCAATGAGATCATTAATAAAAATTACGATTCTTTGCAGAGTCCGCCTGGGGAAGTACCGCACCTGTGCCAGTTATTCTACCGCCAAGCAGTAATGTGCAAACATTACTGTGTTTCGGTTTGAAGGGAAATGTTTCCAGAAAAATTACAGGGCTTAGAGATATAACATCTTAGATCTCTGGGTGACGAGCGCATGACTTGGACTCTTCATGTTCCAATAACGACCTGTCACTGTGCTGTATTGTGGCAGGCATGTTGCTTACCGTCAGGTGCATGGCCTGCTCGTCTCGTCACTATTTAAAAAAAACTTTATAAATAAAAAATGTACTACGCTCGACAATAACTATCCAGGTGACGTTTAGCCCATTCTTTACGGTCACTCTCAAATAGATTAGTAGATAAACTACAAGAACAAAATTAAAAATTTTGATTAACCCCCGACTACCTTAGATTTGCTATCTGTAGAACATTCTACTAGTCAAGCCCTTTCATTTGATACCCATATTAAGGGAATTGTGAAAAAAGGAAATGTAATTCGCCATTTTGTGATAGCGGCCATCTTGGATTTGAAATTTGTCATAGTGCAAAGTATTCTACTAATCAAGCCCTTTCATTTGATACCCATATTGAGGTAGTAGTGAAAAATATTATATAATTCGCCATTTTGTGGTGGCGGCCATATTGGATTTGAAATTTGTTATAGCGTTTAGTACTCTACTAGTCAAGCCCTTTCATTTGATACCCATATTGAGGTAGGTTGTAAAGAAATATTTTGTCCGCCATTTTGTGGAGGCGGCCATTTTGAATCGATATTAACCAAACATAGCTAAGAACACCCGCACGGATATTAACTTTCAAATAAAAAAACCGCATCGAAATCGGCCCATCCGTTTGAGCTCTACGGTGCCACAGACAGACACACACACAGACAGACAGACAGACAGACAGACAGACAGACAGACAGACCGACAGACAGACAGACAGACAGACATCGACGTCAAACTTATAACACCCCTTTTTTTGTCGGGGGTTAAAAATACAATTTTTAGAAGTGTTTACCATGTAGTTAACTGACTCTGCCTTAATTTGACGCTTTCGAGAAATTCTGATGATCAATTTTTTTATCCTTCACAGACGGCCTTATTTATGAGGCTCATATTTGGTTGAGGTAACCGAGTACAATGGGGTATATGAACTGCCGCGCTGGAGTAATTCAAGAAAGATCCGCTTGGGCTCCACTACTATAAATCAAGCATTTGTATTTGCTCAGCCTTTCATCATTCAATCAGAATGCTTATTCCTTAAAACCACACAGTAATGTGTGAACAAGACACGTTACCACTGCTTACTTGCTTGTCGCTTAACATCAGGCGAGATGGCGGTCAAGTGTGAACCTATTCATGTTAAAAAACCATTGACACCAGTAGGGTCCGTTCACACAGACCGGCTCGGAGAGCATCGGCGCGCATTTTTCTCTTCACACAAACCGGACAGTATACGCTTGGATTTGGTCGAAACGAAGCCGCAAACGATTTCTTTTCTTTCAAAAAATCCGCGATCAGAGCCGGTCAGCTCCTCTTACTAATTCACACCAAGCGCGTTCAAGCATTTTTAATGACAAAAAGAGAGCACATGGAAAATAAACCTTATTACAAATACTAAAAACTCTGTTTTCAACGTCATAAGAATCTGCTCTCCTCTCCGAGCGGGTCTGTGTGAACGGGCCCCTTCCTTAGTCACCAGCGGGATCTAACTCTGGGTCCAGCGGGGTCTGACTAAATCTGCTTTGGTATACTATTGCTGTCTTTATGATTTCAAGAGTAAAGAATAGAGAGACCAATATCAAGGCTACGCCAGTTTTAGTTAGGCTGTAGACCCTCTGGCCAGCGAGGGTACGGCTTACTGGTCCGACGGCCTTGGAGCTAAAG
Source organism: Ectropis grisescens (assembly GCA_017562165.1). NCBI lineage: Eukaryota > Metazoa > Arthropoda > Insecta > Lepidoptera > Geometridae > Ectropis > Ectropis grisescens. The sequence continues at coordinate 288,563 of CM029792.1, read as the reverse complement.
GTTAAAACAAAGTTTGAATGTTCTAAATTTAGTTGGAAACGATAAATGTCCAGTATTCGCAGCGAGCCTCGTGACCTTCCGATATCGACCAGCGACCAGCGACCTTGGCGTGGCGTGGCGAGCCGTGGCTTGCAATGGAGTCGTGGGGAACCAGGGACAGAATGCTTGACCGAGGTTGTAAGTGCCAGAAACCGTAAGTAAATTATTTATGTATTAAAATTAACGTGGTTGTTACACATATTTAATTGGATAACGGGACACTCACGTATATACGGTCGGTCTGCTGCCCCGTTTGGCACTTTGGTCAGTGCCAAACGGGTAGCCATCGCGCGCGTGCACTCTCCTTGAAAAAGGCCGCCGGACGCGGCCGAAACTCGAGTCGGATTGACCGACCGTATATACGTGAGTGTCCCGTTATTCAATTAAATTATTTATGTGTTTGGATTTTTAGATGTTTATTATTTCCAATTTTTTTTATTATTTTCAAATTTCTACTATTATTAGAAAACGTAAATGCTTGGATATTTGTTGCTGAATCACGTCGGAATGGATAAACGGATCGGGTTGAAATTTCGTAAACAGATAGATTAAGATAGATAGAATAAATATAACAGATAGACAGATATCTGGAATTGTGCAAAGGCCACATTATAAAGCTATGTATTGCAAATTGCAATAGCTTTATATTGCCTTTCACCTTGTGAGGTGCCAAATCCCAGCAGTGGGAGTAAAAAGTGGGCTGCGATTGCGTAGGACATTGCTATAGTTGTTGAAATACGTCAATACGTCTTTTTGTAACCGCGTGGTTTGCGTCATCGAAAATGTGTTTAAATGTAGTATTTCAGACTATTATCTATCTGTATTTTAAATTTCAACTCGATGCGTTCAGCCATTCTGACGTGATTGAGCAGCAAACATCCAACCATTGATATTGGTAGTATTGACAGGATTGCATCACTGGCTAGCTTTCCACTGCGCTCGTCTCTCAAAGACATATAACTGTTTTATCTTTCAAACCGGTAATTTTCCACAGTATCCACTATCTTGGCATTCGAAGATATTATAAGTGATCGTCGACTACATTCAACCTTCACCTAATTATTGTAATTCATACCATTATCTTCAGAGGGAATACTAACTGTGACGTCTTGAAATTAACAAGGGTCTACAAACGCCTAACTTATGCCGGCGGCGGTCTTTGTTCTGTTCAACGCAAGGCCGGGGCAGGGGGCTCGAACCCCTCTAGGCTGACTATTTTAGACCTGAGTAATACCAAAATAAATTTCCTAGAAGATGTATGTATGTATTAATTATGTACTAAATGTTTGCTTATTTCTTGAACACTTACATAAAATATACTTATCATATACCTCACACGTTTTACCCAGTTATGCCAAACATTCCCATGAGCCATTTCCAAACATTTTTGACCTACTGACTGACATACTCGTAGAGTAAAATTAATTAATTAAAACCTGTTATCTACTTTTCAAATACAAATACATAAATCTTTATTGCTGTTTGCAGGTAAGATAAGATGATACAAAACATTTAAATAATTGACCCATACAAACTGGCCTCTTCTTCTAGAGGCATGCAATATGTCTGGCAACGCAGTTTCCATTGGTCTGAATTTAAACAATGATAATAATAGTCAGCGCATAACGTCTTCTTCTTCTTTCATTTTTTACTTTTAATCGGTTGTATCATATATGTCATCTGATTCATCGTCTATTAATTTCTGGCTTCTATCCAGTTGTGCTATGTAAGTGTGATATGTTTGGTGAGCAGAATTACGCCAACGTCTTGTGCTTCAATTATGGAGTTCTTTGATTTTCATCTTCCTTCGGTCTTTATATAGTAATAAGAATAGCCCAATAAATGTACAAAAAAAATATATTGTACTTTATTTATCACTAATAGCACCCCACAGTTTTACCATGTAGTTTTCCGAGTTAAAAAGTAGCCTATGTGTATCACCCTGATCTGTTACGCCATTCCGACGTGATCGAGCAAACAAACATTAAAACTTTCACATTTATAACATTAGTAGTATGATATTTCCCCCAGGCCCCGCAGTCTTCGCCCTGAGTACGCCCCGTGTCTCCTTTATTGCTTTCTTGGCAAGACTGCTGATTGCCATATAAACTAGCTGTCATAAATCGTCGTGCAAATATGGCCTCTATTGCTGACGTCTTAGGGCTCCCCCGAGTTATGGGAGGGTCTGAGGGCCAAGATAGTGACGTAGTGGCGTGAGACAGTTATGTAGGTCGGTGCGTTCCAGTGACGAACTGAGTGTGAACTCGGGTTTGTAGGCGCTGACATAACTATGGAAGTATATTGCTAGCAAAATCGATACGCAGTTTATGTTACAGCATAGAGTGACGAGACGTGCTGTACATGTGCCTGATAGTAGGCAACATACCTTCCATATAACACACGCACAGTGACACGCAGCTATTGGCACATGAAAAGTCCATATTACCTAGCACTGCACTGCACTCGTTACCCGGAGATCTTAAGTTGCTATATCTCTAAGCCCTGTAATTTTTCTAGAAACATTCCCCTTCAAACCGGAACACAGTAATGTTTGCATATTACTGCTTGGCGGTAGAATAACAGGCAAAGATGTGGTACTTCCGCAGGCGGACTCTGCCAAGAGTCCTAGCACTACAAACTACGTTGAGGTGGCTTGCAGCATCAAGGTCGTAAGTTATATCACTTGTTTACTCGTAATATAGTTTTGTAAAGTGTGTATTTTTGGTGTATACAATCTACATATAAATTAGTATGTGAAGCTTTGTATAACATAGGTTCTACAAAAAATCATTACTCCTTTTTACAAAAATTGCGCAGACGGCGGAGTATGAAACACACACACACTTCTATTTCAGAACGCTTTATTGTTTTTAAGTGAGTAACATACACACAATTAAATTAAGTATATGAAAAAAGCCTTGTTTGTTTTGATTTTAGAATTTATTAATACTAAATTAGATAAGTCACTGCATTCCTCACCTACGGCGCTACTGAGTCAGTTTACAACGCAGCCATCGCCGGCGGCGATAGCACCGGGGCTGTAAAGTGGCCGCAAGATTTACCGCGCCTCGCGGGCAGGCCACTACCGAGAGGTATATACGTACTTCAATACTATACAGGGTTACGGAAACATTTATCTAATGGTTATAAGAAAGAGCCTAACGATTTTCACTAAGCACCAACATCTAAATCTTGAAAGAATTCAGTTGCAGTTTCATACGATTTGTCACGTTAAAAAAAATGTTGACATACTCTTTGTGGAGTAACACAAAATATGTTACAGTTAGCAAAACTAGCGGCCTTATTGCTTGGAGCAATCTCTTCTAGGTAACTACTGTAAAGAAGAAACGCTTATATACAATAGGCATAGGCGGGGGAAGTGACTCTTATCTATTATAACTCTGTTGTATCGCGATAAAAGCTGTGATTCAAATTTCAACTGGATTTTTTAGACGTTTAAACGTGATTGAGCAATAAACACCTAACTTAAACATCAAAATATTCAAATATCCAAACTTTTACATTATGTTAGTAGGATACAATGAAATAAAAAGAAGTGTGGCACTCGGAGACTGCCGCGGTAAAGCTATTGCATGTTGCATGCATTTTTATCAACATAAGCAATAGGGATGTTAACAATTTTTCGAAATTGCTTTTATTTTGAAGAGTGACATTTGTTTACCATAAAAAAATATCACGGAAAATCCGTTAAGTTGGCAACACTGCTTAAAGCATTTAGTCTGTAAAGCTAATACCAATAAGATTCAAAGTCGAATGACCGAGTGGGGAGGACGGCGTTACGGTCTTCCATCCCTCTTTCTTGTGAACATAAGAAAGAGATGCACGATCACTAAAATTCGGTCCCCAGGCCCGCGATAAAAGCTATGCAATAGCTTAATAATATTCATTCACGAAAATTATGAAGAATTAATATTAACAGTGGTGCCACCTACAACTTCCTCGTGTTAATATTTCCCAGTACAGTCGTTGTTAGTAACCCTGTATGCTGTGTACTATACAAATATTCCGCTATTATTTATGGGTCGTAAAGAGACCGCGGCGATGCGACGTAAATTATAAATGATCGATCCCAATAAACGGGGTAAGCAAGTTGTTAGGAAATGAACATACTAGAGGACGCACGCGGCTTTGCTCGCTCAGAGCGTGCCGTAAGAATCCTACAAATATATGGGGCATTTCACGCCAAGCGGACAACCAAAAAAATATGAAGTCGTGAATTTTGTTCATACTCTGGTCATTTATACTTCTAGTAGACGTGGGTATGTAAACTCAATTTTTTTTTTTGTGTGACGCTTTATTGCCGAGTTATGAGCTTTTAAAAATTAGCTAAAAATGAAATTATGATTTTTTCCATGCTTCTTATTTGTATCAATTAACTATTAAAAAAAACTAAATAGTGTTCTTTCTAATAGTTAAAAGGTTGTACTTTTTAATTTTTTTGTCGAATTCGAAATTTGAATTATTTCACGTATTGTAATCCGGAAGTGAACATTTCAATGCGATTTTTGACTAAACTGGACAATTTAAAAAAAATATATTTTATCCTTATTATTAAAGCTATAAATGTATTAAATCTACACAAAAAAATGAGATCTCTCATAGTTCACGATTTAGAGCAAATAGAGTACATACACATCACTAAGAGCACGTTCAAAGCACTAAAAAAACTAAGCTATTAATATTTTATTTCTTCATTATGACTTGCGAAAATATAAAAATAAACGATCTTTTAATAAAATATAATGCACCACTGTCTTTTTAAAGTCATGTGCGTAATGCCGCTAACTTAAAACGGTGAAGGAAACCATCGTGAGGAAACCGACATGTACCTAGAATCTTTTGAAGTCATGTGTCATACGCCAACCCGCACTGGGTCAGCGTGGTGGATTATTGCCGCGATTCTCTCCTGAAGGCCCCGAGTCCCAGCAGTGGGAACATTTAGTGGGCTGCTTAAGTTCATATAACGCAGTGTAGTCCAACTTCTTTGTTCCAGTCTAGTCGTGACTCGTGCTACATGATTTTTCAATCTCATATGCAAATACGAATCTTAGACTCCAACTTAAGTACATATTCCTGAACTTATCGCTTGAACGCGAAGTTTTTACGGTCTAGATTTATGAGCAACGGAAATTAGACAACTTTAAAATGAATATTACTGAATATTTCGCTCGATTTGTAGTGAAATACGGCGAATAACAGGAAGTTTGTGGGGCTGTTTACTCACTATTATTTTGGCTTGTTTTTTACGTACAAAATAGCCATTCAGTGCGAGGATGCAGCCGGTGTCTTCACTATAAATCTCCGCAAACGACAACTGCTCTTGTAGTTCATAACTATTTTCGTCTTCAAATCGAGAGTGAATCAGTTTGTTATATGTAAACACGCTCCATTGTAGACCGCATCGTCGCTTATCATCAGGAAAGATGGCGGTCTACTGAAAACCTATAAAAATTTGAAGTAAGTAGGTAATTCGCTTATTCCATAAAGATTGAAACTACAATGTACAGAAAAGATTTTACTATTAATTTGTCTGAATATATATCACAGTCAAACGTTGAGCCCCAGACTAGGCTGAGCCTGTATCTTTTTTTTTAATAAATAGTGACGAGACGGTCAGGACATGCGTCTGATGGTAAGCAACATGCCTGACACATAACAGTACAGTGACACGCAGCTATTGGAACATAAAGAGTCCCAATCATTATCTAGCACAGCACTGCGTTCGTCATCTAGAGATCTAAGATTAAGATAAAGGAATTTAAACTAACGCGAGCCTAAAACCTGTAAATATTTTGAGAAGGTTCAAACCAATTCACAACTTTTTGACGAACTGAAACAGATAAAATCGAAGCAAAAACTTCTTGAACGTACAGATTTAAATGTCAAATACCAAATTATTTCTTCATCTGAAGTGAAGTAACTCAAAGATACTGTTACTACTCCTAAAACGATACTAACTTAAATTTGTTAGACCTTAGTTTTGACCTTAAATTCTTAATAGGCTTTGCAAAATAAAGTGAAAATTACGAACTTTATAATCTTCTAAGCAAATTTAGTTAGCGTCAAAGAGATAAAGGCTACGATAATTGATTTTCACAGCGCCTCGTAGCTTCGTAGCACCTCGTAGCGTCGTAACCCAGTAACTATAACACCTTAAGGGCCGGTACACAATCAAACTTTACTTCTCTCTGAGAAGTGAAATTTATTTTATGTAAATTAATTTATGTCAAATTTTTGTAAGATAAATATGTCTTAAATTAATAATGTGATATTTACAAAACATGACTTAAGATTTGGCCTTTTTGAATATGATTAACTTCATCGTCAAAAATTAAATTTTTTATACCGAATTGATTTTGCTAAACATTACAATATTTTGCTCACGTAGGCCAGTTAAATACTTTTCTGGGCACTTTTTTTCATAGTGAATAAGTTTATTACTATTATTAGAAAGATATTTAATAAAAACGCTATTTACACTCTATCGACAATAAAGCGTAGGAGTTTGGTTGTTTACATTGCTGAATCAAGTCCAAACAATAAAACGAATAAAGTTTGAAAATGGAAGCCAGATAGATTATTATCTATAATAATAGCATTAAAGTCAATAAATATTCCCAACCTGTCGTTTATTTAGCCGAGTGTCTGTGTTTGATTTTAAGAATGAAATCGGTTATTGTGTTTACATAGAAAATTAAATCGTTGTTAAACTTTTCAAAAAAAGTTGAGCTCCACAATACGAAAAATAATTGGGAGTCATAGATACTCATACTATTATTACTCATAAACGGCTAAAACCGGAGGGCGCCGCTAACTGGAATAAATCTTCAAAGTCCGATCGTCTGGATTAAGTCTTCTAAGCATGGACATCTATAAATGCGTAAGGTCCCGAGTTTGAATATTTTTTTATTTTCGAGTGACGATGAGCTTCATTCACAGCCCACAGTGAATCTGTGTGTGATGCGAAAAATAATTTTCACTTTAAATCAAAATCAAAATAAAAAAAGCTTTATTTGAACAGTTTACATGGCATTTGCTACAATATTTAAGACGTAATACAAATTTGCAAACTAATCAGGTGTGAACTAAAAAATCACTTCAATAATGATGTCGTTCAATATTGTATGTGAGCGGGTCACACCGCGGGCGGAGCTAGTGATACAATAACAATATATCATAGCACTAACAGCCGTATCCATATCTTATTAAGCGGCGTACACATGTCATGCGATATAATTGTCTATTGTTCGGGCGCCGACAAATCGCGCATCCAGTATTCATGGTAATGTGGCCGACACCGTGTATTGCAGTATTAAGGTGGAGGTTTGATGTCTGCGACCGACGACGTAAAGTATTTTATGAGACGTAGTGACGAGACGAGCAAAACGGCTGCTTAGCTGTAAAGGTAAGATAGCAATGTGGTACGAATCTCGTGTATTTAAAAACCTAACTTCAGCACAATTTAAGTTTGTTTGAGATCTACGTCGAAAGTAACGTCCAAAATTTGACTTTTTTGTAAAATGTAAAATGATTTGCCTTTGATAAATAAGTGTACACTTAGTTAGTGATAGGTTTGTCTAATTTTTTCCTTATAATTAATCTCCTGCCATTTGTAAATTTACCTTTGGAATATGGTACATGAAACTGCATCAAATATAATAATGGGTTCACTCGACCATTTAACTACAGTAAATATTTTGCAATCAAAACTACTGGCGTAGTGAACAACCGTGACAGCTTAAAATTGTTTTTCAAGTTCAAGTTGTTTTCAAGGCTGTAAACAATCTACCTTACCGAATAGCTAACTTCTACAAAGCGTTACTGTAATGCCCACAGTCTCGCCCTTTTCATAATAACGCCTGATTCAGTGGCGTAGTTGCCCGTCCGTGGTCGCAACGTCGGCACCGCACCTTAACCCAGCCGAGGCCGCACCGACGCGGGCGGTGTAACTCGGTATTGATAATAATCTAGTTATGCTCGAGCTATTATTTCGGGAACATAACTCAGTAATTACCAAATATTAACGTGAACGTACTTCACCCTAAACTTTATTACATAATAACAGCTACTATATCGACTACAAGCATATCTAGCAGTTATCAACCATATTTCAAATTTATTAAGGTTTTTAATTAGTTAACGATTGCGTTGTAGTCGGTTTAGTCCCTTCCCCCACACTTCCTTCTAATATGGCCGCCGCCGTCTAAAGTAAATATTGTTCGATATTCCTCTGAAAACACAACCCACCGACCGGCCGGAGTAAGGCCGGGGATCGGGAGGTCAATGTCTAGTATTTAACGAATACAAGCAGATGATGACGGTATTAGTATCACTAAGTCAATTAATTTTCCCTTCTTAAAGAAACCAGCAACATACATGCGTGTCTGTTTACGTATATACACAACATAATATGTACGCACTTTATGAGTTTATTCAACATTTTACTAAAGCACATAACGGTACGCACATAACACACACACACAGAGCTAACTAGTTACCGCACAGTACTTGTCTGTGTGTATCATGTACATTGTACAATAAACGCATTTACACAGTTGTCTACGTACTAAATCAGTTATCTGTCTTCCACAGTACAAGCTTTGTTTAGTTGGGGCTAGATGGCGTGCGAGAAATGTTCACCAATATTTTATTTAAGCTTTATTGGTATATGGATATTTCAGTTATGCTTAGTGTAAGTAATTATTTATATAGTACTAGATGTCCGTGGCTTCATCCGTGGTACATTATATGGCACTCATCGGGACCCCGTACATTTCCAACGGTGAAAGAATGACTGAAATCGGTTTAGTCAGTCCTGAGAATATCGATTTCAAACAAAATACCTCTTCAGCTATTTAGAAACCAATTTGATAAGTAAAGGTTTATATTCAAGAGGTGTTTAATCTGTGATATTCAATGACGCAATCTTAGACACATGCTGTCATGTCAAAGCACGATATGAAAACTATCGTGCTTATCGTGAATACAAAAAAGGAATATTTTTTCCCGTTTTTGTTACATACTTGATTCATGCTCTGATTCTATTGATGGTAGCGTTATGTTCTATAGCCTCCCTCGATAAATGGACTATCCAATAGAAAATAATCTTTCAATTCGGACCAAATCCTAGCGTTCAAATACAAATACAAACAAATGCAAAAATCTTTATTGCTGTTTGTAGGTAAGATAACAAAACATTTTAAAAGTTGCCCCATACAAACTGGCCTCTGCGAGAGGCATGCAATATGTCTGGCAAGACAATTTGTTAGTCTTAATTTATAAATAAAAAAAATTAAATAATAGTCAGCTGATTAAAGTCTTCTTCTTCCTCATCTTCTATTAATTTCTGGTTTTTATTTATGTCATCTGATTCTTCATTTTAGATTAATTTCTGGCTTCTATTTGGTTGTGATATATATTTGTGTGAGATAAAAGTTTGGTGAGCACAATTTCGCCAACGTCTTGTGTTTCATCAGACAAAAAACAAACTCTTCAGCTTTGTAATAATAGTATAGATGATGTAGTGTAATTTAGTTTTAGTAACAAACGCTCTGCCCGTATTAAAATGAACATAATTGTGTACAGAAGTGTCTGTTACGGTAGCAGTGTCGTGAGATAAATAGAATTTTTTTTTTAGAAAATGCCCAACGAGCTTCATAGATGAGTTTTATAGATGGCAATAAAACGTAATGATGAAAATAGACTAAGTAAATAAGGCATTCGTCTGTCGCCCGTGTTCCCCGGCTAGCTATCAGGCCGGTGACGCGGGTCGCCGCCCACTTAGCGGGCTTCGGTAGCGAGACAGTGACAGCCGAGCTATTCCCGAACTCGTCCGAGTCACACGACAGCCAGTCAGCCGGTCTAGAAACTTTCAGGAACTGGATTTAGATATATTCCAATTAAAATTTGGTAACCCCAAATCAATAGAGACACGTGTAATTCGTATATCCTACCAGTATTCTAAAAGCAAAATTTAAATATACTTGTATGTATGGACAGTGGATAATCTAACTAGCAAAAACTACTAAGAAGATCTGGATTTAATTTGGTACATACTTGTAAGTGAATGATTTTAAATCTACACAGTCAGCTGATACATCTTTATTCATATAAGAATCATACAATTAAAAGAAAATTACATCATAATTCCTACAAAAAAGTTATACGTCATTTATCTATTAAAATAACCCACCCCGAGCAGCACCCGGTGCAAAAGTGCCCATTATACTGGCCGCATTGCCTCGTTGGATTGCTATGGCCAGCCTTTGCACCAGGTACGAGCCGGCGCGGGAGTCCCCCGATTTGTCGCGTAGTTTACGCCCCAACTCGCTAACCAAACAATTGACCTCAGTTCCCCAACTGCCTAAAGTCTCCATTATCTTTACACTAATATTATAAAGTCAAAGAAGTATTTTGTTTGTACCCGCTAATCTCAGGAACTACTGGCCCAATTTCAAAAATTAGTTCTCCGTTGGATACTCGATTTAAATAGCCTGATTGAATATGTTCATGGCCCTTGAGTGATAACAAAATACTACGGGATGGTACTAGTAAGAACTAAAAAAGTTCTCAAATCATTAATAATATGTTTAGTCTCAAAACCAAGACGCAAGAACTCAGTGTGACACATATACCTACGCACGAAGTTACACATCTATGAATATTGTACTTAATGTTGCAGATATCTCATTATTTACGTAGCTTTCACACCAAAAAACATGCGTTGCATTCTAAAAATATCCCATCGTATTACTCTGATAAAGATACGTTAAATACGACATGAGTTCCCCGGGCGAGCCTCGAGTGTCGGCCGACCACCCACCGCCCGCGCCGGTTATCATCTCGCCCCGGACATCGCAATACTAACTTAACTGATCAGCTGAGAAGCGGCGCTATTGTCGGAATCCCTGTGCTGTTAATGATTTTTTATGAGAACACTGTGTTAAGACCAACTTAAAAAGTTCTAAAACTAATCAATATTGTGTAAATGTTATTGTGTCGGTTTGAAGAGTAATACTAACCAATAAATAAGTATTTATGCTTAAAGCTACATAGTCTCTTGTTGTCGGGTGACGAGTGCAGTGCAATATAATAAAAAATACGGTATTAAATTGAACTCTTTCATGTCCATGAAATGAGTTTACTTTGATGAAACCTATTTACTCACGAGTTGACGACACCAAGATATTAACTATTGGGAAAACCAGTCAGGCAACTCATTTTCAACACCCGTCCGTGGTCGACGTTCTAATCAAACGTGGAGAAAGCCCTCTGAACATTGTTAGTTCCAGTTTTTGGGCACCGATCCTAATAAGTTTGTACCCGTATGTTATGGTCCCGTGTCCGGGTATTATCCCCGCACATCCGGGTATAATCGGGGATGTACTCGAGATGCGAATAAATGATGCAGCTAATTTTAGATTTTGGGGAAGATTTGCGGAGCCTCGGAGACTTTGCAGATCTTACGAGGGTTCAGGATAAAATAAATAGGAAGCAAAATGGCGTTCTCACTCAAACCTTTTATTAGTGAAATAATAGTTACATCATAAAAAATCAATACATCATCAAAAATAGCAAAAACAAAAGTAAATGTTTAAGGTAATGAATTTGCTTTAAAAATAGCTTTTTTTAGTATTTCTAAATCTATCAATTTTATTGTAATAATGGCTGAAATCGTAAAAAAAATAGATCATTTATGCATTTAATAGGCGTGACGTCAGGTTCTGCAATTATATAAAACTATTTGATAAAATAACAGTATTTAAATAAAATGAAACATGTACTAATTTTAATTTTGATATTTTTTAGTTTAACTTACTTTATGATCATTCAAAGATGGATGGGAAAGTTCATTTTAAAAGTACGAAATTATTAGAAAATTTACCATTGGATAACCCATTAAATTTCAAGTTACTTTTGTCATGAAACCCGTTTTCTAAACGCAATATTTAATATAGCTACCATATAAACTTTACGCGCGACGCATAGAAAATACGACAGAGTGACGTCACGTTTCTGTAGTGATTTGTATGAAGCGTTTTTGGGAGAGTCCAAAATTGTGATTTTAAAATCGTGATATCACGGGAAGTTTTTAAGATAACGAAGTAATTCTTTCACCTATGTTTCAGTTATTAAAGTAGCCTTATGGTTGGCGCATTAAATCAAAAATGAGTCGACATGCCTATTGTCTTCGAGCGTCCTTCTACGTCGGTACGTAGTTCATAGTTGTTAGTAAAGCTTAGATTTGTTGGGTCCTATGCCTTTTTTTTTTAAATAAGAAGTGACGAGACGAGCAGGACATGTGCCTGATGGTAAGCAACATGCCTGCCACATAACAGCACAGTGACACGCAGCTATTGGAACATGAAGACCTAGCCTGACCTAGCACTGCACCGCGCTCATCGCCCAGAGATCTAATATGTTACATCTCTAAGCCCTGTAATTTCTCTGGAGACATTGTCCTTTAAACCGGAACACAAAAATGTTTTCACATTACTGTTTGGCGGTAGAATAACTGGCAAAAAGTCTTTTGCTCTAAACTAAAGTTCAGTAGTATAGTAACCACCATCTGAGACCAAATGGCATGGATCCCTTACTAAGTATCAAAGTTATATCCTACTATTAATATAAATGAGAAAGTTCGGATGTTTGGGTGTTTGTTACTCAATCAGGTTAAAACGAAACCCAAAAGTCGAGAATTCGAAACGTAGATTATTGTCTCTTTGTAACGACAACTAGGTGCGAGGTTTGATTCAACTTTCACAATAAGCAAATCTAAAGTGTGAAATACGTTGCCTTAATGGCATGGATATTTTATAATTCCCGAATGAGTCGGTCGGCTTCTAACTGAACACGCTCCATCGTAAGCCGCATCGTCGCTTGACATCATTTCATCAATATGACGATTCATCACCGATTAATAAAAAAAAATCTTTACACAAAACCATCTAACATTCATACTTTTGTCTCTCAAAAGACTTAAAAAATTTTGAATATATAAATATTGGTCGACAATTTACACACAACACCAACTGTCCCCAAACTAAGCAAAGCTTGTAATATGGCGACCAGATAGCTGATATAATCTATATCTATACTAATATTATAAAGCTGAAGAGTTAGTTTGTTTGTTTGAACGCTAGGATCTCGGGAAGTACTGGTCCGGATTGAAAGATTATTTTTCTATTGGATAGGCCATTTATCGAGGAAGGCTATAGAAAATAACGCTACTATTAATAGAAGCGGAGCATGAATCAAGAATGTAACAAAATCGGGAAAAAATATTCCATTTAAGAGTTTTCGAACGTTTCGTGCTTTGACATGATACATGACAGCATGTGTCTAAGATTGCGTCAATGAATATCACAGATTACATACCGCTTGAATATAAAGCCTTTGCTAATTTTTTTTTTTCTAAATCTGTGTTGGTACAACCAATTTCCAACAAGTGGCGTAGCAGGTAGCTGAAGAGGTGTTTTGTTTGAATGCGATATTCTCAGGAATGACTGAACCGATTTCAGTCATTCTTTCACCGTTGTATATGTACGGGATCCTGATGAGTACTATATAATGTACCAACGGCAACGCCGAGGCGGACATCTAGTACTTACATATAGTTCTAAATACATACTTATTATACATAGAAACACCCAGACGCAGTGCAAACATTTGAATTCATCACACAAACATTTGCACTGGGTGGGAATCGAACCCACGATCCTCGGCTTCGCAGGCAGAGCTACTAACCGCTAAGCCACGAGTATTCCAATGTATGGAATAATGTCTAAGTTAACCATTTTTTTTAATTACTTTCTTATTTTTAATTATTTACGCGCTTTATTTTTAATTATTTCTAAAGTCACGGATAGATACTGGTTTCAGTTAAAAAATATTCAAATTGTTTGTTGCTTTCCGCTGAGCATCAGCTGTGTCCATTATTTACATCGAAGTAACTGCCCCACGCGGCTTTCCCTATCCATTATTAATAGCTGTAATCTAATTTTAATCTCATTTTCTTCATAAATTGTGTTCAAAGTAGTTTACAGCAGAGCTGTCAGCTGTGCAGCTTCAGCCCCTGTCGTGTTCAGTTCAGTATCTTACCAAGTCAGTTACCTTGCTTTCTGATGTCCATCAAGTTCATCGTCATATTGTCATATATCCATTTTCTCATCAATAGTCTTTTTTACTCATCAATATTATTACTTTCTTTGACATTTGCTATAATTTAATTTTAATTACATTAAGACAACTTTTACATTATTTTTTTTTAATCTGGTGACTTGTATCTGTGTTTTGGTATCAAAAAAACTATGAACTATTGTTTGTGATATTGTTATGTTGATTGTTTGCTGTCTATTATTTTATAATTTAAATCAGTAATAGGTGATACTTCCACACATTGTATTGTATTATTTATGGTTGTGTTGAAAGATCGCAAATATTGTAAGATAAATATGATCTGTATATTGAGGTGGCCTACATTAATAATATGTTATGCTGGTTTATTAAAAATCATCAGCATAGCATCTGGTGAAATGGGACTGGAACTGGTATGTCAGCGGCCCAAGGTCATCCTTCACTATTTTAATGAGTTAGGCTGGTTGGGGCAGGCTGACCGGGGGTGCGTGGCTCGGGAACCTCCACGTGGTGCACCCTGGGCATCACACAACAGCTTGCCTCGGTGGCATCTTGTTGTGTGATGGCGAATCCCGGCTGGGGCTGGGAACTACTACACGCGCTCCTCATCCCCCAGAGCAGTGCCTGTAGAGGTTGGGGAGGGGGGCTGGAAGACTTGGGAAGGTTACTCGGCTGATATATCGACCAAGTAAAATTCCTAAGTCTTCCAGATGATGGTCCTCCACGAGCACTCTGATTAGCAGAGTGCTTAGTGGAAGGACCAGGGCCGCGACGCGGCCATAGAGGTGGAACCGCGGCTATCCCTAGCCGCGGTGGTGAGGGCAGACCTCTCGCTGCCGACCATCTTCGCCGTGATACTTGACAGTGAGAGGTCGTGTGAGGTGGAGGAGCGCGACCCGAAAACCTCTCGTCCTTCCTTGACTGAGGCGGAAGCGGACACGGGGGCGAGCCTGAAGGCACACTCAGGCTCGCACTCCGTCTCCACTGGAAGGCCTGGGGCGTCGGACATTAAAGGTCGTCTGACACCCTACCTAGGGATAGGCCTTCCCGAGGAGGTGACGCGCTGGTGGCTTCCGGCGCGTCGCTGGATCCAAATGCGGGGGTGTGGATGCCCACCCCCTGCGAGGTGGCCCGCAAGGGCGATGCCAGGTGCGGCAGGGTCGTGGATAGGAATGCGAAAAGTGACCCCGCGACCCTGACCCTGGCCATGCCGGAGAAACCTGTGGGGGTTTTAGTCGGTAGGGGCACCATGTAGACTCCCATGGTGCCGAGCCCGACATACCCCACCATGTCCCTGCATGGTGGGCATACCTAAAAGTTTTTTCCCGACATAAAAAAAAGGCAGACCGGGGAAAGTGCACAATACACCCCTAGCAAGTTGCAGGCCAATTACCTCCATCCTGAAGTAGAATTAGACGGTTAATAAAAGTCCGAAATCTGAAATGTATAAACAATTTTATGTCTGTCTTATAGTATTAGGAATTAACGCGTTCAAAAGTAAAAAAGCTTTCAGTTTTATGTATAAAAACTACATCGGAAATTATTAATATCTCAGAGATGGGAACAATTCTCGGAAAATCATATCAGCAAGCAAAAGCAAGAGGGATAATGGTTAAGCATATTATCTTAATATTATTATCCTCTTCTGTTTCACGCTCATGAGTTCTATTATATCTTCAAATAAGATGACTCTACCGAATGAATAGAAAAATTTCCCCAAAAAAATTGGAAAGAACACAAGCGCATTCAAAATTCTATTATTAAAAAAAAATATTGAAATAAATTTATTATTGTTTTAAGTTACGGCTGGTCTAGTCGGGAGAATGGCGACTGCCGATCTGGAGCTCCCGGGTTTGAATCCCACCACGCGCACCACTGTCTTTTCGAAGTCATGTGCGTAGTGCCGCTAACTTAAAAACGGTGAAGGAAAACATCGTGAGGAAACCGACATGTACCTAGAATCTTTCGAGGTCATGTGTCATCTAACAACCCGCACTGGGCCAGCGTGGTGTATTATGGCCTTGACTCTCTCCTTGCGAGAGAAGGCCCCGAGTCCCAGCAGTGGGAACATTTAGAGGGCTGCTTATGCTATTGTTTTAAGTTCTCACGGTTTTTAATATGAGGCGTGAAATTGAAGCGAAATTTCGAGTCTTGATTCAACACACATCCGTTGTAAATACAGCTTAGGTTAGGCTTAAACGTTTATTAATATGTGTCCCCGTAAAATTGTAAAAACATTGAGATTATAATCTAACGGCGTCAAATTACAAAGTTACCTACCAAACCTTAAGATTAGAATCTCATAATCTAACGTGTTAGATGTCAATGCCGTCATGTTAAAATATATATATTTTACGGTAACATATCTAAACGAAGTTCTTTGATGTTTAGCAAAAGCTAACTCGTCACAAACTAAAACAGCTATTACGTAAACAGTAATGTCGTCATTCCCCAAAATAAAGAGCATCTTTAAATAAATCAACAATCATTATGATTGGTTTAACGAACGACTGTTGAAGTTCACATCGGAACAAACCAATCGGCTGAAGGTTTCGTGACTGGACCCCATCCAAGTCAAGTCCAAGTGAACATCGAACAAGCGATTCAGACGTTTCAAATATTATTGGACTCGACTTTTGTACTTGTAGAAGCGCTACGAATGACTGCTACCCGCACGCTACGAGGTTACGCACTTGACTGGTTAAGTGAGGTCGTGAATACAGTGAAGTGATGTAATCACACGAATATTAAAGGTGAAAAAATGTATGTTTGTAAGTCGCAGCTGAATAGATTTCAGTGAAAATAAATATGTGGGAAGTATATTGCCTGGATTAACACATAAGCTTTTTATCGCGTACATTTTCAGGTTTTCCTTTCGAAGTTTTTGCTTTACTTAAGTCCAATACAATGACAATACTATGACTCTGACAAGAATACATTAAATTAAAAATGTAAGAAACGTGGTGGCTTCAAACTTTGGATCACTTTTATGTTTGCTAGTAAAACCATTATGCTCAAAATTACCCATACTCGTATACGGCTAAGATTCCTAACGCAGTCTTCAAAAGAGTTGATAACTTTGAAACGGCTGAACCGATTTTGATGAAACATAACTACCGAGTAACTAATTTTTTCAAACAAAACAAAATTCGTAACATTGGTTCGTCCATTCCAGAGATACGCCAAAGGCACAGAAAATACACATCGATACGTCAAACTTATAACACACTAATTCATTGCGTCGAAAGTTAATTTTTTTTTCTAGAGAAAAAAATTATACCTTTTGTGATAAAAAATTTGTACAAAGCTTTTTTTGTTCACAACGTAATAAAAAATAAAGGACTGTACTGAATGCAATATTACTCTTTATCTTCAATAAAATATCCTGTAAATTACTCAGCAACGCAAACAATGAAGATATCAATATTGAAATTATCCTCCATCACATTTTCTGGGAAAACATCTATCCACACACATCCGAGCCGTGCCCGGGACGTGAATGAAGGATATTCTGCTCAAAAACTATTTAAAAAAATTGGGAATCAAGCAGGCTGGCCATCTAGTAGTAAGCATACACATCTGCAACAAAAGGGAAGTCGTCGGAACGTTAAATCTGATTAAAATGATATCTGAAGATAGTTTTTTTTAGAGCGTCACAAACTGAACTCTTCTGAAAACACCATCGGAGGAAGAACATTCGATGGTTTGTTTACGTTAGAAATGTTTGCGTAAATGTTGTTTTATTCTTTCACACATGACTGTGACAGGGCTAGCTTCTGAATACATGTGAATCTGAATGTGAATGTGGATGTGAAATATGAATTTCCATAATACAGCGTATTTATACGTTATTCAAGCGGTTAATGTTCAAAAATTTGTACATGGTGTTAGGACGCACTTTGCATGGTTATTTTTTATATGAGAGAAACAAAAGAAAAACTGTGAAATAAACAATATGTCTACCGCATAACCAATACATATTTCCAGCAACCGTTGCATTCCAATCTGACGTGAGAACTAGCTCGAGGAAGCAGTTGAGTCAGGCGACAGACACCGTTCCATCCCGGACACGGCCCGGTTGCGTGTGAGTAGTCCACAGTTGAACCGAGTGAAGCACTTGTTTGCGATTGACTTCAATTACGTCATATCCATGTTTATCGAGCCTGAATGTGTAATAAATATTTAATAAAGGGATTTATTTGGAATCCCCCCGGGATTACACTTCAGCAGACAATATTCCATTACCATTTTCAACCTTTGTTTCGTTATAAAATCATGTATTTGTTTGTTATAATAATGTATTGTTAAATATCATAATTTTTTTTGGCACGTGAAATTTAAAAAAGCAGTTCCATATCATTGTTCTATTACGCAAATATAAATCGAATAGTTCGCATAATTTGGTGTCGCTGAGTCTTCAAGTGGATTTTGCGATTTGGTGAGTTTGTGCTGGATACTTTGCAGATAGATGGAATGAAGACATGCGCAAGCGGATTAAAATTGAGAGCGGACTGAACTCAGTGACGCGTTTTAATATCTATAGATAGATAGTCCATTTATCGACGAAAGCTATAGGATACAACATTACGTTATTATCAATAGGAACGGAGCATGAATGAAGAATGCAACAAAAAAGGGAAAATGGAAAATTCCTTTTTGAGAGCTTTCGTACCGCGCGGTGACGTGACAGCAAATGTCTAAGCGCATTATATGTAAACCTTTGCTAAATGTTTTTTTTTCTAAATCTAAGTTGGTACGACCAATTATCGACTGCTGGCGTAGCAGGTAGCTGATGAGGTTTTTCTGTTTGAACGCAATATTCTGGATTACTAAAATGATTTCTAAAATTCTTTCACCGTTGTATATGTACGAGACCCCTGATACCTATAGGACATATATGCGCCACAGGCGAAGCCGGGCGGACATCTATAAACAAATAAAAGGCCTGCGTCTGCCACCAACCACAGTAGCAGTAACGGAATGATAATGTTGATACATACGTTATGACACGGTTTATTTTGTAAAATCGAAATTGTGTTAGCATGATGCTTG
This sequence comes from Ectropis grisescens, assembly GCA_017562165.1. Taxonomy (NCBI): domain Eukaryota; kingdom Metazoa; phylum Arthropoda; class Insecta; order Lepidoptera; family Geometridae; genus Ectropis; species Ectropis grisescens. Next base: position 269,315 of record CM029792.1, on the reverse strand, counting down.
TTGCTCAGTCACGTCGTAGCACAGGCTACTTTTCAACGCGAGAAAATAACGGGAACGGGAACTCTACTAGTTATAATGTATTTATTAGCTGTGCTTCAACCGTTGTGATCGGATTGAGCAAAATACATCTAAACATCCAATCTTTCGCATTTGTGATATAGCTTTGCTGCACGGGTTTTCCCGTAAACCAAAAAAAGCAATATCTACATCGCGTATTTTGCGAGAGGAATGCATTTAAATAAAACAACCTGACACTAGCACTAAGATTTTTTTTAAATAAGAAGTGACAAGACGAGCAGGACATGTGCCTGATGGTAAGCAACATGCCTGCCACATAACAGCACAGTGACACGCAGATATTGGAACATGAAGAGTCCAAATCATTACCTAGCACAGCACTGCGCTCATCACCCAGAGATCTAAGATGTTATATGTCTAAGCCCTGTAATTTCTCTGGAAACATTGCCCTTCAAACTGGAACACAGTAATGTTTTCACATTACTGCTTGGCGGTAGAATAACTGGCAAAGGTGTGGTACTTCCCCAGGCGGACTTTGTTAGGAGTCCTACCGCTACAAATAATAGTTGGTCTGTGCACTGGCACTAAACTAATTTCAATTCTGACTAACAGTTACCGCATTACCGATAGAGTAGTGAATTTTCTAATTAAATTAATTCTAATGAAGGTTCTGAGATAATCCAGATACTCGAGCTCCTATTTGCTGCGCAGATAGGAAGTAGATAGAATGCATTCTAACAATACTAGTACCTAATATTTGTGTATTTTGATAACATTCGAATGTTATCAAAATATGTTTTTGTAATACACGTAGCGCCATCTGTGCTTATGGGGTGAAACTGTTTTGTCAATATAAATTTTAGTATAATCTCCGATTGTCTTTACATGAATGTATGCAATGTTTACAAAATAAATGTATCTATTCAAAATCGACATTATTTTTTTGCAAAGTATAGTCCCGGCGCAAGCCAGCCACCCCCAGAATCCCCCGCGCACTGCTGTATTTTCGAAGTATTGCGTAAAGTGTGTTCAATCAAATTACCGCCGCTAAATAAAGGTAAAGGACAACAACGTGAGAAAACAGCATAGAAGCCAAGAATGTTTCGAGGTCACGCGTCATCCAGCAATCCGCGCCGAGCCAACGTGGTGGATTATGGCCTTGACTCTCTTTTTGCGAAAGAACATTTAGCGGGCTGCTAATGATGATGAGTTCTAGAACTTAAGTTTGAACTAGTTGTAGGACTCTTAGCAGAGTCTGTCTGGGGAAGTACCACACCTTTGTCAGTACTCTGCAGCGCCAAGCAGAAATGGATAAATATTACTGTGTTCCGGTTTGAAGGTCAATGTTTCCAGTGAATCTACAGGGCATAGAGGTAAACTTCTTATATCTCTGGGTGACGGGTGCAATGCTGATACTAAAAATACGAATAAAAATGGTTGTTGTGGGTTATCCCTAAGAGATAGACATATACCATCGTTGACTTTTTTGTAGACCTTTTAAAGGGATACAATACTGCAGAACATTATTTTTAACCGACTTCCAAAAAAAGGAGGAGGTTATCAATTCGACCCCTATGTTTTTTTTTTTTTTTTTTTTTTTTTTTTTTTTGTATGTTACCTGATTTCTCGAGAACCTCTGAACCGATTTTAAAATTTCTTTTTGTGTTCGGATGGGTATGCTTCCCGAATGGTCCCATATAAATCTTTTCGAAATCGGTCAAGTAGTTTTTGAAATATGAACCAAAAACTGAAAAATTGCGTATCTGGATGACGTTGTAGATTTCACAAAAGTTATGAATCTCGACCCTGTCAATACAAAATTGTGTAAATGCTTTAATAAAAACTTGTTTTTAACCCCCGACCAAAAAAAGGGGTGTTATAAGTGACGTCGATGTCTGTCTGTGTGTCTGTCTATCTGCTGTGGCACCGTAGTAGAACTCAAACAGATGGGCCGATTTCGATGCGGTTTCTTTTATTTCAAGGTTAATACCATAGCAGATGTTCTTAGCTATGTCTGGTTAATGTCGATTCAAGATGGCCGCCTCCACAAAATGGCGGACAAAATATTTTCACAACCTACCTCAATTTGGGTATCAAATGAAAGGGCTTGACTAGTAGAGTACTATGTACTATAACAAATTTCAAATCCAAAATGGCCACCACGACAAAATGGCGAATTATATTATATTTTCATTACTACCTCAATTTGGGTATCAAACGAAAGAGCTTGACTAGTAGAATACTTTTCACTATGAAAAAATTCAAATCCAAGATGGCCGCTTCCACAAAATGCCGAAATACATTTGTTTTTTCACAACTCCCTTTATATGGGTATCAAATGAAAGGGCTTGACTAGTAGAATGTTGTACAGATAACAAATCCAAGGTAGTCGGGGTTTAATCAAAATTTTAATTTTGTTCTTGTACACTAAAAGAGTAAAATAAACAATTTTCGTACAAAAATTAAACCGACTTCAAAACAACAAATAGGCACTCAAAAGCGAAAAATAAACTAAAATCATTGTTATAAGCGCTACTCACTCATCTATTTGAAGTCGGTGCCAGTCAGGTCAAAAAGTTAGTAGATTGATGCTATGTAGGCACAGGTAAGTAGTATCTATCCTATACCTGTTAGATTTAGCTGGCACCGACTTCAAATAGATGAGTGAGTAGCGCTTATAACAATGATTTTAGTTTATTTTTCGCTTTTGAGTGCCTATTTGTTGTTTTGAAGTCGGTTTAATTTTTTGTACGAAAATTGTTTATGATCCATCTCGTAGGGTCCAGCCAGCGTTTGCAAAGTAAGCGCAAAACTTGTGTTTATTTATACATCACATTAGAAACCTTTAAAAATAAGTAGTGTTTCTCTACTATTGTATGCACATCACAAGCCCCAGTCTAGCACTACAATGCGTTTGTCACCCAGAGATACCTTTAAGTTAATTTGTTGCTTAAGTTATGCTCCAGCTATTTTCGAAGCTGATTAGAAACAACTGTATAAACATAAAATTTTAACAAACGTAAATTATTTTCCATAGTTAATTTATTTGTAACTAGGAAAACACTGTTCGTTAAACAAATGTGCTGCAGTCCACTATGCAGCACCAACACCGTCCGGTGTTTAATTCCGTCGTCGATCAATTGAACGCATTATCGTTAGTGCCGCTAAACGTCGACCGGAGCTCTGATCGAGTTAACGGTGCAGTGCACGGTTACCCCGCGGGGTAAAGCGGCTAACTCGTTTTGTAAATTGGTTTTGTGTTGTTTTTAACTACAGACGCAAAAAAGGGATGTTGTGTATGTAAATTATCTAAAATGAACTTATGTGTATTTCTATACATGAACTATTTTTCCAGTCACCTTAAATTTCTACAAAAAATCCTAAAATAAATACTAAATCGGCGGGAAAAACTACAGACCACATCAAGTTATTCTTAAATTAAAAGTGTTTTTCTTCTAACTACTATTTTTTATTAATTAAATGTCAAATTTGAATAACGCAGCTGTAAATGGGTCTCGTCAAATAATGTAGCTGTAAAAAAGCGTTATTAAAATGACAAATAATTTAATACATACTATATGCAGTATAAAGATAGTTCAGAAGTACAAATGATATTCATATTATTATTTTATTGTTATCAGTGGATTTTTATAATTATTATTTTACCTATTTTTTAAAGAGTGCGTTTGATTGAATATTTAATATTACCGCAGTATATTTCTCTAAATTTAGTCGCGATTGCCTTAAACTAAAATGTATAAATGACCTAATACTATAAAGCAGAAGAGCTTATTTTGTGTGAACGCGCTAATTTCAAGATTTACTGGAACGATTTCAAACACCTCCTCCTCCTCCACCATTGGGCATGTAGGTGATCCTTAAATGCTTCGGAGTACATATAGACTTAGATAAAGTATAAACTCTTTGGTTTTAAACTACATAAATGTACCACGGGCAAAACCGGGGCGGACAGCTAATACTTTATAAATTAAAACTCCTTTTTGCGACATAAATAAACAAAAATACTAAAACAAAACTTATGAGTAAGCACCACAGATGGTGATATTCTCAATTTCTTCCAAGCAACCGGCACAAAAGAAATTTAGTTGCATACGAACTAAGATTTTTTTTTTATAAAGAGTGACGAGACGAGCAGGACATGTGCCTGACGATAAGCAACATGCCTGCCCATAACAGCACAGTGACACGCAGCTATTGGAACATGAACCAAATCATTACCTAGCACAGCACTGCGCTCATCATCCAGAGATCTAAGATGTTAAATCTCTAAGCCCTGTAATTTTTCTATGAATATTGCCCTTCAAACCGAATTAAATGATTTAACCGAATAGAGTTGACATTTATTAAAATGCCATGCAAAAAAATGAAAAGAAAAACACACAAATGAAACTTTGTTTTGACTTTAAGCAAAATTTTGACAAGTTTTTTAGTCGAGTTAGTCTTGAGTAAATTTCAGTTGGTTGTAATCTTAGATTAGCTATAGAAATGGTTTTAATACAAAATCTACAGCCCTTAATACAGAAATTAAATATGTATTAAGATATCTTAAGGCCAACAACGGATTCACATTATTACTGCAACATTATTATGTAGTTATCGAACAATATAGCAATGGATTAAAATGAAATTAAGATCAAAGATGTAAACCAAAACACAGGTAAACAGCAAAAACACCTAACACTGTGCGAATTTGCAAATAAGTGTATGAGTAGATGAAGGCGTGTGTGAGGGTGTAAAAACATTTGAAATGAATCTGTCTGTGGCGCACATTTACAATGCTGCTTCGTCTGTAACATTTCAAACTGAACAAATAATCCAGCCAATCGTACATAATTAGAGATTAGGCAACTTTATCAGATAACCTTCACAGGTGACCTGGCAATTAAGAACACTTTATGAACCTTTTGTAATTCCAACCCTCCCCCCACCCTCCGCCCCCCTCGACCCGTCGATTCAAACGTAGCTGATCGTGAGACCCTGCCAATGAGTCAGGGTTCTACTATTTTAAGAGGTCGGGACACTACATCAGTATCCTCAAAGCAGCAGGATACAACATGAAGCCACAGAGTATGAATAATAAATAAAGAATAAATAAATGTTGGTGGACAATACACACACAACACCATCTGACTCCTAACTAAGCAAAGCTGAAGCGCCAGTCATCCAGCCATCATCATGTCATGTTTTGGTTAATTGCGTACATTCGCATCGTTACGAATTCACTCTAGTAATGTTTTCCATGCCTGCCAAAAACTTGATAAATAACTTTAAAAACTTCTTCAGTATCAATTCACATTTACTAGTACTAAAAATCTAGGGATGTGGAATACAGACAATTAGTTGTAACTCCTATTTTAAATTTTTGTTTGTCACAGCTGTACATTGACTCCACTAAACTTCCCCCGAGTCCAGTGTAAGCCCGACACAGTTAGCGAGTGCCCTTATAAAGGGCCTAGCTAAGGCCTATCAAGGGCCCCGTAATCTGTGCGATAATTAAACACACAACCCTTACCCCGGCCCTTAGAATGTAATCAATTCACGGCGAATACTCGCACAGGGAGGTAGAAGGGAAACTGATGACTCCGTCGTCTGCGTGCTGTGTACATAGGGCTTATATTGCCGTGTTCGATAAATTTGGGTCTAGACTTGTACCTTTGCCTATATATTTTTTAACATGGAGTGAGGTAATCTGGTGTTTACTATATTCAATTTATAAAGAACAATTTTTTATATTTTTATTAAAATAATACGAACGTTTTTATTAGTTATTTCTTATTTAAGATTACACTTCTGCTCCGGTATTGAGCACACACATTTTCTTTTTCATAAAAAATTTGAATTGGAAAATTCTTTTGGCTCTCCACTGCAGATGTTTCGTGGGCTGTGAATTTAATTCTAGCGCTACGATCGGAAATGATAAGAAATCTTCGGTTAAACTCGGGACCATGGCTCTTGGTCATCTAGAAATGCATCAGTAATTTTAGATGGCCATGCTCATGGCCACGCCCTCCGGGTTCACTCGCGCAGTTTCCAAAGTAAGCTTTCAAATTCTGAGTTGTAAGTTTACGCTTCTATCGGCAGTTCCTATGACTGGTAGTTTTTTTCTGTGGTAGTGAAGAGTTGGGTCGATGACATTCGCACAGTCGCGGGTCATGCAGTGGGCGATGACGGGCTGAAGAAGAAGAATGAAAAGTTTAACCATTGATCTATATCTCGAAGATCTCCTAACATCGTATTGAGCTCGCGATGATCGCAATCAATCAGCGGGTCCTCAGCTGCTGTTGTGATCGGATTACCCCGCTCCCCGCGCCCCGCGCCCCGCCCCGCGCCGCCCCGCTGCAGCTGAGAGCTGTAACTCGATATCAATCTCATTTCCGATGTAATTTAGTTCTGATATAAATGTAAAGTTGTTATTAGATTATACGGTGGAGTAGTCGGGAATTGATATTGGTTTTTCGAAGTGGAAACATCTTTTGGCGCACCAAACACAGTTTTTTCGTGGGCTGTGAATAAAACTCATCGACACACTCGCAAATGAATACATATTCGCGTGAACTCGAGACCTAACGGATTTCTAGATGGCCATGCCTATAAAATTATACTTTGACGTTTGACGTGATGATACATGAGCAAAAAGTAACTAATTTCACTTTTGTAATACCATGTCTGTATGCCAAGTAAGGCAGAAGCTATAGATCCTAACTGTGTGCAAAACCAAATATCTGTAACTAACCTAGTCTTCACAGGCCAATAAAGAATTGTATCATTGTAATCTATCGAATCCGCATCTGTCACTGTCATGGCGCTATGTTTACCATGTTCAATTTATTTTAAATAATTTTAATTTTGAATGATCGAAACAATTGAAAAGTTTTTAGCACACACTTTTTTATCACAAAACTAAAATACAATGAGAACTACACGTCGCCACATACCTAACCACAAAACATAGTATAATTCTGTTTGACGAACGCAGTGTTAATGATTTAGACTCTTTCAAGTTCCGATAGCTACGCGTCATTGTGATAATTAATGCTGTAAATTAATCACACAAAATTGACGAAGGATATTGATACGCCATTTCACAGGTATCTTAGTTTGGGTAGGAATGCATTTTTAAATGGTTTAGGACCTTTAAAATTTGCTTCTGTACGAAGTGTTTAAGTATTTAATAAACAAATAAATATGTAGTTTTATTTATTACTATGGTCATGGTAACCATAGTAATAAATAAAACTTGTTTTTTGTTATATGGACATTTATTATATTAGGTATCTACCTACAATCGTTATCAGATTAATAGATACAAATACAAAAAGCTTGTACAATGCGGATTTAGAACCTACAACACTACAAATGGCACGCAAATAAATATAATGGGGCGTTTTTAAGATGAAAAAAGACCTGTCAAAGTTAGTTCTCAATTTCACCAAAGGTGGCGCCGTTGTTTTATTTTGTTAGAGAAATTTCACAAAAACAACAGTACCACACTCAAAATTGAGAACTATTTTTGACAAGACAATTTGCATCTGGAAATCGCCTCATTGTAACTACATCCGTATGGTACACCAACATAACATCAGAATACGGAACAAACATGTGAATTAGTCACACAAATATAGTTGTTCTAGCTGGGAATCGAACCTACGACTATTCCAGCAGACTTTCTACCAAGTAAAAGCACTAAAAAGGATCATCATCAGATATTGAAGAAACGAGCTAATTAAGTGAGATAATATCATTCGCACGAACTAAAACATGTTCACTTCCTCGACGTCTATTTGAGATTCTCAAACTGTAGAAATGGGTCGTGTCTTTGTGACCTAAAGTTGAGAACTCTTGAGAGCGCTCATTACCCTTCCCCAGGTGCCTTCGCTCGGAACTGTGCGGAAGCAATGGGCTATGCTAACAATGATAACGCTTTACGCTAACTAGTAAGCTCTATAAATCTGAAAAAACGTTTAAGTTCCTAGACTATTTTGTGTAAAAAAAGTGAAAAAAATTAGCTTGGTCAAATATACTCATGATTATTATTTTAATTTTGTTGAGACATCGATACTATAATAATTTATACACCAAAATAACGGTTATCCAAATAGCTGACTTGGATAACTTGATATAGTTATAGCCTCATTAGTGTAAGTCGTTGTATATAACGGTGCTGATTGATATAAATAAATGAAATGATAAATAAATAAAATTTTACTGTGAAGTTTTATCTTCATATTTAAAAGCACAAAGCTGGGTATAGTTTAACAGTTTTACAATTCAAACGAAACGTCATTCAGATATTTTATTCCGCAGTCGTAAAACAACAATTACCATCGCTGACTGCGACCCAATCTGTAAAATGACATGAAACTTTCAATCCCTATCGTAGTTATTCCATACATGATACCTAGTAAGTAGTTATATCAGTTAATGTAATAAACCCATCCAGGCAGCAACGTTATAACGTACCCGTTGCCCGCTATCCGCAAGGATTCCTTCCAAGAGGAACGATACGTTATGTTACGTTACGTAACGCGATCGTAAACGGTTACAATTCACGGCATTACCGATATTATATTGCTCTAATGTATTACAAACCTAAAAGTTTCAATGCTTTTTTTTAAATAAAGAGTGACGAGATGATCAGGGCATTAGCTTGATGGTAAGCAAAATGCCTGCCACATAACAGCACAGTGACACGCAGTTATTGGAACATAAAAAGTCCTAATCATTACCTAGCACTGCACTGCGCTCATCACCCAGAGATCTAAGAATTCCTATCTCTAGTCCCTGTAATTTCTCTGGAAACATTGCCCTTCAAGCCGGGACACAGTAATGTTTGCAAGTTACATAATACTAGCAGCGTTCTGCTGTTTTATTCGCGTAGTTCCGGTTCCCGTTATTTTCCGGAGATAAAAAGTAAGCAATGTGTCATCCCAGACTAAAATCTAACTGTAGTCCAAATTTGACCCCTAACCGTTCAGAAATTCCGACATGAATGAGCAACAGCGCATTTTTTTACGTAAACAGTGCAAGAGTAGCCTTTTGCGCTAATAATAATCCAATTGTGTTCAAATTTCAACCTGATTTGATTCATGAATGAATTTGTAGTGGTAGGACTCTTGGCAGAGTCCGTCTGGGGAAGTACCAACCCTTTGCCAGTTATTCTACCGTCAAACAGTAATGTACAAACATTACTGTGTTCCCGTTTCAAGGGCAATGTTTCCAGAGAAATTACAGGGACTAGAGATAGGACATCTTAGATCTCTGGGTGACGAGCGCAGTGCAGTGCTAGGTAATGATTTGGACTATTCATATTCCAATAGCTGCGTGTCACTGTGCTGTTATGTGGCAGCCATGTTGCTTACCATACCATGTTAGGCTATGTCCTGCTCGTCTCGTCACTCTTTATTTAATAAAAAAATGATCTGTTCCAACGTGATTGAGCTACGAACATTCAAACATGCAAATGTTCAAAATCATAATATTAGTAGGAATTTATACCGAAACCCCTTTGCTGTGTATCCTGCGTACACAACATCAGTAGCGACTGGCGCTGACCATCAAGCCGCCGCAGATGTCCCGTTCTTCCAGGAACCGCGTCACTCGCTCCCTGTGGTCGTGCGTGTAAATAATTCATGAGTTGACAGGCGGCCATCTTTCTTCGTGACGTCATCGTTAGCGCGTGCATCCAACATTTATCAAGTAAAGCCCGCACCACCACTGGTATCGTGTGTCGAAAATGATGAACTACATTACTTATAAACAATAGCTTCGGAGTATCGCTGCGAAATGCGATAGTGTCACCAATTAGAATCGGTCTTGATCGGTGGCGAGGAGTATAGTTGCAGCTTAGTCCTGTCATACTGCTTATTATTTATATCGGGATTATAACTTGGAAATGTTCCGAATTACACGATTGATTTTATAATGATGTTATTGTCAAGTATTACAGGAATACAAAGTAGCCTTGTTGTCAGAACAAAGTACTTTTTTATGGTATCGACTGACGAGAAGGACATGTGCCTGATGGTAATCAACGCGCCTTCCTATAACAACAGTATCACGTAGCTATTGGAACACATAGAGTGCAAACGAAGGATGATTCGTTTCCTAGCGCTGCACTGACGTCACCCATAAATGCAAGATGACTTATTACGATGTCCTGTAATTTATTTGTAAACATTGCCCCTCAAATTGGAACATAGTAACGTTTGCAGATTACTGGTGAGTTGTAGCATAATCGTCAAAGGTGTGGTCCTACCCCAGGCGGGCTTAGTTTGAATTGTTTAATAAAATACAGACTACACATTTAAAAACACTAGCAAGCCCCGCGATTTTACCCTATTCTCGTTTTTCTTCGGGGATAAAAAATATCCTGTGTGTGCTTCTAGACTACTGAGTTCCAAATATCAGTCCGTAACCGTCCGTAACGGAACCGTTCATACATTTTAACGTGATTGAGTAAAAACATCAACAAAAAAATACATTATTAATATTAGTGGGATACAAGTATACAACTAATACAATACGATTAAAAATGTATAATTCAACTTTTTAACTTCTCTTTTCTATTTTTTTTTTGAATATATTAATAATTGTTTTCGACAATTTGAATGCGCGATGACGTTTCAAATATCACTTTTCGCAGAGAAAATCCTAAAAATGCAAAATAAATACCGCTTTCAATTTTCCATGCGATGTTTTCTCAAGGTATCCGCGGCGCTGGCTTATCTAAATATCACGGGAGGTAAGTGAAGGCGCGGCATCCGCGACAAGAATCCGAGACTCGCCCGAGGAAACCCGAGCGGCGCGGAGCTACCGGAAATTTTATTCTGATTTACTTAAACACTCAGTTTTCATAAATGTCAGCAAAACTGTTTACAATTTACAATACGCTTTAATAAAAAGCCAAAAAAAAATTGATAAGAAATTGAACATAATACTAATAAGCAATTTAATGGGCTACCTGCTGCCTTATCGCTTATAGAGATTACAGGCAACCCTGCACGGACAGGAGAGGGTATAACAAAATGGCTTTAACAGACAGAAATTAACTACATAATATATGGCTATGTTACGGCAAAATATCTTATGTTTTAAGAGCATGTTATGTCATAATCATTGATTAGTTATGAGGGCATATACATATTATATGGAATCATATATTTTCTTCCCAAAAGACAAAATCCGACTTCAATTGACTGGCCTCGTGGCTTAGTGGGTAGTAACTCTGTCTGCGAAGCCGAGGGTCGTGGGTTCGATTCCCACCCAGTGCAAATATTTGTGTGATGAATTCAAATGTTTGCACTGTGTCTGGGTGTTTCTATTTATAATAAGTATGTATTTAAAGCTATATAATATGTATGTATTATATCCGCTATTTGGCCGTCATAGTACAAGCTTACAAAAACTAGGGTGCCGCCAGCAGCGGGTTATTGTTTATTATTATTATTGTTTTTCCCTATGTCAAGCTATAAAAGAATGCAACGGTAACAGAACAACAAAATACAATAGTTCAACTAGTAGCACCTAGAGAACTCGGCGCTAACGATGGTAGACTGCCTCGCAGATCACGTGAGTAACCCATCTGGTATATAATAAACCTGTATATAGAGTAAAACTCATGATTTCCCCGCAGTTTGAACGTAAACCACGAAGCCTTGTAATTAAACGGTTTTCTCTAACTCCCAGTAAGTAATCTGCCGCCATTACAACTCGGAACGGGCACTCCATCTCCACAGACTAGCAAAACAAGACCATTAATATCCCGTGTAAAACTCACGACTCTTGTTATTCTGGTATTTTTTACTCTGTGCCCCGTCACGACACTCATCTTCTACGTGGACTATTAAAGTTTTTATTATTATTGACGTCATAAACGTAGGTATTAACTTTCTTTATTCTTCATTATTCTGCTCTACATTAAAGCTTAAAGTTCGAATTTTAGTTAATATGCAAATGAAGCGATAATACACGCTTTAGGTACGTGGAATCACTTACATAAATATTTTCCCTACCACGTAATAGTCGAACAGCTACAACTGAGATGTCTTTGGATAAATATACAAATAGATGTATTGTCTTTAAACTTTTGCGATTTGAACACATAATGTTTAATGTTAACGTAGAATTACAAGACCAAAATTAAAAATTTTGACTAACATCCGACTACCTCGGATTGTTATCTGTACATCATTCTACTAGTCAAGCCATTTCGTTTGATACCCATATTGTGGTAGTAGTGAAAAAATAATATAATTCCCCACGTTGTGGTGGCGGCCATCTTGGATTTAAAATTTGTTATAGTGTATAGTATTCTAGTGTGAAGAATTATCGTCCCATATCGCTCCTGAGCCATGTCTATAAGTTGTTTTCGAGAGTTATCACGAACCGTCTCGCCCGAAGACTCGACGAGTTTCAGCCACCGGAACAGGCTGGGTTTCGAAGTGGGTATAGCACCATAGACCACATCCACACGGTGCGGCAGATTGTACAGAAGACAAAGGAGTACAATCGCCCGCCCCCTTTGTTCAGCGTTTGTGGACTATGAAAATGCGTTTGACTCCGTCGAGACCTGGGCTGTTTTGGAGTCTTTGCAGCGATGCCAAGTTGACTGGCGATACATCGATGTGATATGAGATGTACATATGAAGCCAACACTATGACGGTCCAAGTTCAAAACAAGCAGATGAAACATATCCCTCTCCATCGAGGCGTGAGACAAGGGGATGTAATCGTCCCGAAACTGTTCTCCAATGCACTAGAGGATATGTTTAAGACGCTGGATTGGGCTGGACGTGGTATCAACATCAATGGCGAGTGCATCTCTCACTTAAGATTTGCAGACGATATCGTCATGATGGCTGAATCGCTGGAAGGCTTGCAATGGATTCTCAACGGATCGGTCTTCGGATGAACTTGGACAAAACCAAAGTCATGTACCATGATATTATTTTCTGTATGTAAGCCTAGTCTAGAGTAAATTTATAATTGTAATTTTGTATGGCAAATAAATATTTTTTACTTTTTTATTTTTTTTTCTTTATGTGCAACGAGTTCGTTGCTCCGGGACCGATTGCCGTAAATGGGATCACTCTAGAGATTGTTCGAAGATATGTTTACCTAGAGCAGACGCTCGAAATGGGTAAAAATAGCTTTGAGAGAGAGGTCATGAGCGGGTTGGGCAGCATTCGGAAAACTTCGCCGAGTCTTCTCGTCACCCATTCCACAATGTCTAAAGACAAAAGTGTGTAATCAGCGCGTCCTACCAGTCATGACCTACGGTGATGAAATGTGGACACTAACAGTAAAAGCAGTCTGAAAATTCAAAGTCGCTCAGCGAGCTATGGAAAGAGCTATGCTTGGAGTTTCTCTAAAAGATTGTATTCGTAACGAAGTTATACGTCAAAGAACCAAAGTCATCGACATAGCTCAGCGCATCAGTAAGCTGAAGTGGCAGTGGGCTGGTCATATCTGTCGCAGGACCGATAACTGTTAGGGTAGACGAGTTCTGGAGTGGAGACCACGAATCGGCAAACGTAGTGTAGGACACCCTGAGACTAGGTGGAGTGACGATATACGTAAGGCAGCTGGTAGCGGTTGGAAACGTAAAGCCGAGGATCGGGCTGAGTGTCGTATTATTGGAGAGGCCCATGTCCAGCAGTGGACAGATGTGGGCTGATTATGATAATGATAGTATTCTACTTGTCAAGCCCTTTCATTTAATACCCATATTGAGGTAGGTTGTGAAGAAATATTTTGTCCACCATTTTGTAGAGGCAGCCATCTTGAATCGATATTAACCAAACATAACTAAGAACATCCGCACGGAGATTAACCTTCAAATAAAAAAAAACCGCATCGAAATCGGCCCATCCGTTTGAGCTCTATGGTGCCACAGACAGACATACAAACCAACAGAAATACATCGACGTCAAACTTATAACATATGTATATTTCATGTTGTAGTGTACACTATAATATAAAAGCTACACACACTCTCTTTAAGCTTTTAACATGCCACACTATACTCCAACCGTCCAACGAGTCTGTTAACCAACAGTTATCTATTGGTGAACTAGACCTACAAAAATAATTACATCGAACACGTTCTGTGGTAGAGAACTTTCTGTCTCTGGTTTGCGTTAGTAAAAATTCATAATGAGATCGAGATTGACGGCAAATAGCGTGTTTTATCTACATACAGCGACATCTAGTTTTTCCTTGATGAAACTTACAATTTCAATTGATTCATAAAATTGTTGATATTTCGATTATGTACTCTATTTAAAGGCTTCAAAAACTATATAATGTGTTAATTTAAAGGTCATTATTTATACCAATACTAACGATTATTATTTATACCAATACTAACGATTATTATTTATACCAATACTAGTGTTATACGGCAAACTTATAACACCTCTTTTTTGGTCGGGGATTAAAAATGGTATATGTTGTGATTAAATCCCGTACAATGTAAACATCATACATTTACACGTTTGTGATGCGAAGTGGATCGACCACGGATATCGTGGGATCGACACATTCCATAATTGATTTGTCTGCGAGGTAAATAAACATTTATTGAGTAAGCTTTTGAAAGTAAAGTATTTTTTAATATTGATAAACTTTTCATGTTTTTCTCATTTTTTTTCAGTATGTCAGGCAATTATATTTTAATTGACATTGAATTCGAGCCCGAACTATAATTAAATGCGATATATTTAGTTTGTGTTTGGATCTAATAGGCTGATTTCACCAGTCAAATAACCAGTTTTGTAAGATTTCTTCACACAAATATTTGCTGTGTCCCAAAATATACATGGAAACTACAGATATAATTCGAAACATACTTAAAAATATCGCTACAGGCACTCCGGTATGTTAGTGTACAAGTTTGTCGGTATTACCGGGTTTAACAGAGAAGGGAATTTTGCAGGACAACTCCAATATTCCAAGACAGACAACTTCAACTGCAGACAACACTAGTGGTAGGACTCCTAGCAGAGTCCGCCTGGGGAAGTACCACACCTTTGCCAGTTATTCTACCGCCAAGCAGTAATGTGCAAACATTACTGTGTTCCGGTTTGAAGGGCAATGCTACCAGAGAAATTACAGGGCTCAGAGATGTAACATCTTAGATATCTGGATGACGAGCGCAGTGCAGTGCTAGGAAATGATTTGGACTCGTCATGTTCCAATAGCTGCGTGTCACTGTGCTGTTTTGTGGCAGGCATGTTGCTTACCATCAGGCACATGTAATGCTCGTCTCGTCAGTCTTTATTTAAAAATAAACTTTCAATGTTTTACCAACTCGTAATTGGGCAGTGAGGTGTTGAGTCTTAGCTCTTTCGCTCTCTCGCTCTGTCTCAGTGGATATTCCCTATTAAATAGAATAAAACGTATGTGTTGTTTTATAGCGGATAAAACAGCCGGGCGCAGCTAGTATTACGAGTATTTGACTGCCCTAGTGGCTTAGTTGGTAGTAGCTCTGCCTGCGAAGCCGAGGGTCGTGGGTTCGATCCCCACCCAGTGCAAATATTTGTGTGATGAATTCAAATGTTTGCACTGTGTCTGGGTGTTTCTATGTATAATAAGTATGTATTTAAAACTATATAAGTATTATATCAGCTATCTGGCTGCCATCACACAAGCTTCGCTTAGTTTGGGGTCAGATGGTGTTGTGTGTGCATTGATCGCCAAAATTTATTTATTTATTATTTATTGTACAGTAGTGTAACTTCGAATCGCTAAAGTTTAAAAAACTATACTTTAGTTTTTTATTACTTTCATTTTTAGTAATTATTTTTACACGAAGGATGCTTGTAAAATTAATAATTAATCGATAAAGCGTTCGGTTTCCACAAATGTTTTTATTATTATTTATCTATAAGCTATTCTATATAAAGCTGTTTTTCGAAAAAGTAGTTAGGGAAGCGTGACTCGCAGTTGACTGGTTCCACCGGTTATATCGCGGACGTGTCCGCCGGTGTAATGGCGTGTGAACACTCAGATTACAGCGCGTCAATGGACGCGCTTCCGCCGGAAGACGCTTTATAAAAACTTTTATAAAACACTACTTTTATCCCCGCTGGCTCACGCTTGTCATAATAATGGTTGACTTAAAAGCGTAAGTCTGTCCACTGGACTGGTAATAGTGCGTTCATGTTAACTGCATGTTTTTGTAGTGGTAGGTAGGTATCATTGTAGCGTTCGCCTGGGGAAGTAGAATAACTGCCAAGTCAATGCTCTGTCAAGCCAAGACAGTAATGTGTTTAGGTAGATACAAGTTGGCGCTGAGACCGCGACAGGCACTTGACGCTATAGAATTGTATGGGCATGTTTTCGCCGAGACCGTGACACGCACGTGTCTCGCTCTCCTGTCACGGTCTCGGCGCGAACTGGCGCCCAAAAAACTTCATAAAGTCAAGTGCCTATCGGGATCTCCGGTTGTGGTCTCCGATTGTGGTCTCCGGTCGCGGTCTCAGCTCGAACTTGTACCTTAAAACATCACTGTCTTCCGGTTTGAACGGGAATATTTCCAGAGAAATTACAAGGCATAGAGATGGATCATCTTTGGGTGACCAGCAAAATAGTGGTAATGGTAAATCATTTGTAATAAGAGTCCAAATCATTACCTTACCACTTGTAGCTAATGATTTGGACTCTTCATGTTTCAATAGCTGCGTGTCACTGTGTTGTTATGGGCAGGCGTGTGGCGTGGCTTACCATCAGGCACATGTCCTGCTCGTGTCGTCACTCTGTACTATAAAAAAATATCAGTCATAGGAACTGCCGATAGAAGTGAAACTTATAACTCAGAATTTAATAGCTCACTTTGAAAACTACGCGGGCGAAACCGGAGGGCGTGGCCATCACCATGGCCATCTAAAAATGCGTCAGCATTTCTAGATGGCCAATGGCAATGGTTTCAAGTTCACCAGAAAATTTCTTATCATTCCCGAGCGTTACGCTAGAATTCAATTCACAGCCCAAGAAAATTCGGTCAGTGGAGCGCCAAGAAAAGTTTTCACTTAAAAAAAAAGATTGTAACAGCCTCGAGTCAGTAGAATACGTCGACCTTGGATATCAGGTGTAGGGTCAGCTTCCTTAGTCTACAAATAATATTCAGAAACATAATTTTCTCGATAAATTATACAAATTCCCGGAGAATCCCAGGACAGGACCGTCTGCAGCAGGCGGCAGCGCCGACAGAGCTTCGTCCAGCAATTAATTACACAAAATATAGTGATTATTTTTACACTTCTTACAGAAAAGTTGCAGAATTCACAATCTTGGTGTCTTCAAATCGAGAGTGAATTGATTTTTTCTTTAGGAATGTTCACTTTGTCCTTATTCAAAATGAGATGGCCCGTCATCTCGTTCGATGTTCAGTGTCGATGCAGCCCATGATGCAATATAATCCGCCTACTTAAATTAAATAATTTTAAAAATTAAGTTAGCGGCATTGCGCACACGACTTCGAAAAGACAGTGGTGCGCGTGGGAGCTCGGTCACCAGTCGCCGTGATCCCGACTAGACCAGCCGTAACTTCATCCATGTACAACGTGGTCCATGATGGAGTGCTTTTAATTAAAAGAATTTGATTAACTTTAGACTTGAAAATATCCCGATTATATCCATCTGGAAGGATCCACTCAAGCAAGGTATTCTAAGTTTTAGATGATCTTATTACGAAATTGGAGTCAAAATTCTTGGTTCCAGTCTTTGGAAAGTCAACCATGACACGATGTCGCTTTTTGGTGCTACGAGCAGTCCGATAGAAAAGTGGGTATGAAGGTGGTTATAGATCATGTATTTTAGAATTTGTTAGTTACAAACAAAAATCTTCCCCGTTTGACACTGAAGTAAACATATATTGCATTGTTTCTTGAATAAAACATTTGCCAACTTTTCGATCCCAGGGTGTCTGTCACTCCGACTGTTCCAACAAAAGTGCGATCGCAACGCGTTGTTTGATTTCCATCTCTGTTCACGTTCGAAGGGCGTGCGTTGACCCGCCGCGGCAGCGATCGATGTAGCTGGCGCGCTTCCAACGCCGCGTCGCGGCCTGCTGGCTCCCTGCCACAGCTGATGTCCTGGTACTTGGCTCAAGGAGAGCTTTAAATATGCTTGCTTATAGACTTTAACTATATTGCTAAGTATATAGAAAATGAAACATAAGTTAATACTTAAAACCTATATTATATTCTTTTGCGCGCTAATTTACGCTCTATCTAGCGAAGATGACGTGTCCTATGTGAATGTGAATATGTCCAAGAAGAGTGATGGCTGCCACATGCGTCATCATACTCGTGAACAAGTTCTGCTTGCGGGAGCTGGAATGGGTATGAATCCGTGCATTTTTCATTTCACTCTTGACTTCAAGACTATGAGTGTAACAATCGGGAAAAACCAACTCAAGCAACGCATTCCATAACCTAAGCGTTCTTCAAAAAAAAGTGGCATCTAACCTCTTCATTAGACTTTGGAACGTCAACCATGAAATCATGTCGCTCTTTCGAGCTCTGGGCACCCTGGCTCTGGGACATCTGGCCGATGTCACCTGCGGCTTACCAGTTTTTCCCGATGATTTATTTTCCGCCATCTCGCCTGATGTTAAGCGACGATGCGGTCTACGATGGAGCGTGTTTACCCAGAAGAAACGGATTCACTCTCGATTTGAAGACACAAAGATTGTAACCGGGGACAACCCACTCAGGCAACGTATTCCACAGCCTAGACGTTCTTATCACAAAAGTAGAGTCAAATCTCTTCGTTCGTGTCTTTGAAACATCAACCATGAAACGATGTCGCTTTTTCGAGCTACGAACATTCCGATAGAAAAAAAGGCAAGGCGGTATCAGATCATGCAGATCAGTCGCACACTCTCCAAAGTGTATCCGATAAAAAACCGATAAGCTGGCAATTTTTTTCGGATGTACTTATATATCTATTTTCATCTATCAATACCTTCCTAACAAATCTCTTTTCAAGGTCGTAAAACAATTTTCCGCACAAAAGCCTATCTCAGTACTAGCTGGTACTGGAGCCGGTTCTAGTTTCAGCATCAAAACGTAATAGACAGATCGACAAAATCACTTTTCCATTTACAATAACTGTTGGATAAGTAGGGCAGTACAGATATATCGAAAACGATATTCACATTAAACTATACGGTTAAATCTCACGTGGTTCTATTGAAATCTAAATTTATCAAGTTGGAATCTATCGGTTACAAATCCAATAAACTCGTCGTCCGTAAACCGGAACATTCCGCAAATAATATCGAACTTCGCAGGTTACCGGAAAATCGGTTAATTCCGACCCAAAAACCAAGCACGCCAACTATCTATCTCTACATAATCCATGGCACCTACTCACCAGTTTATGTAGATCCCTTAATAGCTCAACCTGTCTAAAGAAGACAGTTCTCAGTAAAGTGGATTTAGCTATAGCATAAGTAACAGCTGCTACTTGGAAAATAATGTCTAATTTTATAAATCCGTTGAATGGTTTATTGCTATTTCATTTTAAAAGAGCATTTTAACCATATTTTTATTGTCTTCCTTATATTATAGAAATGGTGTCTTCGAGTCTATAGAGTGGAAAATCGGTAACATAAAAGCGGGATGGCGGTCAAAAGAAGACCGATGATGCAATTTCACGGCCTAAGATAACTAGCAAACATAAACAATCACAAATAGAGCAAAAACATGTCTCCCTCAAAAGTATGTGTATAAGTACTGCATGCAATTTAATTCAATCAATTTATTGGAACCAATCAGAAGAATATTTGGTAACGTCAAATACAAAAGCGCAAAGAATAATCTGTGTACATAATAAGATAAAATAACAAACAATGTAATTTATGAGTAAATCGGCTGTATCGGTCCTCGTCAATAGGCTTGGTGACTAAAAACCTAATTAGTCCGTCAGATTATTAATAAACTAGCGACCCGCCCCGGCTTCGCACGGGTGCAATGCTGATACTAAATATGAGTACCTACTAATAAAACTCCGGTCCGGCGGCAAGACGTTTTTACGTAGTCACATAAGTCACAGTTTTTTGTGATGGATAAGTCACAGTGTTCACACCAAAGATGGCGACAGCGGTTTGTTTGTCGGTGCCATCAGAATTTAGCGAAATTCTTCATAATCCGTTTTTTGTAGACATATATGTTGTTGACTCGAAAGCAATATTTTTTTATGTTTTGTTATTCATATAAGGTTTCGATCAAGTCTGCCGTACCCATTAACGAAATTATTAATATAGAAATCGTACACGTATTTTTTCTTTTGTTTCATTAAACAAAAATGACGAAGACAAGTTTCGGATGACGTCACATCTATATATATACGAGTTTTATATAGACTTGACGTCACAACCCCCCGCTCCGAAAGCTTGATGGCCTAAATCTTTGTCGATTGCTGTTTTTTTGTTTGATTGTTGAATTTGATAAAACAATCAATAAGTGTCCCATATTTGGTAAAAATCTCAGGTAAACGGCCTAATCAAAATGATAAATTTTGACCCAGACCATCTCCATTAAATAAAGCTGTAAAAAGGTTTTGTTAGATCTGCAGACCCAGGCGCACCTATCAGAAAACACACACATGTATTTGACCGTTTTGCGTTTTTTTTATTATGTAAGTATGTAGATTGAATGTCCTATTCCGCAATGGAAACCTATCTGCTATTTAGGACTTCAAACTAACTGGTTACATTTCAACCTTTTCCGTACAGTTCTTTCTGGCGTGATTGAGCAATAAACATCTGGAATGTTCACTTTGCAATATAAGTCGACAGAGATTAATTATCTTTTGAAGTCCAAAAACTAACAAGTTATTTTAAATCTATTGCGAATCTGACGAATTACCAAGCTGAATGGAGTTTTCTTGAATCCATTACGAATCTGACGGAATTACTACGCTAAATGCAGTTATTTTGAATCCATTACGAGTATGGCGGAATTACCACGCTGAATGGGTTCGTACGCTAAGCCGCCAACATTTCGGTCACGCGTTCACAATAACTCGATGAGATAAAGGATTCCCGAGGTTTGTCGGTGTTCAAATCTGGGACAAGTTTTAATAGTCGGGGTGCGACGGGAATGTGGAACGAGACCTAACGGTTTAAATTTAACTGTGGAAATTGTAGACTTTCTGCTAAATATTACTACCTCCCCGGAATGTAATCCCTGAGTTATTCGTGTTTTGTCTGTTCGCTTTTATCATATGAAACATCTTAATTACTAGGGATTTATAACAATCATGACAAACTAATGCCCTTTGAAAACAAAAAACAATCGGCCGATCGATCGGCAGAATTGTAAAATTTTAAATATTGCGTCATCTTTAATAACTTAAACTTCCGTTTTAAAGTTGGGAAACAAAATGTTTTTGGCCGTTAGTGCGACTGAGACAGATGGTAACTCTAAGAAGCTTCTAAAATTCAATTTCTTATACCACAACTGGGTAGGATTTTTAGGAGCCTGTGTTGATTCTGCTAAACACTATACAATACTATAATAACTTACCTGAGTCAGTCTACAGCGAGGTGGAGCCGAGGGGACGTGGGCCTCTGAAACAAAACATAAAAGGTTTTTAAATAACGGAACGAGTCTGCATAATTATTTAATTTAAGTTGATAGTAATATCACTATATCGTGATGCTTAGAACTACCGAACAAACACAAAAAAATAAAATGATAAATTAAACCGTTTGGGAAGCATTTGGTTTCAAACGCTTGACATGCCATATTTATTTTATAGAAAATTAATTAGAATAACATAAGTAACTAAAACAAAGTCAACAAAGTTTTTTATTGATAAATGTACAATTTACACGTCAATTTTAGAAAAAAAAAAACAAAATAAGAGCATGCAAAGAGTATACATTTTTAAATTGAACATTCTACTGTACGATAATAAGCATCGTACAAATAAGTGTCAAGATTAAAATATATGTACTTATTACAATTTTAATTTCATTATCATGTCATTCATCAATTAACGGATGTGCGTAGAAATAGCTGAATTTATAGGTCCCTACAAACATTGCCCTTCAAGTTGAAACAGTAGTATTTCAACAATACCGCTTTACGGTAAAATAACTAGCCGAACACTATGCAAAAGCTTACGAGCTCGGTACTCATGCGGTTTTGCGCTGTATTTTAAACACTTCAAGCACTATGTGATCCTAAAATCTGCAGAATGTCTTGCCTCAGCATACCTGAGGTGGTAGAATATAAGTTAAGCTGTTTATGGTTTTGTATAACGTGTAATCATTTCCAGGAATCCTAGCACCCATTCCGTTATTACCTAGCCTCAGCCCGGAGCGTTAGTTCGGCATTACTCGGCTCAGACCAAACCGTGTTCCGGGAAATCTGTATATTTCCCAAAGCTTAATTGAAAAGCTCTGTACGTTCACTGGAAATGTTCAACGTTTTTGATAAAATGAAATTCTGAATACTAAAATTTATTTTTAATATCTCTCTACAAATGCTAGTGCTGCAATATTTAGATTTTAGATTTGATTTCGAGTATTATTGGATCTGAAAGCTATTTCAGGATATAAAAAAGTTTTAAAATATGTAGATTAATTAAAATCTTGAATGTAATTTAAATTTTCCGCCTTCTCAATAGAATGTCAATGCTAACTTTAGAGCAATCACTAGATCATGCTCTATCTCTCTCGCACACTCTGTTAGCGCCAACACTGTTCTATAAGTTTTACTGTTAATTAAAAGCCCAATTAATAATATTAGGCCGTTTTAATCTATATAAAATAACGTATACAGTTTTTTTTAATAAGCACAACTTTTATTTTAATAGACTTCAAAAAACGCAGAGGGTCTCAATTTAGTGGTATATTTTTTTGGTGTGTATGTTACGCGATATTAATCGATTTTAATGGGTTTTTTTTTGTTGGGTAGATCATACTTGTAGTTCAGGGGCGGTCCCTTATACGTTTTGTATAAATTGTAGCGTATCGATACCAGTTGGTGGTTTTTGAAATATGAACAAAGAAACTTAACTTTACTTTCATTTACTCGATCTTGATGACTTTGACTTAGAATGACAATTGATCGAATGTTTGACATTAATTTTAAATTGAAGGCTGTTTTTGTTTTCTCGGAAAAACAAATTATTTATGATTAGATCAAGTGACAACGCTTGCCCGTAAAAACACAATGTAAGAATATTAACGAATATTAATATTACAATATACACGCAGCTATTTCAATATGAAACTTCAAAATTATAGCTTAGCCTTGCACTGAGCTGCCCTGTAATTTCTCCAAGTCACAAAAGCGTGATACTTTACCAGAGATACTCGTACAACAGAGAACTTTTTCATAGTAATTATATTAGCCACTCCACAGACTTCAGAGTCCATGACCTTTGCCGTTTGGGCTCTTTTATAACATATTTCTTGGATTATGAGAAGAAAAGAAAAATAAGAGGGAACAGGAAACATTTTCAACCTAATTTTAGTGGTCTTTAAATCCAATTTCGTCTGCTGAGCCCATCAGTACCGGTTGGAACGCCGCTAGTGATCGACTCTGCTTGGCAATAGACAACAACAATGCCTTTGTCCGTCAACATTAGCTCCTGAGAGTTCTTAGCCACGAGTAAATTTGATGAAAAACGATGGCCTCCGCTACAAAATAGCTCCACATATTTTTTACACTCTCTATGAAATTTAAATGAAAGGGTAAACTAGTACTAAAACTGTAGTTAACTAAAATACAACACAAACAAATTTCAAATTCAAAATGGCCGCCACCGTAAACTGTCATAGTTATTTTCAATTTATCTATACTAATTCAAAAATTCTTTCACCGTCGGATATGTACATGCTCCCTGAGTGCGATAGGCTTAAATATTACGTACCATGGGCGAAGCCGGGAATGAGAGCTAGTATTGAATAAGCTTGACAAGAACGTTAAATTTAAGATGTGAAAGAAAGTTCCGAGCTCAGCAGAGTCAACATACAGTAAACTGCTTACGTCAGCGTTCTACGTAAACCTGTATAAAGTGCTTACAAAGTCTTATTAACTAAGAAATTTCGATCTAATTAGCTCGAAATTTCTTAATCATATTAAGAATGTTAAGCTCACGAATGATATAATTAGTGAATTGCGAAAGTACGTGTACAACAATAGGTACGTGTTAACAAGCACTGGATTATCCAACTAGAATACAGTTTGCGTGATCTAATCCACGCCTGAAGGGGTGAGCCGTACTGCGCGCTAAGCCAAGCTAGCAGTTTTAACTTAATTGCTTTTTAACACCCCCGACCAAAAAAGGGGTGTTATAAGTTTGACGTCGATGTCTGTCTGTCTGTCTGTGTGTGTGTCTGTCTGTGGCACCGTAGAGCTCAAACGGATAGGCCGATTTCAATGCGGTTTTTTTTATTTAAAGGTTAATATCCGTGCGGATGTTCTTAGCTATGTTTGATTAATATCGATTCAAGATGGCCGCCTCCACAAAATGGCGGACAAAATATTTCTTCACAACCTACCTCAATATGGGTCTCAAATTAAAGGGCTTGACTAGTAGAATATTATACACAATAACAAATTTCAAATCCAAGATGGCCGCTACCACAAAATGGCGAATTATATTATTTTTTTCACTACTACCACAATATGGGTAACAAACGAAAGGGCTTGCCTAGTAGAATACGGTCTTTCGACTTCACTTTCGATTCGAAATTTGTCATAATTTCGAATTCAAGATGGCCGCTGCCACAAAATGGCGAAATACTTTTTTTTCACAACTCCCTTAATATGGGTATCAAATGAAAGGGCTTGACTAGTAGAATGTTGTACAGATAACAAATCCAAGGTAGTCGGGGGTTAATCAAAATTTTTAATTTTGTACTTGTCTCTGTTGAACTAAATAAGAAAGAAAAAAAATAATGCAACTACACATTCTCACTGCAAGACTCGGAGCCTTCTCTCGCAAGGACGGAGTCAAGGCCATAATCCACCACGCTGGCCCAGTGCGGGTTGGTAGATGACAAATTGACCTTGAAAGATTCTAGGTAGGTACATGTCGGATTCCTTATGACGTTTTCCTTCACCGTTTTTTTAAAGTTGGCGGCATTACGCACATGACTTTGAAAAGATAGTGGTGCGCGTGGGATTTGAACCCGGGGACTTCGGATTAGCAGCCATACCTTAAATTAAGTTACTTATTTTCATTTGATAATACGTGAAGGTGTGTGTAACTAAACGCCCTACGCGACTGCAAGGATGGATGAAACAAAAACATCATCGATGTAAATATTTTAGATTTTTTTTAAATCGTTTGATTTCAATTTGATATAAATCAGCTCGCCTGGATAGTATTTGTATCCTTTTGGTACAAAAAATACTTTTCCAGATTGCGTAACTTTTTAGCTGTTATAAGTTTATTTCTGACCGCCGTGGCGGCTGATGTTCAATGACAATGCGGTCTACAATGGAGCGTGCTCACATAAAAGAAACCGACTACTCTCACCACTCACTCTAAGATGTAACCATTGGAAAAAAGCTACTCAGGCAACGCTGCCTAAACGTTATTATCACAAAAGTACAGTTCGGTTAAAAAATCATTTAAAGTAGTGTAAAGATTGCTTGACAAGTCACCTTAAAGTTCAATTTTTAAATAGTTTTAGGTAGACATGGTAAAAACCTTTCTACAACAAGACGAAAATGACGGTTACAAAGTGCACGCTATGAATTTAGAAATGCTAAGTGAGTGGTTAACCATAGGTGAGTTCTGTATCCCATTAGCTCTAAAGTGGCGCACCTTGATCTATGACTGGTCTCCTGCCTTATTAAAATTTTATCTAAATGCATTCCAAATTACCCTCCCTGACCAGAGTAACTTGGTAAGGTGGGGAAAAGCCTCTGAAAATGTTGCTATACTTGTGGAGAGGCGATATGTACAGCAAGGCACATATTGGTGGGATGCAAGGTGCTCCTTAATGGGGGTCATTACTCACGGCGTCATGACAGAGTACTTGAAATCATACGTGAAGCCATGAGCCTTTCAGTAGCTAGAGCCCAAAAGGGATTGACGACAAACAAAAGACAAATTAACTTTGTAAAAGAAGGCTCAACTTCAAACTCCTGGCACAAGCCTTACTCAATCCTGGGTACAGCACATGATTGGACTATTTTAATGGACACGTATGAAAAGCACTACAAAATCCCAGAGGATGTGGGTGTTTCGTCATCCAGACCGGACATTTTCCTTTTTCTAGAGCTACGAATAGCATAGTCCTTGTAGAACTTACCATACCGTGGGAAACTAATATACCTAAAGACCACGCTATGAAACAAAATAAGTATTACGACCTCCTAAACGAATTAACAAAAAACGGCTATGTAGTTAGTTTATACGCTGTAGAAGTGGGAGCGAGAGGTATACCAGCAAAATCTCTCTATAACCTACTGAAAGACCTTGGCTTATCCAGAAGTGCAGTAAGTTCTATACTAGAACGAGTATCTAAAGCTGCACTAGTGGGCTCATATCAGATTTGGCTGGGCAGGGAGAGAAAAACGAGTAGTGAAGGTGAGTGTTGATGTACGTCAGAAAGGGGCCCCTTAAACCTACGCCCGAGTCACAAGTCTCGGGAACTACTCGAGTTTTTCTCTCTCTGCCACACGATGGACCCGGCACCCGCACGGTGAATCCATGGAATGCTAAGGAGATCGTCTCGTCTACTTGGCCATGACATCTAGGGCATAGCATAGCTTAGCTTATTTCCTAGTGTCGCGTCGGCCGCGAGCCGCGCCGCAGGGTTCCGATCGACGGCGCTCCCACCAGCCCGAGATCCAGATAGATGGCGCCGTCTAGACGCGAGCCGCTCCCGGCCCGCGCTATCCACACAATAACGACGGAGAAATACCGCTATTACTTACTTCTGTTTATATTTTGACAACGAATTAATCACACTAAGTATTCCGTTGTTTCTGTGTTTTGGATTAGGTCGAGGTATCTTCAAACCGACTAAATTGAATCAGCTTTATCTGGAAAAGTCTTAGACTGCAAAATCAGTAGTAGTATTAGTTTTTGTAGTAGTAGGACTCCTAGCAGAGTCCGCCTGGGGAAGTACCACACGTTTCTCAGTTATTCTACCGCCAAACAGTAATGTGAAAACATTACTGTGTTCCGGTTTGATGGGCAATGTTTCCAGAGAAATTACATGGCTTAGAGATATAACATCTTAGATCTCTGAGTGATGCGCGCAGTGCAGTGATAGGTAATGATTTAGACTCTTCATGATCCAATAGCTGCGTGGCAGGCATGTTGCTTACCATCAGGTACATGTCCTACTCGTCTCGTCAATTCTTAATTTAAAAAAAAACACTACATCAGGTGACAAATATAGCGGTCGAGTATACGCCTATCTTTCATTGCTGTATACGGTATCCTCTTCTTGCACGATTGCCTGGAAGAGATTGCTCTAAGGAATAAGGCTGACAATTAAAATACGAAGCTTATAATAGTCAGTGTTTTGCAAGTTTTCTCCTTTGTTGTGACTTTTAATAAAGAGTTTTCTAATTTAATCTTATCTTCTGGTAAAAATATCAACTTTGCCGTTGCTTAAAAATCTTTCCAATTTATATCATATATTAATATTATGTTTATACCTGGAATACACAGGCACATACTACAAAAAATATTTTCCAATAAAGTATTAGTATCGCACCGCAGTTTTACACCTGCGTAGTTCCCGTTTCCGTTCATATGGTGGAAATTAGTTTACGTGTTACTCTAGAATATTAATCCGTGTTACAAATTTCAGCGCCACCTATTCCGTCGTTCCGACGTGATTGAGCAACAAACATCTTTCGAGGACATGTGCCATCCACCAACTCGCCCTTGGCCAGCGCGGTGGACTCTTTCTGCCCGATATAAGGCCCCGAGTACCAGCTGTGGGAATATGAAGTGGGCTTCTTATATTAATTATTATTAACGAAAGTCCTTTGAAATATCGTCAATACCTTTTCGACGTATTTTTTTTGTTTCAAAATTCTACTTAACGCGTGATCTTCCCCGTTCGGCGTCCGACCCCAGCCTCGACCGGTCCCCGAGATATCGGGAAATGCAAATATCGTCTATAAAGCAACCCAAAGCAACTCCCGCCGTAAACCTCACAAACCTCTGTAGTTTGTCCAAGGAAACACTAGGCACAAATACTCCATTTAAGACACCCCCACACGTGGCGCCGTAATCGCTTTAACCGCATGACTGATCAGCCAAATTTAGTTCGAGTTATTTCCCGTGGGATTTCGTTTGTGAAAAGGAGTCGGTACTGAAAACACATTTCGTGTAGTTGGGTCGCGTGAGACACAAAAAACCTTTTACGGACACACAGCGCGTGCCCCCGCTGCGGGTACTGGGTTACGTACATTCTGTATTCATGTTTTCTTTGTATACGAAGCAGAATAAGGTGTTCGCGAAAAAATCATCAGCTGTTTCAAATAAACGACCCCAAAAGTGTATGTGTTAAGTATAGTTATTGTATAGCTTTTATCGTGGGCTTTGAGCGCGGCGACCGATTCAAGAAATTCCGTAACGAAAATAAAATCTAACACACCAATTCCAGATTTGGTCCCTCGGCCATTTGACTTTAAATCTTATTTTTACTATTTCTTAAAGACTATATTTGTATAAGAAACTGGGTTACATACGTTCTTATAGATATTATTTATTCTTGAACGGAAAATAAACCTATCTAGTCCATAGACTAGAATTGACAGAATTGAATATGAATTATCCCATAGGATAACTCATATTTGAAATTACGAATTCGCGGTAATTAAGTGATTGCGTCAGAGTCCCAACGGTGAGCTGTGTAGTGTGTTTTGTTTTTCTGCGGATTTCTGATTGGAATAGGCATGACAACTCATTTTTGATTTCATGTGCCATCAAATAACTCAATAACTGAAACATCTAGGTGAAATAATTATTTTGTTATCTTAAAAACTCCCCGTGATATCAAGATTTTAAAATCACAATTTTGGACTCTCCCAAAAACGCTTCATACAATTCACTACAGAAACTTGACGTCACACTGTCGTATTATCTATGCGTCGCGCGTTAAGTTTGTATGGTAGCTATATTAAACATTGTGTTTAGGAAACTGGTTTCATAACAAAAGTAACTTGAAATTGAATGGGTTATCCAATGGTAAATACATTTTGCAGCTTTGAATGATCATAAAGTAAATTAAACTAAAAAATATCAAAATTAAATTTGGTACCTATATATTTTATTCTTATCAAATACTTTCATTACATCAAATAATTTAATATAATTGCAGAACCTGTCAACATGCTATATCACGTAAAGACTGTTTCTTATTGTAAATGTATTTATCATGCTAAAATGATTTAAAAAAATATTAAAAAATTATTAATTTATTCATAATTATAATTTCAGTTGAGAAAAACATCCATGCCATAGCTTTATATAGCTTTACCGCTGCTTTCCCCGAGTGGCACACGATTTATTTTCTTTTTAACGTATTCCTGTACACGATATTGGTGGAGCCACTACATAAATAACTAATTTGAAAAACTGTGTGTATTTATGTTCGTAAGAAGTAATAATAGTGTATTTTTAGAAGTATTACCAAAGCTACACCTAATGTATGTTCAGCAGTAGATAAATGTGGGCTGATTAAGATGATGGTTACTCACGCTAATGAGAAAATATCGCTTCGGCAGCGCTAGCCCGAAGTTGGCTAGGCAGTATTAGGCAGACTTAGGTAAAGTATAAAAGTACAAGTTCGCGCTGAGGCCGCGACACGAGACCGCGACAGGAGACCGCGACACAAACATGTCTCGGGACACGTGTCTCGGTCTCCTGCCGCGGTCTCGGCGCGAACTGGCGCCCATACAATTCCATAGTGTCAAATCCCTGTCGCGGTCTCCGGTCGCGGTCTCGCATCGGAGTCTCGTGTCGCGGTTTCCGGACGAACCGCTACCTTAAGTAAGTAGAGGTCACTTGAAGCAAACTGTCAAACATCCCTTTAAAACGCGCAACTAACGTTAGTGTGTTGAATTTGGGTGTCAGTGTGTGTTTGTGTGAAGGAGCCTGGATACCCACGTCACAGGTCACCCTGTTGTGGGATCCAGTGATCACCGACTTATTTTTTACTTTGTTTGTTTTATGCTATCTACCCTACATGTTTAATTAATTAAGTTGGTATTGTAAGTAACTTAAGTTTTTGTGCTAATAAACATTTCAGTGTGAGAGCGCATCCTACAAAAACATTCCGAAGATTTCATTTCATTTTCGTCCTTATTTCACTTTTATTATTGTTTCCGATTCCACTAAATGATATCTTCAAGAATGAATTAAGAAAACCACTCATTAAGCCACGAAGCCAGCCTAATGATACAAGTTTTGTTCAGTTGGGGGCTATTGTTTATTTAGTATTGTGTGAGGATAATCCAAACAATAGTTATTGTTTATTTATTTTATTTGTAAACGTCTCCTCCGCGCAAACGGAGTCCCCAGCATTCGCTTACTAAAGTCACTTTCTACGATAAGCCTGCCCCAGTGTCGCCAACTTAAAAAATATTACCCCACATCGCGGGCGTTTCCCCGCATTGTGGCGGTGTTGCCAGGCGCCGCACACAATGCGTGAGGTAAATTACTCACAGTATTAGGAAAATCTTTACACGCTGTATTGACGGAGGAACACGCTTGACTGCCGAACTGAGACTTTATTTGAAAGGCATTCTTTGTTGGTAACTCGGGAGTGCCTGGTGGTTTAGAGTATTTTTTTAACTATTTTAGGTTCACACTTGACCGCCATATCGCCTGATGTTAAGCGACGATGCGGTCTACGATGGAGCGAGCTTACTTAGAAGATTCGCTCTCGACTTGAAAGGACCAATATTGTAATCATTGTATAAAACCCACTCAGGGAACGCACAGCCTAGACGTGCTTATTGTAAAAGTAGAGTTTGAAGTCGCCGATCGAATATTTGGAATGCAACCATGAAACGATGTAGCTTTTTCGTTGAAACTGTTCGATAGAAATAAGGGCAAGGTTGTATTAGATCATGCTGATCAGTTGTTGGAACGTATCGTGAGAGCTATGGAATGTACTCGTATTATCAATCTTCAACTAATTTTAATTCAATAATGTTAAACTAATGAAGTACTTTTGCGTGGGTGTGGGCAACTTGCATCACTCATAATCAGCCCACTTTGTGTACCCACTGCTGGGACTCGGGGTTTTCTGTCACAAGAACAAGTCAAGGTAAAGTCAGCCATCACGCTGGCCAAGTGCTGGTTGGCAAAATGTTATTTTTGACATGACGTCAAAATATAAATATTGATTGGAACAAGTTACTTTCCTCACCATGTTTTCTGATCCTCACCAAATTAGTGTTTTATGTATTAGTTATTGTCGGGTCAATGCTAGTATGGTAGAAAATTTTGAAAAGTTGGACGAAAAAAATCTGATGGTACAAAGTTCGCCGAGTCAGCCTACCCTAGTTATAATAAAAATTGATCTTCCAAATATATGTATGATCATAACTTATGAATGACTGCGCCAAATTGGATGATTCTTTATTTTATGTGTTTGTTATTCTTAGGACAAGGTTTGTACACAAGAATATTTAGAAAATATTGACAAAAAGTACGGCGGTGCAAAGTTCGTCGGGTCGGCAAGTATACTATAAGAAATGTCTCTGATAAGAGACATGTCCCAAACTTTCTAGTATATATCGTAGTGTTTACTCGTAACACCATAAATACACAGAACTGTCGCCTCCTGCAAACTGCAGTGGAAGCGATCCGTTTTGGTATTTGGGTCGGGAACCCTCCGCGCCAGCTGTGTACATGAGTAATGGTTCCGTACACTACCGCCCTCACTTACACTCGCGCTCTTCTACGATATGTTTATGAGGTTATACAGAAACAGTGCGCTCGGAAAGGGAAGCTGAAATATACTAGAATACCAACTCCCGCTCCAGCTCGTTCCTGGAGCAAAGTTTGGCCATTGCTATTCTGCGTGGGAACGGGGCCAGCGTCATGGGCGCCTGCGCACGGGGAGCAGTCCAGGGTGGGATATTCGAGGAGTAGTTTTTAAGAGGAAAATCGTTTAATAAATTGGTATTGACATTGAAAAAAAAACACCCAAACTTTTTAAGGTCCAAGTCAACCGGTATCTTATACGTCAGCGTGCATACCTCCCTCAGACGCACCGTTGCTTACCGTCATGCGAGTTGTAGGTCAAACGTAAAATTAAGTATATGTTTTAAAATGTCATATGTGTACTTAAATTTTCATACTTAATCGTACTTATCCATCGAAACTTTCCCATTTCTAATATTAATACTTATGTTATAAATGGGAAAGTTTCGATGTTTAAATGTTGGTTGCTCAATCACGTTGAAAAATCTGAACAGGTCTAGTTGAAATTTGAAACTCAGATAAATTTTAGGCTGGAATAACACTGAACACTTTTATCCCGAGAAATAAATAGCCGTGGGGCACTGTTAGTGGTTTATTTAATGCGTTACAATAACTTCCACACCTACTCTTAATGCTTAATATATTTTTGAAATTTCGAGTTAAGTTTGCACACTACCGCTCCTCACAGGAAGCCGAACAATGTGGATTACCGCAAACTACGCATCGTTTATTGCGTTTATCTCCGCGGGCTGGAAGATAAATGTGGCAGCGCTAAGCCCGCCTGAGTTATTGCGCGACTTCCGGCGGGCTTGTCAACAACGCCGCGTTTCCGGTTCGTTTGAGAACTCTGATCATGGCTGTACTCTGTACGAACATACAGATAGATAGATAAAGAAGCGAAGGTTGACACGTTTTATCTTTCCCTCCGTATTCAGGACGTTTTCATAAGGATAGCCCGAGGCAGAAACCTAGAAAAATATTTGAGGATTTTTTAAAACATAGAGAAACGAGACGAACAAGTGATGTGGCTAATAGTGAGCAATATGCCTGATCCAAAACAGTTTCACATTGCTATTTGAACTTAAAGCGTCCAAAGTATTACCTTGCACTACACTGCGCTTGTCACCCACAGATAAAAAAAAGTATAAAAAGCTTTTTTTTTAATGTTTCTTACTAACTATTTATTTATGTTTTGTACATGACTGGTTCGTGTATTTTTTTTGTGTCTATGGTTGAATGGATATGATTATGATGAGATTGAAAATCTATTCTAAATGTTCACACAATTTACATACGGCGCATACACACTCACACGCACATACATTCACACATATACAAGCGCATGCACTCAATATTATTTTATCTAAATTATGTAAAAGAAGGAACTGGCCAACTGACTAAGAATCAACGCACAGCCCAAACCGCTGGGTCTAGAAACTCCAAATTTGGCACATAGATTCCTTGTAAGGTCTAGATATGGGTCTAGGTCTAGGATGCACTAAATAAAAGAGATTTTATAAGATTCACCCCCCTGAAGAGGATGAAACACCCCCTGTGACAAAGTCTGAAAATCAACATGGGTATCATTTGTATTTGTATGGTAGATATAAGATGCTTTAACTCTATTTGCCCTACATTACAATAAATAAATTACTCTGTAAACATAACTCATCAAAACGAACCACTGATGTTTGTTACTGCTTGGCTGTCAAGTAACTGGTGATACTTCCTACTACATAAGGAGGTAAGAGTACTGCAATGTAAGCCACTATTTTATATAGAGACGATTTTCTTAGCATTCCATAGATTCCCCGTGCGGGTGCCGGGTCCATCGTGTGGCAGAGAGAGAAAAACCCGAGTAGATCCCGAGACTTGTGACTCGGGCGTAGGTTTAAGGGGCCCCTTTCTGACGTACATCAACACTCACCTTCACCACTCGTTTTTCTCTCCCTGCCCAGCCAAATCTGATATGAGCCTACTAGTGCAGCTTTTGATACTCGTTCTAGTATAGAACTTACTGCACTTCTGGATAAGCCAAGGTCTTTCAGCAGGTTATAGAGAGATTTTGCTGGTATACCTCTCGCTCCCACTTCTACAGCGTATAAACTAACTACAAAGCCGTTTTTTGTTAATTTGTTTAGGAGGTTGTAATACTTATTTTGTTTCATCGCGTGGTCTTTAGGTATATTAGTTTCCCACGGTACGGTATGTTCTACAAGAACTATGCAACTATGGACTATTGACGGTGCAAAATAAGTAAATAAACAAATATTGGTGGACATTTCACACACAACAAAGGTAAAAATACATAAAAGGTAGCCATAATATATTATATAAACACAGCCTGTGCGAGTATACTCCAGTACTTAATTATCCACCATTTTATCTTCGTTGTAAAACGGAAGGAAAAACATTCTAATTAAGATGCTGAAATTTTAAAACGGAATCTGTTGAATCTCCTCCGAAGTGTCGGCACAAAAATAGGAGCGTTGAAAAGGCCGATATTATATTTTTGTTCCGTGTCATCATTTTCCGTCGTACTTGAGCTCTTTTGAAGGCCCGGGCGGCCGCGGCGCGCAGTACATGAGCTTCCACTAAACCGAATGAAACATTTTTATTTCAGATTATATTATATAGCATTCCGAGAGCTGGCACCTAATTTTAGCTAAGTATTTCAAAGTAGGAAACTTGTCACATAAATCTCCTATTACTCACAACACAGAGGAGAGCCTGGCTGGTGGCTAGCGGGGCAAAATGAATCGTTCAATTTAGATCACCTTTTAGGTAGAAAGTCTGTCTTCTCGAATAATCGATTTTAACTTTCAAATTGTCTCAAAAACATTAATTACAGCAAAATATTTTTAAACGCGTTTGGGAATGTTAAAACCCCGGCTAAATCGTCGGGCTTATTATTATTATTTCTGAATAAAGAGTGACGAGACGAGCAAGACATGTGCCTGATGGTAACCAACATGCTACATAACAGCACAGCAGCTATTGGAACATAAAGAGATCAAAACAGTACCTAACACTGCACTGCGCTCGTCACCCAGAGATCTAAGATGCTGTATCTCTAAGCCCTGTTTCTCTTCGTTTTTGATTAGTCTAAATATGCAGCGTTTCTTCTTAATTCAAATTCTTAATATCATAAATACAAAAAAAAATGTTTATATGATCATATTGGAACACAGCCAGAACGCTAGTCCTGTATAAAAAGTAATAAATTGAATCGATTGAAATTGAAATTGCATTGAAAGCTGATTCGCTGTTTTCCCGTCCACTGCTGTTATTGCGTAAATGTCGAACGCCTTAATGATCAAAGGGCCTAATACGGTGGAATATTGCGACTTTTCACATGCTCCTCAAAGAGTTTGTGTAAGCGCCCTCTAGCGGCGCGAGTAACAAGCTTGAAGCTTTGTCCAAAGCTCGGGTACTTCTTTGATGTTTCTACGCATATTGATATTTCATATTTCATTTTAGACGATTTTTACGATTGATGTCAATTTTACTGATTTTTAACAGGAAATAAAACACTACGATGTTTTTGGTCATGTTAGGATTTATCTGCGATAGATAATAAGTAAATAAATAGATCTTTGACGTTAAAGTAGTGGGGAGGAGCCTACATCACACCATATGATTGGTGATTTATGGTGCGATGTCGGGATGGTGGCTCCTTCCCACTAGTTTTACGTAATTTCCTCTGATTTCAAGGCTCGTGTGCAGAGGGTTTTAGTGATAGTTTCATATGAAATTTGGTCGATTGTCATAAGTTCGTTATAATTGGGTTATTTAATTAAAGTTGGATTTTGTTTCTTCAGAGAAAATAAATTATTATGTATTAAGATTTTACGTTCAAAGAGTTTCTATATTACAAAGTTCGACCTTTCACTGTCCTCTCTTCCTCAATTCAAAGTCATGAACGTCGAAAGTTTATTTTATAATACCGATTTCATTTTGCTAAAACACTTGTGTGGATTTTAACTCGTGCTAGCATTGAGTTAGTGTTTGAAACCTAGATTGTCTAGTCTAGATTCT
Source organism: Ectropis grisescens (assembly GCA_017562165.1). NCBI lineage: Eukaryota > Metazoa > Arthropoda > Insecta > Lepidoptera > Geometridae > Ectropis > Ectropis grisescens. The sequence continues at coordinate 233,297 of CM029792.1, read as the reverse complement.
ATTTGGAGTATATAGTAGAGCAGATTAGTAATATTTTACATTAAGTTTGTACAAACTAAATTTTGCTTTATGTGATTCAGATTGATAATTGGGCATTTTCACAAAAATGTATACCCCCTGTTTTACGCCTGTCCCTCGAATTCAATTGTAATTGCTTACGAAATAGTTTTCACTATATTTAATTTTTATACATGAGTGCATAAACAAAATATCATATAATTGTGTCACAACAAATTTTTAAGAAAAAAATACAACATTTGACCCTAAAATAGTAAAAAAACTATTCAGAAATTGTTAATTTTTTTGCTGTCCCCAACTGGTTCTTACGCACAACAATCTCTGTTAATAAGTTTTTTTTCAAGGAGCACACTATTTTTGTGGTTTATATAATAAAAGTACATGATTCCCGTAATATTATAAGCCAAAGATTTACATATTTAAAATAAACTAGTTGTTAAAACAAAATAAAGTAAAATTCAAAAATATTGATCATTCCGGAATATTCCATTTTGTGACCGGATTTTAAACTATATTTGTATTACAGTAATAACATTTTCTTTCGTTGTTGGGAGCATATTTGTATATGGTTTTGAACGAAACTAAATGTAACCGTCAGTGTTGTTAGAACTGCTTGAGAAGGAGACATGTGTCTCACAAGCCGGTGTGTGACGAATTTTTCACTCAGGAATGTGACCATAATTTGTCCTGTTCCAATCTATTTTATTGTGTTCTTTTTAATAAATTAGTTTGAAAATATTATTGTTTCTAAGTTATTCAAAAGTTCGTATGAATAAACATTTACATTATTTTTTAAACGATTTTTATGTGTCAGAGGACATTCAAATGTGACTTCCGTTGTGTGACTATTTGAGCGGTCACATATAAGCGGAACAGAAAGTCACTACATTTCTGAACATCTAAAGCTCAGTTTACATTGCAGAATTCTTAAAATTTTTGTGACCTTTTTTTGGAGAATTAGATTTTTTATGTAGTAAACAGTGACGAGAGAAGCAGGACACCTGTTTAGTTGGATTTTTCTTTCAGGTTAGACTTCGTAAGTATGTTAGGAATGTCAGGTTAGGTTATTTTGGGTCCTGCGCCTCCGGCGCTAACTCAATAGTCAGATAGGCAGTAGGGGCCTCCGAGCCAGCAGTCATAGATCAGTTAGGAAAAAAAAAATATAGGACACGTGCCTGATGGTAAGCAACATGACTGCCCATAACAACATGGTAACACCCAGCTTTTGGAAACATATAGAGTCCAAATCTTTACCTAGCACTGCACTGCGCTCGTCACCCAAATATGAAAGATTATCTTTATACCCGGTAATTTAATTAAACACATTGCTCTTCAAACCGGAACACATGTTTTCAAAATACTGTTTGGCGGTAGAATGACTGGTAGACTTCCCCAGGCGAACTCTGTAAAGAGTCCTACCAATACTATTATAATATAAAGCCAAATATAAATAAAATTTACAAAGGTAAATATTTACAAAAAGCAAAAATAAGTATTAATAATAACAAATTAATAAATACAAAAAAAAATTAAGTGTTAATTTTACGGTGACAAATCAATTTTCTTGCGTTAGGTATGTGTACTGTACTATTAACGCGTTATGTAAATGCGCCCTTACCGTTTTCTGGTGTTCGGTTTTGTGACTGTCCCTTAATTTCAAATAACTAAAATATATTTTAAAGAAGCCAATTTCATATTTTAAGTCTGTTAGAGTACTCTCTGGAACGAAAATGATTTATTTGTATATTATTTTGTACCTTATCCTCTAAAATTTATGTTGTAATTTCAAAGGCAATGATAATTAAGGGCAAGAAAGTACCAAGAGTCACACAATTGAAGAGTTTATTGAATTATTGATGAAAGTACAATAAAAAAATGCAAATATTTACAGTTTTTTATGTTAAATGTCCAATTTATAAGTGGTAGACGCCAAAATTATCCAATAAATAAAGTGGTTTTTAACGTTTTTTAGCTCGAGAATATAGTCACACAACTGATATTAAATTGCGTGACTTTCCATTATGTTTTAGTATATCTTACACTATTTACTTCTAATCTCATAACATTCCAGTGTTTCCAAAAATATATAAATTTTCTATCATAATGAGACCAAACACAACCTCAAAACTAATACTTCTAAAAATACTGTAATTTTTTGTTGGAGTATACATTTTTGTGAAAACGCCCAATTATCAAATATTTTGATCGTCTTTAGTATAAAAATACTGAAGTTTTTTTTTAAATTGTAACTCTAGTGGCAGTAGCGGTAGGACGCTTTGCAGAGTCCGCCTGAGGAAATATCACACATTTGCTTGGTTAAGCTTCTCTGCAAAGTAATAATGTGTTAACGTTACAGTATTTCTGTTTAAAGCGCAATGTATAACAGGGAAAATGGATACGTCATCTTGTGACGAGCGTTAAGGTGCGTACGGACTTGAGGCAGCCTCGCCTGAGGCACGCACGGCTCGCTCTGTGCCCTGAAGTGCGTACGCGCCGCGGCCCGAGGCGTGCCTCGCGCGAGGCTGCCGCGGCGCGAGCCCTTCGGTGTCAGTTTTTTGACTGTGCTCAAAAGTGCTTCGGCGTACGTGCCTCGCATGTGTGGACGTGATTTGATCAGGGTTTTGGTTCGACGCCATGGTTTGTTGTGCTTGTGAATGGTAGATAGGACAGACGCAGAAATAAATCAGCTGGCGATACGGCGCCATTTTGTCGCAAGTTCGTGGCTCGACCTGAGGCAAGTTGCCTCAGCCTGCTGTCTCACGTTGTCTATATTACCTGCCGAGGCAGCCTCGACACGAGCCGTGCGTGCCGAGGTTGGTCGCCCTGGGGCTGCCGCTAGTCTGTACGCACCTTAGCCTCATACAGGGATTTAAGCTCCACGTGTTCAAACAGCTGCGTGGTACAATGCTGTTGTGGACAGGCGTGCTGCTTCACATCAGCAGTATGTCTTGCTCATTTTGTTCCTTCTACAATACAAACAAAAATGAAAACAAGTAGCATTTATTTACGCTTCCTGTTTTGCGACAATAATCGACTTCATTTTATGAAGCACACAACAAAATGTATCCTAAATAGTAAAACCCAAATGGTCTGAATAGAATTTACCTACGAGTAATTGTAGTAACCTGACCCACGTTCTAACATTCATTCCGCCAAATTAATTAACCCCCGACAAAAAAAGGGGTGTTATAAGTTTGACGTCGATGTCTGTCTGTCTGTCTGTCTGTCGGTCTGTCTGTCTGTCTGTCTGTCTGTCTGTGTGTGTGTCTGTCTGTGGCACCGTAGAGCTCAAACGGATGGGCCGATTTCGATGCGGTTTTTTTTATTTGAAAGTTAATATCCGTGCGGGTGTTCTTAGCTATGTTTGGTTAATATCGATTCAAAATGGCCGCCTCCACAAAATGGCGGACAAAATATTTCTTTACAACCTACCTCAATATGGGTATCAAATGAAAGGGTTTGACTAGTAGAGTACTAAACGCTATAACAAATTTCAAATCCAAGATGGCCGCCACCACAAAATGGCGAATTATATAATATTTTTCACTACTACCTCAATATGGGTATCAAATGAAAGGGCTTGATTAGTAGAATACTTTGCACTATGACAAATTTCAAATCCAAGATGGCCGCTATCACAAAATGGCGAATTACATTTCCTTTTTCACAATTCCCTTAATATGGGTATCAAATGAAAGGGCTTGACTAGTAGAATGTTCTACAGATAGCAAATCTAAGGTAGTCGGGGGTTAATCAAAATTTTTAATTTTGTTCTTGTATTAAAATGACTGTCCTCTATCTTGCCTATTAATTTCATTATTTTTTTACAAATACATACAATATACTGTACAACTAGCAATGCCTTGGGGTTTTATCCGCGTAGTTCCCGTAATTTTCCCGCAACAAAAAAGAGCTATTATGATATTTCAAACCATAAATAATCTGTGTTCAAAATTTTAATCCGATCTATTGAACCATTTTGGCGTGGTTGAGCAACAAACATCCAAACTGTCACATTTTTAGCACTAGTGGATTAACAGGAGTTAGACAACGGTCCCGCAGTAAATTATTCAATACCTACGTAATTAAAACATCAAAGGAGACTAAACATTGGTAAACTTGTTAAAAATAATTATCTAAAAATGAAGGAAAACAAATCAGGTCTGACGGCGCGGCGGCGGTGTGTAAGAGCGGTTCCAGACTAGCGTTTTATACGCGCTGTAACGGTTCGACTCAACCGTTCCTCCAAAATAATAAAAATAGACTTGTCGTCTCAAGGAACATATAAATTATAGAACGGCCATAGTAGTAAAACGGAACGCTGTCGCGCGACCAATCAACAAACTTCAAAAAATTCAAATCAACCAATAACGTGAAACAACGCTCCGCGTCATAAGGCTATAAAAAGCAACTCATTTCACGGAAGACGGCATTCCAAGTAATTTTTCTAACAAATAAAATCAAATATACTAAAATACTGTTCGAAGGCTTAAAGCCATAAGTGAAAAGTAAACCCCATCGGGGTTTACCCACCGGGATCTCCGACTCAGGCCCTAATGACCATCTCTAGAGGTCTGGGAACTACCGGCCGACTTATATTCATTACCACACGATCGATTGACTGGAGATCCGTGCACCAACGGCCCGTGGAACCATGATTAGCTGACGCGCCTGAACTGCCCCAGCAGGACTGCGACACGGCTCACCGCGGCTAACACAGGCCAGTGTGTCCACCCCGAACAGCAAGCTAATTCCGTACTGGATTTGCAAACGACCCCGACCCGCTCTTTAAATTCTACCCTAGACTACCCCGTACTGCTACTACCCTTGGATATCACCTATTAATTTTAACCTGGTGGTCTTCTGTAAAATTATAGATATCAATAAAATCTAACTAAGTGAACTTGTAGTTTCTGTTAAAACACTAAATCTTAAATTATACTTAAGTTAGACCTAATATTGTTACAGCGCGTATTTAAGCTTGTTATTGGAAACGCATGTAGGTGCTTTTAGGCGCGTGTTTTGTTATACGCGCAACTACTACGAGCGTTGACACGCTTCGTTCGTATAATGGCGTGCCACAAAAGACACCTCTCTCACACAGAGCTCAATGTGCATAATGATTCACTACCACTGCCGATTCGAGCAGTCTGCAGAGCAGCAGAGCACTACCAATAAGATAAATAATAGGCTAAGTGCAGAAAAAGCCTCGTCAAACTAATTAGCAATGTCCGTTTACGCGAGTTCGGTTTTTAGAAGCGCGTAATGTAGCGCGCGTGTGAGTGCGAATAAACCGTAAACGCGCAGAAATATACGCTGGTGTAACTCCGCCCTCAGAAGATAATTATGAAATTCTTAGCATTCTGCTTGAAAGTCGGAACAAAGAATTATTATGTTCCCACTGCTGGGAATCAGAGCCTTCCCTCACAAGGAAGGATTCAAAACATAAATAAATTAACAGTTATAATTCATCGTGGTGGCCTTTGACCGCCTCGTGACTTGATGTAGTAAGTCTGCCCGCGGAGTAAAAGGTCGTGGGTTCGATTCCCACTACGAGACAAATATTTGTGTGATGAATACAAATAGCATATAGATACAATATGGTAAACCAGCAGTGGTTTTGGAAAGGTTGCTATATAAAAGGTTGCTATATACATGATGATGATTTTTGTTCGGTTTTGAAGTGAAAAATCCTATACTTACCTAAGTTAAAATAACAAAAGATGATGTAGAGTTGATTATCTACTAGCGGAGTCCCAAAACGATAATGACTCAACTGACGAAATCAGTCTAAAAAGCATAGAAGAAAGGTTAAAAAGGTTCCCACTTCCGCCTATCTTCCTTTTCTCTCACGAATTCAACACGTAATAAAAATTAAAGGACTAAGGTCACGTGACCCAGCGTCTGTGGAGTAGCATATCTTTGGTAAAAATAATTTTATTTTCTCCGGAAAAAAAAAACATTAACGGACTTCATTTTAAAATTAAACTCAAACATTCGAGTAATCTTCATATTCATTTTAAATCTACGACAACGTCGCGTCGTCCAGGTAAAGGGAAGCAAATTTTAGTTTTTGTTTGATATTACAAACCACTACAACACCGATTGCAATATAATTTATATGAAACCTCTGAACTTTGAAACTATATCTACGAAATAAAAAAAACTATTAAAATCGATTCTTGGCGGAGCTATTGCGTAAAATCAACGTAAAATACATACGGATTGTCAACCTCCACTTTTTCTAATGTGACTGAAAAATTATTGAACTGGTAGTATAATTTATTTTATAAATTAAAAGTAATAGAGTTAAAACTTATGAGAGAAGACATTTGCGATCTTAAAAAACAGATGAGTTACATCACCGATCATACAATTGCCAAACTAGACGAGTGTACCACCAAATGCCGAGAACTCGAGGAACGAGAGGGAACCCGCGAACGCGAACTGTGTTCCCTAAGGGCGACGGTCTCCGACCTTCAAGGCCGGTTGGCAGCCAGGGCGCAAGCCGAGTTGAAAAATGAAGTGGAACTCTCAGGTCTCAATGAGTTTAAAAATGAGTATTTGACACACTTGGCTCGTGTGACGGCCACAAAAATCGGCGTTGACTTAGTGGACGAAGACATTGACTATGTAATGAGAGTCGGGCCGCGCCCATCTGAAAACAGCGACTCCCCAAGGCTTCCTCGATCTGTCGTGATCCGTTTTGTCAGACATCAGAAACGCGAAGATTTTCTTAAGGCTGCGAAAACTCGACGGACACTGAACAGTTCAGACATTGAAGTGGGTGGCCCGAGCAGAAAGCTGTACATCAATGAACGTCTCACGAAGGAGAACCGCTTGTTGTTTCGTTCCGCGAGAGAGCGATGCGCCTCTGTGGGTTTTAGATATTGTTGGGTCAAAAATGGCACTATTTACGCCCGAAAACAGAATGGAAGTCCACCGATCGCCATTAAAACGCCAACGGACGTGGAACTCTGCTTGGGTCCTTCGAAGATCGACCGTCTTGCACCCGCCACAACTTAATTATTGTGCATTTAACAACACCTCTAGTTACGTAAACAGCCATAGGAATTATATAAGTTTTATACATTTTATTTCAAACTTCATATATTTTATTTTAAAGTGCTTACTTAATTCGGTTTTCTATAACTCACTGAAATTAACTTTCGTATTGTTACGCCTACCACGCTACGTGCTATCGAGCGACCTTATTTGTATCAATATTTTGTATGACCTATGTTTTGTCCCGCTGCTTCGGTCTCACATGTTTGTTATGACGACGCACAAGACTTGGCCGCCAGATATCATACAAGTTTTTAATTTTAATAATGGTTGGAGCTGATATTACAAACGATATTGACGACACGATCTCGATCGACTGTCACCATTACACCTCAGCTGAGTCTTGTGGTGCATTTTTGTCAGTTAGTTCACATTGTGATTTTAAAATGATATGTACAAACATTAGAAGCTATAACTGTAATTTTGACGACTTCGTAGTCCTACTGAGTCGCTTTGGTACTGTCTTTGACGCTATCGTACTGACCGAGTGCTGGCTAACGGATGGCACTCGACTACAACCTTTACCCGGTTATAACCACTTCCGATCGCTCCGACAGTTAAACAAAAATGGAGGTGTGGTGATATATATAAAAAATACATATATTTGTACAGAATTCGAACCAACATTGGTAGACTGTGACTCCCTGGGTATACAGATTGGAAATTATATAACGCTTCTGGGAATTTATCGCTCGCCTTCTGTTACTGACATTAACACATTCTTACTTTCCCTCGATATGGCACTCACGGACCTAAACAATAATTCCACTCTGATTATTGCAGGGGACGTTAACATAAACCTGTGCTGCCCTTCAGAATATCAAGTATCACAATATTTATGTATGACGGCGTCGCATGGTCTCTTACCTGCAATCTCAGGTCCAACTCGCATTCGCTCATGCTTAGACCACATTTTCATAAAATCTCAGCGTAAAGCGACCGGTATAATCTGTGAAGCTTCAGTTACGGACCACTCAACTGTCGTTGTACAACTGAGTGGGCGGCCCTTAACTACCAAAGTTTTTCCAAAGAGCTACTCCAAAATGTGTCTCCCTGACGCAGTCGCGGAGCTGAAAACGGTGGACTGGACCCCGGTTACTACCAGCTTATGTGTCAACGACGCGTCTAGCCTCTTCAACAATATAATTACTAGAGTTGTAGAAAAACACACAAACTTAATAAAACTTGGCAGAAAGGCGGTGTCTCTGAAGACCTGGATAACCCCCGGATTAATCCGTTGTATGCGCCACAGAGACAAACTTCATTTGGACAGTCGAAGAAAGCCCGATGATGCTCAATGCCGATTGATTTATACTAGATACAGAAATTTTGTAATAAACTCTTACGTAGCATTAAATCACAATACAATAGTTCCTTATTAGAGCTTAACAAAATAATCCCAAAAGCTTTGGAAAACAATTAAAACATATGTTTTACTGCCAAACAACCTTGTGGTCCCATAGAACTCCTACGTAAAAATGATAGTAATAATCCACTCAATCATTGCAACGAATATTTTGCCTCCGTAGAAAGGAATCTGGCTAACTCAATACTTTCAAAACTTAATTTATCAGAAACTTCTTTAATCGACTCGCATAAAATTGTCACTCTTAGTAAACACTCCATGTTCCTGTCACCCACTGATTCCGTTGAAATCGCAAAAATCGTCTCTAGTCTCAAATCAGAAAGTGCTTCCGGCCCAGATCGTGTCTCAGCTAAATTTATAAAGATGGCGCTTCCTTCTATAATATGTCCGATGACCCATATTTTTAATTTAAGCCTGGAGACAGGCGTTTTTCCAGAGTGTTGGAAAGTCGCTGCCGTAACTCCGATCCATAAAAACGGTGACAAACACTCTCCTGACAATTACAGACCAATTGCCTTGCTCAGTGTGGTTTCTAAAATTTTAGAAAAAATTGTTAATGTTAGACTTGTAAACTTCCTTGAAAAACAGAAACTAATCGCTGATAGGCAATTCGGATTTCGTCAGGGGAGATCAACCGAAGATGCAGCATCACTACTAGTTGATCTGGTGTCGTCATATGTTGATGCGAGAGAGATGCATTACTGTATTTCTTGATATGGCACGGGCTTTTGATGGGTTGTCAATTGGTCTGCTCTTAAAAAGCTTCAGGCGTTCGGTATAAGGGGAGTGACTCCGGATTGGTTTAAAAGTTATTTAGAGAATCGTAGTCAACTTGTTAGGATAAATGGTGTTGCCAGTGACCAACTACCAATAAATTACGGCGTACCACAAGGCAGTATCCTCGGACCAACTCTGTTTGTTCTGTACATCAACGAAATTGTAAACATGAAACTCCCAAATGCAGAAATTATCACCTATGCCGACGATACTGCCATTATTTTCCATGGAAAAAGTTGGTCGCACGTATTCAAGTTAGCAGAAAACGGTCTAGCTGTTCTTGCTCGTGCTCTTGACGAAAGTCTACTAACATTAAACACGAAAAAGACCAAGTACATAGCTTTTACCAAAACTAGTGCCTCTCGCCCACCCACCGATCTGCGTCTCAAAATTCACTACTGTGTCAATCTCCTCACTCCCCGTCTCCTTTGCGCATGTAGCACCATTGATGGCACACGCAGCATCAAATATCTTGGCGTAACGATTGATGAACATATGTCTTTTAAACAACATATAGATGATTTATCTTCTCGCACCCGTAAATTAATATACGTTATGAAAAACCTCAGAGATTGCGCTCCTTACCCCTCTTAAAGCAAATCTACCTAGCACTTTGTCAGTCTATAATTCAGTACTGCATCTCTATATGGGGCAGCGCCGGTAAAAGCATCTTTGTGAACGTAGAAAGAGCACAACGAGCTCTCCTCAAGGTTATGTTGAGAAAACCTTTTCGTTTTCCTACGGACACATTATACGCCGATTTTGGAGTTTTAAGAGTTAGACAATTGTATATCTATAACGCAGTCCTAAAAAATCCATTTTTCCAAAAAATCGCGTATTGACTACCACTACCTATCATCCAAGCGCGCAGCAAGACCCAACCTACTTCCGGTCCCTCGCGCCTGGTCGCTACTGGCCAAGCGCGCCCCCCGCATACTCTACCTTGTACATACAATAACGTGTACCACAGGCGACTCAGGGACTGCGAGGACCTTCCTAAACACACATTCAAGTTTAAACTCAGGGACTACCTTTTGCGATTGTCGTATGATGAGACTGAAGACCTTATCCACAGTGTGTATAAAGCGTAACAAAAATTGATAGTTTCGAGAAGTGTTATTTGTAACAGGCAACACTATTATTTTATGTTAATTTGTGTATAATTATTTATTATATTTATTGTGTATAATTATACGTGTTATAAATATATTTTAGTGAATGTGAATTGGAATGTAATACCTTAGCAAACTCGCACTTGAGCCCCAAGATACAGGCTTTGCCTAGTTTGGGGTTCACAGAGTAACAGTTGTTCTGTACAGAGTAATTTAAATTTTACCTATTATAACTTATTATAAGCATCGTTTATACCTAAGTACTTAATTTGATTACTTTTCTGTAAATGTACAATGTTTTTGGTAAATAAATATTTCTATTTCTATTTCTATAAATATATAAAATAATTAAAAAGGACAATGACTCGAGTTTTATTGAAAACCCTCAAGGAAAACCTTTGGTCGTAAGCTAAACACGCCTAAATAAGTTTTCACTTAAAAAAGTAAGATAAGTTGATCAGGTATTCGCCAAAGCCGCACTGTGACCTTTGGCGAATTATTTCTGGAGCGGAGCAGCCAGCCCGCGAGTGTAGGCGCGGGCGCGGGCGCGGGGCGCGGGGCGGGGGGGTTCCCGCCTAAACTATGCATGCAGGGCTGCCGCGGACCGGCCCGTGAATCATTGATGATGAACATCGCTTCATTTCCAATGTTGGTTTTAAAAGGCAAAGCGTTCTTCCGCCGCGGTAGGTGAGGGCGAATACCTTTCCTGATTAACCATTATGATGCCTCATGGCTTAGAGAGTAGTAACTCTGCCTCCGAAGCCGAAGGTCGTGGATTTGATTCCTATCCAGTGCAAATATTTGTATGATGAATTCAAATATTTGTACAGTGTCTAGGTGTGTTCTATGTATAATAAGTATGAATTTAAAACTATATTAGTATTATATCAAATATCTGGCTTCCATTGTACAAGCTTTGCTTCGTTTGGGGTCATAATATGGTGTTGTGTGGGAGTTGTCGGCCAATATTTATTTATTATTTTGTTCATGAAACGAAAAGATAGATACTTCGGTTCCTGTTATATTAATCAATACTTACATTATAAAGCTGAAGAGCTTGTTTGTTTGAACGCGTTAACCTCAGGAGCTACTGGACCGACAAAAAAACATTCTTTCACCATTCACGTTACCAAGTTTTTTATTGTTAAATAATGGTTCAAAGAAATAAATTGAAATTGAACGAGCGAAGCCAATGTAGCTAGACATTTTTAGGCGAGTCGGTGCTCCCACGTGGACCTGTATAATACGATAAAAATATGGATAATATTGTATAGTTGACAGAATAACAAAGTGTTGTTTTGAATTTGTTTAACAAATGACTAGCCAACCCTAACTGCTCGCCCATGTGTGCGTACAAAACATTTGAAACACCTACAACCTTTCCTCTGTGCGTAAACTATTCTAAAGAAATGAGGTTGTGCTGCGAAGCTTTCGAGGAGGCTCGTTTTATTTGTTTATTCAAGGCGGCGGCGCCAGGAATCGATCCCGCGAACTACTTACTCTCCTATCAACTCGTTTCGGGTTTATACTTTCTCAATCGAAACACAACAGAATGGAAATTACTTCTTGCGGAATTTTATTCCTGCTGCTTCGAAAAACATTGGTTTTTTTCACACACTTTCACACTAAGATAAATATGAAAAATCTTTGATATAAGCTGCAAAAAAAGCGAAACATTACAAAATAACTATTTTGAGCTAGACATTTCGATTATCACTTAGAACGCTACACAATTGAAACAGTGAATATATTGCAGGTTTTTTTAACCCCCGACCAAAAAAAGGGGTGTTATAAGTTTGATGTCGATGTCTTTCGGTCTGTCTGTGTGTTTGTCTGTATATGGCACCGTAGAGCTCAAACGGATGGGCCGATTTCGATGCGGTTTTTTTTATTTGAAGGTTAATTTTGGTATGTTTGGTTAATATCGATTCAATATGGCCGCCTCCATAAAATAACGGACAAAACATTCCGTATACAACCTACCTCAATATGGGAAATAAATAAAAGGACTTGACTAGTAGAATACTATGTACTATGACAAATTCCAAATCCAAGATGTCCGCTACCACAAAATGAAGAAATACTTTTATTTGTTCACAACTCCCTCAATATGGGTATCAAATGAAAGGGCTTGACTAGTACAAAGTTGTACAAATTACAAATTCGAGGTAGTCGGGGGTTAATCAAAATGTTCAATTTTGTTCTTGTGTTTATTTGCCCCAGTGACTCCGTTAGTTGGCTTGAGTGGGTTCTCCCCCAAGATCTCGTAAATGTTTTATTGTATGATCACGGTTCGAGCTGTCGCTGGTCGTCGTTTGATCACGTCACGAACGCTTGCGTGGAGTTAAAACTGTAATACCGACAGTTAGTTTTTACTTTTAATTTAGATAATAATGTTGATTGTACTATGACTTTTGAATTTTTTATATTTATTTCAACTGCTGACATTGGCTTTTAAACTCCCATTTATTTATTTCTTTACTGATGGGCATGATTTATTAAATTTCTTATAAAGTTAAATTTCAAATGTATGTTTTTTCTAAAATTTGTGTACATGAATTTGTGTAAAAACGAATTTACAGGTGTGCTACCTGTAAAAAGCAAAATTACAGGTGTGCTACACACCTAGTTTGGGATATTAGAAATGTAATTGTAGAATGTACATATTTTATTGAAATAAACACTGTGTATTTATTTGTATTTGTTAGTTTATTATAGCCTGGAATAGGCTACTATTTATAGCGGGAAAGTAACTAGAACGGGTACAACGCAAGAGAGACCATGAGGCGCTGGTAGCCAATAATGAACATGAAATAAGATCATTTCACTACACGCATACAGAGCAGTCTCTCCAATCACCGAGCGCGGCGGAGTCCCGCTGACGCAGCGCTCGAAACGCCGCGTTTCTATGTGCTCACTGCTCACACACTTCTAATTGTCAGCGATTACGGAGGAACCATTACTTTGCTGATTCAGCTTTATTAGATGAACTTACGATATTGTGTCTACGTTGTGATATCGACTGTAGATACTTGTAAATCTTGTAGTGACAATGATGAAACTGCGTTCCGAACACATTACGTCAAATGTATTTTAACATTTATAAAAAAAAAATTGGTTGCCTGTAAAGTCGGTATACGGGCGAAAGTTTTACGTGACACAACTTTGAGTGGTAAAATAATTTTACGGAAGGGACGCGTGCCTTTCACTTTTTATGTCTGTCTCTCTCGCTCTTAGGCGGGCTAACCATGCCCGAGTGGAAGGGACGCGTGTCTCTCACTCGCTCTCGTTGTGAGCGCATAACGTGAGCGGAGCGTAACGCAGTTTCTTGAAGTGTCACCCGGCAAACCAATTTATAAGACGTTGTCACGTCAAAATATACTTGCGACCCACCCCGGCTTCGCACGCAATGCTGATACTAAACACACGAATAAAAATGGTCATTGTGGGTTATCCCTAAGAGATAGACATATATAGGTACCATTGTTGACTTTTTTGTAGACCTTTTAAAGGGGTACAATACTGCAGTTCATTATTTTGATCCGTCTCGTAGGATCCAGCCAGCGTTTACAAAGTAAGCGCAAAACATGTGTTTATTTATGACATCACATTAGAAACCTTTAAAATTATTAGTGTTTCTCTACTGTTGTATGCGCATATTATACACTAGCTGAACCCGCTACTTCGTTCGCGTAAGCAGATGTTACTGACTTATACATTAATTGGAAGTATCGTACGTCAAATATTTGGATAAGTGGTCATTGACCTTTGAGTTTAAGTGAATTTGTTTTTCCACACAAAAAATTTATTTAATTTTATCATCTTTATTTTTCTTTTTTTAAACAAAATTAAACATACTTAGTAGTAAGGTTTCGTAGTATCGAACATAGCCGCAAGTGTTAAGTTTGTAGGATTTTTATAGGATACATTATGAAAAGTCTGAAGCTAATGTGCATGATCTGATACCTACTTACCTATTTCTTTTTAACCGCCAGCTGTTTTCTAGCTGTTACCCGCGATTTAACCGGCGTAAAATTCTGAACGAAGCCTGTGTGGAATCAAAATAATTAAAATTTTGAGTTTTAATGATATTCAAGCAAGTTGAACCCGTAAATCTAAGCCAAGTCCTAGTGAAATGTTAATGTTTGAATTTAATTGTAGGTAACACAGAAAAAAATCAAGAACGAAAGAATCCAAATTCGGCATCATAATCCTTTTAGCAGCAAAAACCTATTAGTACAATTTAGAATACCAGTAACGCCACCTAGTGATGAAAGAAAAAAATACATACCACAATAGCAAAACATCGATTTAAATGGCCTTTAATGCTTTTAGATTTAAACTGGCATTAGCGCCGTCTGATGAGAATATTATGTTGCTTGTTATTTTGATTGTGAACGCAAATCACCTATATTATCTACGCCAAAACGGGTGCATATATTTTCATTTTTGGCTTTTACCTTACCATCACATCAAGTTCCTTACGAAAATATATGCTTATATTAATATGGAGTGAAATGAAAATGTAGACTTATTAGCCCATGTGAAATTTTAGACTCTAAACTATATGTGTTTCGTATGTCAACCTATATCGTTGTGCCGTTTTGACGTAATAGGTAAAATTTGTTTCCTTAGGGGCCATGCTTCTTTTCAGGTTGATAGGTAATAAATACATAAATGTGGTATTTCAGACTATGAGTTATCTCTGTTTCAATTTTCTACCAAATTTGCGTAGTCTTTCCTACGTCACAGTAACCTATGAGTAACCGATTTGCTATTTCTGAGTTCAAACTACGTGTGTTTCGAATTCCATCCAAATATGTTCAGCCGTTCCAACGTTGTCCTGTAAATATTATGAATGTCACTGTTTGGATGTTTGTTACTTAATCATGGCGGAACGTATCAAGTGATCGGGTTGAAATTTGAAATAGAATTAGATTACAGTCTGGAAGAACACATAGGCTAATCATTGCCTATGTATAAGTACTCTATGTATTACTTAAGCTAAACCAAGAATGTGTCTTTAATTTTAACTCGATACATTCAGCCGTTCCAACGTAAGTGAATAGTTAAAGCGTCTACCTGTGACAGGTACGTTATTATTAGTATCGAGCAAGAAACGGTTAAAAATCAAGTTTGTTGTATGGGTGCACCTCTTAAATATTTATTTTATTTTTAGTATTTTTTGTTAAAGCGGCAATAGAAATACATCTGCAAAAATTTCAACTGTCTAGCTATCACCGTTCTTGAGATACAGCCTGGTGACAGACGGACGGATAGCGAAGTCTCAGTAATAGGGTCCCGTTTTTACCTTTTGTGTACGGAACCCTAACAGTCTGCTTCGGTCACCGAAGCTTGTTGAACACTACCTTTAATTTTTAAACAGTATTTGGATTTAAATAATACGTTTTCTAATAAGTTACGGCTAATCTAGTAAGTTACAGCTGACCTAGTCGGGAGAACGCCGACTGTCGATCCAGAGACCCAGGGTTCAAAACCACGCGCACCACTATCTTTTCAGAGTAATGTTCGTAATGCCGGTAATTAAAAATGTGAAGGAAAACACCATGAAGAAACCGAAATCTACCTACAATCTAAGTTCTAAGTCTTATGTCATCCACCAACCGACACTGGGCCAGCGTAGTGGATTATAGCCTTGTCTCTCGCCTTGCGAGAGAAGGCCGCGACGCCCAGCAGTGGGAACATTTAATGGGTTGTTTATGCTGCTACTTATTATGCTGATATGTTTTCTCCAAAATAACAAAATTCTACTTCATTGACAGGTAATTTAATTCTGTCATTCGACTAAATTTTATAAGAAGGTATAACTATGTCGTACAGATATATCTAAGCTGATTTTAGTTTTTGTTGATCATTGAAAACTACCTCCTGTTTTCGATATCTAAGATAAGATCTGAAGTATTTTCTACCAAACAAAAAGGAATTATCAAAATCAACTAACAATTAGCGGAGTTATCGCGTAAAATAAAACCAAATAAAAAACATGCAACCCGATTGAGAACATCCTCCTTGTTTGAAGTCGATTATAACCGAATGATGTTTGTTTTTCCACACAAAAATATATTTTGACAATTATTTTGTCATCCAAGACGACGCGACGCGATCACGTGGGCACTTTCTAGAATCTAGATATTCTGTGGATCGTCTGTGATACACAGAATACTTAGAAGTTAGTATGTACCGAACGCGCCGCGCGTGTCGTTATTATTTAATGTTTGTGTAATTTCCGAACCAACAAACCGATATTGTTCAAATTTTGATGGGACAATATAAAAAAATGTGTTCTTTCTAACAAAAAAAGAATTAATGAAATTAAACAACGCAAACATGAGTTACAACCAAATACACATTCTGACTTTCACCCCCTCCCGCAAGAAAACCGATCAGAATTTGGGGATCAAAAGTAGCCTACAGCAATGTCCTTAGTATACACTAAAATCATGCCAAGTTTCAGCTGAATTGAATCAGTAGTTTCGGCGTGATGCGTGATCCCTATACAGAAAGACAGACAGACAGACAGACAGACAGACAGACAGACAGACAGACAAACAGACAGACATGAAAGAAAAAAAAACCAGTTTCGCCATCAGTATCGACTATGGAGTGCCCCAAAAAAAAATTTTCAAAATATCTTCAATGTACAGAAATCGACCCGTTACAGTTTTATTATAAGTATAGATATAAACCTTCCTCTTGAATCACGCTATTATACATATAAACCTTCCTCTTGAATCACGCTATCTATTAAAAAAAACCCGCATGAAAATGTGTTTGGTAGTTTATAGATCTAAGCATACATAGGGATATAGGGACAGAGAAAGCGGCTTTGTACTAGATATATGTATTATGTAGTGATGTTGTTATGTGTTGTAATGTGTATGGGTATTTTTATCAATAACAAGTATGTTTTAAAACTATATAAGTATTATATCAGATAGGTATATGGTTCCCATATTAGTAGGTACAATCTTTGCTTAGTTTGGGATAAGATGGTGTTGTATGTGAAAGTTCCACCAATTTGTTCACCAATTTTATTTATCGGGACTACAGAAACCCCTAAGTATTCAGAATATATCATAATAGAGGATGTTCAACATATTTTGACGGAGTGCGTCCGAAATGAAGTGCTCCGTCTGAGTCTGTTTGTACACCAATGTCGGAGTGTAATTTAGTAGATAGGTACGTACTAGGTACCTACTTATTACATTGGCTTCATTGTCATCGGAAGAAGTCAAAAAGCTGTTTAGTTTATGATTAACTATGTTTGCTGTTTCCTTGTTCGATTTAACTTGGTGATATTATGGGGATCACACATGATGGTGTTGACTAAATTCTTATAAGATGAAGAAGACTGCGACACCTGCGTGAATCTAATAGCAATAATTCGTGCGTGAAACAATGGTTTATTGTGTCAGGCGTTACTTTAGAAAGTGAATTACTAACTGCAACAAATCACATTCATTTTAGTGTATTTTAAAGCATATTTGTTTTGAACTAAAATAGTGTTGCACTAACTGCAAACGTACCATTTTCATTTTGAAGACACCAAGATGTTATTTTTTTCAAGGTACTTTAGTTTTTCGATAAAAAATAAAAGTCAAGATGGTAATGAAAATGTAGATCAGCTGGACACTCCTTGAAATGTATGTGGTATAATCCTAATGAACTTGCGAAACTATGAAATTATGCCACTAAAAAGAAACTATGAAATCGTTGCCTATGTATGCACTTTTATCGTTTCTTTCATTTACCATTAATATGACATTTGACGCTAGCAAAGGCTAGTGACATCTACCAACCCGCACTTGATCAGTGTGGTGGGTTATGACCTTTGCTTTGTTCTAGAGAAGAAGGCTTCGAGTCCTCGCAGTGAGAACATAAAATACCAAATACAGTTTTATGTGGATTCACATACACACACACACCTACTTATTTTTATATAATTGACACGTTTTCAGAACAAGTATAATAGCGTCAAACTACATTCTAAATAGCGGTAGAAATGTTCGTACACGTGAACAACGGACTGTTTCACGCAGCTAGCCGCACCACAACCAACATTTATTTATACCAACGTAATTTTTCAAAATCACTTCAATCAACACAATTGACATTAACGCCTTCACCATCTCATCAACCCATAAAGTCCCACAGCTGGGCACGGCTCTCCCACAAACCAGCTTGGCAGGGTTTAAGTACATCACACCACACTGACCAACCACTTGACAGCATTCGCGTGTCTTTGAAGAGTTCGCCCTCTTCAGACAACCAGGTTTCTTCAAAATGTATTTCCTGTACCATTTTAAAGCTAGCGACATTGCGCACATGGCAAACGTGCAAACATTACTATGTTCCGGTTTGAAGGATATATCATATTTCCATAGAAATTACAGGGTTTAAAGATAAAACATCTTATATCTTTCGAGCGCATTACAGTGCTTGGTAATGATTTGGATTATTTATGTTCCAATAGCTGCGTGTCACTGTACTGCTATATGACAGGCATGTTGCTTACCATCAGGCACATGTCTTGCTCGTCTCGTCTCTATCTACAATAAAAAAGTGGTGCGTGTAGGACTCAAACCAGGGGTTCCGAATCAGCAGTTTCCGTCCTACCAACTATACCAGCCGTAACTGAAATCGGCAAATTCATAGATTTGAATAAAATATTATGTTTAAGTTATGTTAAGCGTTGTTAGGCGCCATCTGTTATGATTTTTTGAATAATTTTTTGTATCATCAGCATCTCTTTATTCAAATCAAATTTGTTACAGAAATGATTCAAATTCACATCAGCTACACCTACCCCAAAATATACCCTAAATACAATTTTTGTCTAACTAACCACAATAATGCTTCGTTTAAATTATACAGCGAATTTACTTCGGCATACCGAGGTCATCACCCTCTACGGTCTACTCTCACAAGAGGCAGAACATAATAATCAGAAAATGAAATGAGACAGAAGCTGCTAATGAGCAGTCCTGTTAATGAAACTAAAAACTAAGAAAAATATTCAGCTGCAAGAATCTTCAAGCTACGAGGAGAGGGCACGGGTGAAACAGCATTCACACTCACGACAGTACTCAGACTGACGACACACGACACGACTCGCGACAGGAATTTGATTTTAAAATATGGATATTCGCCGCTAATCATACTCATTTAATAATACCAGGAGTCACAGTGGCGGAATACTGGGCACCACAAATTTAAAAGACTCGCACAAAAAAAAAATTGGTTGCCTGTAAAGTCGGTATACGGGCGAAAGTTTTACGTGACAACGACTTTGAGTGGTAAAATAATTTTACGGAAGGGACGCGTGCCTTTCACTTTTTATGTCTGTCTCTCTCGCTCTTAGGCGGGCTAACCATGCCCGAGTGGAAGGGACGCGTGCCTCTCACTCGCTCTCGTTGTGAGCGCATAACGTGAGCGGAGCGTAACGCAGTTTCTTGAAGTGTCACCCGGCAAACCAATTAATAAGACGTTGTCACGTCAAAAGACAACATCATCGACACGAAGAAGAAGAAGACCATTAAAATAAATATTGCACATAGAGTGTTTTCCAGTTAATTGTCTATTTACATGAATATTGTTCTTAATTCTGTGTAGAGCTAGTTCACTGACTGTGAGGTGCAGGGAGGCAGGCACGCAGTCGCTGACTTCTACAGGTTATAATGAATTGTTCATCTTAATTATACGCTTGACTAACTTTCTCTTATTTTTCTTAAAGTTTTCAGTTTTTATCATCATACTCTATACAGAGAATTAACCAAAAAAGTTAATGGTATAAATGTTATTAATGTTTATTGCTCAATCGCGTCGGAGTGCTGAATGGACCGAGGTGAAATTTGGAAGAGAGTTAATTTAGTTAGATTATAATCTGGACCAGCACATACATAAGTCATATTTTAATTTAAAAAAACTGGGTAAAATTAATAAAAAAAACTGTATACATAAATAAACTTACACGAAAAAACGCAAATATATAAAATAATAGGTAAAATAGGCTTAAAAACGAATAGATATCGTCATCGCCACGAAGAAGAAGAAGAAGAAGATAAAGAATCATTGTCCAATAATGGAACGGGAACTATGTGGGTTAAGGCACCAGTGGCTGGTAGGTAGTAAGATACATAGGTATAAGTAGTTTACTTCTACATCAACGTACTTCATATTCTACTAAATCAGTTTTAAATGTATCTATCATATTTATGCAAACCAATTTACGTTGTGAAAGATAGTGACCCCTTTCCCAAAAAAAAAGTTTCGTCACGTAGAGGATACCCAGTCGCCTCATACCTATCGATCGAACAAATTTCTTGAACCGAGGGGTCAGGTTACACCGGTCACTTCAGCTTTCAGCCGACCTACCCCTAGGAAAGCAAGCTTTAATTGCACGTACAACTTAAACGTTTTGCCATACTAAAATAAACCTCATTCCAGCAGATATTGAGGTTGGTTTAGCCTAGCAGGACTAATGTTTTATAATATTCATATTGTAGAGTAATTAGTGCGAGTTTTCGAGTTGTTTCAATTTGCGAGGCGTTTGATGATTTTCGGAAAGTGCAATTAGGACCGTAAGACCGGGTAATTAAGGTCCAAATTTCACTGGTGCAATTAGTATAGCGGCTATTGTACCATATTGTTTTTGAAGGCCTTAAAAGTCTTAACGGGCTCGAGACTGCTCCACTACTCCAACGCCTCCGTACGGCGCCACTATCGCAGTTGCAATTAGCTCTCAAAATATGACCTTGTTGCAAAAAAGACTTAAATTGTTTCAATTTAAATTTGTTTACTTCTGTTCTTATTTTCTTTGTACCTAAAAAATCATAAGATCATTTTAAACATGACATTTTCGACTTTTACTAAAACAAATTAAACAATTTTAAAACTTTTTTTCACGCACTAGCTGCAGCCCGCGATGTTACACGCGGTTAACCAGGTTTTCACAATCACTCATTTTATTTTCGCTAAACACGATTCAAATGTATACTTTTGGAAACATTGAATGTCATATCTGTGTATTGTTACTTGTTGTTTAAACAATAAGGTTCAAGCTTCAATAATGATGAAACTTCCATTCCAACTTTCATCCAATATTTCAACCCTTTGGTATCCTTTTAACCTATTAATAAACCTTTGTCTTTTTTTAGGCTCTAGACCAGTATTTCCCAAAGTGGGCAATTCCCTCTTTTGGGCGCTGCAGGCCTAAAGAGGGGCGATAAGAGACTCAAAAAAATGGGGGCGTTGTGTAGAGGTTTAGATTTCGTTTAACTGCTAGGCTCAAGTCTCAAGTTAACTCTTGCTACTATAACCCAGTAAAAGTCTCATTTAAAATAAACGGTTAATCTCCGTTAATATAGATCACAGTAATTAATTCATTTAATTTGAAGTTATAGTGGTTTTCAAGTACTTATGTGAAATGAGGGCGCTAAAAGATTCTCAAAGTCGGCAGCAGAAAAAATAAGTTTGGGAACCCCTGCTCTAGACTATGTCTGCTTCGTACCAAATTTTGAAAAGGTAACAGATACATAGATAGATTAACTTCCGCATTTTTACTGCTAAACAGGGAAAAATAACAACAATTACTGTGCTATTCGTGGTATCCGTAATGTATGTGTGATATCCGCAATCAGGGACTTTATCTATGTATCTTATCTCTACTATATTATTGAATTCATCCGTGTTATAACAACATTTTAGATAGAGATAGAAGATAAGATGTAGTTTATGGACTGGCCGCGTGGCTTAGTGGGTGGTAACCCTGCTTGCGAAGCTCGAATCGTGACTTCGATTCCCACCCGGTGCAAGTATTTGTGTGATGAATTTCAATATATGTACTGTGTCTGGATATAATATGTAGGTATGTATTTATAGCCATATAAGTATTATATCAGCTATCTGATCGACATAGCACAAGCTTTGCTCAGGGGTCTAATGGTGTTGTGTGTGAATTGTCCACCAATATTTATTTATCTTCTCTATATATAAAAACGTTATGTTGGTTTGTGTACGCTTCAAAAACTCAAAAAGTTCTGCACCGATCGAGCTGAAATATTACAATGATATATAATCCGCATCAAGGATTGTTTTTCTCTAATTTTTGCATCACAATGTGCCACAGCGAAGCGTGGCAGGGTACAACTAGTTTATTATATAATACATTTGCTCAACAACGAAAGCGCCAATTTTAATACTTTATCGTTTATGAAACGCTGAATGGTCATGGAATTACTCATACACAGGATAAATTATTATTATATAAATAACGTCACATTGTTTGTCCGCGATGGATTCCTAAACTACTGAACCGATTTCAATAAAACTTGCACACCGTGTGCAGTTTGATCCAGCTTGTAGGATAGGATAGATTGTATTTCGATTAATGGTCTTTATGTGACAATTTTCGAGCGAAGCCGGTACGGGCCGCTTGTAGTTTTCTTCACCTGATTGAAATAAAAGTTGTCCCATGTCCGTCACACAAAAACTAGTTCTAGATGGGAATCAAATCCAAGATCTACGCTTCGCGGATAGACTGACAAGCAATTAAACCACGAACTTTTCACTGACTTCAACGATGAACAACACGAGGAAACTGACATATTCCAAAAAAGATAAAGGTATTTAAACGCAATTTCCCTATGAGGGAACGCGCGGCCTCGACTCTCTTGTTGTTCGGTACCCTGATTCACAACGCAATCGGATTGATCTCGACGCGATATCTTTGACCTCTCTGTCTTTGTCATATCTGTTTAGAATGATAGAGACGAGGATGTCATTCCATGCCGGAATCTTTTTTTTTTCATTTTCCTCTTCTTCTCCTTATACAAGAAATATGTAAAAAAAGACAATTGATATGACAAAGATATAGATAAAGATAAGACCACGGAGTCTGTGGAGTGGCAAACTTAAATAAAAAAAAAGAAGTGTGGCACTCGGGGACTGCCGCGGTAAACCTGTTGTTGTAAAGCATGTTGCATGCATTTTTAGCAACAGAAGCAATAGGGATGTTTACAATTTTTCGGAATTGCTTTTATTTTGAAGAGTGACATTTGTTTACCTTAAAAAATATCACGGGAAATCCGTTAAGTTGGCAACACTGCTAAGAGCATTTAGTCTGTAATGCTAATACAATAAAATTCAAAGTCTAATGACCGAGTGGGGAAGATGGTCTTCCATCCCTCTCGGTTTCTTATGAACATAAGAAATAGATGTACGATCACTAAAATTCGGTCCCCAGGCCCGCGATAAAAGCTATGCAATAGCTTAAAAATAAAAAAAATGCCGGAATCGTTCGGGATTTGTAGTAGTAGGATTATTGTCACAGTCGTCACTAGAAGTCACTACACATTTGTTAGGTTTTTTTTATTGTACATCAAATTGTAATTCAATTAAATACGTTTATTGACTCTACTTTTGTGATAAGAACGTTTGGGCTGTGAAGGATGCGTTGGGGTTTATCAATAGTCACAATTTTGGTGTCTTCAAATCGAGAGTGAAGTGGTTTCTTTCTATGTGAGCACGCTCCATCGTAGACCGCATCGTCGCTTAACATCAGGCGAGATGGCGGTCAAGTGTAAACCTATAAAAGTAAAAAAACTACTTGTATATCGTGCGAATTTAAATCTCGTTTGAAGGATAATGGTTCCAGACCAACTATTTATTATAGGGTAAAGAGTTTATTCATGGTCGGTATAACTTTGGGTGACGAGCGCTATGCAGTGCTGGGTGGAGACTGACTCTTCGTGTTCAACATGCTGTTATATGTCATATGGACAGGCATGTTGCTTGCTAGCAGGTGTATCATTAGTGGGGGCATAAACTAAGCTTTTTATGTTATGTTAAGACTCAGCAGCCCACTAAATATTCCCACTGCTGGGGCTTGGGGCCTTCTCTTTCAAGGAGAGAGTTAAGGCCATAATCCACCACGCTGCCCAAGTTCTGGCTGGTGTATAACACATAACCTCGGTTGATTCTAGGTACACATTAGTTTTCTCACGATGTTTTATTTTTTAAGTTAGCGACATTACGCACATGACTCGCATAATCACGTTTTACTTTAAACAACAATCCATACTAATATTATAAATGCCTACCTAAATAAATAAAGTCATAGATACAAGTATCTGTATATTTTAGACTAATATTATTAAGCTGAAGAGGTTCCTTGTTTGAACGCATTAATCTCAGGAACTACTGGACCGATTTCAAAAATTCTTTTAGCTTTGGGTTAATACAATAGCAGTAAAGTTGGTAAATTTATTAGTTTCGGGCTTGTGGGGGAAAAGGAGGGATATTTTGAAGTTATACATATTTTGGCAGACCCGATAACCGTTGGGGAAGAGAGGTTCTGGAGTAGAAACCGCGAATCGGTAAGTATCGAGTGTAGGACGCCCTGAGACTAGATGGAGTGACGATATTCGAAAGGCAGCTGGTGGCGGTTGGAGACGGAAGACCGAGGATCGGGCTGAGTGCCGTATCATGGGAGAGGCCTATGTCCAGCAGTGGACAAGTACAGGCTGATGATGATTGTCGGTAATTTATTAGTTTCGGGCTTGTGGGGGAAAAGGAGGGATATTTTGAAGTTGTACATGTTTTGCTGCGTTTAGAAAAAAATATCAGACTGTACGATGTATCGATGAAGCGCGCGTACATCGATATCCAAAAAAACAACATGAAAAAGTTGGCTGACAACTCTTCAGAGTGGCAAGCTGACTCGGTGACATCAGGCGAGCTGGCGGTCAAGTGGTGGTAGGAAAGTTTGAAGAGTGCCCCTGAGGAAGTACCACACTTTTGCGAGTTGTTATTCTACCGCCAAACAGTAATGTGTAAACATGAAGAGTCCAAATCATTACCTACTGCGCTCTTCATCCAGAGATATAAGATGTTTTATCTCTATGACGTTTTATCTCTTTGACTGGCATCGTGGCTTAGTGGGTAGGGACTCTGCCTGCGAAGCCGAGGATCGTGGGTTCGATTCCCACCCAGTGCAAATATTTGTGTGATGAATTCAAATGTTTGCACTGTGTCTGGGTGTTTCTATGTATAATAAGTTTGTATTTACAGCTATATACGTATTTAATCAGCTATCTGGCCGCCATATTACATGCGTTGCTTAGTTTGGGGTCAGATGGTGTTGTGTGTGAATTGTCCACCAATATTTATTTATTTAATTTATGACATGTAATTTCACTGCAACCATTGCCCTTCATACCGTGTAACGGTTTAACGGAAGATAGTATATGAAGAAGAGTATGAATTAGTTCAGTACATACTAGATATTACTGGAGAGACGAAATCTGGAAACTTTTGTAGGTCAGCGTGAATGGGTGGGTATTTTATGGGTCAACGCGCATTTCTTAATCATTGCTTACCATCGGACGAGTTTGAGGTTGGAGGACAAAGGTCAAACGCGGACCTAAATTCACTAAATATAGATGTCGTGTACTGTTCATGGCTCATGCATGACAATTAGTTAAGAATCATTTTCATTTTATAGATAATGGGGGGCCATACTTGTTTCAATACGAGTATCTTGTCTGGGTTATACTCGTAGGCGTTGGAGTGTAATGTTTTGTTGGAAATAACTTTTTTATTTGTTTATAATTCAGAGTGACGAGACGAGCTGGACATGTGAAAATGCCAGCCACATAACAACACAGTGACACGCAGCTATTGGAACATAAAGAGTCCAAATCATTACCTGGCACTGCACTGCGCTCATCACCGAGAGATTTAAGATGTTATACCTCTAAGCCCCGTAATTTCTCTGGTGACATTGCCCTTCAAACCGGAACACAGTAATGTTTGCACATTACTGCTTGGCGGTAGAATAACTGGTGTGGTACTTCCCCAGGCGTACTCTGCCAAGAGTCCTACCACTACTAAAATAATATTAGTATTGAGTATAGATTATGGATGTGTAAAATGTGCGTGATAAAGAGGCTAGGTGCGGAAAAGGTCCCGCCAAACTACCTATCTAACTAACACAGATGTGTCTTACGAAGGAAGCATCTGATCTACATGTTGTAATTCCACCTTGCCCATTTTTCTACCGGACTCTTCTAAGCTCGAAACAGTGCAATCGTTTCATGGTTAGCGTTCCAAAAACTCGAACAAAGAGATTTGACTCTATGTTTTTGTTAAAAAACCTCTAGGCTACGAATGCGTTGCGTGTTCCCCAATGTATACAATCTTTTGTTTCTGATAATCGAATTTGAATCGGTTTTTTCTAGGTAAGCACGCTCCATCGTAGACCGCATCATCGCTTGACATCAAGCGAGATATAAATAAAGCCGCAATGGCACAGTAGCTAGATCGTACGATTAACAGTCGTGTGGTCAAAGGTTCGAGCCTCTCCTGTGCCTTTGTTCTCAAGAGCAGATGTACAAGGCTGGCATCGCTACTGACTTTAACAGTAAAAGAAAACATCGCGAAACAACCAGCATGCTACATATTCTACGCGAATGTTTCGAGGTCGTGCGTCATCCGAAACCCCGCACAGAGCCAGCTAGGGGATGTCCTTGACTCTCTCCTTGCGAGAGAAGGCCGCGAATCCAGATATTGGGAACGATTAGTGGGCTGCTTATAAGATAAGATCAGAAGATAAGATGCTGCTTATGTTGTTGCAAGAAATTTTATTTTTGGATTTTGTACTTTTATTTCTTTATATCTTATATTATCTTTTTTTTTTTGAGACTAGATGGAGTGGCAATATTCGAAAGGCAGCTGGTGGCGGTTGGAGAAGTAAGACCGAGGACCGGGCTGAGTGGCGTATCATAGGGGAGGCCTATGTCCAGCAGTGGACGAATACAGGCTGATGATGTACTTTTATTTCATTTTTTTGATTTTGCGCGTATTTCCTATATATATTTTTGGCTGCAGACGGCCATTCTTGCACAGGTTAGATATGTTTTATTGAAATATATGTTTGTGTTTATGTAAAAATAAATAATTTTCTTTGTACTTTTTCGTATTTACGGCATGTAGAGGTAGATATATTATGGATATTAAGATACAGGTTCAGAAGTAATTGTCCACAAAACACCCGTTAAAAGGGATAAATTTAGTTTCATCTTTATAACAACCAAACTCTCTAACTACTTTGCAGCAGTTATAACCCGAGCCCAAGTTACCAGTTCCCCAGCAGAGGATAAGTTCGGTAGGCGCGGGTGTGCGCCACCCGCGTGGGCGTTTCTCTGCATCATTAGCTCGCGTTACATTCGCCTTCATTTACAATTCCCGCCGGATTCTATCCGCGCCACGTGCCTACTCGCTCCCATTAAACTTGAATTTGGAAATTTATTGAAGTCACAAAATTAAATTTCTTAATTATACAAATCGCTCTATCACTTTGGTATTTAATAACTTAGTTTTATTTTTATTTTCATTAGTGTTTCATTTGAACATTTTCCTTCATTATTTTTTGGTATAAAAGTAGGTACTATATAAATCTTTATCGCTGTATAGGTAAAACAATACAAAATATTTGAAATCGTTATAGACCCATTTGAACTTATTGGATTTTATACGACATCAGGAAAGGAGGTTTCAGCTGTATTCAGCTGTATGTTTTTTTGTATTCATTTTAGGTGATTGCTTCGCCTATTCTGAATTAATAAATATTGTTTTTGGTTTGTTTTGGTAGTCTATGGCGGTCCGTACAAATTTTATTGAAATCGGAAAAATTTGTAGTCGTCATGATATGTTTCGTTTGCTCCAACACCTCGCCGTCTCATAGGAATAGTGTTTAGTTGGTGTCTTAAAAATTATAAAATGTAGTCAAGTTTTTGACTTAAATTTAATGCGGTGTCTGTTTTTTCTATTCAATTTTGCATTATTAATTATCTTATTTACATTCTTACTTATCTCAGAGAACACATCCAATTTGAATGAGCCAGACATTCACAGAAACTTCTGTTAATTATTCATTAAATTAACACAAAAAAGTATGAATAAACAGCTGATTCGTACAATGATACCCTTCAAACTAGACAAAATGTGTTGCAGCTACTTGAAATAATTGCCTAGCACTACACTGCACTCTTTACCCGGAAAAATCTAGTGATTTATCTCTTTAATCTCTAATTGTATGACAACATTGCCCTTCAAACTAGAACACAGCAATGTCTGAACATCGCCTACTACAAGTTTTAGTAGTGGTATGACTACTAGCAGCACGGGATTTACCACACCTTTGCGAATTACTAAGCTAAGCAGTATTTAGTTATAGAACTGAGTGAGAGTTATGGAACGGGACGAACAGGATGCGTGCCTGATGGTAGACCGCACACCTGACCTTTACAGCCAACAAGCAATGGTTGTTTGTCTGACATTTTAGCTCAAGAATGTTTAATTTTCTCTCTATCTCGCTCTGTTCGCGGCAGATAGAGCGAGAGGAGAATCAAGGAAAACCTGAAACATTTACTGTTGGAACTTTAGTTGTAATAGTACATAGTTCGTTTGTGTATTTTGAAATTAACGTATGAGTTTACTATTGACTAGCTTCTGACCACGACTTTAATTACTTTATTGACTTTTATTAAAATGACCCACAGAAACTCTACATGTTTCGGTATGAAGAGTGTATGTGTTTAAAGATTACCAACTAAGTTAAGATTAAGTAGTGGTAGGACTCTTGGCAGAGTCCGCCTGGAGAAGTACCACACCTTTGCCAGTTATTCTACCGCCAAGCAGTAATGTGCAAACATTACTGTGTTCCAATTTGAAGGGCAATGTTTCCAGAGAAATTACAGGACTTAGAGATATAAGATCTTAGATCTCTGGGTGACGAGCGCAGTGCAGTGCTAGGTAATGATTTGGACTCTTCATGTTCCAATAGCTGTGTGTCACTGTGCTGTTATGTGTCAGGCATGTTGCTTACCATCAGGCACATGTCCTGATCGTCTCATCACTCTTTATTTAAAAAAAAAAAAAAAAACTAATATTTCTAGTTGGTTTCAAATTTTTGGCTGTTATTTAAAATTGTTGTAAAATATTTACAATATGATTATTACAAAAAAAAAGAAGAAAATAAAAGTCAAAACGAACACCCGAACATCGATGAAATGGTTACATTTTTTCAAAATCCTTGACAAGAAACATACAACTTCCACATTAATAATTTAGTGGTACTAGCTGTGACCTATTTTGCTCGTCATTATATACAGCCTTAGCATAAACAGCCCACTAAATGTTCCCACTGCTGGGACTCGGGGCCTTCTCTCGCAAGGAGAGAGTCAAGGCCGTAACCCACCACGCTGGCCAAGTGCGGCTTGCTGGATGACATATGACCTTGAAAGATTTTAGGTACATGTTGGTATCCTAAAGATGTTTTGTTTCACCCGTTTTAAGTTAGCAGCATTACGCACATGACTTCAAAAATACAGTGGTGCGCGTGGGATTAGAACCCTGGGGCTTCGGATCGGCAATGATCGGATGGGGCCAGGAAGAAATTGCTTTAAGCAATAAGGCCGCCTTTTATACTGCACTTTATTATGTAAACAATAAAATTAGCTTAAAATAGACGTAATCATAATTTTTTTTTTTTTTGTCTAAGTCCGTTATTTGTTGGTGTATTTTGATTTTATGTACACTTTTAGACTTAATATATATTTTTAAGTTATTTTGTTTATTTTAGTTAAGACTATGTATTTTTGGTAAGCAAACATAGAACACCTTGCACCAACCCTGACGGACATTTTCAACGAAGTTTTGCACAGTGAGACTATACCCGAGCAATGGTCAACATCAACCATAACACTACTACACAAAAAAGGGGACAAAACCAACATAAACAACTACAGACCTATTAGTCTAATGTCGAATATCTACAAGGTATTCGCTAAGGTACTTCTCAGTAGAATAACCCGAACATTAGACGATAACCAACCGAGAGAGCAGGCCGGATTCAGAAGAGGATACTCGACATTGGACCACATCCACGTAGTAAAACAATTATTTGAAAAGGGCAGAGAATTCAACTTAACATTCTACTGCTGCTTTGTAGATTATAGCAAAGCCTTCGACTCATTAGAACACGAAGCGATCTGGCAAGCACTCAAAAACCAAGGTGTAGAACATAAATACATCAGAATTCTTAAACACATTTATGAAAACAGCAAAGCCAAAATCAAGCTAGAAAAGCAAGGTAAAGAAATAAGAATAGAAAGAGGTGTACGTCAGGGCGACCCAGTATCACCCAAACTATTCACTGCTGTCCTGGAAGAGGTGTTCCGGAAATTGGATTGGGAGGAATGTGGACTGAATATTAATGGCGAATACCTGTCGCATTTGCGATTTGCAGATGATTTGATCATCGTCTCTCAATCAAGTGCACGGTTACAGGCTATGCTGAATGATTTGAATAGAGAAAGTCGTAAGGTGGGATTAACCATGAATACAGAAAAGACCAAGGTCATGACAAATGGGAACCAAGAGCCAATCCATGTAAACAACAACACAATAGATTATGTAGATGAATACATCTATCTTGGTCAAACAATCTCACCAATGGACCCTACTTCTAAGGAAATCAACAGGCGTATAGGAAATGCATGGAAACAATACTGGAGATTAAAAGAAGTTATGAAAACCCTGAAATGAGTATGACTATCAAACGTAAACTCTTCGATACTTGCGTATTGCCTGTCCTTACATATGGCTGCCAAACCTGGGCGCTGAATAAAACTCATATCCATAAACTTGAAACATGCCAAAACGCAATGGAAAGAAGCATGATGGGGAAGAGACTTTCCGATAGAGTAAGAACCACCATCATTAAGAATTGTACAAGAACAAAAGATGTGACTGTAACTATCAGCAAGCTGAAATGGAGATGGACGGGACACACAATCAGAGGAAAAGAGAAATGGTCTAAATCAATAATGAACTGGTTCACAAGGCATATAAGGCGAAAACGAGGAAGGCCACCAAGAAGATGGATGGATGAAATAAAGGTCGTAGCTGGAGGTGGATGGACAACAATTGCTAAAAATAAAATGAAATGGAAACAGTTGGAGGAGGCCTTTGCCCATAAAGGCACACAGACATGTGTCAAATAGAATAATGTTTTTAATAAAAAAAAAAAAAAAATTTGTAAAAAAATTTTGTATAAGATGTCTGAATAAAGGCTATTATTATTATTATGTATTTTTGGTGGGTGTAATAAAACATTATATTATTATTATCGGCAGGCGCTTTTTTCCCGACTAGACCAGGCGTAACTTCCTGGCTTGTATACAGCCTTACTGTTACATAACCTGCCCCGGGAATCAGATTATATCAGATGCAAATATATTTTTTGAAATTCGAGCGGCAGCTTCCGAGATTAATGCGCTCGAACAAACATAAAACCAACTCTTCAGCTATATAGCATGTTATGTTTTTGCTCCGTAATACGTATAGCCCACGGATTAACGGACTCTAACGAACGGGATAAAAACACCCTGTGCTTGTAGATTTTGTAGAATACGTTTTTTTCTTCACAACCTGCCTCAATATGGGTATCAAATGAAAGGGCTTGACTAGTAGAATACTATACACTATAAAAAAATCAAATCCAAGATGGCCGCCACCACAAAATGGTGTATTATATTATTTTTTTCACTACTTCCTCAATCCATTGCAATTTAAGTGTCATTTTGGAGCAAAGCGTTTCATTTCACAGTCAAATAGGTACTTGGTTTTCTTCCTCGAAGGTTAGGTTATTGGTTAGGCTATAGGCTATCCGAGTTTTTAACCGATGACCTAAGATAACCTAAAATATATATATTTTGATGTCTTTTTTTGTGTGGTAGTTCAGAGGTCGTCCCATATGTTACTATATCATATTGAAAGTTACGGTTATTGAAATGTGAATAAAAACCTAAAATATGTTTTAGATTAAATTGAGATTTGGTCAATTGAAGGCGGGTATTGTTTTTCGGAGAAAATAATTACAAATATTGAGTTGAAATGTGTCTAACGATGAGACACATGGTGACGAGCGCAGTGCAGTGCTAGGTAATGATGTGGACTTTTTATGTTCCAATAGCTGCTTCTCACTGTGCTGTTATGCGGCAGGTTTTTTACTTACCATCAGGCATGTCCTGCTCGTGACGTCACTCTATATTCTAAAAAATTGAGGGTCACAATTCATTACCCAGCACTTTACTACGCTCGTCATCCAGCGATATAAGATTAAGATGTTCAATTCTGTGATATTAGTATTACTGTTTAAGATTCCTTCAACCCACAGTTGGGCCCTGTGGGGCGGACTAGAGATCCCCTTAATTCCCAGGTGAACCCAAATCCAGTATTAAGATAGCTCAGAGATTACCCGACCTGGATTGATTTACCTCAAATAAAGATAACGGTACCCGATTAGTTTCGTAATTGCGATACGGGATTATAATTATCTGCTCTACTTTTTATTGTAATAAATAAAAATATTTACAAAAATGTTGTAGTATATTTAAGTTGTGGGTCTTTTCGAACATCAGGGGAAAGAACCTCTGTATCACGACGCTGCTTATGTCATAGGCGAATAAAAGATAGAATGAGGATAAATGATTATTGTGTGATAATGTATATTAATATTGAGTGCAATATTATTAGATTAAAATAACAAAATTATGTCAGAATGTTCATTCCTTTTGTACTGGCATATAATGCACTTGTGTTTATCTATCTACTTAATCATGTTTAGCCTTGTCGTACATGACCCATATGTGTCCTAAACAGCTGACGGCGATGACTCACGACACCGCCGAGGTGTCTATCCGATCAGGCCGCCTCGGCCGCTCCAGATAACGATAACACCAGCCACGGAACTACTGTAATAGAGCTATCAGACTATCGAGCAACTGTCAGCGCTGTCACTGTCCACACCAGCCTCTATTGTTATTCAAGACTCAAGGTTCAGAATCCCGCGGCAGCCTCACACACACTGACGTCACGAAGCCCGACAAATTTACATAAAAAAACGTACAGGCTTTAAAAGCAATTAGGAAAATGTTAGAAAAGAAATCTTAACGAGCGAGGGTGATCTGCTCCCGAGCGGAGGGAAGAGATTCCCGCGCTCCGCGTCCGCGGGAAAACAACTTAATGCTGATAAATGATAACATAAATACATCGAACGTACGAACCGCGTCATGTCGTAGGTAATGTTTTGTTCGCGCGCTCTACTTA
Organism: Ectropis grisescens; assembly: GCA_017562165.1. Classification (NCBI taxonomy): domain Eukaryota; kingdom Metazoa; phylum Arthropoda; class Insecta; order Lepidoptera; family Geometridae; genus Ectropis; species Ectropis grisescens. Next base: position 199,766 of record CM029792.1, on the reverse strand, counting down.
CCATGATTTCGGAGCGAAAAGGCAAAGTTAACGCAATTACACGACACAACAAGACAATGCTACCCGACCAAATTACGGTGCAGCCTCAATCAGCTGGATGTGCGTGCCGGAGGTGATATTACAATTGGCAGTGCAAATATGACGTTGACAAGTGCTGGTGAGCTAGAAGGGATTGGGTTAGGGTTAGAGGTTGGGAGTGGAGTGCGAGGGGGAAAGTTACCTGGTGCGGTGGCGGAGTGCGGTGTCGCTCGCGGGTCTGGCGGGCGCGCGCGGGACGTGTGTTGCGCTCGGGGCACGGGCGCCGACTGGCCGCGTCGATCGATAGGCGGCCCGTCGCCGCCGCGCCGCGCCGGCCCGGCGCCGGCCCGGACGCGGCCCGGACCCGGCCGCCGGCACCGGCCTCCTGCCTCACATCAGGACCCTCAACATGGGATCCAAAAACACCTTAAGCTAAACCAACTACTTTAATACTGCAACAGTGAAATTTTATCAGGCCTTTGTTAAACTGATTAAGTTTAATTGCTCCATTTTAACAGTTCCGGTTTAAATGCCCAGGACCATTGACCTGGATTGTCGTAGAGAACAAATAAGACTTCGAACGAAGAGGTTTGACTCTACTTTTGTGATAAGAACGTATAGGCTGTGGAAGGCACTGCCTGAGTGGTTTTTGCAATTACTACCTTGGTATCTTAAAATCCAGAGCGATTAAAAAAAAGAATTTTAGTAAAAGCGTGGGGTGCCTTTGGAAACTTTGGATATTATCAAAAGCACTACTTCTACCAACATCTGTCATACAACATAGATTATTTATAACAATTAATATCAGCACTCGCCTTTTAACTAAAAAAAATATTTTAATCACACTGTCCTTAACTCATATGTATTGAAAATTATTTCTTGCTTTTTTGTTGGATTTTCTATAAAAGCGTGAATTTTTAGTTTTTTTTAATTATTGCTTATTTCTAGGTAAGTAAACGACTAATGGCCACCTTAAATGGCCTCATTTGCTTAGAAAAGTTTGGACTATCGCAGAATGCGTAAAGTCGTGCTATTCTACTCTTGCTTACCATATCTACGTGTTCATACAGAGCATTCATGTAGTATCCTATATACTCACTAAACAAACTCACTTTCACATGACGGATAAGCTCAAGGACGCCTCAGACGGCGGCCTCAGCTCGCGTGGGGAATATCAAGGAACGACCTAGCATCCACCTAGCAGCCGGTGCGTAGAGCTAAAACATCCTTTATTCCTTAGACAACAAGGGTCATGGTGCAGGCATGGGGTCGCGCATTCTTACTATTTGTTCAGCTCTTGAAGCGAGGCAGGGCTGTACGAAGCGATGCGTTTTTAACTATAACAGGTTTATATTTGACCGCCATCTCGCCTGATGCTAAGCGACGATGCGGTCTACGATGGAGCGAGCGCACCTAGAAGAAACTGATTCACCTTCGATTTGACACTAAGATTTAACCATCGGAAAAACCCCACTCAGGCAACGTATTCCACAGCCTAGACGCTCTTATCGCAAATGTAGAGACAAACCTCTTCATTTGAGTCTTTGATATATCATCTATGTAACGATTTCTTTTTCGAGCTACCAACGGTTCGATAGAAAAAAAAGTGGTCAAGTGCGAGTTGGACTCGCCCATGAAGGCTTCCGTAGCAGCAAGTAACATCATATAAAAGTTCTTGTAGTTCGTTGTTACTTTAATCAGTGTTTTAACAATAGTGAATTAATGTATTAAAATAAAACTACTTACCTCATTCAAACCAATGTTCGTTGATAGTTTACGTGGTAATGTACATTATACCTTTTTTTTACTACTTTGGAAGAGTCTCTCGCGCAAACTAAACAGCTTAGAAAAAAAAATATTTGAAACCTCAATATCATTTTGAAGACCTATCTCTAAATAACCCACACGTATGGTTTGACGGAAAAAAAGTTGAGTTTCAGTTCTAAGTCTGGGACAATAACCCACAAAATTTATTGTTTTTTTCTATTTTTTTGTATGAAAATCTTAATGCGGTTCACAGAATACATGTACTTACCAAGTTTCAATAGTATAGTTCTTATAGTTTCAGAGAAAAGTGGCTGTGACATCCGGACGGACAGTATTTTACCATTTGGCTAGGGAACCCTAAAAAGGAAAAAGTGGAATCAAATCACACAGATCAGTGGCACATTCTCCGAAATGTATCCGATAAAACATAAGCCAGCAATTTCGCGCCGATGTGCCACACTATGAAATATTTTTCTAATAGTAATCGAATATAAGATGGACTATAAAGTGCGTTAATCAAAAGGAATCCGAATTAGAAACACCAAGGTTAATTCTATGGGGAAAAACCACTCAGGACCTGCATTCCACAGCCTAGCTGTCTGTCTAATCTATCTGATCTACCTTTTTCTTTCAGGTTTTAGCAACATCACCTATGAAATCGTGTCGCTCTTCGAAGCTAGTTCCAAAATTTTTGAAGTTAAAAAGCTTCACACGGGCTTTCAAAAGGCTGTTTTATCTTCCAGGGAACAAGTCAGCCGGAAAATTGTCACTGAGTTTCTTTCTTTATTTGTTTCGTAATATTATTTCTGTGGTTATCGCCAAGTCGAGACAGTCTTACCGAAACGTATTTTAAGATGAAAACAACAACAATATTTCGGAACAACTTTTTATCTTTAGGCACAAAGAGGCACTGGTGTACCTATAGGCGTACCACGATATAATGGCACTTGAATGACATTGTCAAGAGGGCGTGGGCATCGGGAAATCGGGCATCGGCAACCCTGGTTGGCTTGACGGCGTTAGTTCCCACTTTGGGCCACGTGCCACTATTTCCATGTAAGGGTATACCTAAAGTAAACGCCATATTGCTTCGACGAAACGTCGTATCATTATCACATGATATATAAAAATGACTAGCAGCGCCCCACAGCTTTACCCGCGTAGTTCCCGTTCCTGTCTTTTTTTTGGGATAAAAAGTAGCCTGTATGTTAATCCAGGGTGTCAGGTAACACCTTACCAAATTTTCATAAAATCGCGGCTGCCGTTAAGGACTGAAGAAGTAACAAATATAAACAGTCACATTTTGCTAATCTATACTTCTATATCTATACTAATATTATAAAGAGGAAAGATTTGTATTTTTTGTATGGCACGAATAAACTCAAAAACTACTGGACCGATTTCAAAAATTCTTTTGCCAATAGAAAGCTACATTATCACGGAGTAACATAAGCTATGTTTATCACGAAAAAAAATGAGATGTCTACGTAAATTTTTACTAAAACCAACGCAAGGTATAAAAAAAACAGTCATAAAATGGCTTTCATCGCATACGCTGCGGAAAGTACTAATGATGGACCAAAACAATGTTCTACAATATTATAGAGCGTATTAAAATCTACAAAAAACCTCGCAAGACCATATGTCTAACTTCAGTAATTACCTCGCAACAACTACTTTTTTACATTTTAAAAGTAAGTAAAAATGCCTATCAAATTCAGACCATGTTATCAACACATTTGTATTAATTCTTATGCAAATAAATTATTTCTTATTCAAGACTCTTTTAATACCTATTGATTACTTTTTGAATTATTGAAGTCGGACATTCCATTCAAAATATTTAACGAAATTAAAATTATCAATCCTATCAAAATGCGGCGCCGCGCGGCGCAACACCGATAGAGGGGACACCGAGGCACGGGGGAGAGGTGTTCGCAGCTATGAAATAGGTAAGTACGAGTAGCCGCGCGCGCGTCTGCTAATTCGCGTGGTCGCCTCGCTCCGTAGGTAGTGGACGCAAATGATATTAAATATTAAACATTTTTTCGTAACACTTTTTTTATGTTCCTATATCATAAATGTTCTTTTCAGAACTACTTTTGTATTAGTTTATTCTACCTTTACTGTTACTGTTCAAGTTTTCTCGCACTTTCTACACAGTATTACATTACATTTATTCCATTTCGGTTTCCTCACGATGTTTTCTTTTACCGTTTTAAATTGGAGGCATTACGGACATGCCTTCGAAAAAACAGTGATGCGCGTGTAATTTGAGCTGGGGGATAGGATACGATATAGGTCATCCCCAAAGGTCCCCTTTATCCTACTTACTAAATTAGAATAAAACGAGCATTAAGGACTACGATGATGTGACGATCAGACATCTAGCTGTGTCAATAGATTCAATAAGCAGCCCACTAAATATTCCCACTACTGGGACTCGGGGCCCTCTCTCGCAAGGAGAGAGTCAAGTCCATAATCCACCACGCTGGCCCAGTGCGGGTTGGTGGATGACACATGACCTCAAAAGATTCTAAGTACATGGCGATTTCTTCACGATGTTTTTCTTCACCGTTTTAAGTTAGCGGTATTACGCATATTACTCCGAAAAGACAGTGGTGCCTGGTGCACGGGATTTAAAACCGGGGCTCCAGATCGGCCGCCGCCGTTCTCCCGACTAGACCAGCCGTAACTATTTAGTACGTATTTAGAACTAATAGACTTTAGTACCTACATAAAACATTGCACAACCATAAACTACGTTGTAGGTGGCATTAGCAGATTTTTAACACTAAATCACAACAATTAAATATTTACTGATTTAATTTTTGATTTGATGCGTAAAAGTAAAAGGGGAATAACAACGACGCCAGACACGCCTAAAGTTTTTAGGACTAATGATAATATACCATAACAACTAACGCATAACAGTTTTCGCATAATTTTTGCTACCGTATATAGCATAAACATAACTTAGCATAATGTTTAAAGGCACATATTGAGAGAAGCATGTTACGCCACCCTAATGTATAGGAATAGCTACGTCGGCATCAACCTCAATTCCGAGCAACAGCAGGAATCGCGGCGTCAGCGCAACGTGCCGTGGGAACGTGACCACGCCGCGACACCCGAAGCTGCCTGCGCGGCCGGCCCGCCGCGAAGCGCATTCTTAGATCAAACTTCGATCGAATCAATTCATTTTTAGTTTTAATTATAATTGTAGTTTCATTTTTATTAAATTAGTTTAAAAGTAAATTGGTTTTTTTTGCGACCTTCGGCTGCAATAAACATAATTGGCGCAGTCGGTAGGATTGTAAAGTAAAGTCACTAAAATCGCGGCTTTTTACAATAAAAGAACTTACGGTTGTAGTCGAAGGAATCCAGACATTGATTCGGCAAAAGGAGACCATGTTGTAAGTGCTTTGAATTTTCTCAGTCCTTATTCCTTTAGCCTTATTCCATCCTAATTTTATTGAACCCATATTTTATTTTATTTTCTCTCATTTAAACTTTTGTGTGTGTAATTTCTTTTATATTGTGTCATTTATTTCTGTGTAATTTTGTGTGTGCTATATGTGTACTGTGTGATTTTCCAGGCTCATATATTGTGTTAGATTAATTTAAATTTTTCCAAAATTTTCCATCCGAGGAAAATTAAGGACATTAGAGTAGGTAGAAGTAGGTCGTATAATAGGTTTAATTTAGTTGACGCGAGTAGAAATCTAGAAGAAATGGAGCAGCCCCAAGCTCAACCTCAGCCTCAGGCCCTGGCTCCATCCGCGCATGACAATATAGATGTCATTTACAAGTCACTTAGACTGTTACCCGAGTTCGACGGGAACCCGCATATCCTTACGCGGTTCATTAATTTGTGTGATCAAATAATTATAGCTCACGTGAATCCGCAACCTGGGCACGAACTATCCAACTTAGCCCTCACTAACGGCATACTAAATAAAATCACGAGACCCGCGTCTAGATTGATAAACGCCAATGGCATACCGGAAACCTGGCAGGGTATTCGGAGTGCCCTTATTAACAATTTCGCAGACCATCGCGATGAAACTGCTCTGTATAGTGACCTTTCCCTACAGACCCAAGGGTCTAGTACACCTCAGGAATTTTACGAGCGCTGTCAAAATCTTTTTAGCACAGTTATGACGTATGTGACTCTACACGAGCATATTCCATCTACTATTGAGGCTAAACGTACACTGTACCAAAAACTAACCCTTCAGGCATATTTAAGAGGTCTAAAAGATCCCCTAGGATGCAGGATACGCTGTATGCGACCTGAATCTATGGAGAAGGCGTTGGAATTTGTCCAAGAGGAGTTAAATACGCTGTATTTGCAACAGCGCAATGATGGTAGTGGTCCTAAAAGGAATACCATCAACCGTCACAATTTGCACAAAATTTACCCTTAAACACTTTTGTTCCAAAGCCCATGACATTCGGTATGCCTGTTAGACAGCCGAATTTTAACATACCCGGTCCATCGCGGCAAATGCCAATGCTGGCTCAACCTCCTCAAGGTTGGAGACCTAGCTACCCAAACCAAGTGCAACAGCCTCGAGGCCTAACCAGGACACAGCAGATGATGCGTGCTCCACCACCAAATTACAATAACCAACAAAATAACTTTTCTATGAATAATAGGCCTCAACAGCAATATAGATTCGGCAACCAAACTCGTCCGATGAGCGGGGTCAGTCATTTTGTTCCTAGAACTTTACCACCCACTATGCAGGGACACGATTGGCGGAAATTCGGGAATCCGCCCCCGACTAATTACTTTAAAACTCGCGAAATGAACCATAACGAGTGCGACTTTAACTACCCTGACCACGACACATATTGTACCGATTATGAAGAACAGTACTATTACCCCTACTATGACTATACCGACTATGGGTATTACCCAGAGCCTCAGCCCTATGCTGAATCGGTAATTTTAGAGGAAGTAGAACAATCCCTCCTGTAAATGATACAAATTTTCAACAGGAGTCGAAGTGCGAAAAGCCAAAATAGAATTGAACTTTCACATCCAAAGACAGCTGGGTTACATTCAAATATCTAACCCACCATTAAAACTTTTAATTGATACGGGCGCTAATCAGTCTTTTATAAGCCCAGACGCTGTCGAAAAATATTTCAGTGATGTCCCTCTGAACTACGACCCTTTTGAGGTGACAAATGTACACGCCACGAGTAAGAACGATTACTCGATAACATTACCTTGTTTCCCGGAATTCTGTGAGCAAGATGACATTACGTTATTCGTGTACAAGTTCCATAATTACTTTGATGGACTAATTGGCTTTGATTTACTTGACGTGTGGGGTTCTAAAATAGACCTTAGTAGTAAAGTTCTGGTTACTCGTAATGCTGAGATACCTATTCGGATGTATGACTCTCGTAACGCTAATCTTTATGAGGAAATTATTCCAGCCAACTCTTCCAAATTAATTAGGCTACCAGTAAATTCACTAGACGGAGACGTGGTAGTTGAAACTCAGACTATTTGTAATTGCCTCATTTCCGATTGCTTAACCACAGTTGAAAATAACCGCGGTTGGGTAGAAGTTACTAACCCCACATCTAACGACATTATTTTTGCTATGGATAGACCGGTAGAAGCCGAGGTATTTAACATCGAAAGTGAACGTACTGGAATTTTACCGAATCGCGTTAGTGAAGTTGTTTCCCGCCTCCGCACTAAACATCTAAATGTGGAAGAACGCGTTAACTTAGAACGCTTATGCGCGGCCTATGCTGATGTGTTTTATCTTGAGGGAGAATCTTTAACATTCACCAACAAAATAAAACATAATATGTACTGGGATTTCATCGGTGGTTCTTACCACCGATGAAATCCCAGTACATACAAAAACTTATAGATACCCCTATGTCCACCGACAAGAAGTTAGAGACCAAATTAATAAAATGTTGGAACAAAATATTATAAGACCTTCCGACTCTGCATGGAGCTCTCCAATTTGGATTGTACCCAAAAGGCCGACGCTTCAGGCAAGGTTAAATGGCGTCTTGTTGTGGACTTTAGAAAAGTTAATGAGAAAACGGTTGATGACAAGTACCCAATTCCCAACATAACTGACGTACTTGACAAACTTGGCAAATGTCAGTATTTCACCACGCTTGATTTAGCAAGTGGGTTCTACCAGGTGGAAATGGATTTAGAAGACATACATAAAACTGCATTTAACGTAGAGAACGGGCACTATGAATTCTTAAGAATGCCCATGGGGTTAAAGAACTCTCCATCCACATTCCAACGGGTGATGGACAATGTTCTCAAAGACCTGCAGAATGAGGTATGCCTTGTCTATCTCGATGACATCATTGTATTTAGCACGTCACTCAGGAACACATCCTAAATCTGGAGAAAGTGTTCAAAAACTGCGAGAATCTAACTTCAAAATTCAAATGGACAAATCCGAATTTTTGAAGCTAGAGACTGAGTTTTAGGCCATGTCATTTCAAACGAGGGTGTCAAACCTAACCTAATAAAATACAGGCAATACAAAGGTATCCCCTGCCAAAAACAACCACTGAAATCAAACGTTTTCTCGGACTACTTGGCTATTATCGAAAATTCATCCCAGATTTTGCACGTGACTAAACCTCTAACCCAATGTCTCAAAAAAGGGAAGTAAAATTTCGTTAGACCAGAAATATGTAGAGTGCTTTGAGAAATGCAAATTACTTTTGACGAATGACCCCATACTACAATACCCTGATTTCACTAAGGACTTTGTACTAACCACGGATGCATCGAACTTCGCCGTAGGCGCTGTTTTATCACAAGGAACGATAGGCAGCGATAAACCCATAGCTTACGCATCAAGAACTTTGAACTCTAGTGAAATAAATTACAGTACAATGGAAAAGGAGCTTTTAGCTATCGTATGGGCAACTAAATATTTCCGCCCTTATCTGTTTGGAAGACAGTTTAAAATTGTTACAGACCATAAACCATTGCAATGGGTTATGAACCTAAAAGAGCCAGGGTCTCGCTTAACACGCTGGAGACTTAAGCTAAGTGAATATAATTTCACCACAGTATACAAGCAAGGCAAGGCTAATACAAATGCCGATGCTTTGTCGAGAGTAGAAATTAACATCAACGAAGATGTCAGCTCTATTATTGCAAACCCTTCTGAACAACCCTTATCTAGATCAGGATCTACCACTATAACAGCTCACAGTTCTGACGAAGTCCCTCCGTCAAATAGATCAGTGTCTGGTTCAACTACCGAAACCATTCACTCTAGCGCTGAAAACCCTATTTTGGAAGTCCCTATCTCAGACGACCCCTTGAATAGGTTTACTAGGCAACTAATTCTAAATGTCGTAGGTGACATAAAAGGCAGACCAATCGTCTCAAAACCATTTGCAACTCACACACGCACATCCGTTCAAATATCTGAGTCTAACCTTGAGGAGGATGTAATTAATGCTATCAAAGAGTACGTCCACCCTAAAGTCAAAACTGGGTTGCTAATAAATCCGCCTTTAGCGTTATACAAAATTATACCTGTTATCCAAAGCGCATTCAAAAGCTCATCCATGAGCCTGACACTCACTAAAAGGGAACTAGAAAATGTTAAGGAGTACCTCCGTCAACAGGAAATTATTAACAAGTACCACGATGGTAAGACCAACCACCGCGGTATAAACGAATGCTACTTAGCCCTTTCACATAAGTACTTTTGGCCAAATATGAGAGAAAATATTACTAAATTTATAAATGAGTGTACAGTGTGCGGTCGAGCCAAATACGACCGTAATCCTATAAAACAACAATTTAAAATAGTGCCACCAGCTACTAAGCCCTTTGAACTAGTTCACTTAGACCTTTTGACAATACAGAGTGAAAAGTTCCTTACAATTGTTGACGCATTTTCTAAATACGCCCAAGCCTATTACCTAAGAGACGGGACCGCAGTTAGCGCAGTACAAGCCCTTCTTAGCTTTAGCACACATCACTCACTACCATTGACTATAGTCACAGACAATGGTACCGAGTTCACCAACCAACTAATGGCAGAGTTTTTGCGTATCCATAAAATTCAACACCACAGGGTTGCTCCGCATGCACCAAACGAAAACGGTATAGTGGAGAGATTCCATTCAACGATATTGGAACACCTTCGCATACTTAAAATCAACCATAAATCTGAATCAGTTATAAACCTAATGCCCTATGCCTTACTTGCATATAACAGTAGTATACATAGCCTCACTAAATGTAAACCAATTGAGGTCATAACTGGACATTTTGACCCTAGAGACCCGTTTGACATTGACATATCCTCGCAACTATTACAGCAATACATTACAAGCCACAAAGACAAAATGACCATAGCGTATAAAGAAATTCACGAACTCTCTAACGCCTCGCGTCAAGACTTGACTGAGAACCGAAACAAAACCGGGAACCAGAAACTGACTATTCCCCAGAGCAACAGATTTTTGTTAAAAATCCAGTCGCATCACGACAGAAGTTAGCTCCTAGATATACTCATGACGTAGTAATGGCTAACCTCCCTATTCACATCTACACAAAGAAGAAGAGAGGTCCTATAGCCAAAAATAGGTTAAAGAGAGTCCCTAAATCTAACCAATTGTTCCAGACTGATCCTGATTCTCCATCTGATCCTGCAACCAGCTCTAACGCAGGACATAAAACTTGAAAGCCTCAATGATGGCCCCGGTATCTTACCCTTCAAGTTAGGTCCTGCTAGGATCATAACCCACTACCATTCCTTTCTACAACATATAAATCTAGATGATTTGAGAGACCGAATTAGTTCCGTTAAAGAACAACTAGACTCTATTAGCCCTGACTTTAATAATAAAACTAGGTCTCTGTACGAGCCTCACATTACATACCTTAAAATCTACTTAACAGTGTGTTAGAACAACTAGAGACATTTGAGTCAAAACGTGTAAAAGAGGTCTGATAGATGGTCTCGGTTCGGTAATAAAAAGTGTTACAGGGAATCTTGACTACACAGATGCAGAGCATTATAATCAGGCTCTAAAATCCTTCAGGAAAATCAAAATCATTTGGCAAATGAATTCAACAACCATATAAGTATTTCTAAAACTGGACTTTACAATATTCAAAAATTATTAACAGTATAATCGACAACCAAAACAAAATGGTTGGCCTAATTAGCAAAATTCGCAATAGTGAAGCAACAAATGAAGACGATCTAGTTAAAAACGCACACTTTGCTCAAATTTTAATGATATTGAGTGACAATGTTGAAGCAATTTCGTTTGAAATAATTAAATTACAAAATATTCTAGCGTTCATCAGGACTTCCACTTTACATCATTCGGTTTTAGATTTATATGCACTACGAGCTGTAATTAGCAAGTTGAGCATATTATATGGCAGAGATAAGGTGTTAGAGTTAGATAATAGAGAGTATTTCGATATAGTTAAAATAGGTTCATATTATGTAGGTAATACTATAGTTATAGTTTTTAAATTTCCTATCGTCATGTCATCCATTTATGATCTTTATAAACTATCTATAGTCCCCAATATGTATAATCAAATATTATTTCCCCCATATCCCTTCCTGGCTATCCATGAGAAACAATTCAGGTACATAGAGGCAGAATGCCCGAAGACCAGCAAGTGGTACTTATGCGACGCGAACAAGAACCCGCAAAGCCGAACATCTGGAGACTGCATACACCACCTCATCGAGACGCAGCAGCGGAGTCCCCTCTGCAACCCAGTCACCGTGGCCTTCGAGAATCCCGCATATGAAGAGTTAGACGAAAAGCATTACACTATCAGCTTTCCCCATCCAACTAAGATTCATCTCTCATGCGACCGACATGTATACGAGACTGTACAAGGTAGCTACCTAGCCATTATTCCGCAGCAGTGCTACCTAGAGACACCTCAGTTTACGATCTCCAACAGTAAGGATCGTCTGAAAGGACAAGCACTAAAGCTAATGGACCTGCCGAATAACACCATCATCACTTCAGTGGCCGCACCTGAAATCACTTTGAACTCCATCAGCCTGAAAAGCCTTCATGAACTGAACACAAGAATCTCCAAGCAGTCGCCGGTGAAACTAATTGAAGATGTCGATTATGGCTTCTATCATACCACTATCCCACTTTATGTGGTATTGATAGGTGTAATATTAATAATATGTGGCCTTTACTATCGCAGACACCGCCAAAGGAAATTAGATAATTCGCCGAGCCAGTCCAGTTACCAAGGACAACTCCAGCTACAAGATGTCTACGCCACACCGACTACAACGATGGTTGAGCCAACCCCGAATCAACCCTCAGCTCCGTTTACAACAAAGGTCTTCAACAGTCGCTGTTCTACGGGGGGAGGTGTTACGCCACCCTAATGTATAGGAATAGCTACGTCGGCATCAACCTCAATTCCGAGCAACAGCAGGAATCGCGGCGTCAGCGCAACGTGCCGTGGGAACGTGACCACGCCGCGACACCCGAAGCTGCCTGCGCGGCCGGCCCGCCGCGAAGCGCATTCTTAGATCAAACTTCGATCGAATCAATTCATTTTTAGTTTTAATTATAATTGGTTTTTTTTGCGACCTTCGGCTGCAATAAACATAATTATTATACCTAAACATAACAATTGGTCCTATTATGGTCTATCACTGAGGTACGACTCCGGGTGAGCTCCCGGAGCCAGAAGCTCTATGTCCTTGAGTGTAACCTCTCGCTACGGCGACGACCTCGCTTGGCTCGCTCCTCTCAGGACCTCCCTTGAGCTTCTGGTTCCCGCATTTTTTTTATAAAGTAAAATAGGCAAAAAAGCATGCGTTTTAAATGATAAACAGATGATTGGGATTGTTTGTTTTGTCTTATGTCCTAAGCATGGCAATTCTGCCAAGAGTGTGTTAAAATTTGTAAGTCTAATAATTTTGTTTTATACTTATTTTCCATAACACCTGTGCGAAGCCGGGGGCGGGCTGCTAGTATTTTATATTATTAGTAAGATAACTAGCTGTGCCCTACGCGCGTTGCTACGCCACCTATCGAACATTCGTCGTACTAATTCAGAAGCCTTCTTTGAGTCATACACAACAACTTTGCCAAAGATCATCACATGATAAAATGCGTTGTTTTCGAATATATAAAGGACATGGTTCCCAGTTTATATTTTCAGTAAAATCCCCGCGATAAAAAGTAATCATGATTCCAGTGAAATACCTGGGCTAAGAGATAAGATACCTTATATCTCCGGGTGACGAGCGCAGTGCGGTGCTAGCTAATGATTTGGGCTCTTCATGTTCCAATAGTGTCACTGTGTTGTTACGGGCAAACACTTTGCTTACCATCAGGCACATGTCGCGCTCGTCTTGTCACTCTATACTATAAAAAAAGAAAATAAAGTAACGTATGTGTTTTTCCAGACAAATAAACGGCACAAATCTAACCGTGTCCCAATTTCAATTCGATCCTTTCAGTCGTTCCGACTTCCGACGTGATTGTGCAATTTACATACCTTTGTATCTATAATACTCGTAGTACTAGCTGCGCCCGGCGGTTTTACCCGCTCAGTTCCCGTGCCCGCTATTTTCCCATGATAAAACGTAGCATACAAGCTATTCTAGAGTATAAGCTAATTGAGTCTCAAAAGCCAAGCGTGTCAACGTGATTGAGCAATAAACGTCTGAACATCCAAGCATATGCATTTCTACTATTAGTAAGATCGGCAGGCACGGATCCAGGGGGAGGGTCATGGGGCTAGGTGGACCATTGGTTTAAAAGCATGCATGTACTTATCGCCCAGTTTTGTGACATGACAACGACTATGTGACCCCCCTAGAGTTATGTGACCCCCCCCCCCCCCTCTATTGGTCTGAATTTATACAATGATAATAATAGTCAGCTGACAGTCTTCTTCTTCTTTTTTCATTTTTAACTTTTAATCGGTTGTATCATATGTGTCATCTGATTCATCACGTATTAATTTCTGGCTTCTATCCCGGTGTGTTATGTTAGTGTGATATGTTTGATGAGTACAATTACGCCAACGTCTTATGCTTCAGCAGGATGATGTTATGGACTTTGACAAGTGTGTGGTTTCATGTAGAATCCAAGGTCTTGCAGTAGTAGCTCTTGCAGTTTAGCCGTGTGAGCAATTTTAAAGAATGTCATTATGTATAGAAAAATCAAAAAATAATAATCAAAAATAATGATAATAATAATTCAATTTGTATAAAATAAAACAATGTCAATGTGTGTAAAAGAATGTTAACATGTATAAAATTTAATATTTGTTTACCTACTCAAAGAACTCTCACAATATATTATAGAGTAATCTGATTCAACCTGTCCATTACAATATATTATCTGATCTAACATTAGTTAAATCTAAAGTTTCATAAAATATAGACAGTGGACACTAATGTGGCTAATGGAATTTAATGTGGAAGTTAATGGAATGTAAAATGTCATGTTATACAAAATCTATACATCAGTATTCCAATTAATTTCCCTATCATTTAAAAATTCTTTCACAGTGTAATAACATTTGGGTACCAGTATCTTTTTTAATTTACTTTTGAACATGGATGAGTTAAGTTTTTTAATTGCATTTGGTAACTTATTATATAGAAGAGGAGCCATACAAAAAATACTGTCACTCATAATCTTTTTCTTGCGTTTGCCTATGAGCAATTGAGCAGCCTACACTTATCACGTCGGTTCCGTTCCACTTTGTCACTCAAGAGAGGAAAACAATGGGGGTTATTCCTTACAAAACACATAACTTCAAAAACATAAAGGCTTGGAAGGGTTAAGATTTGATTGTCTATGAATACCTGTCTGCAGCTATCTGTAACTTGCATCCCGAACATAGCACGAATGCATCGTTTTTGTGCTTTGAAAGCTAAGCCTGTATCCGTTGAGTTACCCCAAAAAATTATCCCATATCTCAAGACTGATGCCACTAATCTATGGTAAGACGTAAGAAGAGTCTCTGTTTTTACCACTGGAGCAAGCCTATGCAGAGCATATGCCGAGCTACCAAGCTTCTTGCAGAGAATCTCAATATGTGCCTTCCAATTCAATTTCATGTCTATTGTCGACCATGATGTACGACCACGCTGGTTTCCACAAAAAAATGCTTAGACTACCTCTATAAATTAATGTCTCGTAATTATTAAGATTTTGATACAAGAAATAGACAAAAACAAAAAATTTTAGGGGTGTCCCATACTTAGAACTGAAACACATTTTTTTTTATCAAAACCCTACGTGTGGGTTATCTATGTTTAGATCATCAAAAATGATATTGAGGTTTCTAACATATTTTTTTTCTAAACTGAATAGTTTTTTGCGAAAGGGGCTCTTCCAAAGTCGTAAAAAGTGCGTACCCCGTAATTTCTAAAAAAATAACAGAATGACAAAAATAAAATAAGAAGTGTATGATGTACATTACAACATAAACTATAAATTAAAATTGATTTGAATGAGATCTAGTAAGCAGTTTTATTTTAATACGTCATAAATTGGCTATCGTTAATACACTGATTAAAGAAACAACGGGCTAATACAAGAACTTTTATATTATGTTACTTGCTGCTACGTAAGACTTTATGGGCGACTCCGACTCGCACTTGACCACTTTTTTATATTTTGAGTATGGATGTTCATCCTACAAACATTATAATTGCGAAAATTTGGCTGCACATTGTTTGGCTGTACATTTCTTAATTACTTCAAAACGCCTTAGCCGATTAGATTAGTTAATTTAACATACATAGTTCAATTATTATTATAGTCTGGTATAGCACTTCTACTTTTGATTGCGAGACAGCTACAGAGACAGTATGCGAGCAGAACCTGGCGACGTCGCTAGTTGTACATGCGTATACTCAATGTTCTACGATATTCCTGAAACAGGATACTCTATGAGTGTGAGACGATGTATTCAATGAGTTCATCGCTTTGAATGGGAGATCCTGCGAGCGCGAGAACAACGATCCCAAAAGAAAAATGTAATTTCCTCTGAAGAACGCACCGACGATACTTCGCGAATATGAAACTGATACGTATTTGCTACACACTGCCTCTGGCTTCCATCCAAACTTCGCTTCAAACGTAATTTAAACTCCAAAACTAGCACCTACGCACCTTCAATAGAGTTTAAATTACAGTAACTTCGTGTAGAGGCATAACAAACGGTGGTAACTAAAAATCGATCAAACTTCATTTGCGTGAAGAGAAGTTCACAATCCACTTGCTGGTTTCATTCAACTACTTCCAACTGGGAAAAACTGAATTCCTGGCGTCTGGATACTCGTAGCTGCAGGCGCCGGGAATCTCTTTTGTGCGGAATGTGCTCTTTGGGGGGAAAAAAGGAATTGCACTTCTTTCTACGTTCAAACTAATTAATAGGTGAGTTCATACGAAGCTAAGTACTAATAAATTCACTAACTCTTGTGAATATAAAACTCAGTCGCAGTGAACAGAGATCTCAATTTAATAAGAGTCATTTTATGTCCGCCAAGAAAATTGTGTACATGACCTTTGCAAGTTATTCATCGATTTAAGTTATGTGCGCGTACAAGCGTTATGTTCAAAGGGAATTGTTTCCTGAAAAGTTAATACAAGCACCTGAGATTTGTACGCACTATCCTGCTTATGTGATAACTAGCGCGGACTACTACTATGATTATCTATGAATATCTATGATACTCTTTACACTGAAAATATTACATTATTTTTGTGTCGTCTATGTTTTTGTGGAGTATGTTTCCACTGGTTCTAGGATATTATGTTACAGATTTTTTTAAATTGTCACTATAGCGCTTTTAGCACACCTCTGCTAGCGTCCTTTTTTTTATATTTATCCTTTTTTTCGCAGAACCTCTTTGTTTCTCCCAGATTCCTAGCTTCAGTAATCTGGGTTCAAACCGATTGAATTGGTGGAAATTTTCTCCTCACATCACTTAACTACGTCGTACTCGTATGTCTTATAAAAATCGATTTCAATCAGCAGTTCTGAATTGCAAATACAGCTCGAAGTTTAGGGGTTTCGGTATAACAACAAACGTGGGATCACCACCAGCGGACCGCCCAGCTTCGGCCGTGATACTTATAAACATAGCCTATACTACTCAGGAGACACGCATGTATCCAACGGTGAAAGATATTTTGAAATCGGTCCAGTCATCCCGGATTAGTGCGCGCAAACACATAATATTCAGAGGGAAATATTTATTATTTTATAAGGTTATAAATATAAATTCAGTAGAATTATTAAATTAATGTCACTTCCCCCACCTACGAGTGTTTGTAAGCTATTTTCCTTGATGCTGATTGCCTGAAAGAGATTGCTTTCAGCAATAAGGCCGCTATTTGTGGCGCTAGTTCGTAAGTGTTTCTCTGCAATAGTTTGTTATGTTTGTGTCACAATAAAGAGTTTCTATCTATCTATCCATTTATATCTTTACCACGTCTTCACCTTTATAATATTAGTAGAGACTTTTAATAAAACACGGGTAACTCGCGTATGACATAGTCAGTCCAGTTTGATCAGGATCCCAGTGCATCAATGCTGATGCAGTTTGTTCAGTTCCGGGCATGTCGCGGGCAGACCTGCAGGCGTACCTGGAGGCGCGGTTCAGCTCGTGGGCCCCCCGGGCGCCGGCCGCGGTCGCGCGCCGCACCGGTGACGTCACCCTGGCCTGGCCGCAGGACGCCTTCCCCTACCTGCGGCCACACCTCCTCTACCGCCTCGAGAAGAACGACAAGCTCCCCAAATGGGTGACAGTGTACAGGTATGTTATGGCTGGTCTAGTTAGTTATGGCTGGTCTAGTCAGCTATCTACGGCTGTACTAATCAATTACGGCTATCCTAGCCAGTCACGACTTACCTAGTAGGTTACGACTGGTCTACTCGGGAGAACTGCCGATCCGGATCCCGTGGTTTGAATCCACCGCGTGTTTTTCTAAAGTCATGTGCGTAATTCCGTTAAGTAATTAACTAGTCAACGGTGAACGAAAATATCGTAAAGAAATCGGCATGCCTCAGCCGCAAACCTGCACTGGACTGGCGTAGTGGATTTTGGCCTTGGCTATCTCCTCGAGTGAGAAGGCTCCGAGTCCGAGCAGTGGGAAAATTTAGTGGGCTGTTTATTCTGTACAGGTACGCTTCTCATTACTTTGCTCTCAAAGACATTCGTTCAAGTCAAAAGCAATATTTCTACATTATCCGCTGGGACGCGCGTTAAAATGTCAGGATATAAATAAATAAATATTGTTGGGCATTTCACACACAACACCATCTGACCCCAAACTAAGGAAAACTTGTGCTATGGCGGCCAGATAGCTGATACTTATATATTTTTAAATACATACTTATTATAAATAGAAAACACCCAGGCACAGTAGAAATATTTGAATTCATCACATAAATATTTGGGGTGGGAATCGAAACCACAACCCACGGCTTCGCAGGCAGACTTACTACCAATTAAGCCACCAGGCCAGCCAAAAATATTAGCGTAAATTCATTTCACACGCAACAAAACCTAGACTTCATTTCATGCCCGGAGTTAAAAAAAAGGAATATAATTAAATTAAATACATGTTAAGACCTCCATTTCGCTTTGAATTTGAATTTCAATATTTTCTCGCTCGCCTAGCAACAAGTAGATCAATCGTAATTTACGCCGATTATTTTCCGTAATTACTTACATAAAATAGCGAAAATAACGAGAAGTTGATAGATCCATTCCATTCCATTAATTAGTGTCGACGCGATGGGGACCCAATTAGCGGAGCGACTGAATAGTTCGTATTATATACTCGTAGCTTGTGAGTCAGGACCGGGGACGCCGCGCGTCAAATGGAACGGTTTTAATATGGATGCTTTGTATGTTTTTGGTATCTGTATATTATAATACGTGAAGCAAAAACCTTTTTACGAAAATTGCGATGACGGAGGAAGCTGAAAATTACAATATTTATAGGAGTGAGAAATCCTATATTTTTGCGTTGAATTGCATTATCATATTTACATTATCATCATTTAATCAGTTAATATATTTAATAATTGTCATAATTTTAGAGTATTGGCTTCACTTTTGGGATGGAACGGTCTAGTATCAGCTAGAGGCTTTGGAATCGATCGAGACAAAAGGCACTCTTGTGCCAAGAAGACTTCAAAGTCCTGGACATCGCTGAAAAATTGCTAGCCTATCTCTCCTAGATCTACATGATCTAATACTACCTTTCCTTTTGTTCTGCGGACTGCACGTAGCTCTAATTGTACCAAGCATCTATTTCTACCCAACATGTTTACCTTCTTTGCTTAATAATGTTTTAATCTTTCAGAGAGAGTCCTCAATTCTCAGCAGTGGAAATATAAGTTGGTCTATTTATAGTAATAATATTTATGCAACATTAACGAACAACGATTTAATCTTTCAGCGGCGGGCTAACTTCGAAGAGGATAGACAACCTCGCGCCCCGACACCCTCACAAGTTCAGACTCAAAGTGATCCTCAAAGCAGAAGCCGTGCCTCGCCTGGCAGACCTGGCTGTGGAGCACTACGGAGACGAGGACACTGTCTACGAGGAGATGGAACAACTCCATGAAGGATCAGAAGAAAACGACGAACAAAACAACAAATCAAAACAAAGCAGTGAAGATAGGAGTGACAGTGGTGACAATAAAACTGAAAATGTTAATAAGAGTAACATTAAAGAAACTACTGAAAATAATGATAAAAGTGAAGACAATACTGATAGTAATAATGTGAAGAGAAACCAACTATCAAAAGCAGATATCAAGAAAGTCGTAGAAGCAGTAAAACTGGTCATTGAAATGAAGAAGACTGTGGAAGGAAACAGAACTGCAGGGTGGGCTTATTGACGATGAAAACCCTTTTGAACCCCGACCAAAAAAAGGGGTGTTATAAGTTTGAAGTCGATGTCTGCCTGTCTGTCTATCTGTCTGTCTGTCTATCTGTCTATCTGTCTGTCTGTCTATCTGTCTGTCTGTCTGTCTGTGTGTGTGTGTCTGACTGTGGCACCGTAGAGGTCAAACGGATGGGCCGATTTCGATGTGGGTTTTTTTATTTGAAGGTCCGTGCGGATGTTCTTAGCTATGTTTGGTAAATATCGATTCAAAATGGCCGCCTCCACAATATGGCGAACAAAATATTTCTTCACAACCTACCTCTATATGGGTATCAAATGAAAGGGCTTGACTAGTAGAACACTATATACATTATAACAAATTTCAAATCCAAGATGGTCGCTACCACAAAATGCAGAATTGTAGTATTTTTTTCACTACTACCTCAATATGGGTATCAAATGAAAGGGCTTGACTAGTAGAGCACTTTGCACTATGACAAATTTAAATCAAGATGGCCGCTACCACAAAATGGCGAAATAAATTTCTTTTTTCACAACTCCCTTAATATGGGTATCAAATGAAAGGGCTTGACTAGTAGAACGTTATACAGATGATGCAAGATCCGAGGTAGTCGGGGGTTAATCAAAATTTTTTATTTTGTTCTTGTAAATGTGCATTTGTCTATAGTGGCAACTAAGAACTTTAGTTCCTTACTGGTTCCAATCACAGTTCAAACAAATAATGAATTTTTAATAATAACAATGTCTCAGTTCTTTGATCACATCTAACAATGCTGCTCGCTTATCACTGATTGAATAAATTGTTTTCTGTATTACATCTTGTAATTCTTATAGAATGGTCAGTACACTCGCTGAAATCTTTAAACCAAGCTAAGCAAGTGTTGTCGTGTCCCGTCCAGGAGCGACAGGCGGCGGTGGCTGGAGTCGCAGTGGTCCCCCGAGACGTGGACCAACACCGTGGCGGACGGGACCTCGCCTGTCTGCTTCTGCATGGCCGTCAAGTGCGGCTATCTCAAACAGGTAGCCGCTCTATCCTTATACTGACATTTTAAAAAGTTCCGGTGGCTGCAGTCATGATAATCCAAACCGTGCACCAACACCACTCCGGATGGATTGTTTCTGCATCGTGGATAAGTGAGTGCGGCTACCTCAAACAGATAGCCGCACTATCCTAATACCAGTAAAATAACATGCACTGGTTCGTGCAATCATGATAATCCTCTAAAACGTGTACCAACACCACCTCGGATGGAACTTCACTTTTTTCTTCTGCATGGTGGTAAAATACGGTTACCTTAAAAATGTAGCTGCATTAGCCTAATACTAGTAATTTAACAAGCTGTGGTGGCTGGAGTCACGGTGGTCCCCCAAAACGTAGACCAACACCGTTGCGGAACAAACATCAGCTACTTCTGCACGCCTGTCAAGTGTGGCTACTTCATGCAGCTAGCCGCACTAAGCTCAAACTGTGTATTGTCATCATAATGTGTATGCTAAACTAGCGGTCCACCTCGGCTTCGCCCTTGGTAATATTTACAGTCTATAGCACTCGAACCGAATGAATTCATGGAATCCGTTGCGTGTAAATCGGTTTCTCCTAGGCATCGTCACTTAACATCAGAGGAAATGGCGGTCAAGCGTCAACCTTAATAGGAACCCTTGATAGAAAAAAACACAGTTATTACATACAACCATACAGCTCGTCAGCTGTGAAATCTATTAAACAGGACAAACAAACAGATTTAATCAATTTCTAAGCAAACAAGAAAGAGTCAGAGACCCGAGACACTGCACCGTGTGGGGGTGCGCGGACTATGTATACTACCTCGAAAGGGTTTTGTAGTGGTAGTATGTTACTCTTTCCTGAGTCCTCTTGGGGAAATATTCAGTTATTCTAGCGCCAAACAGTAACTTGTGGTATTATTTATAATTATAAAAGTATTATATCAGATTATTCGCTCTCATAATACTTTGCTTAGTTTGAGGATAGACGGACTTCTCTGAGGAATAACAATAATTATTTATTAATTGCTGTTTCGGTTAGAATAGCAATGTTTTCAGATAAATGATACGGCAATATAATAAATTACTCTATTAAAATCTAGAAGGCGAGCACAGTGCAGTTGTTATTTATACTACGTGGTTCTGCGCTGTCGTGCGCATGCGTAGCGCTTACCAACAGCTGAATATGTTAAAAATGAACCTTTAGTTCAATAAAAAATTAAAAGTGATGAAATAAAACATTAATTATTATTTGGACTGACCTCGTGGCTTAGTGGGTAGGAACTCCGCCTGCGAAGCGGAGGGTCGTGGGTTGGATTCCCACCCAGTACAAATATTTGATACCACCCAGTGATGATTTCAAATATTTGCACTGAGTCTGGGTGTTTTATGTATAATAAATATGTATTTATAGCTATATAAGTATTATATCTGACCGCCATAGTACACGCTTTGCTTAGTTTGGGGTCAGATGGTGTTGTGTGTGGATTGTCCACCAATGTTTATTTATTTATTTAGTAAAACAGGGTTGCACCCGTGACCAGTTTCACCTTTTTAGTTTACTTTTTTTAGTTAGTTTTCACCTGCGTAGATCCCGATTCCGTTTTTTCCCCGGTTTATAAAATTAAATAGTCCTTGTGTTATTCCAAACCATTATCTATGGATGTATTAAATTTCATCCTCCCTTCTCCACGCACGTATTTGTGCGAAAGAGGAACAAACATACTTTTTTACAAACTTTCACTTTGATAATATTAGCCGAGTTTTCTAAAGTTTTTCCCCATCACTGTCAAAGAACACAAGGTTATACAATAGTCTGCAAAGTTCTGTGTATGGGAAACTACTTGTAACGCGGCCGTTCCTGTTGAGTACCGTTCCTGCGCAGCCCTTCAGCTGTCCGCCGGACGCCGCTCGTGCAGTCAATGGAATCAATAGCTGTCCCGGAATAATTAATTTCCATCTCGGGGACAGTCGGCGGCGCGGGGCGGGGTGAGGGAGGGCGACAATGTTTTTTTTTAAAGTGATTACAGAGCTTATAACATTTTAGATATCTGGGTGACGAGCGCAGTGCACTGCACTGATAATGTGCTAGATGTGAAGTGCTAGAGTGAGAACTAGGTAATGATTTTGCGTGTCAGTGTGTTGTTATGTGGCTTATACCATTATGTACATATCCAGCTCGTCTCGACAATCTTTATTAAAAAAAAAGTAAACTGTCATACGAAGATACACTATGTACATTGAAGTGTGTGTGAAACATACACTTCATTTTTTATTATACTACATACTCGTGCACACATCAAAAATAAAATTCTTATATTATAAATAAAATTATTATAAAATATTATATACAAAATTGAGCTGCGAGTACCCAATTCCAAATTGCAACCATTTCACTAAATGTTTCTGAAAGTTAACGGTTTTTAAATTGTTTCTTGTTTACTTTTTATGTAAGGCAACAATTGTTTGGTTCTGATAATGCCAGTTCTATCAATAGATGCCAGGAATTTGTTCCACGACCGTCTGCTTCTTCTCTGAGCTCACAAGCCTGGTGCTCGCTCTCCCCCAGGTCCAAGCGATGGTGGAGGAGAGGCCGGAGCTGGTTGAGATAGTGAACTCGCAATCCGGACACACCCCGCTGGCCACCGCCGTCAACTCAGGTACTGCACCCCCCGGCAGCAGAACACTGGCGGACAGCCCCCGGGCCGGCCGGCGGTGGGGAGAGACCGGGGCTGGGGGAGATAGTTGCTCCACCACCGCCGCCGTTAGCTCAAGTAGCTGATCTAACAACATTCCTCACTAATTTTCCTTTCAAACAAAATCTATCCATACATTTATAAGCTACGAATAGTACAGATAGACACACATCCACATGATTTTTTGCAGTCAATAAAATTATGAACCGTACCTACACCGTACGCCACTTTCCTATCAACTGTTTATCAAAATTTATTAACAGCAAAGCGAGAGCTACAAAACATGTAGAAATTGAACGAATATATTTTCCTACATACTCAGACACTCGATTCAATCATGTATGAAACAGCTAATTAAAAAGTATATCTTCCTCTTTGGCGCAAACTCAGACTGAAAAATGGCGGCCAAATGCAATGCAATTAAAAAGTTGAAGCAGAGCCCGATGTGGAAAATATGAGGGGTTTTTTAATGTGTTTTGTTTGTTCTGGTATCTATGGTATTGCAGCTCGCCCGGAGTTGTTGAGGATACACGATTGTTCTACAGTTGCTCGCTTGCAGTCCGCTGATTCGATTACAACTTTTTGGGAACATACTGCACAACATGTTTATGTAAATTAGGCTAACTTGAGACTACACGCAATGTATGTACTCCTGTATCATAATTGTACATTCTAATTTATTGTTATTGTAATTAGCTCTTCTACGGAGTGCTATTTGCACCTTTGGGATAGACCGTCTAAGTATCAGCTAGAGGCTCTAGAATCAATCGGAAGTCGTGCCAAAAGGCTTAGGCAAGAACACCCTTGTGCAAAAAAGACTTCGAAGTCGTGATCATCGTCGAAATCTTCTATCTATAATCGTCTAGCTTATCGGTTTTTTGAAGTGAAAACTTGTTTAGGCGCGTTGAGACAATTTTTTCGTGGGCTGTGAACTGAATTGAACCGTCACGCTCGGGTATGATAATAATTTCCGGATGAACTCGGGATGCTAGAGCGAGTAAAAAAATCGGACAACACCTGTGTCAGAGTGAGACAGATAATTGTTAGAGGGATATGGGACATTATTGTTGTAATATACTCGTATTACTGTTTTATCACAGCACTTACACAACGTAAACACACAAAATGATACTTATTTTCATCACGGCACTTACACATACACTTTCACACAACATATTTATGCATTTTTAGGGAAATACAAAATTAATAAATAGCAAAACTAAAAAAATTGCTAATCAAACGCTATTTCCGAACGGCGTAAATTTTTTTTTAAATTTATTCTTGGCCATATATACTAATCATGCTTACTATATAAGCATATTCAATTTCAGTTATTTATAAATCGCTTTCATTTTTAATTATTAGAATTAAATAGTTAAGTATTTCTTATTTTAGTTTTCACTTCTGCCGTGCAGTCTTGTGCGCACACATTTTTTATCGGATACATTTCGGAGAGTGTGGACTGATCTGCATGATTTGATTGATCTTTGACCTTGCTCTTTTTTTCTATTGGACTCCTTGTAGCGCGAAAAATTGACATCGCTTCATGGCGCTTCATGGTTGCCGTTCTCCTGACTAGACCAGCCGTAGCTTAATGTAGTCGCACTACAAAAAGTTATATAATAAATTATTTTTATACAAAAAATAAAACCGATTTCAACACCTTAAGGGCGTGTGGGCTGTAATTTTGATTTTTTAAAACAACTTTAAGACCTTTAAAATAGTGTATTAAATTCTGAAAAAAATATATGTAATAGTTAAGGATCGAATCTAGTGCAATTCGCAGTCAGTAACACGGTTTAATGAATTTTACTTGATAGAAAAAAATCCCAAAGTTACCCCTTTTCAAAAAGTTTTTTCAAGTTTATGACTAAACTAATTATTTTTTTTACTAAATTTTTATACTAAACGAAAGCCACTAAAAAGTTATAGATGCATTCGCAGAGTTTGACTTGATAAAAAGTATCAGTTATTCACTATGTTTTAATATCTACCATATATATAGCGCGCCGTTCGGCAAGCCTGATCAGTCGCGTTTCGGCGCTCACGGACGACGGGCCTGTGCTTGATTTTGCAATTTTGACAACCGATAAATTTTAAATATTACGATCATAGTGCCACAGTATAACAATATCTGTAGGTATTTCTAGTGAAGCACGCTATGATCTTGATTTTTGATACCGTTTTCATTGGAATTGCAAATAGACACTGATACTAATTAGTACGCTGTTTATTTTATGTTGTAGACCAAAATGGGAGTCTCAAAAACTGACGTCGATACCACATCAGTAAAAAATTCAATGCGGATGCAATGGAAAATAGATAAGTATCGGTAAAATATTCGTCCGTTAAATCAGAGATCGGGATAAGGAAATAATGAGAGGGTATAAATCCCCTGCGTAAATCCCCAAGTTAGGTTAAGTTCTAGTTTCCTCACATACAGATTTTACCACTTTGGAAGAGACTTTCGCGCAAACTATTCATTTTAGAAAAAAAATGTAAGGAACTTCAATACAATTTTGAACACCTTTCCATAGATACACGTATGGTTTTGTTAGAATTTTAATTTTTTTATACTTTTCCAAGTTTGTGACACCACCAAAATTTATTGTTTTTTTTTTTTGTATGAAAATGTTAATATTGTTCATAGAAATTTAGACATTCGACCAAATTTGATAAGAAGCCTTTTAGGCAGTAAAATTACTTGTAGAATTTAACTCTGCACTAAATTTCCGATTCGTATTTTTTATATAAGGTTTAGAATCATTTCCTGAGCATAAAATCACAAAATAATAACAAATCCAGGTGGAGCTTCAAGCGCCAGCTCGAAAAAACGTTTTTTGCTGATATTCTGAAAAAGTTATAAAGCCTATTATTATTGTAGAAAATAAAATTTCCCATCTTGTGTTGCCAGTAAACTTTTTTTTCGAACTTACCGATTACGATTTACTATGTCAAATTTGATGATAACAATGTAAAAATAATAAGATGTGAATTATGTTCCCAGTAGCATAAACATGTCCCTTTTTACCGGAATGGAAGAAGGGTTATGTTTTTCGCGCGTATCTTTTATGTTTGTAAATCTTTTATTTCCACATATCTTCCAAACGGCTGGATGGATTTTGGTAACAAAGATATTCTAAGACTAGTCTGACTCGCCAAAGTGTCCTTAGATAGTAGATTTTTTTGTAGTCGGGGTTTTGAAATTAAAGTTTATTATCATATTGCTCGTTGCTCGAATGATAAACAGCACCGTTCATCATCACGACTGATGAGTTGAATGAAGAGTTTGGTCTCCACTTTTGTAATAAGAACAACTAAGCTATGAAACGCATTGCCAGAGTGGGTTTTTGTCGAAGGTTCGAACCTTGGGGTTACGAGGTACACTGTGCTTGTTTCTATTAGAGAAACAAGTTCCATCGTAGACCACATCATTTACATCCACTATTATCGGCATCATCGCAATAGTATCATTAAATGGGTTATAAATCGTAAACGGTAAGTTTTACAAAAAAAGTTTACTAGCCACAAAAGATGCAACATTTTATTTTCTACAATTATTGTCAAAATATATAGTTTCCAAAATATCAGTAGTTTCATAGTTTTTTTTCAATTGGCGTTTGAAGCTCTACCTGGATCTGTAAGCATTTTGTAATTTTATGCTCAGTAAGTGATCTTTACCTCATAGAAAAAAATTGGATTAGAAATTTTGTGCAAAGTTGACCAAAAAACCTTCTATTTTTAACCCCCAACCAAAAAAAGGGGTGTTATAAGTTTGACGTCGATGTCTGTCTGTTTGTCTGTCTGCTGTGTGTGTGTCTGTCTGTCTGTCTGTCTGTCTGTGTGTGTGTGTGTGTGTCTGTCTGTGGCACCGAACTAGAGCTCAAACGGATGGGCCGATTTCAATGCGTTTTTTTTTATTTGAATGTTTATTACCGTGCGGATGTTCTTAGCTATGTTTGGTAAATATCGATTCAAGATGGCCGCCTCCACAAAATGGCGGACAATATATTTCTTCACAACCTACCCCAATATGGGTATCAAATGAAAGGGATTGACTAGTAGAATACTATACACTATGACAAATTTCAAATCCAAGATGGCCGCCACCACAAAATGGCGAATTACATTATTTTCACTACTATCAGAATATGGGTATCAAATGAAAGGGCTTGATTAGTAGAATGTTATACAAATAACAAATCCGAGGTAGTCGGGGGTTAATCAAAAGTTTTAATTTTGTTCTTGTTACTGGCCTTTCATTACGTTTCAGCACATTTTTTTTAACTTTTGACGAACTTGTGAATTATGAGGAAACATTTTAATAAGATGCATGAATTTGGAAAAGCCTTTCTCAATTTTTAGTGTGACCAAAAAGAAAAGGTTGAGTTTTGTATATCTACGAGTATAGATAAATTTAATGTTTCTTTGTTTCACTTCACAATTCACAAAATTGTTATCACTAGTATAAACAGTATAAACAAATCTTGAACAAAAATGAGTTTAAATTACACAGTCCAATATTTTAATGTTATTTCTGCACTGTGGCACCGATTCCGCGGTCGGTGACGGTCGCGAGAACAAGACAGCGTTAAATGCCTAATTTGACAGAACTACCTGGCCTTAAATAGGCAATCGAAAGTGTAATAACTTAATATAATTATTAAAATTGCTACTCACTCGTCTATTTGAAATCGGTGCCAGTCAAGTCAAAAGGCTAGTGGATGGATGTACGTCGTAGTAAGTAGGTATATACTTGTAGCTCCTTGTACTTGTAGCTGTCGCAGACCTGATAACCGTTGGGGTAGACGGGTTCTGGAGTGGAAACCGCAAATCGTTAAACGTAGTGTAGGACGGCCCTGCGACTAGATGGAGTGACGATATACGAAACACGGCTGGTGCCGCATGGCGGTTGGAGACATAAGACCGAGGATCGGATGTTGATGATGAGCTAGAATCTATCTACCTGTTACACTTGACTGGCGCCGACTTCAATTAGGTAGATAAGTGAGTGACAGATGAGAAGTGAATGTATAGAGTTAGAACAAATGCTTTACACCGAAAGCACGGGTCTGATCGCTCTTGCCTTGTCGCTCTTGTCACTCTGTCGCCATAGCTAACATACACCTCATCTGCTTACGAAGGAACCGTGCGGAAAACCATGATCTATTTACTTATTCTCTATGTAAGGACAGATGTGTGTCGCAGGGGACGTCTCCACGGTCCGGCTACTGCTGTCTCTGGGCGCGGGCGTGGACCAGCCGTCGCTGGCGGGGCAGACGCCGCTGCAGCTGGCCGTGCGAGCCGCTGACCGCGCGCTCGTGGACCTGCTGCTGGAGAGAGGAGCCGACCTCACGGTACCGCTCACTTGTACCAATAACATCGCCTTTTATGCCGTTATTTTATATTTTGTTATTTTATGTGTTACTTATTGTCAACTTTGTTACTGGTGCCAATACAGTGTTAGGTATTGTATTTATCGGGGAGACAGATGGATCGCCCGACATTAGTGAGGGCGGGTCAGCCATTTTCCGTAGAATGATGCGTAAGTTCTTCGGTCCGGGTTTATACAAATAAACAATTGGTACGAATCGGCCGAGTTATTTATTCCGTTGCACAATTTGTTGGATAAATCTAATCAAATAAGTAATTAAGACTGAAACGGATTTAGAGAAACAGATTTGTACGTAAGCTCAACCAACGTTCACCCACCGAGGTGGTATAGACAATATTGTCATGGGGATTGGTATACTCACCTGTCAACTCACTTTGAATTGTCAGTGCCAATTGAAAGTGAACTGTCAATGTCATTTTAATATCACTTGTCAATGCCAACCTAATTCAACTTGTCAACGCCACTCCACTCCAACGTAAGCGATCGGTGTTGCCACGTACGACCCTGTTCGAGTAATGCTCTAAATCTGTACACACTAATCATAAGGGTCCTCTGCCCCGTCATATACATATGTACATATATTGTACCACTAACAGACATCAACAAACCCCAACACATTTTTATACAGTGTAAAGGGACGAGGCGAACAGGACGTGTGCCTGATAGTAAGCAACATGCCTAACCATTACAGCACAGTGACACGCAGCTATAGGAACATGAAGAGTGCAAATCATTACCCATCACTGCCCTGCGCTGGTCACCCAGAGATATTAGATGATTTATTTCTATGCACTGTAATTTCATTGGAAACAATGCCCTTCAAACCATAACACAGTAATGCTTGAACAATGCACATTACTGCTTGGTGATAGACTAACTGGCGAAGGTGTAGTACTTATTGGCCTCGTGGCTTAGTGAGTAGCCTGTGAAGTCGAGGGCCGTGATTTCGATTTCCCCTCATGGCAAATATTTGTGTAATGAATTCAAATATGTGTACTGTTTCTGGGTGTTCCCATGTATAGTAAGTATGAACTAAAAACTTTTAAAGTATAATATTATTATCAACTTATTCAGTCTTCTCGTGACCACGGCGGTTGTAACGCTGCCGAAACGTCGAGGTAATTAAACAATAAATTATAATATCGTGATTAAGCCCCGGACAATGTAAACATTATGTGTTCAAATCGCGAAAGCTTAAAAACAATATTATATCAGCTATCTGGCCGCCATAGTACAAGCTTTGCTTAGTTTGGGGTCAGATGGTGTTGTGTGTATTATCCACCAATATTTATTTATTTCCCCAGGTGGATTCTGCAAAGAGATCACTACACAATTACCACTACTACTAATAGGTTCGCCAGAAATGTGCCTACTTCTCTACGTCCACAGTTGGATATCTCCCCAAATAACATGAGCGCAGAAAATGAAGAATCTGTTTCATTCATTCGTTTCACCAACGGGGTGGATTGGAAAAGGCGCTAACTCCTGAATATGTGTATACTAGCGACCCGCCCCGGCTTCGCACGGGTGCAATGCTGATACTAAATATAAGTACCTTCTAATAAAATTCCGGTCCGGCGGCAAGACGTTTCGTTTTACGTCACATAACTCACAGTTTTTTGTGATGGGTACTTTTTTGGCGCGACGGACGCACGCAATGTGTTGATTGATGGAACGAAACGTGGTTCACACCAAAGATGGCGACAGTAGTTTGTTTGTCAGTGCCATCAGAATTTAACGAAATTCTCCATAATCCGAATTTTGTGAACATATGTTGTCGACTCAAAATCAATATTTTTTTTGTTTTCTTATTTTGACGAAATTAATAATATAGAATATTATTCATATAGATTTGTGGTTTGTGACGTCCCGTGTTGATGCACGTTTTTTGACTATTCCCGTCGTTGCATGTGCCGTGTGTCGTGTGCCGGGCCGGGCCGCGGCAGGCGCGGGACTGCAACGGGCTGCGCGCGGAGCACTACGCCGTGGACTCGTGCGACGTGGACATGCTGCGCCACATCCTCGACCGCGGGGACGTCGCCGTGCGCGACAACAACGGCTGGACGCCGCTCTTCCGCGCCAGTCAGTACTACCATCAATGGCCTATCGAATTGGGAGTAGCTCAAGGGTCGTCGGTATCCAACGTACTGTTCTCTTTGCTCCTAAACGATCTGTCGGACGCTGTGACCACAGCTGAAATTTTTATGTACGCAGACGATGTCGCCGCCGTGGTCACGGCCCAGTCGATTGATGTTCTGGAGCAGAGACTGAACGAGGCAGCCGATGAATTAGCGCGGTTCTTTGGTTTGAACGGACTCTCATTAAACCTGAACAAGACACATTTCGTTCATTTTGCTCTCTCGGGTCACAAAACACGGCAGTTAGTCGTTCGCTTAAATGGCACGATGCTAGGTCAGTCAGAAACAACTACCTTCCTAGGGTTCGAAATTGACCGGGGCCTAACGTGGGAGCACCACATTAACAAACTGTGCGGCAAATTAGGCAGCGCTTGCTTTGCATTAAGCCGTGTGGCGAAAATCGTACCCGCCGATGTGGTCCGCTCTTGTTATTTTGCCACGATTCACTCCCTCGTTCAATACGGAGCCGAGCTGCACGGACGAGCTGCGGACCGGGATCGAGTGTTCAGACTGCAAAAGCGAGCCGTCCGTGCCATTGCTAGAGTACCGCAGGATGAATCCGCGCGACCTCATTTTAGGAGGCTTGGTATATTAACATTGCCTGCACTTGTTATTTTTCAAGTCGCAGTGTACGTTAGGTCGAACCAAGCCTCTTATAAAACACTCTGTAATGAGACTCGCAGCAAGGGCAAGCTCATGGAGGTGCGTCGCACTTTGGAGAAGTCAGCCAGGTCGACTCATGTGATGGGACCTACTGTTTACAATAACCTCCCGGAAACCGTCACCTCTGCGCTCACAATGGGCAGTTTCAAATTACGACTCAAACGTTGGCTTATCGAGCAGACGTTTTACAGCTATGATGAATTTATGCAATTGAATTATTGATGTTGATAATGAAATTAATTAATTTGTGTTATGTTTATAAATTAATTTTAAAATAATTATTAAATTATTTTTAATTGATTATGTTGAATGATTTAATTATGTGACATTTTTTCATTTTATTATTTATTGTGAAATGTATATTAATTAGCTTATGACATTTATATTGATTGTAATTGATCTAATTTGTAGATTTATGCTACATTAAGGTACAATTTTATATACCAACAATGTTTAAGGAATGTATTATGTGACGTGTAACAATGGTTATGAATAAATGATTATGATTATTATGATTATGATTATCGCATCAGCAGCCCACTAAATGTTCTCACGCCTGCGACTCGGAGCCTTCTCCCGCAAGGGGAGAGTCAAGACGATAGTACACCACGTTGGCCCCGTGTGGGTTGGTGGATGACTCATGACGAATGAATCTATGTACGTGTCGGTTTTCTCACAATGTTCCTTCACCGTTGTAAGCTAGCGGCATTACGCACATGACTTCGAAAAGACAGTGGTGCGCGTGCGATTTGAACCCGGGCTCCGGATAAGCGGCTTATAAATGATATTTTTTTATGGGAACCATTGGCAGTTGGTCTCAAGATGTCTCTACTGCTAACTAATGTTTGGGATTGTGCAAAAGGCATAAGGGTCTACTAACCTAATTTTACCGGGTCTATATGTGGTAGCATAACAATTTTTGTACTTATTTAAGTAGCCATAACGTTTTTAGGACTAATGATAATGTACCATAACAATTAAACGCATAACTGTTGTTGCATATTTTTACTGGCATAGCCACATATAGCAAAAAGATAACTGAGAATAGAACTAATAAAAACACATAACCATGTATACCATAATGATAACTTAGCATAATGTTTAAAGGCACACTTTGAGAAAAGCAAACAGTGGACCTAAGAAATATGGTGCACTATTTGACTCCGGGTGGGCTCCCGCCAGAAGCTCCAGGCGGTCCTGAGTGGAGCGAGTCACGCGAGGTCAAGCGTAGCACAATGGGGAGGTGGCGAGCGAAGCGAGTCGACGACCTCCGTAGTGGAGCGTAGGACAAGTATGGAGAAGCGACACTCAGACCTGACCGCAGAGCTTCTGTCGGACGGAGTCAAAAAGTGCACCATATTTGTTAGGTGCACCGTCTGGCTTTGGCTTCTGTATTTTTATATACACTCTAGGTAGCGAAAAGACAAGGTGGAGTCAGGGTGCTCCGAGACGAATCTGGGTTCTATGTAATATGATTCTATATTTAATGGCACAACAAATAAATAAAAAATCCCTAAAGACTATGTAATATGCGTCTCGTCATTAATAGTTGAATTAAATGTAGTACAATAGATTGTTATGCTTGAACACGTTACGCCAAAAAACAATTATGCAAAAAATATATTATGCCACTATACATTATGCTACATTCATAATGGCAAAGTAAATTAGGAAAAAGTGCGTTTGAAATGGCACCAAATTTTACCACTTATCAGTTACAGCTAGTTTTATTAGGAGTCGGAGTCTGTTTCCTTAAAATCTCAGATTATCAAACCTTTCTACGATATTAATACAGTGCTATTAGGGGATTTGTTTAGAATGCTGTGCAGCACCAGTCATTCATTTTGACTCTTCATATTATCATCATACAAGTTACGGCTGGTCGAGTCGACTGCCAAGTCTCTTTCGTTCGAATCCCACGCGCATCACTGTTTCTGTGCGTAATGCTGCAACTTAAACATACAAAACCGGCAGGTTTCAAAAATCTTTCAAGGTCATGTCATTCGCCAACCCGCACTAGTGTGTACTAAGCCCAAGTATACGTAAACCACCATAATGACGCTGACGGACGTTGACCTAGAAGGTCCTATTCACTCTGACCTTGAGAGTATTTCTCTACTTAGTCTGTGGGCTGTATCTCTCAGAGAACAAGTAATTTTACGTAAATATTATTTAATTTCTTCCTCCTGAATAAGAAGTAAAAGGGGCCCACGATGGATTTACCACTCTCTCCTTAGAAGAGAAGACCCCAGCAGTGGGAACACTCAGTAGGTTGTTTATTCTAACGTCTGACAGGTCAGCTAGTGAAGTATGATGTGTTTTTCTAGTCACTCAGGACGCGCGGCCGGCGATGGTAGCGGAGCTAATGCGGCGCGGGAGCGACGCGGGCGCGGTGGACGCGGCCGGCCTGCCGCTGCTCTCCGCCGCCAAGCTACTGCGTGACAGGCAGTACTCACTACCTTCTCACTTATCTCACCACTCTCACTGTCCTTATGACTTTACTACCCTCAATAAACTTATCACACTCACTGTCCTCATGATTTTCTTTACTACCCACATTAAACTTACCATTCTCACTGCCTTCGCAACCTTTACCACCCTCACTGAACTCCCTGTCCTGACGACCCTAACTGCTTTCACTAAACTCACCATTCTCACTACCCTCACGAAGAGTACCACCCTTACTAAACTCAGTACTCTGACTGCCCTTGCTGCCTTCACTAAACTCAACACTTTCACTAAAGTCACTGCCATCACGATCTTTACAATCCTACTAAACTACCACCGTCACATCGCTTCCCTTATTCTTCTTCTTAGCACGTCCTACTGCATCACTCTCACTATCTTTATGTTTTTCCAGTCTCATACCATACCATCGGCTCACAACAGCCACTGCCTGGATCCTCTCATCACAGGTCATTCAAGCACCTCAAGTCATTTATCGTAGTATCGGTTGGTGAACGTAATTCAATGTGGCTTGTCACCCATGTTTTCTGATCATTTATACTCTTTTTTACACCAAAGCTACACAGTAACCTCTCTCTAGATATGCAACGTATTTCTCTCTTTCTAAGTGTTTCATAGTAGCAAGAACATCCAAGTCCACAATAGTGAGGTCAGAAGTTGGAATCCCGCATGCATCTGATAGTATGTTTGCAAGTTCAGATTTACAAGTTTATCGTCACCGCTGGCTTTACCAGTGAAAAAAGCATTGTGAAGAAAATGGCAATACATTCGCCAACATGGGAGAAAATATAAGGTGGGAAAAGTACTCGTACCCTTTGACTCTTTCAAACTTTTTGACTGTGGTCTCTGCTTGTGAGAGAAGGCTCTGACAGTAGGAACATTAAATGGGTAGTGTCATAATATGTTCCTTTTTATGGGGTAATGTAAAGTTTTCTGTCACGTGATCTTCACGCGTAAAGCCAGTGGTAAAGAGAATCTTGTAGAGCTGGATTTTTCAAGGCTCAAAAGTTCACTCAAGACTCACTCAAGAGTTGCAAGCGTGATTCGAAGCATCTCCCATGAAACTGAGCCGTGGTGACGTCACGTTTCCAGCGGGCGGCCGCGCGCCAGCATCCTGCGCCTGGTGGATGAGCAGTTCCCGCGGGACAACGCGCTCGCGCATTTCACGCGCCTGTCGCGCAAGATACACCACGTGCGCGCGCTGCTACGCCGGGACTCAACGTAGCGCGAGATACACCACGTGCGCGCGCTGCTACGCCGGGACTCAACGTAGCGCGAGATACACCACGTGCGCGCGCTGCTACGCCGGGACTCAACGTAGCGCGAGATACACCACGTGCGCGCGCTGCTACGCCGGGACTCAACGTAGCGCGAGATACACCACGTGCGCGCGCTGCTACGCCGGGACTCAACGTAGCGCGAGATACACCACGTACGGCGCTGCTACGCCGGGACTCAACGTAGCGAGAGATACACCACGTGCGCGCGCTGCTACGCCGGGACTCAACGTAGCGCGAGATACACCACGTGCGCGCGCTGCTACGCCGGGACTCAACGTAGCGCGAGATACACCACGTGCGCGCGCTGCTACGCCGGGACTCAACGTAGCGAGAGATACACCACGTGCGCGCGCTGCTACGCCGGGACTCAACGTAGCGCGAGATACACCACGTGCGCGCGCTGCTACGCCGGGACTCAACGTAGCGCGAGATACACCACGTGCGCGCGCTGCTACGCCGGGACTCCACGTAGCGCGAGATACACCACGTGCGCGCACTGCTACGCCGGGACTCAACGTAGCGCGAGATACACCACGTGCGCGCGCTGCTACGCCGGGACTCAACGTAGCGCGAGATACACCACGTACGCGCGCTGCTACGCCGGGACTCAACGTAGCGAGAGATACACCACGTGCGCGCGCTGCTATGCCGGGACTCAACGTAGCGCGAGATACACCACGTACGCGCGCTGCTACGCCGGGACTCAACGTAGCGAGAGATACACCACGTGCGCGCGCTGCTACGCCGGGACTCAACGTAGCGCGAGATACACCACGTGCGCGCGCTGCTACGTATGCCGTGTGCCGGGTCGTGTAGGTGTGTCTGTGTGCCGGGTCGTGTAGTGTGCCTGGGTGCCGTGTGCCGGGTCGTGTAGGTGTGTCTGTGTGCCGGGTCATGTAGTGTGCCTGTGTGCCGTGTGCCGGCGTAGCATACGTATTACATAATATCAATATTTGAACGTCTCTTCACCTCAATTGCATTGTGTTTTTCTTTTAAAATATTGTTATAACTTCAGTTTGTTTCGATTGGTATATCAGACATTATAAATTATTGTACGAGCTTCATAATCGTGTGGTGGCCAATCTAAAGAACTTGCTTTTTCTTTTCTTTCTTTAACTACTGCACATTGGGCCGTCTGTGACAAGAACGTTAGTTTTAAGTAAAAGTCTATTTCCCAATCAGAATCCTTCCACACATTGCGTCGCGACACGCCGCTTCCCTCAGTGTCAAATGAAACGCGGCCGTGCACGTACTCATCTTGAGAAGGGCCTCAATCACCTCAACAGCGCCTGAAACTTAAGTCGGCTGAAGCGACACCCGGGAGTGACTCATTAACTAACTAATACACGTTAGTTTTTGTTGTTAAATGGTATGTCAAGAGTTAAGAGAATTTACATGTATTTAAATCATGGTGTGTGTTCCCAGTGATCTCTCACAATGCCAATTGATATTCACAAGAGTTGCCATTTATGTGCAATTTTCTCCAGCTTAAGAGGTAGGATAATTTTATTTCGATTAATGGTCTGAACAATTAGATAACAATAAATTGATTACCAATGTTGATAGTACTTAAATTTTATTAGACTCGAACTAAAAGATGGCGAAGCCATACACATAAATTTTATTTATTTTGGGCTGAAACTAAAGAAACCGTCTGAACTTTACAAACACCTAAGAGTTACAAAAACGCATGTTTTGGGTAAGTCGCAAGACGACTTAATTACATCTCTTCCAAAAGACAAAACTGCTTCAGACCTGGAATCTAGACTTCAATTCCATAAACAATTTATGGCAGGTGCACAAGTAAATACTGCTGGGTTGGGTGCGAGAAGGAAAAGGGAAGACCGAGACATGGTAAAAACCTGTCTACAACAAGACGAAAATAACGGTTACAAAGTGCACGCTATGAATTTAGAAATGCAAAGTGAGTGGTTAACCATAGGTGAGTTCTGTATCCCATTAGCTCTAAAGTGGCGCACCTTGATCTATGACTGGTCTCCTGCCTTATTAAAATTGACCACAGTAACTTGGTAAGGTGGGGAAAAGCCTCTGAAAAATGTTGCTATACTTGTGGAGAGGCGATATGTACAGCAAGGCACATATTGGTGGGATGCAAGGTGCTCCTTAATGGGGGTCATTACTCACGGCGTCATGACAGAGTACTTGAAATCATACGTGAAGCCATGAGCCTTTCAGTAGCTAGAGCCCAAAAGGGATTGACGACAAACAAAAGACAAATTAACTTTGTAAAAGCAGGCTCAACTTCAAACTCCAGGAACAAGCCTTACTCAATCCTGGGTACAGCACCTGATTGGACTATTTTAATGGACACGTATGAAAAGTACTACAAAATCCCAGAGGATGTGGGTGTTTCGTCATCCAGACCGGACATTTTCCTTTTTTCTAGAGCTACGAAACGCATAGTCCTTGTAGAACTTACCGTACCGTGGGAAACTAATATACCTAAAGACCACGCGATGAAACAAAATAAGTATTACGACCTCCTAAACGAATTAACAAAAAACGGCTATGTAGTTAGTTTATACGCTGTAGAAGTGGGAGCGAGAGGTATACCAGCAAAATCTCTCTATAACCTACTGAAAGACCTTGGCTTATCCAGAAGTGTAAGTTCTATACTAGAACGAGTATCTAAAGCTGCACTAGTAGGCTCGTATCAGATTTGGCTGGGCAGGGAGAGAAAAACGAGTGGTGAAGGGGAGTGTTGATGTACGTCAGAAAGGGGCCCCTTAAACCTACGCCCGAGTCACAAGTCTCGGGAACTACTCGAGTTTTTCTCTCTCTGCCACACGATGGACCCGGCACCCGCACGGTGAATCCATGGAATGCTAAGAAGATCGTCTCCCACCAATGTTATGTTGTAAATAAACCATTTACTTCGTAGTAGAGAAATGTCGTTTTATTTTTTAAGGAATCTAATGTAGATTAAATAAAACAGGTATATAAATTTAAAAACTAATTTTATTAAAATAAACTTTTAAAAATATTTACAAAACCCTTATATACTATAGGAGTATTGAATTGCATTGCGTGAGTGGTAACAGGCGTGGCTGAGGACGACAGAGACAGGTACTGCAGGGACGGAAGAGACGCGCGGCTGGACCCATACAATCAACATAACCGTTAGAAATGCATTCCATGGCAAGGCTTAAATTTAACTAATACAGTCCAATAAATAAGTTAAGTCAATAATTTAAAAAATATGCGACCATACTATTAATAATACTATCGGGATTGATGACAATCTTAGAATGTTTGCCGAACTTGTAGGTTTTTCCTCGTATTCGACTTGATTTCGCATTAAGCTGTGACCATTTGTGTGAACTTGTTCTACTTCACCTTTTTCGAATTGTGCTGTTTTGCTTTCTCTTTTAATTCGTTTTTTCGAATCATTTTCTTCCTTTTCCACTTCTTCTTCTTCGTCATCTTCATCCTCATAATCTTCTTCTTCTTCTTCATTATTTTCATCTGGTTTTACAGTGACTTCATGTTTTTCACTGCCGTCAGCTTTTAAATCATCAAGAATAAGCTTTGCTGGTTTATGCAAATTTACTAATTTTAATTTAGTCGTTCTAGAATTTAAGTCTGCCATTTTAATTTCCGAAACTATTATGTCGTCGGAGACGGGAGGTGGGATCTCTCCTTTAAATGGACCAAATTGAGGAGATTTCAACAACAGTTCAGTGTTCGCAGGAAGTTTAGAAGAGAATATCTTAGTATTTGTTTTATTTACATCGGGTATACTTGTAAGCGTTGCAGCAGAAACTGTTTTCCCATCATA
Source organism: Ectropis grisescens (assembly GCA_017562165.1). Taxonomy (NCBI): domain Eukaryota; kingdom Metazoa; phylum Arthropoda; class Insecta; order Lepidoptera; family Geometridae; genus Ectropis; species Ectropis grisescens. The sequence continues at coordinate 160,605 of CM029792.1, read as the reverse complement.
AGTGGTAAAAGTCTGTTCGTTAGAAAGCTTTTGTGAATGTTCTTTGGGAAACTTTGGATCTGGAGGTAAGTAATGAGGACTAACTCTATCAGATTCCATTACCATGTCAGGGACTTCTCTGTCCATATTCTTTTTACTAAAGAGAGCGTTTAACTCGGATTCAGTTTTTACATACACTGGGTGAGGTCTATCTTCCTTTGCATGGTTTTTAGGAAAAATTTCCTTTGTCCTATCATTCGTAGGTAACAAATGATCTTCTGGTGAAGGTATAAACATTGGCTCGAAACTTTGAGTTAGTTTTTCACTAGGATATGCGTGATTAATGACTTGTGGAGATTCTTCGTAATCTTCTTCGACGTCAGTATCTTCTCGTCTATTAGAACTAGGGTTGCCTTCATATTCGGCTATTCTATCTTCTGCTGCCATTAATGGTTCTCTAATAATGGGTTTAAAGCCACTCTCCACGACAATTGAATCTGGTTTGAAACCAGTATTCATTGCGGGCCTAACAGTCGAAGAATCGCTAGATTCTCCGATAAAGTCCGAAGACTTGATTTCATTTTGGGATTGATGTTGGTTGTTTGACTTGATACGATGTGTTGTCGACTGGAAATAGTGAGGAGGAGGGGTGGGAGGTGTTCTTATAATTTGAGGTTTTGTTTGAATCATCTGCTGATCGAGAGGTACAGGATGTTCCATTGGTTTTCCAAGTATTATCTGCCCCGTCTGATATGTTTGAGGAGAACTGTGTTGAGCTATTGAATCGGCACTACCCGGTAGCGTGATCTGACTCTTGACAACTTGATTAGCGATTATGTCGGTTTGTCCCAAGCTCAATGTTTGACTTTGCGTTGGTAAGGTAACCTGTGCGTTATTGGACATTGGCTTGCCCAAAACTATACTTTGCATTGGACTGTTTGGTTTTGGTTGGTGACTTGTAGGTTGCTTGTGCTGAATTTGGTTAAACGAGGGCTTCAGATGTAATGAAGGCATTGATTTCATTGGTGGTATGTTACCCATGGGTCCTCGGTTCATGTTTGGTGGGATACGACTGTTCGGGTATTTTTGAGGTTTTTTTTGCATTGCGTGAGGCGGACCGTGGCCATTCGGCAAAGACAAAGGGTATCCGTTAACTTTTTGAAACGTTGGTGGTGGTGGTGGTGGTCTCCTCATTTTAATTTCTGGAGGGGCCGGTCGCCTAAATGGAGGTCTCTTATGGCCACTCGGTCTGGGTCCGTTCGGTCGCAAGACGGACTGGAGAGTTAAAGGTTTTTGATTTGGAGGCAAGAAATATGTTTCAGGTACTTTTCCTGTTTCGACAATATACTCTTCATTTTCTCTGATTGGTTGTTCCGGAATGAACATTTCTTTCACTTCCTCGTGGACTTGATATTGGCTTAAAGGTTTCATCGTTGACACGTTTTTCCTTATGTCGTCTTTCATTTTGGTCTCAATATCTTCGACGGCTTGAATTACTTCCTTTATTTGTCCTTTAGATATCGGCAATTCAAACTCCTGATCTTTCACATACAACTGGTTTATGTCATCTTGGTCGTATATTTCACCCGTGAGGCCGCTAGTGCTGCTGAAATTGTCATAATGGTTTTTCGTATTGATAATTTTTTCAACTTTTTTACGCCCATCCAGAACATTATCTGGAGCGACGCGGCTGTGTACCTGTATGGACTCCTCGCTATTGAGGTCTTCCGGGAGAACGACAGTCTCAATAACGCGACTTTCTTCCGCGTCAGTTTCGTCACATTCGTCTAGTACATTGATCTTCCACCCGAGGTGTCGGTGGGTATAGCACTGAAACATAAGAATGCGTGTTAGATCTGCTTTTAAAAACAAATACTCAAACAATCACCATCAGAATCGAATCTCATGCACAGAGAAGACGTGAAGGCTGAAACAGAAAACAGATGAAAGATTATGTACATGAGCCAGATAATAATATAATGTAATAATAGAGGATGAGGTTAAGGTAGTACAAATATTATTGAAAATATACAAACATATACAAATAAATCATAACCAAAAAATGTATGTGCAGTCAAATATCACATAGCTTGACTTATCCTATACCCGTAAGATAATATAATTTACAATTAGACTAGAACACAATAGAAGTAATAAGAACTTTAACCACGATCGTTTGGTGATACTTATTGCTTCAATGCGCAATCAACATGCTTATTCCATATTATGAGATGAGAAATAAATAAACTAGTTTTGAAATATCGAGTGAGAAAAAGAATATTCCCAAAAGAATACCATGCAGTAAACCGTTAAAAGGGTCACCTGATAGTAGACAGTGTCAGGGGTATTCTTGTCGGGGGTCCAAGTGACGACGCCGGGGTCTCCCTCCTCGCATACGAGGGTGAGTGAGCGCTGGTAGGCACCGAAGGAAGGGTACTCGTCAGCCTCGGGTCCTTCGGGGTCCGGGGTCCAGTTGCAAAGGCGGCCCACGCCGGTCGGCACCAGGTCTCCGGCGCGCGACCGACGCACGCCCGCGTAGATCTCTACTCCCTGCACACGTCACAAATAGAACATTATATCAAACACACGATTCAAAATGGGATTCACCAATAATAGTAGTATAAAATAAATGAAATTAAACGCAGTTCTTCTTACGTATATTTACGTCACAAACAATATTACAATTGATCTATTAGCGTTGGCGCAAACTTTTCACAGGTTTCGTACCTGTACTTTTCATTCACTGGTTTGTGTCCAGAAGTCAGCTGCACTAAGCTGACCTGGCAGAGTTTTCGAAAAAATGTTGATGAAACGCCAGAGGTCTCGTAAAAAATATGTCAAAACTAATTAACATATTAACATTCAATAAATCCGCCAGCTTAACGTTGCGTACCTTCTTTTCCTCGTCCGTCTTGTGGTAGTACCCCCCGACAGGGTCGTCGGTGATGTAGAAGGGGTGGTACTTGGCAGGCACGCTGGGATCCACCCCTCCCTCCGCCACGAACGTGTACTTCTTCCCTCGCACCACGTTGATTTCCGGGATCAGCAGACCGTTGATGTACCACGAGATACCCCAGCCCACGTGACCTGCAAACATTATTGTATTGGTAAAATTCAGTAGCTATTTACCGATTTTCCATAACATTGCACTTTATACGTAGTCAATCAAGTCACACATCAAGTGTTATAATTGGTTGACGGGCATTTACGAAATTAGAATTTGGGGAAAAAAAACTGTTTCCACTGAATGTCGCACATATTCAGGGCAGTTGAAATTTTGGGGATGCCGCTTTAAAAAGCGATGGGCTAAACCAAACCATAAGAAGAAGAAGGTCACGTTAGTCAGAAGTATATTGTGCCAGCAATTTTCTTTCCCGCGATCATCCCTCAATTCTCAGTTGAAAAAATATTTAGAGAATGTAAAAATGTAAACCATCACGCATTACTTCATTTATCGTACTTTTGAGTATTACATGTATTAATAATAATTAATACACCACAGTCATGTGCAGGCTACGTTAGAGCGCCCTGACCTATAAGACACTTTACCTTACCAAAGCACACTATGATCAGGTATAGTACTAAAGTGTATGTTATGTATATTTACTAAGGTGGACGCTAAATATCAAGAACTGCAAATTACTTCACAAGAACAAATAAGCAAGTTTCCTTTCGCTTTACAAACCAGTAATGGCAGAATATCCTTGTTTTCCTCCAGTAGGTCCCATTTGCGCGTAGAACACACCATCTGGCGGTTCATAGCATTGGATGGCGGGGATGTCCCACGGCTGAGCCTTCGCAACTGGGCGTGGCGTGGGCACCGGGTTGGGCTTGATACGGGGATTCTGTAAACATACCATGCTAGTTGTTAAAAACCTATTTAATTGTTTAAATTAATCATTTTATAACAGTTTTACGTGATGAGATCAGGCCTGAAAGTAATAGCACAGCTGTCTTTAACGGCGCAGTATTATTATTTATTTTTTATTACAGATTATTTATATCATACAAACATCATCATCATCAGCCGCAAGACGTCCACTGCTGAACATAGGCCTCCCCCCTAGATTTCCACAACGAACGGTCCTGCGCAACCTGCAACCAGCGGTTTCCAGCGACCTTTGTGAGGTCATCTGTCCATCTAGTGGGACGCCGTCCAACACTACGTCTTCCGGTTTGTGGTCGCAACTCGAGAACCTTTCTTCCCCATCGGTTGTCAGTTCTGCGAGCGATGTGGCCTGCCCATTGCCACTTCAGCTTGCTTACTCTTTGAGCTATGTCAGCCACTTTCGTTCTTTTGCGAATATCCTCATTACGGATTCTGTCGTGCAAAGAGACTCCGAGCATAGCTCTCTCCATAGCTCGCTGTGTAACTTTGAGCTTCGTTATGAGGCCCACAGTTAAGGACCACGTCTCAGTTCTATAAGCTACAAACATAACTTTATATAAAAGAAAGTTATAATTATCTAGGTAGTTTAAGCTACCGTCATTACGCAAATAACTTCAAAAGACAGTGGTGCGCGTGGAGTTCAAATCAGGGGCCCGGATCGGACCGGATCAATCGCCTTTCCCCCGACTAGATCAGCCCTAACTCTTAATTATCATATTTGTTAATTTGAAATCACAAATATTTCCGTTTTGTTTATATTTATCGGTGTATTATATATAGTTCACACAAACTTTATGATCTCACCCCTGCAAATATTAAAACTATGTCTCCTTTTAAGCCACTGTCTTTAACACGGTTGTAATCTAGTCCAATAATTATCGTAGTTCTTACGTTATCTGTAGCCGGTTTCCGCTGCGGCTGGTGCTGCATCGGGGGGTGATCCTCGTCTCCCTCAGGCATGGGGCAGTTCCACACAGGAGGTCGGCCAAACTCTAAGAATTTGTCACCCTGAAATAAACCCCACATATATAGACACACATTGGTGAACATTTCTTAAATCACAACACCGAACCCCAAACTGAGGTGAGCTTGCACTTTGGTAGTCAGACAACAGACATACATTTGTAAATTTATTCCGTTCGCGTTAAGAAAATAGTGAGTCATCTGTGCAACTACAGGATAAGGGTGTATTCACAGTGGAGTAAAAGTACAAACATTTTTTTTAAACATTTAATTATTTTTAATGGAAAAAATTATCTTAAAATTACTTAAACCACTAATCAGTATCGCTAGATTCTTCAATTACATTTATTATGAAAAAAATTTGTTCTATGTGTTCCATGACGTCATCCAAATGCCACATGGTATTTTCTTCTCGTATCACTCGAATAATTGTAATTCCATTACTTTTGACAGTCTATATTATAAATAATAGATGACTATTAAATATTTATTATATTGTGGGGCGATTTTGGCAACTTTCATTAATAGTTATTTTTTTAAATAAGTCATGTTCATGGATTTGCCTTTGCTTTGAAGCCAATCTATTATTTGCTGTTTGTTCTAGCTGGTTGTTGGTATTTTTTCGACTTTTACCGAATGGTAGGGAGCGTTATCCATGACAATCACACTTCATGGTTCTAGCTTAGGCATTATATTGATGAACCAATGAAGGAATCTTTCACCATCCATCTCTTCATGATAGTCTTTTGTAGACTTAGATTCAATTACTAGTAGACCATCTTCCACGAATCCTTTGTCGCTGCCAATGTGCAATACAATAAACCTTTTACCTTTTCCTGTCGGAGCCTTTGGACCGCTTGATAAGCCATCTAGAAAGGCTTGTCCTTTATTTTTTACCGTTGTATCCAACCATGTTTTTGTCTTTACGTGTCCGGCGTTTACCCACGTTTCGTCAAGATAGTAAATGGTTTTATTAGCGTCTCTGTATTCTTTTATTCGCCTAAGATATGCACGCCTCCATAAAACAATATCTTCCCTTTCGACTACCAATGTTCTATTGTCCAGTTTATTGAAATCGAAACTAAGCTCGTGCAATATTTTATGAAGTGTAGTACGTTTCAAAACAGGAATATCTTCGTCAGCTTCGCAAATTCTCATAATTTTGTCCAATGTCGGGTAGTCGTTATTTAAATAAATTGAGTTAACTTTTTTTCTTATTGCACATTTGTCTAGTTCATCTAATTTATCGACTGTGGATAGATGAACTCTTTTTTTCACGGGTGATTTTAATGTGTTAGTATCCTTTTGTTCTTTAATAATTTTATAAACAGTATTTTCGGACACATCGCATGACACATTTTATGACTATGCTCTCCACAGTTGCATTTAAATCACACAATTTAAAGTACTTATAAACATTATAAATTATGCGTCTCTCTCCGCTATGGATTATTGAACCACTTTTATTCTTTCGAATTGGTGAAGTATTCATTCTCAAAATTTATTGTTGATCGAGTCAAGCAAAATACACAACCGTTTTGTCCGAAGGTCAGACTTCAACTGGTCACTGCGAACTCGACTTTTTAATTTCTAGCATTCTAATTGGCTGGGGGGCGTGGCTAGACCGGCGGACAACGATGACTCACTGTTTTCTTAACGCGAACGGACTATAGGTATTTATTATACACACCCTTAAAACGCCAAAGAAAACAAATATTTGTATTTATCACACACATATTACACTAGCTTCAAAGTATTAGATATTTTGATATTACTTCTATAATTAGATAATGAATTATTCTTTCGAACGATTGTTAACAAAATTATCAACTGTGTAGCAAAATATTATATGAACTGTATAGCTACAGGTATAGATATTATATTACTCATATCGTTGACGCAAACTAAGAAGATTTTCTGCTACACAAAAGTACTCAACGAAGCTCAAGAAAATTTTTGTTTAAAAAATCATGAGAATCACAGTGGTAACACAGATGAGCTTACAACTGTTAAAAGCAGCTTGACGTAAGATGTCCGTACCTTAGTGAAGTGGTGATGGTAGGAGACCTCCTGGCGCGAGTTGAGCGGGCCGAGCGCCCAGATGACGGGCTGGCTCTGGTTGGTGAGCACGGGCAGGTCCAGGCGGTCGGCGGCGCGCAGGCTGCGCTGGTACGTCACGATAGAGTACCCGTTCACCAGCGCCGCGTTCAGCACGCGGTGAGAGTTCGTACCTTCCTGTGGATACAAGAGACGCCTTCTATCAGGTTCCCACACGTACAACGTTACATACTACACGCGGGGAGAGTTCGTGCCTTCCTGTGGATACAAGAGACGCCTTCCATCAGGTCCCCACACGTACAACGTTACATACTACACGCGGGGAGAGTTCGTGCCTTCCTGTGGATACAAGAGACGCCTTCCATCAGGTCCCCACACGTACAACGTTACATACTACACGCGGGGAGAGTTCGTGCCTTCCTGTGGATACAAGAGACGCCTTCCATCAGGTCCCCACACGTACAACGTTACATACTACACGCGGGGAGAGTTCGTGCCTTCCTGTGGATACAAGAGACGCCTTCCATCAGGTCCCCACACGTACAACGTTACATACTACACGCGGGGAGAGTTCGTGCCTTCCTGTGGATACAAAAGACGCCTTCCATCAGGTTCCCACACGTACAACGTTACATACTACAAGCGGGAGAGTTCGTGCCTTCCTGTGGATACAAGAGACGCCTTCCATCAGGTCCCCACACGTACAACGTTACATACTACACGCGGGGAGAGTTCGTGCCTTCCTGTGGATACAAGAGACGCCTTCCATCAGGTCCCCACACGTACAACGTTACATACTACACGCGGGGAGAGTTCGTGCCTTCCTGTGGATACAAAAGACGCCTTCCATCAGGTTCCCACACGTACAACGTTACATACTACACGCGGGGAGAGTTCGTGCCTTCCTGTGGATACAAGAGATGCCTTCCATCAGGTCCCCACACGTACAACGTTACATACTACACGCGGGGAGAGTTCGTGCCTTCCTGTGGATACAAGAGATGCCTTCCATCAGGTTCCCACACGTACAACGTTAGATACTACACGCGGTGAGAGTTCGTGCCTTCCTGTGGATACAAGAGATGCCTTCCATCAGGTTCCCACACGTACAACGTTAGATACTACACGCGGTGAGAGTTCGTGCCTTATTGTCGATACAGGAGACGCCTTCTATCAGGTTCCCACACGTACAACGTTAGATACTACACGCGGTGAGAGTTCGTGCCTTATTGTCGATACAGGAGACGCCTTCTATCAGGTTCCCACACGTACAACGTTACATACTACACGCGGTGAGAGTTCGTGCCTTCCTGTGGATACAAGAGACGCCTTCCATCAGGTTCCCACACGTACAACGTTATATACTACACGCGGGGAGAGTTCGTGCCTTCCTGTGGATACAAGCGACGCCTTTCATCACGTTTACATACGTACTACATTTAACGTAATTTGAATAATTCTGGTAGTAACTAATCTTGAAGCGACAATAGGCGATTATAATAAAAAATATAATAAGGCAATGTTGTTGCCCTAACATAACAGCACAGGGACGTAGCTATTAGAATGATGAAGCAATGATGACAAAATCCAAAACATTATTTAGCGCTGTGTGCTCGTCACCCAGATATATGAAAGATGTTTATAAGATGTATTTTTTTCTGGAAATATTGAAGTTCAAACCGGAACACAGTGATGTTTCACATTACAGCTTAGCAGTAGAATAACTGCAAAGGTGTGGTACTTCCCCAGGAGGTCTCTGCGAATAGTCCTTCCTCTACCAAATATATAGTGTATACTTGTAACAGAAAAATAACAGAAGAGAAAAAAGCTTTATACCCAATTGAGGCCACTATTACTCGTAATTGCGTACGTTGATGATATTACAATGCGATTTCATGGAGATAGAGAAATATATTAGGTTAAGTGCTGGAGCACTTAACCTTTGAGGAAGAATAATTGTTCTGAGATTCGAACCTCTTGTTATTTTTATTTTTGTGATATAAAGTAATTGAAAATATCAAAATGTGTCCAGAAAAATAAATAGCACTGTAAGGCATTAAGCTCTAGTTTTAACGCTGGTTAATCTATCTCTAATAAAAACGGGGCGATATATTGAACCATTTTCATATCCAGAATCTATAAGCAGCTGTACAAACTCTTCTAAATGCTTTATTTCTAAGGAGTTTCAAAGTCAAAGTTCTTTATTGATAAATGTACAATTTTTACGTCAATTTTATAAAAAAACAAAATAAGAGCATACAAAGAGTATACATTTTTAAGTTTAAATTGAACTTTATATTGTACGATAATAGGTATCGTACAAATAAGTGTCAAAAATTTAAATATATGTACTTATTACAATTGTAATGAACAATGACAATTTTTAACAACTTTATTGTGAGTTTGCCATCACTATACAAAAACTCGCTGTAACTATAAAAAGTTTGATCGATTAACCAGCTTTTTAATCGGTTTTTGAAGCTACCCGAACTCGGTGCTGATTTAACTATTTTAGGAAGAGTGTTATAAACTTCCGGACCCATAATGTGAGTCAGTTTTTCCGATCTCGCGAGAGAGTGAGGTATACTATCCAGCTTGTCAGCGTTACGTATATTGCGCGAATGTCGTGAAAATTGCGTGAATGAATGTATGTTTAGATACTAATTTAGATAAGTAATACAGTCTAAATACATTTGCGTTGTTTCCATGTATGTGGGATATATGCGGTTATAGGCATGCACAAAGATGTTCCTAGTAACAGCATCGTCCTCGGTACTCGCATTCAGTTCACTGCCTTCTATTGGGTACAAAGCAATCTCTCCTAAATTACTCTCCGCCTCGATAATCTGAACTGAACGTGTACATTTGTAGCTGAAGAGGCTACAGTTACAACCTACATTAACAAAAAAAATTAACATACACAAATTATCAAAAAAAATTGTTTGGTTAATTAATGTCTGTTAAAATGCTTCTTCTCGTACTCTTCATACTCTAGAACTTCTAGAAGCTTCTAACAAAGTCGCTACTATCAGCATTTATCTTTGCATTATCAGTAATATAAATAGATTTTATTTACTACATGCTGTGATCTTTCCTATACTTATAATATATTAGAAAAGTTCCATTACTTACAATTGGCTTCAAGATTTCTAAAAGTTTAAAATTTTTATCCCGACTGTCTAAATGACTCACAAACAAATAACAGTTGACATTAATTACTGTTACCGTTACTTTGAAGCAATTTTAAATTTCAAGGCATCGTAAAAAAAATATAGAATTTTATGACATCGTGACTCAATGAAACTACATCTCCTCGCCTATTCCTTAGGGGTTTCACCTGCGTTTAATATCTCTGAGCGTTAAATATTAGGGCAAGACGTGAGCTCTGACTACCGGCTAACCTGTGACAACGTCGGTATGCGACCAGCCTGCCGTACTAACTGCGTCGTAACCTGCGCCCCTGATGTCTCATAGTAACGGTTACTTAGTCTCTGCAGCTACGGAATGCAATTAGGTTGTGAAGTGGTCTGGAGCCGGTGACATGGGATCAGGATATTATATTCTGCGTATTAAGAGACGAGCAAGATGATATGACAATGATATTAGATCAGCAAGAATGATGCAGTTGTGTTTATTGCTTATTACCATTATATTTTGTATATTTTTGTCTGATTCTACACTTTTAGCGATAGATCAAAAAAGTTTTCAGGGAAAACTGCAATACATTTAAAAATGATATGTTCTTAAAATTTTAATAGTTTAAGATCTGAAGAGAGTGTTTTTTGTTCTTCTTTTTTTTTTAAGAATCTAGACGAGGAATGTATGCACCTGATGGTAAGCAACGCGCCTGCCCAAAACAAAATAGTGCCACGCATTTAAACTTGAAGGGAATAAATCAATAGCTAGTAGTACCATCGCAATGCGTTTGTCACCCAGAAATTTAGGATTTATCTCTTAAGTAATTTCTGCGGAAACATCGCCTTTCAAACTGGAATTTAGTAATTTGCCCATTAATGTTTGGCAATATAATGATCGATCATCATGAATGGTGATCGTATCCTCAAAAAAGCGACTGGTATTGCCACCAGAATCTGAGGAAATCTGATAAGTAGCAAGATCCTGTTCCTAGTGTAAATAAGTGGGGCTTAGTTCACATCGCTGCAGTAATAGGCAGTTGATTCCACTTAGACGGAACTGCTATTAGTTCTTTTAAAAAAATTGCAGACGTAGGGACTGCCTATGAAAATCACAACTTATGACTATATATATCTAGACAGCACTGTTACACTGCACAACACCAGCATAGCTCCAATATACTACCATATAACACATATCGATGAAGCGAGCTCCCAAGATTCCAACCACCAAGAATGTCCCGTTCTGCTGTTTTGCCGCTACATCAGTATTACGGCGACGCATTACATTTTCCTCTTCTAAATTAAAGTGCTCGTCGCGACTAAATATAATTTGACAGCCATAGAAACTGCCGATAGAAATGAAAACTTATAACTCAGACTATTATGGCTCACTTTGGAAACCACGCGGGTGAAACCGGAGGCGCTGGTAGTCTGGAATAAATCTTCAAATCGTTGTTGTCTAAATAAGTCAGTAGATATACTAGATGGTCATGCTTCTAACCATGGCCACATAGAAATGCTTATGAAAATCTAGATGGTCATGATACCGAGTTCACCCGAAGTTTACTTTCATTTACGAGCGTAACGCTTGAGCTCAATTCACAGCCTACCAAAAATCTGTGTGTAGTGCGCCAAAAGAAGTTCTAACTTTAAAAACTGCAAGTATCGTGGAGGGTCTCACCACGAGGCGGTCGTCGGGGCAGGAGCCGCTGACGCCGGCGCACTGGCTCTTGGCGTCCAGGTAGTAGTCCACGGCCTCCCCGCGGAGCGAGGCCTGGTCCAGCCACGCCACGGCCACGTCGCCGCCCACCATCTGCGAGCGCCGCGGGTCGCCCGAGATCCCAAACGACATGTACTCTCCGTCCTCTGAAACACCAGATACAACGTTTGTTCACACTTGACCACCGTCTGATCTGATGTTAAGCGATGATGCGGTTTACGATAGAACGTGCTTAACTAGACGAAACCAATTCACTCGTAACTTGAAAATACGAAGATTGTAGTCGTCGGGCAAAACTTTTAATGTTACATAATTTGCAAAGATTCAAGCCGTTTATTTGGCATTCTAATAGAATAACAATTAAAGACAGAATAGAAATTAGACACCCAAAAGTGGGTCCACCTTTGGCGCTAGGGCGCTTCACATAGTCGTGATCAAGTCACATGACTGAGTGATAAGTGCTGTTTTAATTAGTAGTCCAACCAGGTTCTGGACGCAGCTCAGGGGTGATCATGACCGAATGGCCCTCGCCCCCTTTGTTCCACCCTTGATAGGTGAGCTCACACCCTGGATGACTGCCAGTAAGGCAGTAAGGCACCGTAGCGGCGGCTGTTCCCAGCAGTCCCCCCCACTCACCCAGCTTGGCCACGAGCTGCAGCACGATGGAGTCCCCGGCCACGGCCCAGCGCACCTCGAAGGCCAGCTCCTCCAGGAGGACCTCGCAGTTCAGCTTCGACTGCGGACAACACGATACAACTTACATCAACTACGTTGTAACATCCCACCTGCGTGTTTTTGTTATTGTATAGAGCGACGAGACAAGCCTCAATAACTATGTGCACATGTGCAATTTAAGACGTTTTATCTATAAGCCCTGTAATTCCTCTGGAAATATTGCCATTGAAACTGGAACACAGTAATGTTAGCACATTTCTGCTTGGCAGTAGAATTACCTGCAAAGGAGTTACTTCCTCAGGCGCACTCTGCAAAGAGCCCTACTAATTTCCAGTACTTGAGACTCCTGCGGTCGAATCACCAGCCATTTGAGGAAAGTTAAATCCCTACAAAAACTCTAGATCTTGGTTACATTATAATCGTATTAGTAAACCAGCAGTATCTTCCAGTTATACCCGCGTACTTTCCGTTGTTTTCTTTTGATAAAAATAAAATCCAATGTTCCGGGGATTATTTTGGACTGTAATCAACTTGTATTATAAATTTAAATACGATCCGTTTAGCAGGTTCGATGTGACTGAGTAATTAACACACCAACAAAACATCCAAACTTTGGAATTTGTAGTAAGCATTAGTAGAATATAAAAGTTGGCTTTGGGATGGGTTGTGGTGTTCGTTATTAAATTACATCGGAGCGGCTAAACGGATCGGATTGAAATCTGGAACACAGTAATCTATATTCTAGATTTCAACCCTGGATTTGAACCCAAGAGATCTGTGTCTAGAAAAGCACATGGAGAACTTTTTAGCGTAAGAAAATCACGGGAAAGGGAAATACGCGGCAAAAGGGGGGACACTGTCCACAATTCTTAAAGATAAAGTTAGCATTATTATTTCTCTGACGAATATTTTAAGTGACTGAACAGGGATCACAGCATTATCACACCTAACACAACCCGCCTTCCTGTCGGGATTGTTATGGTTAGTGTATTCGGGAGAACGGTGACTGCTGATCCGGAGCGCCTGGTTCGAATACCACGACTACCACTGTCTTTCCTAAGTCATTTGCGTAAAACTACTAATTTAAAAACGGTCAATGAAAACATCATGAGGAAACCGGCATGTTACAAGAAACTATCAAGGCCTGAAAGAGATCGCTCTTAGCGATAAGGCCGCCATTTGTTTCACTAGATTTAATAATTTATCTTTTTGTTTATTCTATTTTTGTTTTTGTTTTGTGAACAATAAAGTGTTTCTATCTATCTAACTATCTAAGGTTGTGCGTTATCCACCAACCCGCACTGGACAAGCGAGGTGGAAATCGGCCTCGACTCTCTCCTTGCGAGAGAGACCCTTGAATCCCAGCTGGGAAGATTTAGTGGTATGCTTATAATCCTCCCTAGGTCGCTAACCTCGATGCAGCCAGTTCTCAGCCCTGGTTAGTTCAGTAACGGATCCGCTATCAGGCAGATGTACGTTAAACTGTCGCCACCCCGTCGCTTTAAGAAGCCCCCCCCCCCCGTGTCCCTTGCCCCGGTATCGCTGTAACGTCGTTAAAACTTCCCCGGATGAAGTTTCCTTCCAACTCGCTCTGTTGGTGCTGAAACTTGGTCATATCGTGTCGGCGGACGAGCGATGACACACTGACAGTGTAGCGTCATTAGCTGGCTGAGGTCTGGAATTATTTCATTTCCTCAAGCATAATTATGCATAAACTGCCTATATGCTCCCACTGCTGGGACTCGAGGCATTCTCTCGATTAAAATTTAAATATTAGAAATTAAAAAATTTACTGAGACATAAACTTCCGCTTGTTTATAAAATTAATAAGGTATTTATTCTAATTGTTAAAATACAAACGATGACTAAAAAGGTAAATTATTAAAAAAATATTGTACAAACATTTTATCTCTTTCTTCACAAACGAGTGACGTTTGTGGTACGATTTTTACGATAAAGTGACGTCAACGTTTGGTAGTTAGGGGATGTATATATTTGTCGATTTTGAATAATTAGATAAAACAAAAAATACGTAGCACATATTTTGTAGGAAATATTTTAAAAGCCAGACTTCTCATGATCACTATAAATTACTCTGACGTCACAAACTTCGCCAATTTCTTTACCGATCTGATGTTTAGTAAAGAAATTAGCTAGCACGTATTATTTAACCGTTTTTTTTTTAACTATAATAGGTTCGCACTTGACCACCATCTCGCCTGATGTTAAGTGATGATGAGATCTACGATGGCGCGTGCTTACCGTTAACTCTTTAATATTCACTTGGGCCTTGTGCTCATAATTAAGTCTATTGATGTTCGAAAATCGAGCGGGAATGGAGCCAATTCGGAAATAAACATAATAAAAGATCTTATTTTTGTAATGGTTTTATTTTATAGGTTTTGTCTTGACCGACATCTGGCCGATGTTAGGCCACGATGCGATCTACAATGGAACGTGCTCACTCAGATAAAAACGATTCCCTCTCGATTGAAGACACCATGATTGTGACCATCGTGGGAAACTCCACTCAGGCTACGCATTCCACAGCCTAGACGTTCTTACTACTAAATTAAAATCAACTATGCTGGAATATGTCATAATGTAAGCGATAAGTGTTCTAGTTTAAATTAATTCGAGCTGTAGTTCTAGAGGATGGAAGTTGAGGCGTTATCTAACAGCGGCCGTCCCAAGACGAGCCGGCGCCGATGGTGAGACACTAAACTATACTGTGGATAAAGCATACTCGCCGGACGGCCAGCGCTCTACGTGTACAATATAACGACATATTTAGGAAGCTGATGCGGCTGCCTCGTTTTTGTAGCGCATCGCAGATGTTCGCGGAGGCGCGTACGGACGACTTTCATGCGGTAATTCGTAAAAAAAGTCGCTTCCATACGGCGGCGGGCTCGAGGCGGCTGTAACGGTATCCTTCAAATGATGGTGTCGCGTATGGACTGTCCCATCCAGTACAGGTGGATGAGAGTGTTGATGGGCGAAACACTGTAGGACTACCGTGTGGATGAGCATGTCGGTCACCCGAAAACTTTAAATGTTTGTATTGTGTTGTTATTTGTTTTGTCAAAATTGTTAGTTATTTAATATTATTATTATTTATTTATTTTTGGACTCACTTTTATTTTATTTTTAATTTTTATAATTTTCTTTTTTGGTATGGAATGTAATTTCTGAAATAAATGATTAAATTGAATTTCACACTAAATATATATTACCAGAGCAAAAGGTATACCAGTTAAAAAGTTCTAGGTCAAATAATAGCAATAGCGTGAGTAAGCTCAAGAGAGCTCCACTTCGGGAACCGGACACAACCAAGCAGACCATTCACTCGGTTCAACCGTAATTACAAACAAACTTACAAATATGCAAATGAAACCTCGATTTAAATCGGCAACCTTTATTACCAATTCAACTATCAATTTAACATAATAACTGTATATTTACATAAAATATAAAAACAATAAAATTGAACAATTACAATCACAAAATAATAGAACACTGTTGTATCATTTACAACCTCATTATCACAGGCGCTGGTTGTGCTGAGTATTTATGGATGGGGCGTTCTCAAAAGAAAACAACTTAATTCCTAACCACGTGGCGTAAGTGAGTTTACTTTGTATAAAAAAAACATAATTTTAACGTGAACACCACGTGGTTACATGGCTTTTCTGTGTTAAGTGTGATGATACGGAAATGAAGAACCATGGAGTTTTCTTTTACGTTAATATACGTCAACAAGGCCAGTGGACATAGCCACAAAATGGATTTTTTTTGGCAGTCTTATGACGATAATATATTAGGATAAGTTCTATTAAAATTAATAATTCGATATAAAATTATATTGCTTCTTTTTCAGAGACAATTATGATAACATAATATTATGTTCAAGACGTGCTATGTGTCAGACAGGCGAGGCGCCATCTATTAAAATATTCTGATTCCAATTTTCGTCGCATCTTTAAACGCCCCATCGTTAAGTGCAATGGTGAGTATTTTAACATTTATAGTTAATTACAAACACTTATACAGTATTTCTTTATACAGTCTACTCATTAAAAGCTTTATAATTAAAATTAGTACTAAGCCTACTAAAACGTCAGAGGGTTGCTCACACGTGCCCCAAACAAATTTATACTCAATAATAAGCTGCTCTGTAAACCCAGTTTTGAAGTATACTTTAATATATTTTTTATTTTTCAATTGTAACGTCATCGTGGCAAGGTTGGGCAAGAATACTTGATTATAATAAATCTAAGTAAAATATAGTAATCAAGTCATTTCTATTCAATCATTGAAATAAAAAAGAAAATAATTAATAAATCAAAACAAAGCAACTTTTTGTTATTGTTATATAAATAAACATGATAATGGAATAATTAGTTATTAATAATTTATTATTAATAAAAATCTATTTCGTTATTTCGCAGGCGCTGGAATGCTATTGTAACATCCCAGTCTCAACTTTGGATCTAAGTGTGGCACCATGCGGTTGTTAAAAACAAAACAAATAAATCATAAACATTAGTTTAAAAAAAAACAGAAAAAAAATCCTTAAATTTGTCGTGATTAAATAAATACTGCTTTAGAATTGTAAACGGGTTGATCACGCGTAATATGATCGGGGACCAGTTCCCCATTTACTGATTCAAATTTGCAACAAACATATTAATTTTCAAACTAAAATCCTATATAATTGTACTACGGTTGGCGTCGGGTTACAAGAGCAGGCGAGGAGCGTGTGCTAGCGATCCCCGGACGGGCGGGAACTTAACTAATGGTAACTCAACATATACTGGCCGGTGCGGTGCGGGCACTGAGCCGACGGAACCACATAAGTGTACGGGACAGTTGAAGCCCCTTCATTATACATTTACAAGAATCGTATATAAAAACGTATCGGAATGGTATTTAAAAATATCTCAAAACCATCATGCCCGTTAACATACATTGCTTTTAATGAAAAAAGTGTGAATGTATAATGCGAAAGTGGACGTGAATAGGTAAGAAATTGAATCTGATATGACGAAGAATGGATATGGCGGAGATGATGAGGAAGAGGACGCGTTGTACTGGGCCGAGGGAGGTGAGGGTAGAGGAATGATGCTGACGACTGACAATACTGATCACAAATAATAATATGATAAATGGGACGATATCGCTTTACTTTAGGACGACTAAAACTACGCGGCAATCGCCTTCTTAAATGTTATTAATTTGATTGCGGATTTTTATCTTTTTTTATATAAAGAGTGCCAAGACGAGCAGGGCATGTGCCTGATGGTAAGCAACATACCTGCCACATAAAAGCACAGTGACACGCAGCTATTAGAACATAAAAAGTCCAAATCATTACCTAGCACCGGAGTGCGCTCGTCATCCAGAAATATCTTTCATATATGGGGTTTGGTCAAATATAAAAAAACCTGCTCCTCTCCTCTGAAGATTTTGAAATCGATACTACAGCAGTTGCCTCCCATTATGTCCAAAAGATAAATCTTTCAGCCCAGAGGACGCTGTCGCGCGCGCTGTTCGTCGCGATCGAAAACAAAAAAATACTTTTCATTTATACTTGATTGTATTTTTCTATTTATTACTATCTTATATTAAGTGATACGTACAGTCGTACATCTATAATGAGTTTTCCAGTATTGGAGACATTACTTTTATAAATAAAGTGTCGAACCACTTCGTTCGAGTTTCCGGAACGCCGGCCGAGCGCCCGCGGCATGTCTCGGTGTCACGTTATTTGCAAGACGTTTTTAAAATCAATGTTTTGGTATTTTACTTTACACTATATTCATTTGGCAAAATTATGGAGTCGTGATATTTTGGAACTAAATGAACGTGCAATTCTATAAATGTTTCGCAATATCCTGTGTCGGTCTATAGATCACTCAGAGCAGATTATTATAGTAAGTAATCGTGCTCCCGTCTCGGTTGTAGCACTCCCACCGCCGCAGGTCCACTGCCGCCGACCCAACCACGCTATCATGCTGAAGGTATATCATACCATCTATCCAGTTAGTGCTAATTTTGCTTAGATTGGGGCTAGATTGATTGAGGAGATGAGTGTTGTGGGAAAAAGTGTCAACCAACATTTTATTTATTTTGATGATGTTTTTCAAATTAATTTTGGTATCATAATGTTTTTCACACATTGTCAAATTAACATATTGCTAGCAACAAAATAAGGTCATACAAATAAAGAACCCCTTTTAATATATTAAACAATGCAGGCACAGGGTTACGAAGTCAATTTCAGCGAACACAGCGGAGTATGACATGAAATATGGAGAAAATCCGAACTTGAAATGTACATGAGGTGAACATTCAAACAGGTTATGTTTGCATTTAGATTGGCGCAGAGGAGATATTGCGCCATATCTCATATCATGGGGGTTCGCGTCGCGGGGTTACATCACGGGGGTTTGAGGTTTTCCACTTTTCACATTAAATTGGGCTTAGGACAGGACTTTGCGGAGATACATAAACTTTATTAATGTAGTAGGTAATGTTGTTTATGAAATGTTTATGTAATACTTAATAATCTACTTGACGTGTAAATCGGTTTTACCAATAAATATGAATATGAATGAATATGAATATGAATACAATTAGATACAAATGACGAGTACTTTCTGTTTGATTAGAATTATTAATTAGTTATTAGATTTAGTTGCGATTTGATTGTTGGATTCTTTGTTTAATAAGTTAATTATGAAACCTGTGTACAGCAATTGTAAACATACACAGTTCAAATTTGTGCAAAAATATTACAAATTTGAAATAAAGCTAATATCATGCGATACCGTCTATGTTTGAAGTAGAATTTATAAACAGAGTCAATGTAGTGGTTTAAGTAATTGGATTAATTATAACCGATAGAGTTAATATTTCGGAATCGAGGTTAATTAACCATCCGGAGCGAATAATCAGCTCCACATGATGACGACGCGGCGGCGGATCAAAGCTCGCGTCATGTCAGTGTGCTATCATAATTAATATGGTATCGTAATGTGTAATGTCGGTGAAGGAGCCTTCGTCTTTGATTACCAGCCTCCTCGGGCGAGCGGAGCAGGGTCTACCTCAACTATAAGGCTGCCACTGTGTCACTAATCTTACCATTTTTCTACCCTGTATCTATTACGTGATGAGTAAGTACGGTTGATAAGTGATGTAAATAATAATAATCTAACCATAATTAGTTAATTCATAGTAGCTATAAGCACCGCGCTAAAACCACCATCTAGAACTCAGGGTATTCGCCTACAACAATGAACATAAAAAAATGAAGATTTAATGCCAGCCAAGGCGACTACCACCGCCAAGTGCGGGTTGGTGGATCACTCATGACCTTGAAAGATGTATTTCTTCAATTTCTTGGAATACTCCTGTTTCTTTATACTGTTACCCTTCACGGTGAAAATAAAGCTGTCCATTAGCAATTGGAATATTATCAACCAGAGCATGTCTAATGTCTTTCTCTCTACGAGTATCTCTGCTAGCAGTATACGATGTTTCATTTTTCGAAAACTACGTCTCTGTGGCGATGATTTGTCGGTTTATTGGTTAAGATTAACAATAAACCGAATTTTCGAAGAAAACAAACCGTTGTAAAAAAAATTTGTTCCTGTCGGCATAAGCCACTTTTCAGTAGAAATACTGACACAAAAAGTAAAACGGTTTTAACAAGTGCTTCTGTCGAGTCTGGGCGTTCTGCTTGTGGCAAATTGGTATGACCTATATGCCCGTGTGTTGGTCTCGCACCGATGTGTGTCGCCGCGCTGGCAGCACTAACGGAACTTTACTTTATCAACGGTTTTTATCTACATTCGTGCTGCGTGGCGGAGTGACCTGCCCCGTACCACGGGCTACAGACGCGGCCGCTCGAAACTAATGACTATTAACATTATTTGCGCCGCGACTGTGATTCTTATCCCCCAGAGATTAGGTTTCCGATAACGTGACTAAAGTTGTTGATTGTCCATTGTTTTTGATAGTCATCGCTCGAACTACCGTAAGAGGTCGTGGTAGGGGCCGGGCTCGCCGAGAGTGGGTCGCGGGTCGCGGGGAATGACAAGTGTCGCGCACTTTCACTGGCGAGCGGTGACGAGCACAGTGCATTGATACACGCTTACAGATGCGCCGGCGCATGAGAAGACATTACACTGCTCGAACGGTAAGTCTGAGTACCGTATGGTGGCATCGTAATCTAAAAATATGCAACTTAATTGTGCACGGACGTTATTATTATTAATGACATTGTCTGGACGAGCAATACGCGCGCTTGATGGTAACCAACACCCCTTTCCATACCGGCACAGTAAGATTCATCTGTTTGATTGTACTAGCCTAGCAATGGACTGCGCTTTTAACCCTGAAATTTCATACGATTTATCTATTTGATTCGTCATTTTTCTAGGAACCAGCTTTAAACCAGAACACGGTACATATTCACGGCTATCAATTTTATTTTTTATGTTTCAGGTGATTTGTTTTCATTAGAGAGCTACAAGTGCCAATAATCTTAATCGTGGTATCCATCTTCTATATAGCCCTAAACAATAAGTTCGACAAGCGTCAAGTGCGTGACGCATACACGGTAGGTGTACCATAACCGATATTGTTATACCGGTCACTGTACTGCGAGACATTACAAAATAGGAAGGTATCGTCTCAGGTCAGGGAGGGGGGGGGAGGTGAAGATGCGAAAGGAAAGGAAGATGTGGCAAGTATGAAGTGTCGGCCGCACCGCGTTACACAACGTCCTCTCGCCGGCCCTGGCCGGAACTAGGCCAAGGCCGCCCGCGGGCCTCACGGCCTCCCGCGGGCCTCACGGCCTCCCGTACGGCACCAGCCGGTACTGAGGAATCTGTTGATACTGCTGGTTCAGCAACGCCTCCTCGTAGGCCCTCTGCTGGCTCACGTACTGAGGCCCCTGGTAGACCGCTTCAGTAGACTGCTCAGGGTAATACAACTCTTGGCTTCTGTGCTGTTGGAAGTTGTCGTTCTGCACTTGGTACTGTGGCTGGATGATTGATGACTGCTGGTAGACTGGTTTCTGGAGCAACTGTTGGTAGTATTCCAGTTGCTGCTGTTGCAGCTGTTGTAGCCTCTGTAGCTGGTGGAGCTGCGAAGGCTGGGATATTTGCGTCAGATACTGTTGGTTCTGGATTTGCTGTTGTTGGAAGACGTCTTTTTGTTGGTTCAGCAACGCCGTTTGAGTATTTTGCTGTTGATTATCTTGTAGCAGTTTCTGTTGCTGCTCGTAATCTTGTTGCAATCGCGGTTCATAATCCTGTGGCGATGGAGGTTTTTCGTCTTCGTCCCGAGAGGAGTGTTTCAGAGGCTGGTCGTGTCGGAGGAGTTGTTCCGCCGACGGGGAGTGGGAGTCGGCGCGGCGGCGGAGCGAGGAGGGGTGCGGGGGCGAGTCGCCGGGCGGCGCGGCGCCGGGGCGCAGGCGCAGCGGGGGCCGGTACGTGGTGGCGGCCTGCGGGGCGAGCGGGGGGCGCCGCGCGCGCGGCTCCTCCCCTGCCCTCGCCCCTGCCCCCGCCAGCTCCTTGTTGCGGCTCTGCAACACGAAACCTGCGCTCAGTGGACGGGACGGGACGGGACAGACTCGAGACGCGGCGGGACCGGGGCGCGGGGGGGGCGCTCGCTACGGACGGACGGGCTGACGGACGGACGGACGGGCGAGCGAGCTATCTAGCTTTTGATTGAACGTACCGATTCTTACGGAACGGTACGGCATACTGTATTTATTAGTTTTGTACGAAAGACAAATGAATTCTATTATATAATTATGTCGGAACTATTTACAAAGATAATGACACAAGAATACACCAGGTATAAAATTAGGATATAGGAAGCATAAAATGGCATATAACGTATTACAGGTTTCTATTATGTGCCATAAAGACATCGTGCATTGAATTTATATGAGCTGTTTTTGTTTGAGAAACTTTTAATAAGTTTGTTGCTGATGAAACCAATAGTGAACGTAGCGGAAGCACTAAATGCGGTTTTTATGGCTCGTAGGTTTGCAACTGACCGTCATTTTCTGCGATTGCTCGACGACGTCGCATGCGGCTAGATCAAAGCGATCTCTAAGACTTCAAGACACCCAGATTTTGCTAGCGATTACCACCCAGTCCCGCAAAATATTTCTGTTCAGATGCTCTTCAATCAAACTTATTCATTCCAGTATTGGAACATCAACCAGAGTATTGAAACTACGCCACTTAATCGAGTTATCATGGAATCTCTCGTGTTAGTTGTTGTAATAAATTCTAGCAAATTTCTCCGCTTTCGTGAAGTTTTAGTTATTAGTAATAACCGTAAGTATGGAGGTAATGGTGGTGTCTCGAGTCGGTCGTTGACTCGATTTCGAAAGCCGAAGGTCGCCCACAGCGTGCGGCGGCCATCCTTGCACCTCACACGACCATACAACTCATACACGACCATACAACTCATACATGACCATACAACCCATACACCTCACACACGCAGCCGCAAACTGGGCCACCGCCGCTCACACGCTCCGCAGATATGGGTTAGTCACGATTCAGATTACAATTTTGAATTTATTGCCGTCTCATTATACACATGAACTTTAGCTTAACACGTAGCTTAATGGAAAGAATGAAAGAACGCGTTGTGGGTTAGAATCTTGTCCAGGAAATCATTGAGCATTTTTTCAAGTGTATATTGTTTAAGTGTGTAATTTTGAACTTGAAGGATTTTTTTTCCCCTTCCTTCAGAGCTGTTTTGTAATATAACGTTATGTAAATATATTAAGTAGTGAATGTCGTAGCGCTGAGTTGGAGTATGATATTTAATTGGCGCTAACTTGGGCCCAGGCGCGGTCCCAGCCTCGAATTTTGGAGGGGGTCACCAGTACGCAGCCTCAGGTTTTGGGGGGGGTCACAAGTAGACATACAATAAATCGAGCAAAAATACTTTACTAGTAGTCCCCCAAGATTTCACCCGCGTAGTTCACGTTCTAGTTGTTTTCCCGCGTTAAATAATAGTCTATGTACTATTAGATATTTTTAATTTTCTTAGATTTTTTATTTCACGTATACGATTTTGGGGGGGTCATGTCCCCTGTGATGTATCCTCCCGGAGGAGGATTGCTAGTAGGGATCACAAAGTAGCAAAAGGGGTATTCTAGACTTAGATCTAAATTTAAAATTTCAGATCCGTTGAGTTGTTACGATATGGTTAAATAAGTTGAATTACAAACATACAATCAATCACATGTAAAATATTAGTAGAATTATAATCACATTATCTGGTTCCCGTAATACAAGCGTAGTTCCGGGCGAGATAACGTTTCATGAGAGGAATGTTAAAAACATAATTTTTCTTTTCGTTTGAAGATATTTGTCTTTGAGCATACTGATGGAGAGGAATGTCCGCGGCGGCGCCGAGCGGCGGCGCGTGGGAACGGGACTTCAGCCATTTACTATTTCTTGGGAATGTAAGTTCACAGGCCTTGTATTGTTAGTATTTCCGGGGATAAACACAAGCTCCGATATATTCTACCAGCGCGGGAAACGAGGGCTCACAACGTAATTTAGAGAAATCGAAAACTGTGAAACAGACGTAAAACATAACAGAAATAGTTTCTCCATCACATCGGAACGCTTTAATGAAGCGATAGAAACTGGTAATACACATTATAATCTAAAATAGCACATCGCGCGACTTGTGCACCCGGGGACCGTCCAGTGGCCGGCGCAGTGACTCGCCCGCCCACTGGCGCCAGTCACTCGCCCGCTCGACCGGCACAACTCGCTAATCTATTTACATAGTTTTGCATACCATTCAGTTGCTATACTTGCTTGGTGGTTGTGGAATGCGTTGCCTGAGTGCATTTTTCCAAATGATTACAATTTTCATGTATTCTAGTCGGCAATGAATGAGTTGCTTTTAGGTTAGCACGTTTTATCGTAGTCATAATCGCTTAACATCTGGCGATATGGCGGTCAAGACCAAGCTTGTTACTTTTAAATAAAATAAAATCGTCACTATCGGCACTGGCTTTATCAGCAAAACAAAGAAAGGGAAAGACATCTTTTAGACGGACCTGTTTATCTGCCAAGCTAATTGACCAGCGCCAGCGTGGTGAGTAATAGCCTTAACTACCTCCTAGTGAGACAAGACGCCCGAGTGCGAGCATTGGAAACACAACGAGCGATGCTGATGCAAAGTCTGTCAAATACATATAAAATGGAATGATATAATTAACCAAACTACTTCAACGACAAATTACGTTAACTTAAAAAAAAATAAAGTAATGAAATATCATGAAAAGGCAATTTACAAAACACCACGTCGCCCGGTGAGTGGCGCCGCGCCGTGGACTGTGGGTAATTAATATGCTAGTAATTGTAGTGAGGGTGATGGATGCTGACGACACCGACGACGCCATCGGTCGGTTCGTACGGCGAGCGTTAGCTGCATCACCAAATACCATCCGAGAGTTCAACCTACAGATGGCCATAAAAGACAGAAACGCGGCAATAGTGGAGGCTCTGCGCCGGGAGGAGGCGGCTTAAGCAAAAGACGATGTCGAGTCGATTACTGTCGGAATCCCAACCGGTAGTGATCGGCTCAACAGACGAAATCGGACTAGTACTAGAATTAAATGTTCACAACACCCCCCCTATTTTCCTTTTCTTCTCCTAATCCAAGAAATTTGTAAAAAAAAAAGATAATTGTAATGACAAAGGTCACGGACCCCAGAGTCTGTGGAGTGGCTAATTTAAATAAAAAAAAAAAAAAAAGGAGGGTGATGGATGATGCCGAGCGCAGTGGATTACTCGCGCGCCGATAACGTCATTAATTCACGGAAACTTGCCGGAATATTGGTGCTGATTTAGTGAATGTTTCATGAAACAATTTATGAAATGTTGATGAGGATATTGAGTTGCCATGATATGATAATAACAGAATAGCCAGCGCGCAGTCATTACTGGCAATGACACTGGCGATTTAAATATCGAATGTCAATATGTGCCTGTTTTCGATAACTGTTTTTTTATTGTTTTTACGCTATAAGTGTAGATGTACAAGTTTGTCGTACACCATTTTGAGAAAAGAACACGTCGAGAGTTAACTAACACTTTAAAAATATATCTATATAATACTAGCTGTACAGCGAAGCATGGATGGGTCCACGCTTCGCTGTGGCACATTGTGATGCAAAAAATAGATAAAAACAATCCTTGATGCGGATTATATATCATTGTAAAATTTCAGCTCGATCGGTGCAGAACTTTTTAAGTTTTTGAAGCGTACACAAACTAACATAACGTTTTTATGTATATAGATAGGTATATATCTCGAGGAAATGTGTCATCAGGTAATCCACACCTGCTGAGTGATGGATTATGGTCTCGGCTCTCTCCTTGCGAGAGTAGGCCCCGAGTCCCAGCAGTGGGAACGTTTAGTGGGCTGCTTTCGCTATGCCTATGGCGAACGGCTATCGGGAGCCTCTACCGTCTCCAGCACTTTGTCGACATTGAAGACGAGTTTACCAACACGTAGTAGTCGAAGTTGCTAATTGATCGAAGAGATCTGATTCCACGTAGATTACCCATCACTCAGACTGTAGAATACATGAGCCTGAGTGAGTTATTCCCGATTGATACCGTCTAGTTGTTGTCAACTAGAGTTAAAAACGTAGTCCGTCGAAGATTACATCATTGCTTCATCAGAGTACATGGTGAACAAGCGCAAATCTATCATTAACAAAAATGTATCTTAATTTATGGATATTTCGTCGCATATCATAACCTGTCACTAAACATTGATTTCAATACAGTACAAACTTTAAAATAGGAATGATCACCCAATCATATTGAAAGCTTCCATGAGGGCAATCAGAGTTCAGAGTGCAGAATGGATTGCAAGACCCTCGGCCGCCGAGGGTTCCCGCGAGCGCCGTGAAGCGACCGAGCTGCCATTCACTTTGACCAACGCAAAGAACCGTAAGTGGCGGTTTAGTGGGGCCGGCATAAGCCGCGGCCTCGCGCCCGCTGGCCGAGTAGGTACCACTTTATTTATCCAACTCGAGATCGTTGACCTTTCTTGCACAAACTGTTGCTCAACCCGGTCACACTGTATCAGCTCATGTGTTTGCAACTCATCAGCGGTTTTGAAACTGATGAATCTCGATGAAATTGAATCTCGATGGGAGCGCTGCGAGGGAACTTCAAATATATCTATCTACTTTTAAATCTGTAGCAATGACTGCTAAGTCTTCGGTTGGGGTTTCCAGGATCGGAAACTGACATCAATCAGTAAAAATAAACCCAAATGATACATTTTTAACGTTTTTTGTAGCCTGTACAACCGCGCAGCAACGCGGCTTCTAGTATCCCCTATGTTTCTAAAGTATGAAGGAGAGATAAAACTACACGCATACAAATGCTCTGACCTATAAAACATTGGTGTAATCGAGGGTTCGCCATCACTTTCATCAGGTGCCTCGTAGTGTGACAATCGTATTACTATCGGAGACTACGAATCTCTGTTCATAAGTACGTAGTTCAAAATTCTGACCGCAAGAATTGAGTAGTGTGGCAGCCTCCAGAGATCTCTCTCGGAAAGGTCAACAGACATGACAGATTACAACAGATTGCGAAGTGATAAATGGTCAGGTCAATTAGTACTTATATTCCAGCAGTGAAAGGTAATGTTTCCTCTCGACGGATGACCGAGGGCAGTTGTCTCGCTCGCACATTTCAACATTCTTTAAGTACAGGTACACTAAGTACTGGCGATTTTGAACCCAGTTGGGTCGATATCGACACGGAATCAAACCACTCATACCCGTTTGATAGAGACAAGTATTCTCATTCAAAATTTAAGTCATTTGGATTGCATTATAAGGAGAAGATAACCGATGTTGTAAAGAGTAACTTAAACTACTTTTATTTTGGAAAAAAAATAGTTCGGCGAAAACAAAATAGGTACCTAAGGCGGCCGACCACGCGGGTCTCTACTGAAGAAATGGAACAATATCACCAAAATATTTTGCTGTTTTGGTGACGTTGAAAAGTTCTAAGTGATATTTATTGGTAGCCTGTGGCGAGGTCCTCGCTTCTCTAATAAGTCCAGGTTATGCCTCATGCCGCGAGCTAGCTACCTGCAGTACCACTAGTAGAGATGGTAGCGTCATTAGCACAAGCGACTTATTCCTATATGCTGTGGACTTCAAATAGGATTTGTGTATATGCGTTTTTTACATTATTTTAGTAATTATATTTATGGTCACCGGCGCATATCCCAGGCATCTGCTGGGAACACATTGAGATACTAAGACCGTTAGAAAGAAGGTCATGTCACTGAGGTTACATCAACGTCATCATTGCGGATCAACTTGCAACTAACACAGGAGCTTAGGAATTTAATTTATTACAAAAATTTCTAAAGTTCCACTTTGTCTTTGTCTAATTAGAACCAATTTTTTAAATCGTATTCACGTCAAAAGTTACCAAGAAGTGGTTACCTGCGGGGAGACGCCGAGCATCTTGAGGCTGGGCGGCACGGCGGCGAGGCGCGCGCGCGGCAGCGTCACGTGACCGAAGTTCACGGTGAACGCCTCGCACCACACCGCCAGGTGGCCGATGTCGAACACCGTCAGCTCCTGGGGGGCACATCCGTGTATTAAACCTGATGTCTAGAGGAACCGAAGTCTAGGTGTCGACATCAACGCTGCTCCAGCGCGGCGTCCTCTACGACTCCGTCCTGGGTGTGCCCCATAAAATACCAAGTGGCACCCGGGCACCGCTGTTCTATTTAACTTTAGCCCTTATTTTCAGAAATGTACTAACTATTTTAGAATGAACGTCAATCTATGAGTCCCACGGAACAGGTACACGAATGATTCGCTGATGGTCAACGTGAGGTGGTGTGCGTGTAGTACACAAATGGTCTGTGGATGGTTCGCCTTTGGTCTGCAGATCCAGTCCCGGATCTAGGGGGGGCAAGCCGGGCCCGTGCCCCGGGCGCCACGCCTCAGGGGGCGCCAAATTGAGCTACTCATCACGTATTTCAAGTCATCGTCGTAATATCCGATCCAACATGGGTAAGTTAGGGGAGCTAAATACTCGAGGGGAAGAAAAGAAGTCAGAGGGACATAACCCGTTATGTCCCTCTTGCGCATGAGATGCGCCCGCCCCCTAACCGGACGGCATTTTCAGATTTTGCCCCGCCTAGAAAATACTGAAGATCCGGGTTTGTGCAGCCGCCGCGCACTCACCCCGGGCAGCGTGAGCACGACGGTCTTGCGGTCGTACTTGCGCAGCGGCGCCTCCTTGCCGTTCTCGTCGGGGATGCGGATGCCCTGCGCGGACGGCGCCTCGCCGCGCCCCACCCAGAACTTCGCGTCTGCAAACAACACAGCGTCATTACTAAACCCTAAATCAATGCTAACCTCAACATTCATCCTCCGAAAATTAAATCAAAACTCAACATTATTAATTAAATCTGTAACCTCAAGACAATTAAGTAGTTTTAAATTAGTTCCAAACGGCGAAAAGTTTCAGTATTGATAATGTTAAGATTAACATCCATTATTTTCTTGAGTTCACTAGGTTTGGATAATGTTGAAGGAAGTTTTTGAAGTATAAACTTCTTGTGGCACACCACCCACAGATTTTTCGTAGATCGTGAATTAAGCTCAAGCGTCACTCTTAAGCGTAAATAAAAAAATACTTCAAGTGAACTCGGGACATGGCCATCTAGAAATATGGTGACGCGTTTCAAGGTGCCCATGGCGTGTTACCATCATTACCATTACACATTTACATATCTAGGCTAGATGGCCACGGTTAGAAACTTATTTAGTCGGCGATGATTTGCGGATTTATTCCAGACTAACAGCGCCCTCCGGTAACACCCGCGTAGTTTACAAAATAAGCTTTCAAATGCAGAGTTATAAGTTACTTCTATCGGCAATCCCTGACTGCCATTTTTTTTCTAAGCTATACTTTACTTAGATTCAGCGAAATCAAGTTAATTCTCAATTAAAGCAATAATAAAAACAGAAAATATAGGCTTACTGACCTTTCAAAGGCTTAAATGATTCATTAACCAACCTAACCTAACTAGCAAACCCGCAATTGAATCTCAAGACACATATTTTGCTTAGTTCGGGGTTCATAGACAAGCAGGTTTAAATCTAGGTATTATTGGCCTTATGCCTCTCTGTATTTCATGTTTTTGTCAAATTTATGTTTTATTTGTGTAGTCATAAACACATACTTATACACAAATTATCGCAGGGAAGCAAGCCCCACTTTTCACAGAAATGCATTTGAGTGACCGCAAGTTTGCAAACTTCAGTCGGAGAGCCTCGCGCCGGCCCCGCGCCCCGCTGGCCTGCCGGCTCCCCAACTAGCGACCGGCTCGCGGAACTTGCAGAGTAACTTATACTACAAACTCGAGGAGTATTCCTCGTCTGAAGCACATTAGTCTCGAGACGGAAACTCGCCGCATCTCATAAACAAGGCCGCTCTCGCGAGGGAGGTTCCTGTCCTAGCTGAACCGGACAATTTCGTTCCGTTTTTTTTTCAGTTAGTTATTTACCCGTTCAACTACTGGCTGAACAACTAAACATCAACTTTTGCTTTTAGGGTTCCGTACCCAAAAGGTAAAAATGGGACTCCATTACTTCGCTGTATGTCCGTCCGTCCGTCCTTCTGCCACCAGGCTGTCTCTAGAACAGTGATAGCTAGACAGTTTAAATTTGCACAGATGATGTATTTCTATTGCCGATATAACGACAAATACTAAAAATAATATCAAATAAATATTTAAGGGGGCTCCCATACAACAAACTTAGTTTTTACCGTTTCTTGCTCGATACTAATAATGGACACAGGTAGACGCTTTAATTATTCACAGAATTATTAGTTTTAGGTTATCTTTAAATGTAATTCTTTAAAATATTATAAAATAAATAATTAAGGGGGATCACAATAAAAGAGGTTTCCGCCGTTTATTTGCTAATGGTACAGTACCCTTCCTGCGCGAGTACCGCTCACACTTTTTTTATTAATTGGCGTGTAAATTATACATTTATGAATAAAAACTTTGACTTTCACTTTGTCAATGTGTCAACAGTTTTTCAACATATAAATCATAATAAATCGCACGATAATTTGTCTCATTTAATAAACTCTACAGATAAAAAAATGAAAATCATGTTTTTAACCCCCGACAAAAAAAAGGGGTGTTATAAGTTTGACGTCGATGTCTGTCTGTCTGTCTGTCTGTCGGTCTGTCTGTCTGTCTGTCTGTCTGTCTGTCTGTCTGTGTGTGTGTCTGTCTGTGGCACCGTAGAGCTCAAACGGATGGGCCGATTTCGATGCGGTTTTTTTTATTTGAAAGTTAATATCCGTGCGGATGTTCTTAGCTATGTTTGGTTAATATCGATTCAAAATGGCCGCCTCCACAAAATGGCGGACAAAATATTTCTTCACAACCTACCTCAATATGGGTATCAAATGAAAGGGCTTGACTAGTAGAGTACCAAACGCTATAACAAATTTCAAATCTAAGATGGCCGCCACCACAAAATGGCGAATTATATAATATTTTTCACTACTACCTCAATATGGGTATCAAATGAAAGGGCTTGATTAGTAGAATACTTTGCACTATGACAAATTTCAAATCCAAGATGGCCGCTACCACAAAATGGCGAATTACATTTCCTTTTTCACAATTCCCTTAATATGGGTATCAAATGAAAGGGCTTGACTAGTAGAATGTTGTACAGATAACAAATCTAAGGTAGTCGGGGGTTAATCAAAATTTTTAATTTTGTTCTTGTTCAAATTTATTTTTACATCCTGTGACTAATATCTACTACGAACTTAGTACTGATATTTTTTTTTATTTATAGTTCGGATAAATAATAACTGCTTTTGACAATGGATCCTCGCATCGATACCCTAATGTTTCGTGATAGTTAGCGCGCATTGTAAAAAAATACTGTATTTTTTTCCAGACGCAGCAAAAGAAGTACAACTTCAAAAAAAAATTAAGCTCGTCTCACACTCGAGGGTGTAACATAGGAGTCATGCGAAGCGACGGTGCGCGAAGGCTTTTCAAGACGGCGTTTAAGGGCTGTCTCATTTTACCCGCGGCCAATCGAGCCTGAGTGCCGGCCGTTACCCACAAAGATGTTTATAATTTGTCATTTATTGCGTCGGTGTCACTTGCTTACTTTATTTTGATGAGGAGGGCCCGGTGAGTTATGAGCGGCGTTCGGGAACATTCGCAACATTAAGCTGCTTTTTATTATTACGATTTTTTATGTCTCGGAAACAGAAACAAGCCGACACCAAAACTAACATACTGTCATTTTTAACTGACGTCAATGAAGGAGTTAAGTTTGTTATACAGCCAATTGTAAACCAATTTTGATGATGCTTTTTTTGTTAGGTAAACAATAGTTGGTAGAGGCGGTCCTAAACCAGATAAATTTTGTCAAAATTGGTGTAGCGGTTTTTGAAATATCAACAAAAAACTAAATTTTGGTGTCATTTGTCTGGATGATGTAGTGATAGTTTTTTATGAAATTTGGTCAAGCGTCTGAATGTAGGTCTAAATTGAAGTCTGGTTACATAATATTAATAACTTATTTTCTCTAAAATAAGTTAACAATATGTATTCGTAGCTGATTCAGGGAACTTTGTATTGCCTAATTTTTTTTACCATAATTACCCCATTCAACAATGTTCTAATTTTTTTTCGCGAAACTCTATATTTTTCTAAAATAAGTAGTCTAATAAATTGCTCTTATAACATCATCTATTTGACAGAGAAAGTTCCGTTGGAACAACACAAACAATCGTGAGGTTATATGTTCAAATCTCGCATCCAATTATACAGGCTTACACTGGATGCCTTATCGCCTGATGTTAAACAAAGATGCGCTCTACGATGGAACGACTTGCATATCTAAAAAAACGATTATTATTTATTTATTAATGATGTCGTAGGATATTCCATGTTATATTGAAAGTTAAACATAATTTTTCAGATCACTAGTGTGGTAATAAACACTCGTAAGCGGCGATGAATGGATGCTTTCATTAAAATATCCCGGAGCCGTCATTAGAGCCCGATCATTGGCAAATGCTCAGTGTGACCACAAATACCCCAAATGCAAAACATGGCGGACAACAATACTCTCCGTGAATAGGTTCATTAATGCTGAACTATTTAATTATTGTTATTAGAGCTAGAACTATGGATCCGACGGGTTTTTGATGTTATCTAATTAAAAATGAAAATTATCAACAAATGCTAATGTATTGAAAACAGTGTTTATTTGGAGTTGCATAAATTTATGTTACCGTTAAATTATATGTGCCGTCAGTTTATCATAAATCGCCTTATATTATGATGGGGAACGTTAATAGGTATGTAAAATCACTTGAAACTTTGTTACAGTAAAGCTTTTTTATAAAACATATATACACTAATTTTTGTTTTGTTAAAAAATACCAAGTATTTATAATTATACAGGTATTCAAAATACGCAAAAATATGTATCGCGTGTGACGTCATTACACAACGGTCCACTCCGCTTAGGCGCAAGTCGGCAGCTGTAGTAGCGAGCAGTAGTTTACTTGTGCTGTTTTCTTTTGTTTAATCGCTTCCAGTTGTGAACGAACTGAGCGAGTGTTGTGGTATGACGTCACGCGCACCGCTCACTTTAAAATCCTATATCTTGGAAATAATTGACGTATTGAATCATGTCACGAGTATTTATTATTTTGAACGAATGAAACAGAAAGCTAACATTCAAAACTTGTGAACATTCTCCATTACGTAGGTAGTATTATTATTATACCGACCTACTACGGCAGGTTAAGTTAGTCCAATGTTAAAAACGTGAAAGTGTGTAAGGATGTATGTTTATTTTTCTATGTCTCTTTCACGGAAAAACTACTGAAAGGATATAGAGGAGTTCATCTGCCTATATACCAACAGGCAGATAATGGTCTGGATAACACATACAGCCTACTTTGTCTTCCAGGATATTAACAGAAACAGGAACTACGCGGGCGAACCCGAGGGGTGCTGCTAGTTTAAATATCACGTCTATATAGAGAGAGAAAGATGGTTCTTTGAAAGCCCGTGGCAATGACAAAGTCGTACGTCAGCGTTTGGAAAATACCGACAAGTGTCGTCGGGTTTGAACCTACGACCTCGTGCTTGTTTGACGTTTTTGCTACTAAGCCACCGCGTCTTTTTATCGTACATTCTTTGTGTACAATCTATTTATAGCGTCTTAAATCCACTAGACTGCTGGCCAGTTTGTACAACGTTATATTTCATTCTAAATGTAATAAATAGCATTAAACAAAAAAAATTCAAGACGAGTAGAAATACTACATCTAATCAAAAACAGTTTTCATTAGTAAACACAATAAATATAAAAGAGAAGAAAACTAAAGTAGCAACAACAGTAAACGGAGAGTGAGCGAACTAACAAGTAGGTAGGCGGGTATACAATGTAAGTTTTGAATGAATTAGATATCATTTAAAGTAATGGTTTACATCAATTAGCCCTTCAGGTTTAAAAGTACGTTTTTTTGTTTTAAATTTTCCCCCTTTTTATAGAATCAAAACATTTGCGAATATCTTTTGACTTTTCTACAACAAACTTCTAGAGTACAAAAACCTTAAATTGAATTGAAATGAATTCCGAGTCGGTCTCTGCGCCCGCTCGCTCACCCGCTCGCCCGCTCACTCGCCCGCTCGTTCGCCCGCTCGTTCGCCCGCTCGTTCGCCCGCTCGCTCGCGGCGGATGGCGCCAAACTTTCGTTTCCGCGAAATGAGCATTTTAATACACATATTTCGCTTCAAAGTAATATCTCTAGAAATTCCCAGGTAAATATATTTTTGAAATTTGAATTTTATAATTTTGCTCTGGAATTCAACGTCCTCAAATATGAGGCTAGAATATGCGTAGTTTTACAAAATCTAATATTCTGTATGAAATATTCTGTAGCACATTCTGGTTAGTCGCTTCTGCAGTGTTCGCTGACGATGCACATGAGGAATCTCAGTTTTGAAGACATGTATTGCTCGACTCCCCGCACTGAATTGTCAAAATGCAGTATGGCTATGATCATATTCTTTTGAGAGAAGGCCTCAAATCCCTACATTAGGAACATAAAATGGACAGATTATGCTGATAAAAATAGCACACTAACACAAGACGCACTTCTGATTCAAGCAAAATCCTAAGATGATCGTAATCGAGTATTCCTCGGCAGCAACAGTCTAATAAATCCTACAGTTGCTCGACAAAGACGTCTAGAAGACAATCTAGACAATCGTGCGGGGCGAGACGCGGGCAGCGCTCCCGAGCTGCGAACACGATCATGTTGTTTGGGAGCGTGGTTTAGGGCTGACGTTTGACGTGTGCATGTTTTGATTTTATTTCATCATAAGCATTTTTAATTCGTGGTAGCCTGATTCAAATTGCGTTGTCGACATTCATCGCAAGTAGTGAACAGGACATGAGCCTGATGGTAAGCAACATGCCTGTATGCCATTGCAGCACAGTATAAGCCTACAGTTGTCACAGCCTGATTGAAACTGCGCTATCGGCATTGATCGCCGGTTGTACTGGTTGTTTGTGTTTGTGTGACTGACCGGGCGCCTCGCCGTCGTAGGAGAAGTTGGGCACCAGCAGCGTCTGCGCGTCCACCACCAGCACGGGGTCGGAGGACACGCCGTGCGCGCCGCGCAGCGCCGCCAGCCGCACCGGCCGCGGCGGCTCCAGCGCCCTCGGGATCACCACCGAACCGAAGTTCACCTGACGACGACACAACACTATACTAGCTGGTATTTAAACACTGTTATTAGATATGGGTTGTTACTCTGGGGCAACGCAACGAATTTAAATCATCGATATAAACCAATGGATGTGCCCTGATCACTTTGAAATTGGTAATAAACTGCGTCTCTGGGGGTATCGTAAGTAGTTTACACACAACTGATCTACTTGACCCCTAGCGGTGAGGTATGCTGTGGTTCGCTTCCTCCAACCGAATAGATCGGAAAGAGTGAGCTCACTTTTTCCAACTATAATATAATTCCATACGCCTGAAGTTTGGGAGCCTTCCCAACCATTGGTATATGTCGATGATTTAAATGCGTGTAAAAAGAGCGTGTCAGTTATTCGGAGGTACTCGTACATATATAATATACCAAGAGTGGCACAGCACTCATTGAGCAGTTTCCGTTCTGAGCACAGGCTCAGAAGCTTTGCGGAGAAGGTGGCATGCGGCATGGTCGGACGCCGACAAAACCCCAACCCCAGAAATTTGTTAAATAAAAGACACGTGACTATCTGTATCTTTATCGTTTGAGAACAAACTTGAAAGTCACTAAATATAATCCGAGAGCTGGCTCCAATTTTTGGGCAAGTATTTGAGGCAAGCTGAAGACCTGTCACATAAACCAAAAAACCAAATACACATTTTTTTCTCGTAATGCTATGGTTTTCTACACATAAACTATTCAGTTTTAATGCAAAAACAACTCTTTAGTTTCAATATGATAACTTGTTATCCAAAGAATTGCATTTTACTGTCAAGTTAACTTAATTCTCGCGTAAAGACTACACCACTGTGTGACGTTTAGGGTAATTTTACGAGTAAGTAAACAACATGAACAAAAGAGCAGTCCAAGGCAAAATAACGTATTGTTCCAAGTTTTCCCTAATTCCCCTCAACACGCGAGCGCCGACATGACGCAGCCAGCGTGTGTGGGGAGAGCGGGGAGCGCGGCAGGCGCGGGGAGCGAGGGAAGGTGCGGGAGAGTGGAGTATTTCCGTTTTCCTCAATTATCGCCGAGTGGCCGAGGCGGGAGCACGCTCCTACCCGCAGGTGGCAGGATCACAAACATGTGTTTTTAACTGAAAGGACGGGCAACGGATCTACAAATTGCTGTCTAAGAAAATTTCATAGAGAAGAGAGAAATAGAAGTCAATTTCCATTGACGGACGGGTCACATACATGCGGTTCCTTTTGTTGTAAGCCCACTGGTGAAGACGAACTGCTGTTTCATTATACTTACGAGTATATATGTACATCGGGTGCAGCTCGGCCATTTACGATAAAACTTTACGAGGCGGCCTTGGGGGGTGTATGCCGCATTTACAAGAACTGTTTTAAAGAGCTTCTCCCATCGCAGCCGAACTGTAACTACGAGTCTACCAGCTGCGCTCCACCATGCCACCCATAGATTATTGCTGTGTCGGGCTGCCCGTGATGAGACAGGGTTCCTCTCCCTGGGAGACGCTGTCTCTCAATGCTATCAAATGCAGAAAGGGGTTTTGCGATCCGTCGTGTAGGAATTGCAACCATCACTACTTTTTTTTCAAACTTTTGCCAATGTATACTTGTCTGCCATCTCACCTGATATTAAGTAACAACGTAGTCTACGATGGAACGTGCTTATCTAGAAAAAAACCGATTCACTCTCGATTTGAAGACACGATAATAACCTTTTTTTTTTTTTTTTTATTAAATATAGAGTGACGTGACGATCAGGTCATGTGCCTGATGGTAAGCAACATGCCTGACACATAACAGCACAGTGACAAGCAGCTATTGGAACATGAAGAGTCCAAATCATTACCTAGCACTGCACTGCGCTCGTCACCCAGAGATCTAAGATCTTATATCTCTAAGCCCTGTAATTTCTCTGGAAACATTGCCCTTCAAACCGGAACACAGTAATGTTTGCACATTACTGCTTGGCGGTAGAATAACTGGCAAAGGTGTGGTACTTCCCCAGGCGGACTCTGCCAAGAGCCACCACTACTAATTAATACCAAGGAAAGGCCGACTCAGGAGATGCATTCCAAAGCCTGAACGTTCTGATCACAAAAGTAGAGTTATCTCTTTGCCAAAAATTTGGAACATCAACCATGAAAAGATGTCACTATTATGAAACTTTTCAGCCGCAGGAGCAGGACATGTAGATACATCATATAAATGACTCATATTTTCCCGTAATCTACCTGATAAACTAATTAGGATGGTATAATGTTTGACCATGTCGTCACCACAGTTCCAGTTCTCAGCCACCTCCTGGCTGCTCGGAGCCTCACGGTCGCATGTGTCCCCGGTGGTGTACTCACAGAGCCTCACGGCCGCAGGTGTCCCCGGTGGTGTACTCACAGAGCCTCACGGCCGCAGGTGTCCCCGGTGGTGTACTCACAGAGCCTCACGGCCGCAGGTGTCCCCGGTGGTGTACTCACAGAGCCTCACGGCCGCAGGTGTCCCCGGTGGTGTACTCACAGAGCCTCACGGCCGCAGGTGTCCCCGGTGGTGTACTCACAGAGCCTCACGGCCGCAGGTGTCCCCGGTGGTGTACTCACAGAGCCTCACGGCCGCAGGTGTCCCCGGTGGTGTACTCACAGAGCCTCACGGCCGCGGGTGTCCCCGGTGGTGTACTCACAGAGCCTCAGGGCCGCAGGTGTCCCCGGTGGTGTACTCACAGAGCCTCACGGCCGCGGGTGTCCCCGGTGGTGTACTCACAGAGCCTCACGGCCGCAGGTGTCCCCGGCGGTGTACTCACAGAGAAGTCGTCGCACCAGACGGAGAGCCACCTGACGTCGCGCAGCGTCCTGCCGTCGGGCAGCGCCAGCACGAGGCCGGCCCCGCGGTACCGGCGCAGCGGGCCGGCGCCCCCGCGCTCGTCCCGCAGGCGCGCGCCGCCCGCGCCCACAGCCTTCGAGTCGCCCACGTAGAAGTACGCCGCTGGAAGAGAATGCGACGTTAGCAGCGGCAGGGAACCGAGGCGGTGACCCCGGGCGGTAAGTCAACGAGGACCCCACAAGAGTTGGCAAAATTTTTGAAGGGAAAACTTCTTTTGGCGCACCACACACAGATTGTTCACGGGCTGTGAAGCTCGTCGTCACGCTCGTAAATGAAAGAAATATTTGAATGAACTCGGGACCTTATCGGGACGCATTTTTAGATTTCATGCTTAGATGACTAATTTATATGCTATGCTTATAATACTAACCTAGACGACCATGCTTAGAAGGCTTATCTAGACGCTCATGATTTGAAAATGTATTCCAGGGTAGCAGCACCCTCCGGTCTCACCCTCGTAGTTCCCGCTCCCGTTATTCCCCGGGATGAAAAGTAGGTTATGTGTTCTTTCAGACTAAAATCTGTGTTGCAAATTTCAGCCCGATCCTTTCAAACGGTTCAACGTGATTGAGCAACAGAAATCCATACTAATATTAGATATACCTAAATGGCAATCCATTTATGATATTAGTAGGATTTAATTGATAGACTTGACTGCTGTTTCAAACAATACGTGACATTCGTTTCCTTCCTAAAAGTAAATATTATCGTGATGTGAACTAGAGCTTGTGAGGCAGCGCCGCCGCAGGAAGGGTTCCCTGACCTCGGGCACAGCGGTCTCAGCCGCGTGCTCCATCCATCACGGCACACCCGAGCTGCCGAGTCATCCAGCCGCACGTCCCACCGGAAACCGAACCTTATTCCCCGGGAATACAGCTCACGGTGCCACGGAACGTAGAATTAAAATGTAGGGTATGGATTTGATTGATATTTGGCACATTCGGTAAATGTTAGTTGAGTGGTTTCGTTCACTGGATACATGTAGTTTGGTCCTCAAACATGACCTCGAATTATATCGGAACTTTGTTTATTGTGAAAAGAAAGGAAGCTTGAGCAGTTGGTCGAAGTTGAAGGAGGCTTAACAATAGATATTGAGATGGAATCTTCCTGTCGTATTCCTCATCAGGTGTATTGGTCCATTTTTTTTGACCCGAATAGTGTGGTGGCTTTTTAATAGATATAGACGTCGAATTCCGGAAAACTCGCCTTCGAATACGAATAGGTAGAGTGATTCAAGAGGACGGTTAAATGTATTTATAAGACGTGGATTCATCCTGGCCTTCTACCGCCTAGCTAAATCTGCTATGGCTTTGCTATTGCTGTCTTTATCACTTCAAGCCAGAAAAAAAGAGACAGCAATTATCAAAGCCAAGACTGTTTTAATTGGGCGGTAGAGCCCCTGGTCTACCATCCGGTAGAGATATGCTCGTTTTACCTGGAGATATTCTACATGAGGCACCGAGCCCGCCGGTACCCGCCGTACCCCGCAGAGCCCGCGCGGCTACAAAGACACAAAGCGCGAATGCTTTGAGCCGCGGCTCGCCCGCGCGACATACCTCCGGGAATACCTCCGCGGGCCGCACATTACAACACATTCGATACTTCACGTATATTTAATACAACCAGCACCCCGCGGCTTCGCCCGCGTATTCCCGTTCCCGTTATTTTCCTGGC
This sequence comes from Ectropis grisescens, assembly GCA_017562165.1. Lineage (NCBI taxonomy): Eukaryota > Metazoa > Arthropoda > Insecta > Lepidoptera > Geometridae > Ectropis > Ectropis grisescens. The sequence goes on along the minus strand of CM029792.1, from coordinate 120,777 downwards.
ATAAAAAGTGGGCTATGTGTTCCACTGGATGATAATTTAACTGCGTTCAATTTCACTCTGTTCATCTGATCATGAACCTGATTAAAATACAGAAAGGTCAGGAAACAAGTCAACGAGGAAAACGAGGGTCTGTGTAGCAGCGAGCTGTACCGTCCCCGCCCGCGCCCCGCACTTCCCCCCTCTCCTCCAAAACTTGCACATTTCACTTCAATTTCCACGTTTGTTTCCATCACATTTAAGACACCGCATCTGCTCCCCGCCGCACGTACACAGCACACACAGTAACTCAGATCACGCCTCGGTCGGAACGATGATACGGAACTGTAGTTTGAAGCTGGCTCGTGTGGAATATTTAAAAGTTTCACTACGGTTGTCGATCTTCCAAACAAAACAATTTTGTACACACATGTCTCTTCTGAAATAATATCGGTTCCATTAAATTTTACTTTAATTATTTTTTTGTTTTGCACCTACACACACATACAAAAACACGCAGGTCACCGGCGACCGAGCTTAGTGACGACACTTCCGATGGATTACCATAAGCACTAAAATTCCTACTTCGGATTCATCTTTATGCGCTTCTTTTCATCTCAAAAAGATTTTTCATTGATGTGCGTGGGACTTGTACTCTAGTTACCTGTATACCATTATAACATATCTAGTTCAAACTACCTACCTATTTATCAGAGTTTTTCTCTTAATAAAACAGATATAAATTAAATTTAAAGAAGTACAGCGTAATTGAATACGCAGAGCGTAATGAATTGAAGTAAAATTTTGCATTTTTAATTTTTAAATAGACAAATATTTATTGCACGTATGTGTGAAAACCTCTACTTGTAACTTGGGTTAAAGCGCGACATTTTCGCAACGCGAAAAAGCGCATAAATAAAGATTATAAAAAAAAAACTTGGGTTAAAATTAATTACAGTCAAATTGATTTGAATCTAACTTATTTCAATAAAGACGTGTCTGCAAAACTGTTTTGTTCGTAAAATCAATAACCGAAATAAAACATTTAAGCATTCCTGATCAAATGCTAGTTTTTTTAATTGGCAGATTACATTTTATTAAATATGGATTAATAGTTACATATTTGTAGTACAAGGGTGCAAACTTGCTTTTTAACCGTATGCTCAGTTTTGTTGACCGAGCAAATTAAAGATTCTAAAATTGAATCACGAGCGCAGTGAGTGATTTAGAAGTAAGAACCCTGAAAGTTCGCGAGGGAATTCAGAGAGGACAAGGTGAAAAATCTTTTCACTCGAGTGCAACACGTAACTTTTCATCCCACCCCAGCGAGGAAATGACTAAATGCTTTGCGCATTATTAGGGTACTTCTTCTTCTTCAAACTCAGCTTTGAACTAACGTTTCGTTTCATCGTCTTACAATTCTTTCAAACTGTGCTACTGTAATTACAGTAAGCCGTATTGTGGCCCCAAAACAAAACGTTTACGAAGTAAGTATGCCAAAAGTTTCGCTCAAGCTAAAACAAACGTTTAGTATCGTACGTAGAGTCCAGTTTCAGTTGTGTAATAGACGGTAGCACTAAGTGCATGAGATCTACGCGGGTGTTAGTGCAGCAAGTTTAGCTGGTGGACGGTGACAGACGGACGGCGGGACAGGTCGTCTAATTATATATAAACAACGACACCGGGGCACCCACACTCACATTCAAAAGTAAATTATCCCATCACTATTTGAAATGTTAAAGTTCAAATGTTTGTTGCTCAATCACGGCGTGACAGCTCAACGCTTTAGGTTTAAATATGGAACACAGCTAAATTATAGTCTCGAATAACACACATGCTACTTTTCCTCACGGCAAAATAACGGGATAGTCGTATGTGATACATGTCAGTAGTAGGCACGTGCTACAGATCGGACCTCCCATCTGCTGGTATGGGATTTATATCCGTCACTGTGGGGGTGTATGGTAATGGCATGGTATGGCGATGGCTTCTCCTGTAAACTGAAGTGAGGTGTAACGTACCGGGCCCCTCCCCGTCGTAGTGGAAGTGAGGTGTACCGTACCGGGCCCCTCCCCGTCCTAGTGGAAGTGAGGTGTAACGTACCGGGCCCCTCCCCGTCGTAGTGGAAGTGAGGTGTAACGTACCGGGCCCCTCCCCGTCGTAGTGGAAGTGAGGTGTAACGTACCGGGCCCCTCCCCGTCGTAGTGGAAGTGAGGTGTAACGTACCGGGCCCCTCCCCGTCCTAGTGGAAGTGAGGTGTAACGTACCGGGCCCCTCCCCGTCCTAGTGGAAGTGAGGTGTAACGTACCGGGCCCCTCCCCGTCGTAGTGGAAGTGAGGTGTAACGTACCGGGCCCTTCCCCGTCCTAGTGGAAGTGAGGTGTAACGTACCGGGCCCCTCCCCGTCGTAGTGGAAGTGAGGTGTAACGTACCGGGCCCTTCCCCGTCCTAGTGGAAGTGAGGTGTAACGTACCGGGCCCCTCCCCGTCCTAGTGGAAGTGAGGTGTAACGTACCGGGCCCCTCCCCGTCGTAGTGGAAGTGAGGTGTAACGTACCGGGCCCCTCCCCGTCGTAGTGGAAGTGAGGTGTAACGTACCGGGCCCCTCCGTCGTCGTGGTGGGAAGTGAGGTGTAACGTACCGGGCCCCTCCCCGTCGTAGTGGAAGTGAGGTGTAACGTACCGGGCCCCTCCCCGTCGTAGTGGAAGTGAGGTGTAACGTACCGGGCCCCTCCCCGTCGTAGTGGAAGTGAGGTGTAACGTACCGGGCCCCTCCCCGTCGTAGTGGAAGTCGTGCAGGTAGAGGGTCCGCGAGTCCACCACGTAAAGGCGGCCGCGCACGCCGTGGTGCAGCTCGGACAGCGGGCCCACCTCCTTGCCGTAGTACGCGCCTGCGCCGGGGCCCGTGTCGGCCGCACCTGCGCCCGCGCCTGTAAACCAAGAGACACAAACATGTTACCACTGGTGAATTTGGAGGCAAACTTACTGCTTACTGTGCTGCTCACAGCGAGCAACACGGAAGGGAGTAGGCATCAAAGACGTCGAATGTACAAAAAATCGAAATCTATGGCAGGCATACACAGCGTTTCCCCTCTGTCAAAGTACAAGTCCGCGTGGACCATACTGTGGTTGAGCGGGGCCAGATTTGTGAATGGTGCTTTATATTTTATGTGTTAGTGATTTGGCTGTGTGAGTATGATCGGAAATGGATCGGTACAGGCATGTTTTGTATGTAATAGTGCAGCTTTGCTAGTGCTAAAGTAGCTAGCTAGTGTGCAACTTTCCCCTCCCACAAGAAATGGTAGAAAGATTTGAACAATATTTTTTAGCTAAGGCTACTACTCCCTTCCGTGCTTGCGTGGAAGATCGAGTTGCTCGATGGCTGCTCAGTACAGCAAATGTTTTTGTAACTCGTCCTTTCACACTTTATTGCAATACTATTAAAGGGTGTGGCAAAATTGAGGCAAGAATTGAACTGTTCACCATTTATACAGTAAAGTTTTAGCAATTCTGACAAAAGCCAAGCTATGACAAGAACAACGTGTAACTATTTGACTGGAGTCATCACGAGACCATAGTTTATTTGCGAATGAGGCTGGTCAATCAGTGCTGTTACTAGTGCCCGATGTGGCGACATGATAGCACAGTACTGTCTGTCCGACTGGGATAATATTGTTGTGACCAATATGTTTGTGGTTTCAACCAGAATGTGTCACACGCCATGCAGCCCGTGAAACAATGCAATTACTGCATGAGACAGTTCCTGGTCGTATGCTCTTTCCTTCAGATGATCAGAATTAGCCCTCTAGATCGTGTGATTAAACATCGTAACATTTTTAATGGGGTTATTTGAAATCAAAGTTATATGTTACAAAGCCCACATTAAATTTTGTGTATCACATTAAACATTGTTGATGACAAAAAAACTGAAATTGCGAAGATCTAATATATGGAATTAGGAACTCTGATAGATTGTAGTCGGGAATAAAGTCGTAAATCGCCGCACCACCCATACACTGTGGATAATTCCAAAATTCGTTCAATACGATGAGAGTCCACTTCCTTCATGCATACAGCTCTAGAGTGGAACAAATATCCGGCCTCATTATTCCTTGAGATAATACGCGTACAATCTAGAAGTTTTCAAGGTCAGAATAAATAATGTTTACTTTCTAGGTCAGCTGCATTCGACCACACGCCGCTTGCCATCAAGCGGACCACCTATACGCGATAAAAAACTGTAAAAATTATGTATTCCTAAAATTCGAATTTCTTAAGTATAAGAAGAGCTGCGATCGGACCCTGTCAGCTTCATTCCCTATGCCCTACCGCATTCTCGTTAGCAACAAACATGTAAGTAATGTTCACACAGGCATTGTTTCATGTTTCGCATCTTTTAAACTTTTACTTTCCCGGGTCATACAACAGTAATGTCATCACGGTCGCCGGTTGACATTTAACTAAATACATATACATTCATTAAATTCGAATTCAATATCTGTGTTTTTCAATATCCCTTAAAAAAAGGGTATTTCGCCATAATATAAGCCGCTTTTTCTCAGGCTAAATTTCCTGTCTGTCTATCTGTTATGTGTAGAAATGGTTCCTACTGCCGATAAGCTGTGGAATGCCGCCGGTGCGGCGAGTCGTGCTGACATTTGTCCGGGCGGGGATGAAGGGTGAGGGGGGAATGTCAGCAGCCGACCTCCGCTCGCCTTGAGCCAGTTACTGGGTCCAGCGCGCGCCGCGCCGGCGCAGAACATATGGCACTCTTGTAACTAATGTAGGTTTACATTTCACCGCCATCTCGCCTGATGTTAAGCGACGATGCGGTCTACGATGGAGCGTGTTTACCTAGAAGAAACCGATTCACTTTCGATTTGAAGATACCGAGATTGTAACCATCGGGAAACCCTTCCCTCTCAGGCAACGCATTCCACAGCCCAGACGTTCTTATCACATACACAAACATATGAGTCAAATCACTTCGTTCGAGTGTTTGGAAGTTAACCTTCATGATTACGATATCGTTTTTCAAGCTACGAGCAGTCCAGTATAAAAGGGCAATGTATTAATGATCATGCAGATGAGTTGCACACTCTCCGAAATATACTCGTATCCAATAAAAACCCGAAAAGTTAGCAATTTTGCGGCGATTTGTTTTGTTTGTTCTGTGGGGTTTTGGAATTATTTTTTAGCAAATCATGAGCGAGCTGTATGGGGTGGCTGATGTTCAGCACGTTGCTGGCTGCGCTCGGGCGGCGACGGTCTATATTTGTCCTACATTAGAGATGAGACGCGGGCGGCCAGCCGCGTCGGCCGAGTCGGGCGCGACATGATTTAGGGTTTTTTTTTAAGTACACATAATAGGTATACTCGGAATTTAAATTCGATTCCAGATTTGACAATTTCAGTGTTTCAACGTTATGACAAGTACTAAATAGTGACGTTGCGAAAATATTCGATATGGAAATGGAATATTTCCGGATCGATTCTTCTCGTTTATAATTTTACTCTCGTAAACTAAGTAAATCAGGAAATTAAATATTTCTGAACCGATAATTTAGTTTTGACGATTAATTAACGATCTGAGACTTTTCTTTTATAATTGTATGTGAAATAAATAAAAAAATGTGATCATGAAGGAACATGACAAATAAAACAGATAGATGTATTATGGTAATAAGTTATTTTATAAATTCTCGCCGTCATAGCTATCGCAGTCACTTTCTGTAATATTTATTATAAATGTGTCTGTGATATTGTCAATGAACATATCTAACCTACTCATTTTTTCCTCTTCTTTGACAACATGGGATACGCATTTAGACCATTCGGTAGTCGTAATTTTTTTGAATGCCTTTTTTCAAATAAATTTCTCACGTCTGTCAATTTGAAGGTTTTATTATTTTGAGCTACATGCCCCTTTACCTGCGCCCATATCAATTCGATAGGGCTTAGCTGATTGTTTATCGATATTTGTGTTCATCATCACTACACTATTATATGTGGTATCATTATTTCACAAAATGACAGTAGCTAATGTGAAATCTGGAATCGAATTTAAATTCCGAGTATAATATCCAAATTAATAACTATGTTTAATAAAATGAACGATTATCAAATTACTAACCTAACCTTAACATGAAGGTTGGACATTACCTGGTTGACCGAGCTTTGCTCGGTTTTTTAAATGATATTTAGGCAGGTACGAATTACGAAGTGATGACTTACTTAGACCTACTAAAAGGCGCTAAGTATAAGATTTTCTCAGAAAAAAAAAGAAAAGGACCACCAGGATTCGAACCGGAGCCTGTTGACCCCGAGGGCGAACAAAAAAAAAGAACAAAAAGAAAAGTAACCACCAGAATTCGAACCGTACTGTATCTATACTGTTGTCTCCGAGGGCGATCATATTCCGTCTGAGCCATTTAGACTTAAAGGACAGTGGCGAAATAAGTTATCGTATTCTAATGACATTGTAGGAGTTTTTCATTGTCTAAAAACGCGCATAAAATGATGGTTTAAAAAAATAAAATCTAGCTAGATCGATTTATCGTCCTCCTGTATACATAATTTCATGAAAATCGTTCGAGCCGTTTCCGAGATTCAGATTCTATATATATACAAGATTTGCTCGTTTAAAGGTATAAGATCTATATACTCGTATAACAACAGACCAACTATTCTTAGGGGAGCCTGGTTCTAACATACCCCGCTCGTGCCATACAACATATTATGAGTGTCAAATGAGCTTTGTCAAAAATTGTCAACACGTTTTATAAAGCGTTTCGTAGATGTGTGTATGTTTTGTTTAGGTGTATAGCATTTGTCTTAAACGCTCCACACACGAGTCTAAAATCAGAGGCAATGACGTAAAAGTAGTGGGGAGGAGCCTACATCGCATCATATGATTGGTGATTTATGGTGCGATGTAGGGTCCTCCCCACTAGTTTTACGTAATTTCCTCTGATTTTAGGGTTTGTGTGTAGAGGGTTTTAGTACAATCAGAGATTTGTTGCTCTTGTGTGAGTTCAAGCTCACAAATGTGTGAAATAAACGTTCCCCCCGCGCCCCGCAAAAATATGAAAAAGTCTGTTCGCAACCCAAATGTCTTGCGTCCCCCTATTCTGGTAAATACACAAAGACTCGTAATTAAAAACTCTATGATAATATTTAGTTCATTTGCACCAGTAGACTTACAACATTCATAAATTACCTAAACCGTTTTTACATCTCCGGATCATTATAGCTATGTGTGCGTGAGATTGTACTTAGATTAGTTACGGTGCGCGTGTGTGCGCCCGTGCGCACGCGCGCGTGTGTGCGAGTGACCTCGAGATCCACTTTCTACCGAGATTAGGCTCTGGTTGTTTTTATCGACACTTTCCCTTGTAGAGTAATTGTCGGAGCTATTCATAGACGCGGGGAGGGAGGCGCGGGGGGGGGCGGGCCTCGCTTCTAAGATAACAAGCATGAGATTATTCGAATTATAATCAATTGCAATTTGAAACCGTGATATTTTGAATTCTAAATTAAGATCACGTTTAAAGCTGAGTTGAAATACAGAAAAAACTCAATTTACTTTCTCTGAAAATGGGCTAGAATAACGCGAAATCGGTCAAATAGCTATACGTCAGCATCTCCAACAGCTCCGGGGCGATCGGTCATCAGGACAAGTGGTTGAGCAGACAAGACTCTTAAGACTCCTAGCTCTGGTACACCTTCTTTGAATTGGTAAAGTAAAATTTTAAAGTAAAGTATTTTTTTTATAGTATATATCCACAGAGTTGTCCATAGCAGGGGTATAGGATCTCTCCTTAATTAAGTAGAAATTTAGGTCATAGTCCACCGCACTGATCAAGTTACTGGTTGGCAGAGTTCACTTGTCTCTGGAGAGTTAAATCTTCATCGGCAAGCAGGTTTTCTTACTGTGTATTTCCTTCATCGTATTTAAGTTAGCGTCATTACGCACAAGACTTCGAAAGAAAGAAGTAGTGCGCGTGGGATTTGAACCCGGGACTCCAGATTATCCAAATATATGTAGTATCTCACAGAGCGTTGTTACGAACCAGCGTCGCCGTGCTCGCATTCGTGCTCGCGCTCGCGCTCGCGTTCGCCTGCACGCGACACCGCGCCGCATCGACTTGCGTAACCTCTGACATAACGCGCCGGCCGGCGGCCCCGTCATACCGACCTTATCACCCAGACATAACGCTCATTATACTACGTCAGTCACAGGTATCCTGAACTCACCCACATTGTGAACTACACTCTACGCCCGAGAACAGAAAGTCTCATTCTGTGTGTCTGAGGACGGATAAGTGCATCTTGCGATCCTCGGAAGAGGAACTCGTTTGATGACAACCACATGCTTTTTAGTAATTTATTTGCAAAATACTCGTACACGTTGTAAGTATCTTTTTCTATTTCCTACTAAAACCCTCTACACGCGAGCCCTAAAATCAGAGGAAATTACGTAAACGTAGTGGGGCGGAGCCTACATCGCACCATAAATCACCAATCATATCCGCACCATATTATTTACATAATTTCCTCTGATTTTAGGGCTCATGTGTAGAGGGTTTAATCTTAAAAATGCGAAAGTTTGGATGTTTGTTGCTAAATGCTGGATTGAATTGGGTTGACATTTTAAACACAGGTTATAGTCTGGTATAACACATGGTTTTTATTGAAGTAAATTACGGCCTCGGGAACTACCCAGGTCAAACCACGGGGGTCTGCTAGTTTTCTATAAATCTCAATTTGTATGACTTAAGACACGGAACCTTTTCTGTAAGAATTTGTCTGCTTACATTTGAGACCAAAATACTGACTGAGCTTTCTAGGAATCTGAATAAATACAGTAATGGCTCGAGGCTGCTCACGGACGCTCCGTTCTAATTCTATCCCGAGAATCGACCGTGTTCCGGGAACAGGCGCGCGAGACGCGGCGTCTGGCCCGCGGGAACCGACCAAGGAATGAGGTCATTCTCAAAGAGGATACATATTATACTTTATCTAAGGTCATTCTCCTTTATTACAACAGCGTTTTGTCTCGTCACATAAGACTTGGAATTTTTTTTTAATTTTTTTTTTCAAAGCAATTTATTTTTTACCCGCGTTGAGCATCTTTTTGGAGGCAGAAAAACTTGTGGTATCGCATCACCAACATGTTCATACTATCGGCGGCGGCGGAGCGGCCGTGCGGAACGCGCGCGTTAGACGGTTTTCGTATAGATGAAACCTTATGAATTGTCATCACCGACACGCGTAATCTATATCTATACTAATATTATAAAGAGGAAAGATTTGTATTTTTGTATTTTTGTATTTTTGTATGGCACGAATAAACTCAAAAACTACTGGACCGATTTCAAAAATTCTTTTGCCAATAGAAAGCTACATTATCACTGAGTAACATAGGCTATGTTTATTACGAAAAAAAATGAGATATCTACGGAATTTTTTACTAAAACCAACGCAAGGTATAAAAACAGTCATAAAATGGCTTTCATCGCATACGCTGCGGAAAGTACTAATGATAGACCAAAACAATGTTCTACAATATTATAGAGCGTATTAAAATCTACAAAAAACCTCGCGAGACCATATGTCTAACTTCAGTAATTACCTAGCAACAACTACTTTTTTACATTTTAAAAGTAAGTAAAAATGCCTATCAAATTCAGACCATGTTATCAACACATTTGTATTAATTCTTATCCAAATAAATTATTTCTTATTCAAGACTCTTTTAATACCTATTGATTACTTTTGAATTATTGAAGTCGGACATTCCATTCAAAGATTTTAACGAAATTAAAAATATCAATCCTATCAAAATGCGGCGCCGCGCGCGCAACAGCGATAGAGGGACACCGAGGCACGGGGAGAGGTGTTCGCAGCTAAGAAATAGGTAAGTACGAGTAGCCGCGCGCGCGTCTACTAATTCGCGTGGTCGCCTCGCTACGTAGGTAGTGGACACAAATGATAACAATTTTTCGTAACACTTTTTTATGTTCCTATCAAAATGTTCTTTTCAGAACTACTTTTGTATTAGTTTATTGTACCTTTACTGTTATTGTTCAAGTTTTCTCGCACTTTCTACACAGTATTACATTAAATTTATTCCATTTTGGTTTCCTCACGATGTTTTCTTTTACCGTTTTAAATTTGAGGCATTACGGACATGCCTTCGAAAAAACAGTGATGCGCGTGTAATTTGAGCTGGGGGATAGGATACGATATAGGTCATCCCCAAAGGTCCTAGGTACTTACTAAATTAGAATAAAACGAGCATTAAGGACTACGATGATGAGACGATCAGAAATCTAGCTGTGTCAATAGATTCAATAAGCAGCCCACTAAATATTCCTACTACTGGGACTCGGGGCCCTCTCTCGCAAGGAGAGTCAAGTCCATAATCCACCACGCTGGCCCAGTGCGGGTTGGTGGATGACACATGACCTCAAAAGATTCTAAGTACATGGCGATTTCTTCACGATGTTTTCTTCACCGTTTTAAGTTAGCGGTATTACGCATATTACTCCGAAAAGACAGTGGTGCCTGGTGCACGGGGATTTAAAACCGGGGCTCCAGATCGGCCGCCGCCGTTCTCCCGACTAGACCAGCCGTAACTATTTAGTACGTATTTAGAAATAATATACTTTAGTAGTTACATAAAACATTGCACAACCATAAACTACGTCGTAGGTGGCATTAGCAGATTTTAACACTAAATTACAACAATTAAATATTTACTGATTTAATTTTTGATTTGATGCGTAAAAGTAAAGGGGAATAACAACGACGCCAGACACGCCTAAAGTTTTAGGACTAATGATAATATACCATAACAACTAACGCATAACAGTTTTCGCATAATTTTGCTACCGTATATAGCATAAACATAACTTAGCATAATGTTTAAAGGCACATATTGAGAGAAGCATCACAATACCTAAACATAACAATTGGTCCTACCTCTCGCTACGGCGACGACCTCGCTTGGCTCGCTCCTCTCAGGACCTCCCTTGAGCTTCTGGCTCCCGCATTTTTTTTTTATAAAGTAAAATAGGCAAAAAAACATGCGTTTTAAATGATAAACAGATGATTGGGATTGTTTGTTTTGTCTTATGTCCTAAGCATGGCAATTCTGCCAAGAGTGTGTTAAAATTTGTAAGTCTAATAATTTTGTTTTATACTTATTTTCCATAACACCCGTGCGAAACCGGGGCGGGCTGCTAGTAACTATATATATTTAGGTATGCAGGTTGTGCTACATTGGAGCTAAGTATTCAATACTTAAATTCCAAGTTAAAAGGTTTTACTTCTATCAGCGGTCCCTGTGACCAACAGTCGTTTTTTAGGCTTAAAATGGCAGGAATTGATAGAATTGGGAATCGCCACATACAGAATACGTTGAGATGAAAAATACTATGTGTGTCGGTTGTTGTTTCATGGGACTTGGCAGGCATTAAAAAAATAAGCATTTTAAACTAAACTTTTTCAATGTATAATAATAAGTTTACATTTGACCTTCATCACCTTTGAAGTTAAACGACGATGCGGTCTACAATGCAGCGTGCTTGCATAGAAAAAAACCGATTCACTCTAGATCTGAGATAAGATTGTCTCTATCGAGAAAACCCCACTCTGACAACACATTGCACAGCCGAGACTTTCTGATTACCAAAGTAGAGTCAAATCTCTTCTGTTGTGAATATAACAAAAATCGTTTCTAGGCCAACATAGTTTGGAATGTGATACAGCTCTGTACAGTATACTCTTATGTTATAATATGTGTTAATTAAATTCTGTTTTGTGTGCTCATTGAATGAATAAATAAAGCGGATATGAATAAAAACGGTTCTTTCATGAGAGTTCCGTCGCCTCGGTGGCGGGGTGTGACGTCACATCCTCGACGTCACACCTTCCCCGGCGTCACCCGCGGCGGCTCCGCTGCAGGATACTAATCAGTCGTCTGTGGCTCCTCGCGGTCTCGGCAGGTTACCGGACGGTGTTCCCTTCCCAATACACGTACTGCTCTGCTCTCATTTTTCAAACGATGTTCCGTCATCTCTCATCTATTATTATTGATGATAGATTTTTGAAATCGTAAGTTTGGATAAAGTGAATTTGCATTTGGATGTGTGTTACTCAGGCACGTGGGAACGACTGAACGGAATCAGTTGAAATTTAGAACATTAATTAACTACTTGGAACTAGGTTACTTTTTATCTCGGTAAAATAGTGGGATAGAAAATGATGACGGTAAAACTGCGAGACGTTGTTAACTGTCTTCTATCTCTGGGTGACGAGCGCAGTGCAGGGCCAGGGGATTGGTTAAGAATTCATATTCTGCAGGCTGCGTGACGCTGTGCTTTTATGGGAAGGCGTGCTGTTACCGTCAACATGTCCTCTTCGTTCCGTCACTCTATCCTACGAATATTATAAGTGACAAAATTTCAATGTTGGTTGCTCAATTACGTCGGAACGTATGAACAGATCAAAATTCGATACAGTGAGATTAAACAAGTAGTCTGGAATAACATTACGTTAGGCTACGTTTTATCCCTAGAAAATAACGAGAAATACACGAGCAAACCCACGCGCCGCTGCTAGAATATTGATACATTGTGTTGATAGCTGTCGACTGTGGCGTGACACAACAAACAAAGTATGTGTGTGCTGTATTTTTTTTTTAAATAAAGGGTGACGAGACGATCAGGACATGTGCCTGATGGTAAGCAACATGCCTGACACATAACAGCACAGTGACACGCAGCTATTGGAACATGAAGAGTCCAAATCATTACCTAGCACTGCATTGCGCTCGTCACCCAGACATCTAAGATCTTATATCTCTAAGCCCTGTAATTTCTCTGGAAACATTGCCCTTCAAACCGGAACACAGTAATGTTTGCATATTACTGCTTGGCGGTAGAATAACTGTCAAAGGTGTGGTACTTCCCCAGGCTTGTACTTGTGTTATTTCTGTCGGAGACGCGTTCTCTCGGCGGCGGGCGCGGGTATGTGAGAGCGAGTCTCCGCGGATCACTTTCCCTGCGCGTTCGCTTTCACGCATTTTTGCGACGCACGCGCGGCCCGGGCGCGGGGGGAGGCGGCCCGGGGCGCGGGGGAGGCGGCCTGCGACACTGATACTCCCTAGTACAATTTTTTTAATGTACAATAGTTATGAGGCTGGGTCAATAATAAACCATTCTGATTGACTGCCCTAGTGGCTTAGTTGGTAGTAGCTCTGCCTGCGAAGCCGAGAGTCGTGGGTTCGATCCCCACCCAGTGCAAATATTTGTGTGATGAATTCAAATGTTTGCACTGTATCTGGGTGTTTCTATGTATAATAAGTATGTATTTAAAACTATATAAGTATTATATCAGCTATCTGGCTGCCATCACACAAGCTTTGCTTAGTTTGGGGTCAGATGGTGTTGTGTGTGAATTGTCCACCAATATCTATACTAATATTATAAAGCTGAAGAGTTTGTTTGTTTGTTTGTTTGAACGCTAGGATCTCGGGAAGTACTGGTCCGAATTGAAAGATTATTTTTCTATTGGATAGTCCATTTATCGAGGAAGGCTTTAGGCTATAGAAAATAACTCTACTAATAATTGAAGCGGAGCATAAAACAAGAATGTAACAAAATCGGGAAAAAATATTCCCTTTTTGAGAGTTTTCGTACGTTTCGTGCTTTGACATGACACATGACAGCATGTGTCAAAGATTGCGTCATTGAATTTCAGTAATCTGTGCATTGAATATAAACCTTTGCTAATTTTTTTTTCTAAATCTGAATTGGTACGACCAATTTCCGACAGGTGGCGTAACAGGTAGCTGAAGAGGTTTTTTGTTTGAAATCGATATTCTCAGGAATGAGTGAACGGATTTTCATTCTTTCACCGTTGGATTTGTACGGGATCCCGATGAGTGCTATATAATATACCACGGGCAAAGCCGGGGCGGACATCTAGTTTATTTATATTTCTTCTACTCCGTCACCTCGATCATAGAAAAATATGAAACAAGTATTTTTTGTTTTATCAAATTATTAAAAACCGACAGAGATATAGATCATCATACTTCCAGAGCGGGGGGTCGTGACGTCACTTGTAGGTGAAAATCGTACCCACAAGTGACGTCACGCGAAACTTCTCATCTTCTGTTTATGAAACAAAAGGGAAAATAAGTGTCTATTCAACAAATTTGTGCATTCTTTGCATCGAAATAAAATATAGTTTGTTTTATTATAGACGGGGTTCAGGACTACCGATACACAATACTCTTACCCCAACCTGACCTCTTTATAGTGAAGAGTAACGAGATGAACAGCATATGTACGTTTTAACCAAATGCCTGCCCATAGTAGTAGTGACGCGCGGCTATTGGAACAAGACAAGTCCAAATCATTGCTAAGATAAGCGCTCTGTCGCCCAGACAAATCAAATTATTTAAATCGCCTCTATGTATCTCAAATCGGAACACAGTGATGTTGGCACGTTACTGTTTCACGGCAGGATAGCTGGCGAGCTGTAGTACTGACCTACCCCAACCTGACCCCTCGTCAAGTGCACGCACAGCTACTCCCGAACGACGTCAAATCGACCAACACACGCGTTTTGCTGACGTCACATTCATGGCTGGTAGATTTGTACCCACACATACAATTTATTTTTCTCTTTTCATATCCATTTCCATATTTCGTTGCTCACAAATCGGACGAGGTTAAGCAATACTGCGACCCAGGACGGGGCCCTCTTACCTAGATGACAGGTATCTTCTACGTTACTTTCCATTTAAAGGTTTCCAGATTGTACGAGTACCCGCCACGCACCGGGAAACACAGACTCAGGTAGAATGTTTCATAATTTCATAGTGTGAATGATAAATGCAAATAAAAATTTAATAGAATTGAATTTATTCCAATTTTTGAATCTCCATGTATAATCATGCTTTCGAATAGATAATTAATTAAAACAAATTACCAATTTAAATATTTGCTACATTTGTTTAAGCTAGTAATTTGTTTCTATTTCGCCTAACGACTAATTTTTAGGTAAAATGTCGCAACTTTACCGTGTAAAAAGATCAACGTTGATTTTATTAGCTAATCACAATTAAAACCAGACTATATGGAGTGACGATATGCGATATGCGGCTGGAGGTGAATGGGAACCCGAGACCAAGGAGCGGGCTGAGTGGCGGAGCAACGCGTACGTGTTCGAGGATGTTGGCAACACCGCAGCTTTACGCAACATTAGGAAAAGGGAAATACGAAGTGCAATTATCATTCCAAGACATCTACGAGGAGCCAGCATTCACCGCACCGTTACATCACAGAACAAGGTGTTGTCACGAGAGTAACGGTCGCTACACACGAGCGGACGGTGCGGTGGTCCGGCGGTGCGGTGGTCCGGCGGTGTGGTGGTCCGGCGGTGCGGTGGTCCGGCGGTGCGGTGGTCCGGCGGTGCGGTGGTCCGGCGGTGCGGTGCTCTCGTACACACAGCATTAGTTTAATTGAGCTCTGATTAGAAAGCATGAATTACAAGCTTTCTACTTGTTCTCAGATTCGAGTGTTACGTGGATGTCGGGCGGAAACGAGACCAGTGCTGACTGCGCGGAGAGGAGGGAAGGCGCTCGACTCGCGCTGACGACTATAATAGTAGGATATTCATCATCAACATCATTCTCAGCTGGAGCATCAGTACCTCTCCGTGCAGCTCGGCGTTCCGAACGTGGAGCAACGTGTTGTATCTGTGGCACGTCACAGAAAGAAGGATCGCTGGTTATGCGACAATCAGGTTCGTTGGATGACGGGGCACGCCTGGATAAGGTTCGCCCAGAATCAGGACTAGCAACTGATTTATTCATATTTCTGTAATGCCCTTCGCTCTGCGTCGTCTGCACCAGCTCAAAATTCAACCGGCGCCGGCGGTAGAAGCCATCTGAAGTCTCCTTATTAAAAACCAATGTATATTTTTTCATTATCTTAATAATATTATAAATTTCAATGTTTGGATATTTTGATGTTTGTTGCTCAACCACGTCGTAACGTTTGAACGGATCAGGCGCAAATTTGAGATATAGATAGATTATAGTCTGGAAGAACACACGGGCAATTATCCCGGGAGTATATCGGGAACGACGCGAACTACGCGGGTGAAGCCGCGGAACACTGCTAGTAATGCATAAAAGTAGTTTTAAAGAGTTTAGCAAAACTTTACTCTCAATTTGTTCGTTCTACCGATCAAACGATGTGACACATCAGCTAGCTCACGTTTTCAGGAAAGCTTAAAATTATTTCAAATATATTTTTTTTTTGCTTTGCTTTTAAATTAAACAGTTATAAACATCGAAAACGTATAGTTCGCGCCACGACATCTATATCCTACTAATACTATAGCCGCGAAAATGTGGGTGTTTGTTGCTCAAACACGTCGGAACGGCTTCACGAACCGGGTTAAAATTTAAAACATAGTTGGATTATAGTGTGTAGTAACACATAGGCTACTTTTTATCCCGGGTAAATAACGGGAATGCGAACTATGCGGGTAAAACCACGGCCCCGCACATACCCGAGCGTGCGGCGCGCGGCGCCCCGGCCGCCCACAAAAGACATCAACGCGCGCGCTTCCTTGGACGGACACTGCGGGGATCTTACCATACTTATTGTTGATATTTATCTATCGTCATTTGAAGCCAACGTTATATAATGAAGTTACATTTAATTTGACAAAATCATGTATCACTGGCTGGAGTGTACTGGCACAGGTGCGATAAAACAAATCATTTTGTTATTACACCACCGACACCGGTTCTATTGTCTTAGAAATATATTTCTAATTAAGTTTTATCTTAAAAATTATTACGTACACATATTATTTGCCTTTTTGAATGACGTTAACCAAGTGTTCTCATGAATGTATGGTTCGAATAAAGGAATTGAATTGAATTTGCGGACGTTGTTGTGAGTTTCTACGTGAAACCTTATTTAGACGCTTAGTAGATTTTTATGCTTAGAAAACAATTGCAACTCGAGACTGTGTTCCCTTCACCCAAACCTCTGAATATGGATACGTTCATAAACATTGTGTATTCTGTCGCACTTGCAGAGTGCTACTGTTTTTTATTTATTCAATTATTTGACATTTCTCACACAACTGTTATTATTATTATCATGGAATTAGCGTCTTGTCTGTCTAAATATCAGAATATGCGTTTTCTAAGGTATGGGAATCTGCAAACGAAACACAACCTACTTAGTGCATATGCTAAGGTTGTTTTTCCCGGAGACTGGTCTGACGGCGGAGGGAAGCGCGCGCCCGGCGCCGCTGCGCTCCACATCCGCCCACTGTTCTGCTCGGCTGCTTTGAAGATGCTCAGTGCAATAGAACATAAGCGTAAGCAACCCACAACGCAATCCCACTGCTGGGACTCGGACCTTTTCGCGCAAAGAGAGAGAGCCTGGGCCATAATCCACCACGCTGTCTTAGTTTGAATTATTATTGATGATAGACACATGACCTCGAAAGATTACAGAAACATGTTAGTTTCTTCACGATGTTCACCGTTTGAAATTACCATTGCGCACAGGGTTTGAAAAACAGTGGTGCGTGTGGGATTGGCAAGCCTTGGCCTAGGCCTTGTGACTTAGTTGGTAGTAATTCTGCCTACGAAGCCAAAGGTCGTAGGTTCGATTCCCACCCAGTGAAAATATCTGTGTTTTGTATTGAAATTTTTGTACTATGTCTGGGTATTTCTATGTATAATAAGTATGTATTTATAACTATATAAGTATTATATCAGCTATCTGGCTGCCATAGTACAAGATTCGCTTAGTTTGGGGTCAGATGGTGTTGTGTGTGAATTGACAACGAACTTTTTTTTTATTCGTATCGGTGGCTCCAGGTCGTCAGCGGCCGTTCCCCGCCCAGACCAGCCGTAGCTCGTGTCACGCTCGCGGGACACTCCTGACTGTGTGTTCTCATACATCGTCGTACATTGGCTACGCAACCACTCTCACTCTCTATTGTCACCTTCACCTTTCTTATTTAGCGGTCTCAAAGCTGTTTGTACGTTGTGGATACAAATGTAAACAGTGATATCATATCACACTAGCTGTGCCTCGTGTTTTTACTCGCGTAGTTCTCGTCGCCGTAATTCTAATTAATAAAAAGTAGCCTATTCACTATTCAGTATACTCGTATAGGTACTAATCTATATGAGACTACGAGTATAATGCAACTGTGTTTTATGTCAAACCTATCGGTTACGATGTGTTTTAAGCCACAGACATTCAAATAACCACATTTAAATTATTAGTATGATCACACACCGTTCTTAAATTAACGAGCTGAAACCCGAGGAGGCGAGATTATTATCATTTTACAGTAAACAATACAATGTGTGCCAAACGCTACATTAGTGTGCGCGAACAGTACCTCTTGACACACATTCTGTCGGGAACGAGCCGCAAGCCGCGTCACGCATCCATTACCGCGTGTGTTGGTCGGCGCCGCGCGCATGCTAGCGAGCCAGCGATAGTGACGGAGCGCGACACTGATCACGCTTCATGGGATTATCGGTGGCGCCGGGATGCGGGGAGTTGTCCGCTAGTGTCGGTTATTACGGGATATATACCGTACTCACGAGTATGTTACATATTCAGATATCAGGAAGTGGCTCCACCGTGACATCACGGTCAATAATTCGTAATTAATTATACTCGTAGTGAACAACCCCGATAGCTTACAACAATATTTGGTAAATTGATTTATTTTGGATTTTTGAAATCAACTAACTGTGCTAATTATTTAACATTACTGCAGTTTTATACGAACATCTGTGCAATCTATAAATACAGTTACAATTACTTACGACCACAAATTTGTTGTCACTACATACCTCGTGGTAATTTTCAAACATCCATTCAAGATTGCTTTTAGAGCGATACAACCGACCGAACCGACCGAACCGACTTCAAAAAAGTAGGTTTCTCAATTCGACCGTAGATATGTTTTTTTTTATTTGTGTTCGCGGATAACATCTTTGTTTATGAACCGATTTTGATGATTCTTTTTTTGTTGTAAGGAAGATATTCCAAGTGTGGTACCGTGATACGGAAACTAGGAGTTGATGATGACATCCTAGAGAAATCGAGCAAAACTTTTTACCTTACAAGTTTTCTGTTTAAAGTCAGTTTTTTTTTGTTAAAATTATGTGTATATTAGAATGACGAATCTAGCAGAATATGTGTCTGATGGTAAGCAACATGCCTGCTCATAACAGCACAACAACACTCTCCTATTGGAACATGAAGAGTCCAAATCATTACCAAGCAATGCATGGCGCTTGTCGCCTAGAGATATCAAAAGTTTTATCTCTATGCCCTGTAATTTCACTAGAAATGTTGCCTTTCAAACCGGAACATAGTTATGTTTTCACAATTTTATTGTAATATGCGTGCTGTTTGAGACGGAGAGTCGCTCGCGGACCGGGGAATGAGGCGCGGGGACAACGAAACCAACAACAGTGGCGTCGGCTGACAACAGATGTCAACAACAGTTGCTTCAGCGGATACAACTCTTACATCACACTACTCTCTGAACGGCACTAATAACGGAGCGGCGCTAATCGATGATCAGAGCCGACGGATGTGGCGGCCGGGCCACGGATGGCTGGCCGAGGCGGCGCGGCGGCCGTGCCGCGCGGCGGACCGCTTGTTCTACTGTGTCGCGCGTGTTTGTTCCTGTATCTAACGCTGCTAGTTCTCATAGGAAATAAAGCATTCTCACACCACTAACCCGTACACCTACATATTGTAAACATGACAAAGGACTTAACCACGCTCTAAATAAAATTATTATCAAGGTCCACGGTTTCATGCGTGGCTTAAGGGTTTTGTGTTTATTTCGCAGAATCCTGTATAATATATTCTTCTCGTAAAAGTAGGCTTAGTTTTACATTAGAACATCTTCTATCTAGTAGTGAAAGCTTTGTCATAATCTATGCAGTCGTTTCGGAGACAAGCCGGAACAAAAAGGCAGGTAAACATAAAATTTAAACAATTTTATTTTGGCCAATGTACTGTCCATACATTTATATTTAAGCATGACATGTAGTAAAAAACGATTATTTAATATTACAAACAGACACTTCAATTAAATTTATTTGTAGTATAGATGTATAGATTAGATCGTGATTAAGTCCAATGTTATGTTTACAATATGAGTTCAAATTGCAAAAGATTAAAAACCATGTTTGTATACCTAAAGTTACTTCATTTGAGCTACCGCGGTTGTATAAAACAAAACTGTATAATTAATTACTGTGATATCATTCATAACTTTATAATTCGATTGAAAACGAAACTAATCACAATAAATTATTAAAATTACGTAAAATTAATTCAAAACTCGACCTCGCGGTTGGTGGAAAGAGTGTCAATGTCGGAGCCGGCGGGTAGGCCAGGGAATACACACACAAATCGATCAGGTTTCTACCGAATTAAGTCATTTCTTAATTTGAAATGCCACTAATCTATTTAATTAGTAACCAATAATTATTGGATAATGACGTAACTGGCCGCATCACCGCGCCCTGGTGACGTCACCGAGGCAGGTGTGCTCCAAGCCTTCAGCTCATCTCCATGGTAATGCGGAGGCGACGCAGCGCGGCAGCTGGCTCCGCGGGGGGCGAGCCACGTCATACACATAGTATGCTACACTAGCAGCGCTCCGTGGTTCCCCCGCGTGTTCCCTTCCCCGTTCCTTTACCGCGGTAATAAGTATCCTATGTGTTATTCCGGTCTATAATCTATCTGCGCTCAACATGTCAACCCGATCGGTGCACACGTTCCGGCGTAATTGACCAACGACAACAACATCCGAATTTTCGCAATATTAGTTTTTAGTAATCGAGTCATAGGACGAGCAAAACGTGCGCCTGATAGTAAGTAATAAACAGCACAGTACCACAGAAATATATAACTTTTGGGACAAAAAAGCTTATTTTTTAAATCGCTACTCAGAACTGCACCGCACTCGATAATACCGATTTCGAGGAACTTGATATTTGCATTAATTTACTCAGCTGTTCTTAATTAGTTGTCGAGTTTTTATTGAATTTGGCGATCGATTTTTATTGCTTCTAACTAATTCGATGACCTAATATTTGTACAAGATTAAACGATAACAGATCTGAAATAATGGAACTGAAATCTCGTTTCTGGAGTGGAGCCTGTAATCACAGTGCTGCCATCATTAGTGATTTGATGAATTCTGTGTATTCATTTATTGAGCTTGGCATGGTAGAGTATGCTAGTTGCATTAATGACTGTAGTTGAATGAAACTAAGAGCAAACAAGAGTGTGCGGCGAAGAAAAATGCGATTGAAAATATGACTTTGAAATTGAATCTTAAAAATTTTTTGTAAATTCTAAGGAAATAAGTTTGGTCAAGCTTAATCGGAACGGCGACTTCTCACTACCAGCCATCTTGGTTTAGATGATTGACTGTCTCAGAGGTCGTGGGAGGCGGCGGTGGTGAGACCGTCATCTTCCGGAAGATGGAGTATGCCGAAGAGCGAGAGATGGAGACGGATCCTCTCGCTCTTACGCGAAGGAAGTGGACATGGGCAAGCCACTCGGGCTCGCATCCCGTCGTCACTTGGAGAGCCTGGGGCGTCAGGCGTTGTGGGGCGCCCGGTACCCTATCTAGGGATACGTTCTCGCAAGGATGTGACGCGTCGTTGGTTTTCGGAGTGTCATCGGAGCCAAATATATTGGTCCGTCCCTCGCAAGGGTTCCGACGGTGTCAGGGATCATCAGGGGTCGTGTGATCGAGTGTAATAGCGGCAGTATTGTGACTCTGACACCAAGCATAGAATAGATAATATAGATAGAACGGACACTCCCAACCCCCCGCCAATTTCAAGCTTCCTCACCCCTTAGGCCGTTTCGGAGTACGCTAGGAGCATTCACCAAAGGGCTGGTATCGAACATTTAATTCCTAACGAAATATTATCATGGTGAGTTGTTGTGCTGTTTACGGTTGTCCGTCAATTAAATGGGACAAGATTAAAAGCTTTATTTAATTTCCTAAGGATAAAATAACGTAAGATTAGAAACTTTTGAATAACGTTGCTTTATAATAACGTAGTAATTTTTAACTCAAAGTTCGTAACTTACACAGCCAGTTTTGGGCACGGATTGATAATGGCTGGAGGAATAATTATAGTGACAGAATAAAGTTTCCTTCTTGGGTAAGTGTAAAATAATATGCGAATGTGTTCCTACTAACAGAAATAGATATCTAGGTACTTATCGATCATCGGTTTCGTTTGATTTTACGAGGCAATACAAACACCCTTTTAATTAGAATAGTATGATTTGGCACCATTATATTTATGTAACTCAACATTATACCAAGTTTATAAACTATTTTACGTCACCAGGTGAACTCAAGCACAACTATTCAATAAAACAATTCAGTAGCCCTAGCGCTAACGCACACATTCACGCGTGTGTACGAACGACATCTGCGTAGTTGTGTGAAGAGTAGGTAACTCCACAGCGGCGGTTGTATGGAGTTTTAGTGGAGTGTCCGGGGTGTGCACCAAGCCATGCTAGAGAAACTTGTGGGGATTTTAGCCAGTACCGGCACTACTTTTGGTACTAACGAATCTGACACGCGCCGTAGCTTCAAGGTCCCCCACTGTAAAAGCACAGTCGATAAGCGAAGTAGCGCATATTGTCTGCCCCAGCTGGAAGACAGCCGGTCGTCGCGAAGACAACTTTTAGACCGCAAGGTATCTTAAAGGTAATCTGAGACGCTTTGAAATTTGACCAAGAGGTCATAAAATAAAGCCAAGCCCCGTAGGCCCAGCGGTGGGCTCGCGTGGGCTCCGACACGCCACCTGCCACCTGCGGCCGCGGCTCGGGTTACACTCCGCCAGTTTCATCTGTTGTTAATAATGAATCGAATCGCTAATTAAACAACCCGTCCAGCGTGGCGGCGGAGTGATGCTCTATTTTTAGAAGCATTACATACTGTTTACTGTTTCGCGGAAACCGTAACTCATACCTGCTGTAGGATTAGTAGTGATCCCGGTTACTCCAGCCTTACGTCATTTTAAGAAAAAAAACATTTATAGGATTGGTATAGTAATCGATGTCGAATGCTCGCTAAGCTGAAACCAGAAACTGTTTCAGAAGTAGCGGGTATCAAAGAAAAAATTATGCGAACTTATGTTAAAGTATTGGAGAATGTAAGAAATGCTGGTTTATACAAACTTCATACATGACATAGTCGTATTTTTATATAAACAGTTCCCAGACTCTTCTTGTAGGTCATAACTATTACCAGACACTATAACAATCGTACTCGCTAATCGTAATCGCTACGAGCGTTCCGATAGAAAAAAAGGGCAAGGTGGTATTAGATCGTGCAATCAGTCGCACTTCTACGTCCAGCGTAATAACCGTGACCAGCCCACTAAACGTTCCCAGTGGCGTGATAGCTACATTACGCACATGACTTCGACAAGACAGTGGTGCACGTGGGAATCTAACCGAGAGCTCGGGATCGGTAGTCGCCGTTGTCTCGACCAGACCAGCCGCAACTTTCGCGTTCGAAACAATATAAAATTATGAGGTGAGGGTGGTGTCGGGACTTCCGCAGCGGATCTATATTCTTTTTTATAGTGAAAGACTAGACGAGCAGGACATGTACCTGATGGTAAGCAATATGCCTGCCCATAAACGCACAGTGACACGCACTTATTGAAATTCATGTTTCAATAGGTGCGTGTCTGTGCGTTGTGCGAGTGCACTGTGAGTCCAAATCTGCACCGCACTGTGCTTTTAAT
Source organism: Ectropis grisescens (assembly GCA_017562165.1). Taxonomy (NCBI): domain Eukaryota; kingdom Metazoa; phylum Arthropoda; class Insecta; order Lepidoptera; family Geometridae; genus Ectropis; species Ectropis grisescens. The sequence goes on along the minus strand of CM029792.1, from coordinate 96,918 downwards.
CCATATCTCTACGCCCTGTATTCTGTAGCTATATGTCACCCAAAACATTTATTTTTTATGGATTTTTATGGCATGGCATATATGAAATCAAAATTTAAGACGAATGTATAATTCATGAATCTTTAGAATACATTGTTTATTTTTTTCAATTCAGATCTTTCACGGTTCATATCGTATATGATGTACTGGTATTCTGTGCTCGGAGACCACGCTCTCGACTATTGTTGTCAAAAACTATTCCTTAATAGAAATGGCCAGTATGCTAAAACATTAATGTATAGCAGCCAGTCCATAGCAGACAATAGCTGCCGAGAAATTGTATTTCAGTGTTCCGCGGGCGAATAACTCTCGCTGCGAGCGTGACTCACCAGCGACGGTGTTTGTGGAACAACAGACGACTTCAGTATTCTTTAGAGCTACTACTCAGACGTAGAAAGGAGTTTCATTTCTGTATTATTTAGCAGATTAGCATCCACTGCGACACACAGACAAAGGTTCCCAGCGAGCGCGCCTGCAACAATGTGCTTGCGCAACCTCCGCCCCGCGCACCCCGCGCACCCCGCGCACCCCGCGCCTCCCCGCGCCTCCAAACGGTATGGTAAGAGTGATCTCCGCTTTATTCAGCTAATGATATAACTAGAACCCACACACCACGGCGGTCGGTGGACGCTCCACATGCGACTAGACTGCGACTGGTTTTGTAGTCGAGACCGGAGCCACTCTACATTTAGATTTGGTATTATCTTGTAATGTTTGCGTTATATAACCAACATTTTTTATCAAAACTACTTCTAAGAACTTTCAAAATACACGAGAAAATTTCAAAAGTTGCCAAATCTACCAAAAGTTAAACATTCTTAATGAAATACAGTAATGGAAAAGACATGCTGATAGTGAGCGGTGTGTCGGCCCCCGGCAGGACGGCACCACGCAGCGCTCCTTTGCCTCGGTCCGAGATATTGTAATGTAATACTTAGTTGGACGTTTTCGAGTATAGCCTTGGTTTTATTTGGTGAACTACAGAATTTTATTAAAATAGTGTAGATATTACCAGCGGCCAGCGACACCTGGCACGAGCGGGCCGGCCGCGCCGGGGACTGCGGCCTGTGGAACGCAGGAGACGGGAGAATGTGGCATGACCCCTCAGATGGAGTGATGATCCATGAAAGGCAGCTCGTGGCTGTTGGAAACGTAACACAGAGGATTGGGCTGAATAGCATATCTTATGGGAGACGCATCAACAGTGGAGGAATACAGGCTTATGTTGACGGTGACATGAGCACACTCTGAGGCAAGCTTCGCACCTCATTCCCTTGAAACAGTGTTCCTAGGCGCACGGCCCCGGAAAAGAGGGAGATACCGGAACCCCACTTCCCAAAACGAGGCAAGAAGAACACAAAAAAAACAGTGAGACTGGAGCCCACGCGCGGACAGCCGAGGGGACGGAGGAGGAGGAATTCCTCACAGTCGGACACACACCGAAACTCCTCAGTACAGTTACCTGCTACACTCACACAAGACGCTACTCTATTGCGGTTTTTTCAATATCACAAACATTAGGAGCTTTACTACCTTTTGGTGTTAGTACAGTAGGTACATTGAGTTTTTGGATCGTGCCAGCGTGGAGTAAACTTTTGAATGCAGCGGTTCAAGCTTCATCCTGACAATTATTTTCAAAGAGCGTTGTAAATATATTTGGTATAGTTTTCCCACTAGCGGCGCGCCGTGGCTTCACCCGTCGCGCATTGAACCCGCACTCAGTACTGGCGAGGTCGCGTGATGACGCGGACAGCAGCTCTCCACTCGCCACACTAAACCTCATCGAATTCCGGCGAGCCAACGGACCGTGCGCGACTTACAAACATAATATATATCATGGTTGCTGCTATGAAAACTAACGTGATATTACACGATTATATTCAACTAACGGGATACTCATGCAAGTTACGATCGGTCCGACAGCGATGAAGCGAAAGGAGCTTAAGGCAAGTTGGATAAATTTTACCACACATGACTAAACCGTTATTAATATAACTAATGAAGCCCCGTACAATATAAGCAATATGTGTCCAAATCGCGAAAGTTTAAAATAATACTGTTTGTGCGAGTACAACAAAAAAACGGAATTTAATGGACTGTATGAATTTTGATTTGAAATTTGAAATGTGTTAAACGCGATGTGTTGGCCAATACGAAAGGAATGTTTAGAACTAAATAGGAAATGAGCGGCTAGATTAGTTCTTACTAGGAAATGGATGGATGCACAATAAATACCTTGTTTCATCTGTTGGAGCTCTTCAGTTTCAACTTTTCAACTCAAACCGATTTTAGGCCTGTTATCCAATCCAAGCGAACAAATTTGAGTTTGGTAATTTACACATCACAGTCTTCACACACGAACGTTTGATTGTAGAAAGCAATTGGCTATAATCGACGACACAAATTATAGTTTTAAAGCGAATATATCCGAAAAGGTGATTGGATATCTACAAGTTTTTCACAACGAACAAAGTCCATCGAGAGAACGCGCAGCCATCATTTTTCTATTGTTCCAAACTGCCACGACGATATTGCTTTCCTTCTCACTCAGGTGTCTCATTCATTGTGCGGAAAAGGATGGAAGAATGGAAGCATCGAATTAGCCAATATGCAATTTATTTTGCCAAAGTGTTTTTTACTCCGAAACATTATTTTGGCGCGAACATTCTCCCCGGCTTGAAGGGTTTCCTTCAAAAAAGATAATAAAATACTATGTATGCAATGAATAATAAGCTACTGATAATAAAACTAATTACTAACCTAAATTATAGTTCTAACCTAAGCGCGAAATCTACCGAGTCTACTGATTAGGCAAGGGACAGAGACGTACAACCGGGCGAAGATACAATCCGGTAGCGGTCTTAACACGAACTATACGAGTTACGCCATCAGCACCAGGAAACACCTCTTCCACAATTCCTAGAGGCCAATGAAGTGGTGGAGCATTTTCGACAGTAAGTATCACTACCGTTCCGACAGTAACTGGGTTAACAGGCGTGTTCCATTTTTCACGAGACTGCAACGTGTGTAGATATTCTGTCCTCCAACGCTTCCAAAATGACTGAACGAGCTTGTCTAACAGGTCATGCCTCGGAAGTAAATGGAGTCCTCTCGAATCTCTTTCGAGGGAAAATAAAAGTAAGAAAATGCGCTGGAGTTAACGCGAGTGGTTCCGCTGGGTCGCTAGAAAGCGTACGACACAACGGACGAGTATTCATTACCGCTTCAATTTGGGCTAGAATAGTGCTCAATTCCTCAGATGATAAGATTTGATCTCCTATAACGCGATTTAATTGAGAAACTTGTAAAGAATCTTTAGGCGAAAACCGAAACAAAATGCGTTGAAATCTACGATAATACTCGCGAATACCAATGCACAAAAGCATTTGACGTCTATCAGCCGACAGTGCTACACGAAATAAGCGAAAATTATTAAAAATTTGGTACACGTTGCCTTGTAGATTTTGGTTATTATAAAGAATGTCATAAAGCGAGACGGACGTGCTAGTGCTGGCACTGCCATCTAGCACGACGCGCTACTTCGATGTGACCTTATCTTCTCGAATTACCCCGTGATGTGGGATAATATATGATTGTAATTCTATGGTTTTGTCTGTTTCTGGTGGCGCGACCAATATATAATCTTTATTTAAATATTCATCGTAAGCTTGCTTTAAATTAGGGGAGTGCTGCTTTTTCCGTTCCAGACAAAGAAAGTGCCTCTCGGCATTTCGACGAGAATCTCCGAGGGCTTGGACATCGAATTTGAAAGGAAGCGCCACTGTGTAGCGCCCGTCTTCGTCGCGAGTGGTAGTGCGAACATAAAACTCTTCGCACTCGTTTTTATCTGAGCTGAAAATAGTCGGAAGGCTGACTTCTTTCAGCTCCCCGAACTTACGGACACCGGATTCTATAGGATCAACGACGCAACAGAAGGAAAATGTCGAATAGGTATTATCAAATCGGGCGGGTGCGGCACCAACGATAACATAACCGAGCACGGTTTCTAAAGCACATGGCGATGGCGACGCGGAGTTTGAGCTACCTTGCACTCTGCCAGGCAACAGAAGATGTGGATAATGAAGCTCAATCAACATTTCAATATTTCCAGGAACAGCGTAAGTATTGTCTGCCAATGGCAAGTTATTAAAGCTACCGAGCGTGGATGTGTCAACCGAAATCGTAGGTAGACTTTCGGTGACCTTGTCTACAATCAATGACTCCATATCATAATATGTATTTCGATCGAAACGCGAGAAGAATCTAACATTTTTCGAACCTTGAATAGTCTTACTAGACCCTCCTATTCCTTTAACAACTGTACAAGAAGCCTTCTGAGTATTGAATTTGAGACGATTACAACAATCGCGAGTAATAAAATTACTTTGTGATGCACTATCTAAAAGCGCTCGAACACTGTGTTCCTTTCCGTGAGCGTCAATAATAATTACTTTTGCCGTAGCAAGTAAGACAGTGGTAGGCACATTTGATACCGAGCTATTGAATGTACAAAGCGAGACCTTTTCGGTAGGCAAAGTAGCGGGCGCGGGCGAAGCGAAAGAAGAAACCGAAAGATGTGCGGCGGCAAGTGAAGACGGCAACAACGGCGGAACAGTCACCGCGAGCGACGAAGGTTTGCTCACATTGGATGCGGCATTATTATTTTCAAAGTGAAGCATGGTATGATGCCTATTTTGGCATTTATTGCAACGACCATTTGAACCACATGCCGAGACACGATGCCCTTTACCTAAACAATTAATGCAAAGATTGTTAGTCTTCACAAAATTGTACCGTTCATTGGAAGTAAGCCGTTGAAATCCTTTACATTTAAACACATTATCATGTTCCGATTGACATAGTGAGCACGCGGATTGTAGATGGGATCCTTCCGATGAAGATGCGGTATTAACGTAAGTATGTGTTGATTTATCAGGCTTCGATGCCACCTCCGGTCGACGGTAGGCAGCCTTCTTAGTAGCTTCTTGGTTTCCGAACGACGACGTACGTTGTAATATTTTAATGTGATCGCGAACGAACGATTCGAGACTTTTGAAGGACGGAATATCAGTGCCACGATTATCCATTTCAAAAGCGCGTGCGGTTTCTGGATCTAATCTTTTTAGTGCGAGATACAAAAATAAAAAATCGTCCAGACTACTGAGGCTGAGATTTTTGAGGGCGGACACTGAAGTAGCGAATTTGTCGAGAAATAATTCCAAGTTGTGTGTGCTGGCACTAGTTAATGGTTTCAAATCGAATATTTGATCTAAATACGAAGTAGCCAGTAGCCGCTTGTCCTCAAATTTACTAATTAGTGTATCAAAAAGAAGCATGTAATTTTCAGCGGTTGGATTAATACCAGCACAGACCGTTCTTGCCTTACCAGATAATTTACCGATCAAATAATATAATCTTTCCGAGTCAGTAAGCGACGGGTTGTTATGCACCATGGTTTGAAAATTAGCATAAAATATCGGCCAGGCTTTAATGTCACCATCAAAGTCTGGAATTTGGATGGGAGGCAACCGAGGGCGATCGCTCCTTTGTTGTTGGCCTCCTGGTTTTATGTCGGAAGCGGGGGGACAATGACCTTGACACACGCTTGATACGACCAAACAAATCATCAAAGGAATCGAGTGCCTGATAATTTACCACGAACTTGGGATTTAATTCTAATTCGAGTGAGTTTATTTTATCCAAAACATTTTCAAAATTAATGCGTAATTTATCAATAGTTTCGATTTCGTCCAGGAAAGTTTCTTTAGTAACCTCCCCTTGAAAGATCATTTGTACGATCAGCAATCGCTTGGATGCGAGCGAACATCGCGTCCCTCTTACCATAATTTGATTTTAATTGTGCCTCAGTCATTTTGAATTTCAATTAAACTAGCAGCAAGCAAGCGAAATGACCAATAAATTACTATGAATTGAGTTGGAGAACAGAACTACAAAACAATAAGAACGTACGTTATGTATACCTACTCATGCAGGTGCAAGCGCAACGACGAGATAAAGTTATTGACGAAACTAGTACCTATACAAATTATCTACCTAACCAATTAACTAGTTTTGCGGGTTTATGAAAGAAAGTACCTACCTAGTTAGTATTACGCCCACTAAGTGTACTAAAATATCCACCGAATGAATTTAAGCGAGTAAGCGCGACTGTGCGAAACTATAACGAGAGATTATTTATTTACTACCTACAACCAGGCGAGTAAATAATGTGCGATGCGAGAAATCAAGAAACAAAATACCACGATAGCTATATAGGTACCTACCTGCAATAGGAGTTACATAAGCGAAATTAGGTACCTATTTGAGATTGTGCGAAATATGCTATTTAAGTATCCAACTACCATAGGCAAACTACTTATGCGGGGTTATACGAAATAGCACGATAGCTATATAAGCATTTACCTATAGCGGACAGTTTACTTATGTGAATTATGAACAACGAATACAACCTACAATGCACCTACATTGATGTAGGTGCCTATAACGGTACGCTTACGTTTTCATTTGACATTTATAAGTAAATACCTACCTAACCGTAATAACGTTTTGCAATTAGCGATTATCAGGTACTTATCCGGTTCGTTACGGACCAAATAATGTTTGTGCGAGTACAACAAAAAAACGGAATTTAATGGACTGTATGAATTTTGATTTGAAATTTGAAATGTGTTAAACGCGATGTGTTGGCCAATACGAAAGGAATGTTTAGAACTAAATAGGAAATGAGCGGCTAGATTAGTTCTTACTAGGAAATGGATGGATGCACAATAAATACCTTGTTTCATCTGTTGGAGTTCTTCAGTTTCAACTTTTCAACTCAAACCGATTTTAGGCCTGTTATCCAATCCAAGCGAACAAATTTGAGTTTGGTAATTTACACATCACAGTCTTCACACACGAACGTTTGATTGTAGAAAGCAATTGGCTATAATCGACGACACAAATTATAGTTTTAAAGCGAATATATCCGAAAAGGTGATTGGATATCTACAAGTTTTTCACAACGAACAAAGTCCATCGAGAGAACGCGCAGCCATCATTTTTTCTATTGTTCCAAACTGCCACGACGATATTGCTTTCCTTCTCACTCAGGTGTCTCATTCATTGTGCGGAAAAGGATGGAAGAATGGAAGCATCGAATTAGCCAATATGCAATTTATTTTGCCAAAGTGTTTTTTACTCCGAAACATTATTTTGGCGCGAACAAATACCTTTTATACTTAAAAATACAAAATGTAATTTAAGTTGCTGAATTATCTATACTAATTATTATGAAGCTGAAGAGTTTGTTTGTTTGAACGCTAGGATCTCGGCAAGTACTGGTCCGAATTGAAAGATTATTTTTCTATTGGATAGTCCAGTTACCGAGGAAAGCTATAGTCTTCCTTTATGTTCTATAGGACACAACGCTACTATCAATAGAAGCGGAGCATGAATCAAGAATGTAACAAAAACGGGAAAAATATTCCTTTTTGAGAGTTTTCGTACCGTGCTTTGACATGACAGCATGTGTCTAAGATTGCGTCATTGAATATAAACCTTTTCTAATCAAATTTGTTTCCAAATCTGAGCTGGTACGACCAATTTCCGACAGGTGGCGTAGCTTTGTTTGAAAGCAATATTCTCAGGAACGACTGAACCGATTTCAGTCATTCTTTCATCGTTGAATATGTACTTCCGATGAGTGCTATATAATGTACCACGGGCGAAACCGGGGCGGACATCAAGTTTTGAATATAACAAATCTTTACGTTAGATGAATCGGATGATGTAGACTGAAATATGTGTACTTACACTACATATACCGACACACAGCAGCGGCAGGCAGCTCCCAGCGCACGGCCCGCAGGCCCACGAGTGGCGCCACACAAAAGGTAATCTCGGGGACGGCTCCCGCCAGAAAACAATACGAGAGGAGAGGTGTGCGTGTGTGCGTGCTGGTGGAGGTGCCAACACACACACACACACACACACAACACGCGCGGACACCCTTGAGAGTGGATTATAGACAATAGGATCTGTGGCTATCGAGCGGCTCCGTATCTTGAGGCTCGATCTTTGAGGAGGTTGGCTGCGAGTCGCGCCGTTATCAGGATGGAACAAACCGTAATACTGGTTAATTGTGTTTACTTTATTGTTTTATACCAGGCCGGCCTTGCAGTCTGGGAACCAACCTGGCACACATCCGAAAGGTTTCCGAGGCGAGGCGCTCTACGGCGGCAGCGGTTTGGGGCTCCTTGTTCCCTAAAATGTAGTCAAAGGGGTCACCCCCCATTGATCATATGCATCATGTTGGGGAATGACTGCCGCTTGCAGGAGTCGCGCTGTTTCTTCTCTTCTATCTTTTAATAGAGTTATATATAAAAGGCAAATGTGATTGACTGCTAGATCAACCCACAGCATAGGGCTAGAAACTACAAATTTCGCACATGTTATCTTCTAAATGTGTATGAAATACTCGAAACATATGTATGTGTAAAAAAGGAAGAGCGCGGCGAACCCAGGACTGCCAGCGCGGGCAGACTCGAGGAGCCAGAGACGAAGACACTAACTGCAGTGGAGCAGTTCACCAGCGACCCAGACTACCTGCTCGATCAACACTCGCGGCTGCGACCGTTGAACGGCAGTCACGCGTCGACGACTGAAGCAATCTCATATCCCCAGAAAACCTCGTGAAGCCTGGGGCTTCAACTTTTAATCAGCAGGAAGTTTTGTGTGAAATTTCCCGAGGTCACTAATTTGTGGTGCCCTAGGCGGGAGCAGTTCAAAGGTTGGAGGAAAATCTTTCTATCCTTTGTCGCCGTTTAGTTTGTTTTATTTTATTGTACAGCTCGTCCCCGCGGCGGACAGACACTGGCGGTGTGCGCCGTACACGGCCAGTACCACACAGCGGGCACCCAGCTCACACCGAGCCTTGCACCACGCGCCGGGCTCGCAGCGGGGGGAGGGTCCGCTGCGGGCCCCGGTGCAGCAGGGGCGGGTCTCCGCGGCCGCCGGGCGGCTCTCGCGGGAATGTACGACGAAGGAACAAACGATATAATAAATACCTACATGCAACCGCGAGCGAGTCGCCAGCCGTCACCAGCCGTCAGTCGGCGAGCGACAGCCACTATCGAGCGATAGCCACATCTTACACTTACAGCACCCCGCGGTTTTACCCACATAGTTTTCGTTCCCGTTATCTTACCGGGATAAAAAGTAGTATAATCTATACGTATATGTTCTGAATTTCAGCCCGATCCGTTGAGACGTTATGACGTGATTGAGTAACCAACATCCATACATTGACATTTATAATTCTTATTCGTGATTTTAGTGATATAGAACATCTCGCGTATTTTGTACCGAGATTCGCTACAGACTCGACTCGCTGAGCTCACCCTCTATCTGTTAGGCACCAAGAGCCGAACTTGTATCTCCCGGCGCGCCCCGAGCCGAGGCCGTGCGGTCCGAGACACCCTCGCGCTTGCCATCGTAACGCATCACTGCTCGCCAAGCGAGAACGCTCCGATTGCACTTGACTGAGTACTTGCACTCGGTATGTGTCAAATAGTTCGATCTTCTAACTCAACTTCTGTTTCAGGTATTAGTATATGCTAAATAGCGTAAGTATGTATGTAAGTCTGTAAGTTTGGATTAGGCGTTCGAGTCCTTCACTCAAAAGTCAGATGAAAAGAAAACGTGGGTGCCTCTACTACCTGCAAAAGCAACCCAAAGACAGCTACTATAGCTGCGTTTAAAAAAACTTACCGATCCTACTAATACTTATTATAAATAGCAATGTATGGATGTTCATTGCTCAAATTCATTGCTAAGTTTAATGTCGTCAGAAATTCTCATTAACAAAGAGATGTTTAAAATGTTGCGGACGAAATGATGAGTGTAGCGCCGGGGGTCGCGGGCGAGGCTCGGAGACCTACAGCGTCTAGACTGTGGCGAAGACCTACCAGAAACGGGTTTCCTTTTTTGTGGCATATCTCAGCGTCGGAATGCAGAAGCGGTGATTACACCGGCGCCGGCGCCGTACATATTATCATGTCATTATATTGTTTTTTTCCTCCAAAATTGAACAACTGGCTTTGAATCAATAAACAACACTTAAAAGAACTACTTTGTTATCTTAAAAAACCTCCCGTGATATCACAATTTCGAACTCTCCCAAAAACGCTCCATACAAATCACTACAGGAACGTAACGTCACACTGTCGTATTTTCTATGCGTCAGTGATACCCAGACACAGAACACTTGTTCTGTGTCTCTGGTATTCATCAAACAATTATTTCTATTAGGTACCAACTCTACTCACATCGATGACGGGAACTCACTATATTTCCCCTACCCACATGCCGTCACGCGCACATCTCGCCACATGTTGGTGTTGCGAACTCGTAGCATTTTCCAGTAACAAAAATGTTCAACGATATTTAAATTTTTTAACAACGATTAAAAAAGAAGCAGACTTTATCAGCTGACTATTATTACCATTGTTTAAATTTGGACCATCATATCTTACCTGCAAACAGCAATAAATATATTTGTATTTGTAAACGCGCCAAAAGTTCTCACTTTAAAAATAAAAGCTGTCGAGTCCGTGCGAGAGTTAAAAAGTGTTAATAACAGAAAGCTGTGGATGACGATGGTGATGATATCTCCGCGGGATATTGTTCCGATGTCCCCGCGCCGGCGCCGGCGCACGCGCCGAATGTCAAGGTGCCGCGAGCCTGCGCCGGCGCCGGCGCGGCTCGCGGCAGCCTTCTTTTTAACTAAACCGTGTTGGAGGAAAATGTCAGCGGAATGTGACTGTTTATAAATGCAACAACAACAAATTTAACAATAATGTACAATCGTAGCTAACTCGTACCGCCCGCTGAGGGCTTCTAATGGATAATGTATGTATGTGTATGTATGTTGGAATGTGAGGTTTATTTTGTGACTAGTAGCGCCCCGTGGTTTTATCCGCGCTGTTCCTGTCCCTGTTGTTTTTCCGTGAAAAACAACCTGTGTGGTATTCCAGACTAAAACCTGTGTTCCAAATTTGAACCCAGATCCGTCCAGACGTGCCGACGTGGTTGAGCAACGTACACACATTGATCAAATTATCCAGTACCTCGACACAGAGTGAGGGAAGTCTGACATTTTAAAATACTGATCTTCGGATCATACACAGGTTCAAACAATATTTGTACTTTTACTTTTATTTCATGCGACAATTAGGATGTTTGTTTAATTACGTACTTCGGAACGGATTGAGTTGAAATTTGGGACGCAGTTAGATTATAGTTTGGTAAAGCTCACAGGCCGAAACAACAGCGAACAGGAGGCTACGATGGGCTTCTAAACTACTTAACCGATTTTAATCAAGTTTGTACGCCGTGTGCAGTTCTTATTTAGATCAATCGTATTACATGACAATATCCAAGCGAAGCCGGATCGGGCCGCTAGTAACGTATACAGCAGAACGTTACCGAGCTCTCGATAACATTAAAATATATTTAATAGAAATTACATTCACTGTACAGTTTACTGTGATGTCGGTACACGACAGCGACTTTCTTGGACAGTTTCTCATCGAGAAAATTACATTATTTGTATGAGTTTTCTCTGCAGCGGACCGCAGCGCAGCAGCGCGGCGTTTACTATTATTACTTAGATCAGCTTACGAAACGAAAGAAAGATAACTAACCGTCGCACGTTATGTTCCGAGAGTTGACAGCATGTTTGGGAGAGGTATTTGGGGCCGGCACAGTCCTATTATACCACAACAAACTCCTAAATTTATCGAGACCAGATCTCCGTCTGATGATAGGCCTCATACTGTGAGTTAAACTACCATCTTCACAAAATAAGATCTACTGACAGTCCCCTATGCAGGGGCTGTTTGCGGGAGAATGAAACTGTGGAACACGTGCTCCTACGCTGTGAGGCCACAGTAAGCATAAGATTAAGATCAGGACTTCTTAAAGAAAAAAACTCAAGTATGCAGAAACATAACACCTGACGAAATGGGAGTGGAACTGGTCCCAACGTCCCAAGGCCGTGGTCAGCTATTTTAAAGAGCTCGGCTGGTTTGGATAGGTGGGCAGGGGGGAAGTGCGGAATACACCCTAGCGAGACGTCACTGCAGGTCTATCACCCCCACCCTGAATTAAAACTTGACACCCCAACACGGAGATGCAAGCCTGGGTGTTGAGCAGAGGGCAACCTCCGAGTTGGTACAATAGGAGAGTTTCAACTAGCTTCAAGTACCCACCCGAAATGTAATCTTTATTGTAAGTTCCCAAGAAATAAATGAATGAATGAAATTAGCTGCCAGCTCTCGGAACATTATTTCCAACACACGCAGATGTCGCAACGCGCGGGGAAAACGAACCTAATCTAGATTACATCGGTCTTACTGTAACTGGGAACAAACAGAGAAGAAAAAATGAGGCCGCCATTGTGTCACCGCGCCCCGCCGGGGGGAGGTTCCCAGCCGCTTCGCTTTTCCTCATTGAAGGCTGTTATCTGATGTTAGCGGAATATAGAGAACTTAGCACACGGGAAAGGAAAACTTGCTGAATTCGTTTCATCAGTGCGTCCACTGAAGTAAACAGCAGCGGCAGTCAATTAAAAGCTCTTCAGCTGCATGCGATGGTCTCGCAAACAAGAGAGGGCTACTTACACATAATATACCTTAGCCCTAATACTTCAAGACGCAATGCGACCCTTGAAGACGGACGTGGTTTTTTAAAATTAATGACAAGAACAAAATTTAAAAAAACCCCCACTACCTTGGATTTGTAATCTGTGAAACATTCTTCTAGTCAAGCCTTTTCATTTGGTACCCATATGAGGTAGCGGCCAGGCACCGGCACCGCTCGGGTAACGGGCACGTGGACTGATCTCAACTGATCCTCTTACATGCTGTAATATGCTTTAATGTTTTGGTTTAGTACCTCTTACTAATGATATCGAATTGCAATAAATGATGGGACTGCTATGTGTTTGTAATTTAAAAAAAATGGCAGTCATAGGGGCTGCCACTAGAAATGAAAACTCAGAATTTGATAGCTGACTTTGGAAAATATGCGGGTGAAACCGGAAGGGTGTCATCTAAATAAATCTTCTAAGTATTGTCGTCTGGAATGGCCATGGTTAGAAGCATTCGCATTTCAAGGTGGCCCTAGTCCCGAGATGGTTCCGAGTTCATCCGAAGATTTCTTTCATTTACGAGCGTGACGCTTGGGCTCAATTGATGGGCCAAAAGAAGTTTTCACTTCAAAAACAAGAATTCAAACGACCGTGCGGTGCCCTGGGCGTTGTGTGCCCGTGAGTCTGTGAGCCTGTGAGCCTGTGAGCCTGTGAGCCTGTGAGCCTGTGAGCCTGTGAGCCTGTGAGCCTGTGAGCCTGTGAGCCTGTGAGCCTGTGAGCCTGTGAGCCTGTGAGCCTGTGAGCCTGTGAGCCTGTGAGCCTGTGAGCCTGTGAGCCCTGTGTCGCAGTGTTCGTTGCTCGCTAACACAAGGCCAGGTTTCTTTGTCAAGTTTTTGCGTGCTTCCATCTCTGTCAGCTGATAATGTCCGCGCTGACGGCATCCATCTGTCGGCGCGTTGGAGATCAGTCTCACGTTGTCTTTTGTTTTAGTTTTTCTAATTACTTGTCATACAACACGCGTATTCCAAACTTTCAAGTCGACGCTCTCGAGGTGTGCAATCTGTGCTCACACAGGACTACGCGCTGGTAATGTTTTGAACAAAATAAAATCTGTTTGGAAATTTACGGCGTTTCTGAGATCTAAAGAACGCAAGTAAGTTTAATATATTCAGGTTCTGTATTATAGCGGCTCAGTTCGACTAAGCCACAGACTAAGTAGGGAGATATGTAAAATGCGTTCGGTGCTGCCTCCGCCCTCCGTAGTGTTGCTAGATTTGTTTTAATTTTTTATGTTTCCCTAAAAACTTTACCAATACATGAGATTCTGCTCTATATTTCATTTAGTTTGAATTCAGAATGTTTACTTTCAACAACACGCAGCGCTGCACTAGGCGTCACCGTTATTGTAGTGCATAGATTATAATAAGTTTCTGTCGTGTTCCGTGTTGGTTGGGCCTTGGCTATCGGTCCAATACAATCCATAGTAACGTTTGCTTTAGCTAGCTCTCACTAAACCAACTACAGAGTTCTCTGGACAGACAAGCAAGCAAGCGCGGACCGGACCGGCGCAGCGGACCGGTGGACCAGCGGACCGGTGGACCAGCGGACCGGTGGACCAGCGGACCGGTGGGCCAGCGGACCGGTGGACCAGCGGACCGGTGGACCAGCGGACCGGTGGACCAGCGGACCGGTGGACCAGCGGACCGGTGGACCAGCGGACCGGTGGACCAGCGGACCGGTGGACCAGCGGACCGGTGGACCAGCGGACCGGTGGACCAGCCAGCGGACCGGTGGACCAGCGGACCGGTGGACCAGCGGACCGGTGGACCAGCGGACCGGTGGACCAGCGGACCGGTGGACCAGCGGACCGGTGGACCAGCGGACCGGACCATGGGCCGCACCGCGCGCCGCGGTCGTCGCTCGCCGCTTTGCGTAACACCGGCAGCGGATCCAAAACTAGTCCGTGCCCGCACTCTATCGCAAACATCTCTTACATTCATTAAATACTTCGCAATATCTATAAGAAATCTTTCAAAGCCGGACGAAAACACATTAAGGAAATCCGATGTCCTAGTTCACCTCGCTGTGACAGTTTGTGAATGTATCGCGGTTACTTAAATTCCGGTTTACCGTTTATCGTAATCTTAGGAATCGGTTCTAAATATAGAAAGATATAAAATACTTTTAATGAACATATTTGTAATATTTTGTAATGCTTGCTGAAGGCGTCGCTGTCGGCCGTCTGATCGCATTTAAATTGTGAAATTAGATCTTGATCGATTAGTCGATTTCGGCGCGTCCGCTCTCTCTTGCGTCTGCCAGCCGGCGCCGGCGCGGGGGTGGCGCGGGGGCGGCACGGGAGCGGCGTGGGGTCGGCGCATCGGATGATCATTGCGCTAATTCGACATGCGCTCGTAGCAGCTCGTGACGCAATCCGGCTAGAGCTAGACTTTCTCCTTTGCTCATGACTTCTGTACTAGTTCCGGCGACCCCCAGTAACTCTTGTTGTAGTGTTTTTAATGCTAGAAAAGTTGCTTCCTCTCCGGCAGTAAACACTTTCTGGTTTCCGCCCTCGAGGCTCAGTTCACTGGGAAGTAAAGCGTCCAACAGATGAAGACAAGACAACGTATGTTCAGTTCGCTCGCTCCAGTTAGTTCGCCGCTCGAGCCACCAACCGACCCCGCGCCGGCGCCGGCGCCAGCGTCCTCTTATTTGCATAATCACCGAGACCTGGTTTTGAGAATTCGAATACACAATGACAAAAATAATAAAATAATACCTACGATCGTAAACTAGGCGCGGCGCATTCTGTAGAACCTGCCGCGCGAGCGGCGGGCGAGCACCGAGCACCGAGCAGCGAGCGGCGGCCGAGCGAGCGCGCCGCGAACATAGGGTATTATTTCCATGACCTTTTGTGTGCGTTTCACCTTTTGTGGAATTACGGCTGGTCTAGTCGGGAGAACGGAGACTGCCGATCCGGAGACCCACGGTGTAATCCCACGCGCACCACTATCTTTTCGAAGTCATGTGCATAATACCGGTAACTTAAAAACGGGAAAGGAAAACATCATGACGAAACTGAATTGTACCTAGAATCTTTCATCCACCAACCCGCACTAGCCCAGCGAGCAGGCGCGGAGTCCCAGCAGTGGGAACATTTAGTGGGCGGCCTATGCTTGTGTGCATTCATCAGGTACCCGCAGGGCAGGCACAGGTACATGCGAACTTGGGAACCGATTGTCCTAAACGAATGTTATGTTTTCGCAACTGTGTATTAATAATGCAAATCCAAAAGTTATCGTGTTGCCCTCTGCCGTATGTTAATGATTGTTTTGATTTTAAAACATATATTATTTTAGTGCAGCTTCTATTGTATACAATCCATCTATTGTACAAATCTGTCCTCGTGTCCGCGCCAGGGAACCTGTGCGCTGTGCGTAGCCGAGATCGTGTTATTTGCAGTTCAAAAACAATTAAATACGTAAATGTCAACCCAAAGGACGTACTTATATACTTAAAGAATGGCTTCTAAAGATACTATTTGAAAACAATAAATAAATAAATATTGGTGGACAATTCACACACAACACCATCTGACCCCAAACTAAGCAAAGCTTGTACTATGGCAGCCACATAGCTGATATAATACTTGTATAGTTGTAAATACATACTTATTATACATATTGCCAGTTTGTATGGGTCAATTATTTAAATGTTTTGTATCATCTTATCTTACCTGAAAACAGCAATAAAGATTTTTGTATTTGTATAGGAACACCCAGACACAGTGCAAATATTTGTATTCATCACAAAAACATTTACACTGGGTGGGGATCAACAAGTCGCGAACAACAAGCGAGTCTGTTCTGAACGTGCACATTTGAACTGTTCCCGGAGTGGGATCGAATGCCTGTCTTATTGTTCCATGAGAGATCACCTAGAACCATGGACGTACAAAAACGGCGAACATGGCAACCCAGAATTCACACATTAAAAAGCCGCCGCCATTTTGGGATTTTTGGGTGCTTCAGTTTGTCGTAAGATGGGTTCTGCCCGTTTTTTTTTATACGTCCATGCCTAGAACTAATCAGCGGTCCGAGTGAATGTGCATTTTCTAGGCCCGTCATGTGCGTCATCTTCGAGCACACTGTCGCTTACCACCAAGCAAGCTTGTGGTCAAATGTGAACCTAAACGCGAAAATAAAGCTGGTGAGGTCTGGGCACGGGTCTGTCTCCATTTTCTTTGGTTTACAGATGGCTGCACCGCGCTCGCACCGGAGCGAATTCTAACGGAACGTAACGCTGAGACGATACATGCGTAAACGTAAACGATGTTAGTTTTAAATCGAAAAACATCATTAACTACATTTAAGTGGTGTTAAGTGAAACATAATAATGTTTTTTGTGTATAAAAGAGTAAAATACACGATAACGCAGAAACGGCTACGAATCATCATAGATTTATTAAAGTTGTTACGGACCGACCGACTTGTTTTTTGGCGCATCACAGATTTTTTGTGAGCTGTGAATTGAATTCTAGCGTCACGCTCGGGAATGATAAGAAATCTTTGAGCCAATTGGGGACCATGGCTATTGGCCATCTATAAATGCGTTAGCTTTTCCCATTGGCTATTGATGGGCTGACGCATTTCTAGATGTCTAGATGCTCATGGCCAGCCCCGGATCTTCAATATTTTTTAGACGGGGCAAAATCTGAAAATCGCACAGGAGGGACATAACAGGTTATGTCCCTCTGACTTCTTTCCCCTCGAATACATAGCTTCACTCTCCTAACTTCACATGAGGAAGGAAGAATTCATGATGACAATATTGGATCTTGAGGCGTGGCGCCCGGGGCGCACGGGCCCCGGCTCAATCAATCGTTCGGTTAAAATTTGTTAGCATATCCCACAATCTCAGTGTAGATGGCCATGTGTGAGACTGAATGACTCAGTGTCCTGTTGTTCACCGAGTGATGCCTGTTGTGAACATACCGTGAGAAGCGCGACTTCTGAGTTCGAATGAGAAGCATGAGGCGGCGGCCTGCAGCGAGCGGGCGTCGGCGAAGTGGAGCATCCGGTGATGCGCCCGCGCACCGCGCACTCGCGGCGCGGCCGCAGCGCCACCGCGCGCTCTGCCGCCGGTCGGCTCCACTCCTCGTCTCCGCGCACCGACCGGCCAGTCGGCTGCCGCCGCAGTAACCTTAGCTATCTTCTCACTGCCACGTCCCACGCACCGTAGTGTGTGAATGCGTGTTCCATCGTTGTATGTAAGTATCTCCGTTTGTATAGAAAACACGCACAGTCCAATCCATCGAAAATGCATTCACGCGCGACACTTCCACGCACCTGCGCGCGTGAATCCGGGCGAGACGCAAGTTATGGCAGCCCGACCCCCACAGTGTCGTGCGTGATTTTGGACGGAGTGGCGTGTGTTTGAAGGAAACAAGTCAGAGCCGCCGTGAATCCACAAAACGCAACAACGCGCGTGGCTACGTGAAAACCTGCAGGGTGATGTAGATCTGCGCTCCCGCAAATACGCGCGTAGATGCAACATGCGGCGCGCTGCGTGTTAGTAGATCCCCTTACTCCAGCTGATTTTTTATTTATTACTGTGGTTTTTGTTTGTAATTTAAGTGCAAGAGTTTATCTATCTATCTATCTGATTATTTCACTCGACGAGCTTAGCAGCTCAGCCGAGACCCGGCGAGAGCAGCAATCCCTCTGCTGCCAATACCTCCCGCCCGCCATCCATCCAGATGTAGCAGACGAGTGCTTGCGCTCGATGTGCGATCATGGCGACCCGAAACTTTGATGCGAGTACACAAACTGGGCAACTCGGAAACTTTGAAGGCATGCGGCTCATTGTTGTCATCACCATCAACCTGTTTTGTCCACTGCTGGGCATAGGCTTCCACTATAATACGCCACTCAGTCCGATCCTCAGTCTTACTGACCTCTGACCAAATTTGCACACTGATTGAGAATGCAGATCGTTTAGTCTTATTATATAAAAATGCAGCAGCTTACCAGAGATACTAGTAACATAAATAATAAAACTTCTATAAAAGATCCCAAGAGCGCACCTACCGATGGGTTCGTTAAATTCTCATTCTTTAGCTTAGACTCGAACGAAAAATTTTGACTATACGTTTGTAGCTACGAGCAGAACGTCTAGGCTTTGGAATGCGTTGCCTGAGGCGGTTTTTTGCCGATTAAGTTATAACTATTACAGTTTCGCAATTTGATAGCAAATCACAATTTGTCTCATATAGCTATCTGTACAAATATAGGTAGGTACTGTATGTATGTACTAAATCTCAGAAGCTGAAATAGGATATATATATTCAAAAATGTTATTATATTCCTATAATTAATTCATTGACATCATTTCATTTAAACTGATCTAAATAATTTTTCATTTTTAACTGATGAGCTTATATGTGTATGCTTAACTATACAAGACCAGCTGATTAGTGCGTACTTATGTCGTAGGATGATTGTATAAACCACAACAAACTCAGGTTAACTCCTATACGTAGTACGAGTAGATAGGTACGTACTGTTCGCATCTTTTGAAAAGATCAGTGAGGTACAAGATGCAGCCTCGGATCCCATAAAGAGACATGCCTGGAGCCAGGAGGCTCGCTGGCAACGCGCCCTAGTTCAAGAGTTCAAAACTGTTGAACTTCGTGGCAAAGTTAACTTTGCCACGAAGTTTATCGATCTTTTAAACCGACTTCAAAAAAAGAGGTCCCTCAATTCCACCGCATATATCTATTTTATCGGACATATTTCGGAGGGGGTGCCTCTAAGCTCGAAAGCGACATTTTCATAGATGACGAACCCAAGACCCGAAGAAGTTGGATGCCACCGTATAATTAAGATATATAAGAACAGCGACACTGTGGAATGCGCAGCCTGTGTTGTTTCCCCGATGGATTAAACTAGGATATCTTCAACCTGACAGTGAATCGGTTTTTTTTTTTCAGGTAAACCCGTTCTGGGTCATGGATCAGATCGTCGCTAAGATCGGGCTAGCTGACGGTCAAACGTAAACCTATAAACGATAAGGTCTAAATAAAAATGAAGTGAGTACTGACCGAGTACAGCGAGGGCGAGGGCGAGCATTGGAATCGCCGCTCGGGTGGCGGAACGCATCGTGAGGAGTCGAGTGGAGCGCTCGCGGCGGAGAGTAGCGGAGACGGAGCACTGAACTCGCGACACGACCGGCTCGCGCGGCGGTCGGCGGGACACTGCGCCGGCGCCGGCCCCGCCGCAGCCCGGAGCCCCCGCCCGCCGGCCGCCGGGCTCCGGCGCGCGTGACGCAAGCGAGGCTCCCGAGCCGCGGACGCAGCCCGGGGCGCAGCCATGACCTTTTCGTATGCACTACAGTAGAGGACACGCGAGCCTTTCCATCAAACATATACTTGCAGAGATAAGTAGGTACTTAGCTGGAGCTAAGTTACGGCTGGTCTAGTCGGGAAAATGGCGACTGACGATCCGGAAATCCGGAAGCCCGGGGCTCAAATCTCACGCGCACCACTCTCTTTCCGGGGTCATGTGCCGCTACCTTAAAAAAAGGTGAAGGAAAACATCATGAGGAAACCGACATCCTACCTACGAACCCGCACTGGGCCAGCGTGGTAGATAATGGCTTTGACTCTCTCCTTGCGAGAGAAGGCACAGTCCCAGCAGTGGGAACGTGTGGTGGGCTGTTTATGCCTTATGCTAGGATCTACCTACTAACGTATGCATAGAACCCGCCTACTCACCCCTGGCATATAATATCGATTCTCTGAAGCGCCGCGCCGTGCCGATGCCGATACGCCGAGTACCCACTTGGCCGCTTCGTCGTTGGTTGGAGGCACAGCTTACGGAGTATCTGACTATTTTATTATCTGTAGCACAGCCTAGACGAGAGCGGCCCACCGCGGCTTCCTCTTAGCTTCACCGTAGATGACCAAGACAAGCCTTCTGAGGCTCACCTCACCTCATCAACACGGGAACCCCTCGAAGGGTTTATTATTTTATGTTTATTATTTTAACGACGGGAAAGGCGATTATGTACTATAATTTTAGTACGTAACTGATAAAAATAATATTTGTTACAGAAAACAGAATTAATTACAAGAAAGTTCAACCTATGTAAACTTGTATGTATGTTGCACGCCCGTCAAGGGTACACTGTTGTACATTTTTTATATTTTTTTTATATTATTTAATAAATTTGTATTATAATGCTACATACACAAAAACGCCTGCCCTAAAATGAATAGCAAAAATATTAAGAAGGCTTGAGTGGAAAATGTGTGAAATGGTGACGCATAAACGAATAAGGATACTTTTCTATCAACTCCACGATGTAATTTCAAAACAGTTTGAAGGCTTTTCTTTTACACTTTTTTAAAATTAATGTTATTCTTCAAAATGAGAGATGTTATTTTATTAGCTCTCGCCGTACAATTGTAAATACCGTCAGTTTACAAGCGCGTTTATAATTTTTACCGTCCCTAGATTATAAACTGACAGTTTAATGTTTGACGGTTTATAATTTAGCAAACATTGACGAAGAATATCGTTGGTGACAAATCCAACAGTGTACTCCACAGGTGTACCTACTCAGATAGGCAGACAATGATGATGATGCTTTTCTACAAACATTTGCAATTTCTTTTCTGGCAGCCCAGTGAACAAAATATTACGCTTTAAAACAGCTGTTCTCAGCAGTTCTAGTTAACCGCAGAAAAGTGAAAGTTAAGTTACTAAGTCCTGATTGGTCAATAGGAGCTTTATAATATTTTCCACCAATGAACGTACCGACCTTGAAACACGAACTTAAAAGTCGCACCACTACCAACAAGTTTTACGTAGTGAGCTGTCAAAACTGTCATAAGTCATACCTGACCGGAAATACGAACAAGTTCGTCACGTCTACGCGTGAAACTTGAGCAATGTTGTAAATTTAGTTTTTAAATAGAAAAAGTTGTTTCCATGAGTGATAAGAGTGTAAACTAGTCTAAAAATGTGGAAATTGTGGCTCGCGGTCGTCGCACTAGTGACACAAGGTACGGCAGACGGCTATTGCTCAGTCCGCTCGAGGCGAGAGGAAACTTTCTCTTACATTGTGTTGTGTTGTTCAATGTCACTCTCGGTGCGTTCCAGGCTGCTCCTCGCAGGAGGAGGAGGACGGCCCTTACCGCGGCAGCTTCATCGGCAAGCTCAACTCCTACCACCACCAGGTAACACAGCTCCCCGGGGTAACTCGCAACCCCAGCATATTTATATAAAATTCAGAAGGTACCTTGAAACTACCAAAACTTAATTTACATCTGTTTTGTAACAAAATACATTTGCTTTACATTAGGCAAGACGACAGCCAAGTGCAAGCCTGTAGTAGTTAAAAATAAAATAAAACTTTTGGTAGCTCAGATATACCTACTCAATCATAACTCCTACTTGAACGTCACTCATACATAATTATCACCTATAGTTACATTCTGTAGAAAGTTGTCTGTAAGTATCTGAAACCTTCACTACCTTGAAAGATGTTAGTGAGTCATCCTCTTTAAAATAAAGGAGTTGCTAACATATATTTTTAGCTAGTTATTGACACAGTAGGTGGTGTGTTCATTTGTTCTTGCAAGTTATATTTTGATATGCATACTCCTGCTAAGGTATTTTGGTAGGACTCTTGGCAGAGTTTGCCTGGGGCAGTACTACACCTTTGCCAGTTACCTCCAAGCCGGTTCCGGTTTGAAGGGCAATGTTTCCAGAGATATTACAGGGCTTAGAGTTTAGAGATATAATATCTTAGATCTCTGGGGGGCGAGTACAGTGCAGTGCTAGGTAATGATTTCCAATAGCTGCGTGCCACTATGCTAGTATGTGGCAGGCATGTTGCTTACCATCAAGCACATGTCCAGCTTGTCTTTATTTAAAAAAAAAGTTTTATGACATTCAATACATCATCAGATAGTGACACAAAAACATCATATTACTCACCACACTAATATAATTCATTTTAGATTCAAGTTTATTGTTTGTAAATGTGCATGTTTGTTCCCATGCATCTGGAATCTGGAATGGCTGAACAGATAAAAAGATATTGGATTGGTACAGAAACAATACTCTAAAACAATTGTAACAAAGCAGCGGCTACCTTAATGAGTATCAACAGATCATTTCAATTTTTTTTTAATTTTCTGTTACATCTCCGTATGAGTGTGAGTATGTTTATAGAAGTGAATCTAATGTACCTTGAACCGACCACTCTCCTCCTTTTTGTAGTGAAAACTTCTTTTGGCGCAGCATAGACAGATTTATCGTGGGCTGTGAATTGAATTCTAGTGTCACATTCAGGAACCATAAGAAATCTTCGGGGTAAACTCGAAACCATGGCCTTTGACCACTGCCAATGTGCCAGCATTCCCCATTGGTGCGTCAGCATTTCTAGATGGACATGCTCATGGCCACACCCTGCGGCTTCATGTTCTGGTTTCCATAGTTTCCTAAGTAAGATATCAAATTCTGAGTTGTGACTGCCCTAGTGGCTTAGTTGGTAGTAGCTCTGCCTGCGAAGCCGAGGGTCGTGGGTTTGATCCCCACCCAGTGCAAATATTTGTGTGATGAATTCAAATGTTTGTACTGTGTCTGGGTGTTTCTATGTATAATAAGTATGTATTTAAAACTATATAAGTATTATATCAGCTATCTGGCTGCCATCACACAAGCTTTGCTTAGTTTGGGGTCAGATGATGTTGTGTGTGAATTGTCCACCAATATATATTTATTTATCTAGTTTATAAGTTTTCACTGCTATCGGCAGTTCCTATCAAGCTCACTAGCAGGCAGAAGTGTAACTAGCATGCTGGTGGCATTACCCTGCAGGATGGCAATGCTTATATGTAGGCTGGCCAAATAAACACCACCATGTTGATTTATAACTCTCTTGCTATTCCTAGGTAAAATTTTAGTGTAAGGTCTGTCACACACTCTGTCACAATCACAACTCAAAATGTGTAGGTTGAGGATATATGTTTGCTGAGTAGGTTGAGTGTTTTATAACATAAATTTAAGGCATACTTAGTATACATGTTTTCTATGTATAATAAGTATGTATTTAAAAAATATAATATAAGTATTATATCAGCTATTTGCCTTCCATAGTACAAGCTTTGCTTAGTTTGGGGTCAGATGGTGTTGAGTGTGAAATGTGCACCAATATTTATTTATTCATTATTTTGTACAAACAAAAAAGGGCATTTGAATGCAGTACAACAGATTGTTATACATTATACTAAAAGATGATTACGCAAAAGTAATGTTATGACATCATATTTATAGTATGCTACATTCTATGACAAAATAAATTAGGAAAATAATGATGAGTTTTACATGTAACCCGTGTGTGTGTGTTAGGTGTCGGGCTCGGTGTACGCGGTGGACGACTGGACGCTGCTGCTGGTGGACTTCAACTACGACGGCACCGGGGACGACACGTTCTTCTGGGCGGGCGACGCCGCGCGCCCCGGCCCGCAGGGGTTCATCGTGCCCGACCAGCACGGGAAGTGCGTACCGGCTTACCCTACTGTCACGGCTTACCCTACCTTATGAATAGCTAATTTCTTTTTCTACTTTGCATTTTCAAATTCAACCTTAATTAAAGTTAATAAGTAATTGTGCACACCAAACATATGTCACATACATAGCACAACCGGATAGAAGCCAGAAATTAATAGGCGATGAATCAGATGACATATATGATACAACCAATTAAAAGCTAAAAATGAAAAAAGAAGAAGACTTTTATCAGCCGACCCTTTCCTTCCGATCCTTTTAGCAGACCAATGGAAACTGTGTTGCCAGACATATTGCATGTCTCTAGAAGACGAGGCCAGTCTGTATGGGTCAAGTTTTAAAATGTTTCGTATCACCTAATCTTACCTGCAAACAGCAATAAAGATTTTTGTATTTGCATTTTTTGGATACACATTTGGCAAATTTCTCTCATTGGTAGCCTTCTTCTACTATGCATTTCTAGTAACTTTCTCCTACTATACATTTCTGACAACTTTCTCCTACTGTGCATTTCTGGTAACCTTCTCTTGAGATGCATTTCTGGTAACCTTCCCCTAACATGCAGTTCTGGCAACCTTCTATGTATTTATGTTTAAATAATTTTATAGCTTGGATTATAACAAAAAGGGAACTAGAGAGCCTATTGCCATCTTTGTAACATCTACCGTAAACCAGAACTACAAGCTAAAGAAATTATTTGATTTCTCCTAAAATGCATTTCTAGCTATCATCTCATAAACCTTCTCCTAATACGATGTAGTCTAGCAACCTTCTCCCAATGTGTATTTCTGGCAACCTTCTCAAAATATTTATAACTTTCTGATATACATTTTCCTCGTACTACCTACTTGTGTCGCGTGTTTTAGGACCAACATCTTGGAGCGGTACTTCGGCGCCACGGTGCGGCTGTCGCTGCCGGAGGGCAAGCGCGTGTCGCGGCTGCGCTGGCTCGCCGTGTACGACATCGACTCGCAGAACACGTTCGGGGACGTGTACGTGCAGGACGAGTTCGAGGCGCCCGCGCCGCGCGAGCTGCCGGCGCTGGCCGGGGCCGCGCCCGGCGCCGG
The DNA here is from genome assembly GCA_017562165.1 of Ectropis grisescens. NCBI lineage: Eukaryota > Metazoa > Arthropoda > Insecta > Lepidoptera > Geometridae > Ectropis > Ectropis grisescens. The sequence continues at coordinate 71,581 of CM029792.1, read as the reverse complement.
CGCCGTCGGCTCCAAGCCGCTGCGCGTGCTCACCGCCGACACCATCCTGTGAGTTATCGTCAGCGCTACCACCATCCTGTGAGTTATCGTCAGCGCTACCACCATCCTGTGAGTTAACGTCAGCGCTACCACCATCCTGTGAGTTATCATCAGAGCTACCACCATCCTGTGAGTTATCGTCACCGCTACCACCATCCTGTGAGTTATCGTCACCGCTACCACCATCCTGTGAGTTATCGTCAGCGCTACCACCATCCTGTGAGTTATCGTCACCGCTACCACCATCCTGTGAGTTATCGTCAGCGCTACCACCATCCTGTGAGTTATCGTCAGCGCTACCACCATTCTGTGAGTTATCGTCAGCGCTACCACCATCCTGTGAGTTATCGTCACCGCTACCACCATCCTGTGAGTTATCGTCACCGCTACCACCATTCTGTGAGTTATCGTCACCGCTACCACCATCCTGTGAGTTATCGTCACGCTACCACCATCCTGTGAGTTATCGTCAGCGCTACCACCATCCTGTGAGTTATCGTCACCACCACCACCATCCTGTGAGTTATCGTCACCGCTACCACCATCCTGTGAGTTATCGTCAGCGCTACCACCATCCTGTGAGTTATCGTCAGCGCTACCACCATCCTGTGAGTTATCATCAGCCTACCACCATCCTGTGAGTTATCATCAGAGCTACCACCATCCTGTGAGTTATCATCAGAGCTACCACCATCCTGTGAGTTATCGTCAGCGCTACCACCATCCTGTGAGTTATCATCAGAGCTACCACCATCCTGTGAGTTATCATCAGAGCTACCACCATCCTGTGAGTTATCATCAGAGCTACCACCATCCTGTGAGTTATCATCAGAGCTACCACCATCCTGTGAGTTATCATCAGAGCTACCACCATCCTGTGAGTTATCATCAGAGCTACCACCATCCTGTGAGTTATCATCAGAGCTACCACCATCCTGTGAGTTATCATCAGAGCTACCACCATCCTGTGAGTTATCATCAGAGCTACCACCATCCTGTGAGTTATCGTCAGCGCTACCACCATCCTGTGAGTTATCGTCAGCGCTACCACCATCCTGTGAGTTATCATCAGAGCTACCACCATCCTGTGAGTTATCGTCAGCGCTACCACCATCCTGTGAGTTATCGTCAGCGCTACCACGATTCTGTGAGTTATCGTCACCGCTACCACCATCCTGTGAGTTATCGTCACCGCTACCACCATCCTGTGAGTTATCGTCAGCGCTACCACCATCCTGTGAGTTATCGTCAGCGCTACCACCATCCTGTGAGTTATCATCAGAGCTACCACCATCCTGTGAGTTATCATCAGAGCTACCACCATCCTGTGAGTTATCGTCAGCGCTACCACCATCCTGTGAGTTATCGTCAGCGCTACCACCATCCTGTGAGTTATCATCAGAGCTACCACCATCCTGTGAGTTATCATCAGAGCTACCACCATCCTGTGAGTTATCATCAGAGCTACCACCATCCTGTGAGTTATCGTCAGCGCTACCACCATCCTGTGAGTTATCATCAGAGCTACCACCATCCTGTGAGTTATCATCAGAGCTACCACCATCCTGTGAGTTATCATCAGAGCTACCACCATCCTGTGAGTTATCGTCAGCGCTACCACCATCCTGTGAGTTATCGTCACCATCGCTACCACCATCCTGTGAGTTATCATCAGAGCTACCACCATCCTGTGAGTTATCATCAGAGCTACCACCATCCTGTGAGTTATCATCAGAGCTACCACCATCCTGTGAGTTATCGTCAGCGCTACCACCATCCTGTGAGTTATCGTCAGCGCTACCACCATTCTGTGAGTTATCGTCACCGCTACCACCATCCTGTGAGTTATCATCAGAGCTACCACCATCCTGTGAGTTATCATCAGAGCTACCACCATCCTGTGAGTTATCATCAGAGCTACCACCATCCTGTGAGTTATCGTCAGCGCTACCACCATCCTGTGAGTTATCGTCAGCGCTACCACCATCCTGTGAGTTATCATCAGAGCTACCACCATCCTGTGAGTTATCATCAGAGCTACCACCATCCTGTGTGAGTTATCATCAGAGCTACCACCATCCTGTGAGTTATCATCAGAGCTACCACCATCCTGTGAGTTATCGTCAGCGCTACCACCATCCTGTGAGTTATCGTCAGCGCTACCACCATTCTGTGAGTTATCGTCACCGCTACCACCATCCTGTGAGTTATCATCAGAGCTACCACCATCCTGTGAGTTATCATCAGAGCTACCACCATCCTGTGAGTTATCGTCAGCGCTACCACCATCCTGTGAGTTATCGTCAGCGCTACCACCATCCTGTGAGTTATCATCAGAGCTACCACCATCCTGTGAGTTATCGTCACCGCTACCACCATCCTGTGAGTTATCGTCAGCGCTACCACCATCCTGTGAGTTATCATCAGAGCTACCACCATCCTGTGAGTTATCGTCAGCGCTACCACCATCCTGTGAGTTATCGTCAGCGCTACCACCATTCTGTGAGTTATCGTCACCGCTACCACCATCCTGTGAGTTATCGTCAGCGCTACCACCATCCTGTGAGTTATCGTCAGCGCTACCACCATCCTGTGAGTTATCATCAGAGCTACCACCATCCTGTGAGTTATCGTCACCGCTACCACCATCCTGTGAGTTATCATCAGAGCTACCACCATCCTGTGAGTTATCATCAGAGCTACCACCATCCTGTGAGTTATCGTCAGCGCTACCACCATCCTGTGAGTTATCGTCAGCGCTACCACCATCCTGTGAGTTATCGTCACCGCTACCACCATCCTGTGAGTTATCGTCAGCGCTACCACCATCCTGTGAGTTATCGTCAGCGCTACCACCATCCTGTGAGTTATCGTCAGCGCTACCACCATCCTGTGAGTTATCATCAGAGCTACCACCATCCTGTAAGTTATCATCAGAGCTACCACCATCCTGTGAGTTATCATCAGAGCTACCACCATCCTGTGAGTTATCGTCAGCGCTACCACCATCCTGTGAGTTATCGTCAGCGCTACCACCATTCTGTGAGTTATCGTCACCGCTACCACCATCCTGTGAGTTATCGTCAGCGCTACCACCATCCTGTGAGTTATCGTCAGCGCTACCACCATCCTGTGAGTTATCATCAGAGCTACCACCATCTTGTAAGTTATCATCAGAGCTACCACCATCCTGTGAGTTATCATCAGAGCTACCACCATCCTGTGAGTTATCGTCAGCGCTACCACCATCCTGTGAGTTATCGTCAGCGCTACCACCATTCTGTGAGTTATCGTCACCGCTACCACCATCCTGTGAGTTATCGTCACCGCTACCACCATCCTGTGAGTTATCGTCACCGCTACCACCATTCTGTGAGTTATCGTCACCGCTACCACCATCCTGTGAGTTATCGTCAGCGCTACCACCATCCTGTGAGTTATCGTCAGCGCTACCACCATCCTGTGAGTTATCGTCACCGCTACCACCATCCTGTGAGTTATCGTCAGCGCTACCACCATCCTGTGAGTTATCGTCAGCGCTACCACCATCCTGTGAGTTATCATCAGAGCTACCACCATCCTGTAAGTTATCATCAGAGCTACCACCATCCTGTGAGTTATCGTCAGAGCTACCACCATCCTGTGAGTTATCGTCAGCGCTACCACCATCCTGTGAGTTATCGTCAGCGCTACCACCATCCTGTGAGTTATCATCAGAGCTACCACCATCCTGTGAGTTATCATCAGAGCTACCACCATCCTGTGAGTTATCGTCAGCGCTACCACCATCCTGTGAGTTATCATCAGAGCTACCACCATCCTGTGAGTTATCATCAGAGCTACCACCATCCTGTGAGTTATCGTCAGCGCTACCACCATCCTGTGAGTTATCATCAGAGCTACCACCATCCTGTGAGTTATCGTCAGCGCTACCACCATCCTGTGAGTTATCGTCAGCGCTACCACCATTCTGTGAGTTATCGTCACCGCTACCACCATCCTGTGAGTTATCGTCACCGCTACCACCATTCTGTGAGTCTCCATCGTCACCGCTACCACCATCCTGTGAGTACACACTACATACGATTCCTTGAAGAGTAACCGGCGTTAAGGCCCAAACGGAGCTGAAACAAAGTGGAGATAGGCCGAGATACTCAAAGCGGATACGAGAAATAAGTTTTTCAACGAAGCTAAGCAGAGATGCATACTGACTAGACTATAGCAGAAATGTGTGCGATGATCGGAATGAGGTTTAGTTCGATCTAATACGAAAGCAAGACAGTGCCGTTCGTAACGTTCACTACACGCCGCTCACATTACTTCTCGTCTCCGCTGCGATCAGTGGGCTGTCGCTGGCTTGCGAGGTTCAGCTCATATCTTTGCTAGTTCGATCGTGCGTTATAAATATGATACATCTCAGCTCGGTGGTATCCACTGACGCGGAGCGTAGATATGTCAATAACGATAGGTTCATTTTAGGGCGTGAAGGCCAAAGAGTTCTTCTAGTTTCTAAATTTATAGGAAAGATATATCTTTTATAAAAGTATTATCATCAATTTTACGCCAAAAAACTCTGAAGGTTTTTATTACCTTGACATAGAGTCTATTTTACGACAGATTCATAACGAATTTCTATTGGTTGCTTAAATTTAAAACACAGCTTGTCTCCTCTTGTCTCCGCTTTGCTGCATTTTGGACTTTAGGTGCGCGGACACAGCATCCGCGTGGGCTGTTACTGAAGTTCCGCTTCTCCGTTCCTGTCAATACTAGACAGTATTGACACCCAACCGAATCAAACAGTTAAGATAATATTTAATTCTTCCATAAATTGTATAACATATTTTAGGGCATTTTCACCAAAATGTGTACTCCTGAGGCTACTCCTAAGGTACTTTTCGGAACATCCCATTTTGTGACCGGATTTTATACCAAAGGTGTTTTACAGTAGTAACATTTGTTACCGAACAAATAGACAGATAGTAGTAACATTTCTTAGAAACAAATGTTACTGCTGTAAAACAAATGTGATATAAAATCCGGTCACAAAATGGAATGTTCCGGAAAGTGACTAGTGTCAAGACGGTGTATATTTTGGTTAAAACGCCCTTTGACAAGAGCCCAGTGCTTCAGCGAGTGCTAGTGAGGTCTGTCGAGCGCTGCTCGCCGTGTTGCAGCATCCCGGAGTTCCGCTACGACGGCAGCGGCGACGAGGTGTACTTCTGGGCCGGCGTGGGCCCGCAACCCTCCGCCAAGGGGTTCAAGATCCCCGATGAATATGGATAGTGAGTTTTTCAACTTTCTGTTGCTATCATTTTTTTCTAATTGATAACTTCTTTGGATCGTGAACAAATAATAATTACTTTCGATATCTCTACTGACGAGGATCTTCGCAAATATAAATATATGGCACATCTGAACATGTTTGACGAAGTGGAAGAATCTCACGATGTGACTGTTGATTTATTGAATAGTGTGCTTCGATCAAGATCGCATTGACTTTACTTAATTAATTAACAGCCGGCAAATTTCACCCTTGTACACAAAGATTCAGAGACGTCTCGGAGCCGTTCAACGCCTTCGTTTACGTTTACGGCTACGTCACGTTACGGTTTTACTGAAAATTTTAATTGGTAGACTTTGTTATGTGTGATCAAACCTATTATGAAACACACAATGATTTTTCGCTGAAAGACGAAATAAAAGTAGAAGCGGCTCTCTTTCGTATTGAAATATGCCGTATATGTATTTGACGTATAATATTTTCACAAGTAGAGGACTCCCTGATTCCTAAAGGCGGCGGTTCGCGCCGCGACCAAATACCGAGACATGCGTCGCGGTCGCGGCGCGAACCGCCGCCTGCGCCGGTGTGCACCGCGCTGCGGACCCGGCGCCACAGTGTGTCTCCGCGCAGCCTGGAGTCGCTCCGCGCGTACGCGGGCGAGGACGTGCGCCTGGAGCTGCCGGGCGGGCGCACGGTGTTCGACGTGTCGTGGCTGGCGGTGTGGGACGCGCGCGCCGGCCGCGCGCTGGCCGCCGCGCTCGTGCCCGAGCGGCTCAACGTGCCGCCCGCCGACCGCGCCACGCACCCCTACAAGTCAGTGCTAGCCCTCAGACAAGTACCTCACATTCATTCACGTGTTCACATTCTACTCCATCGCTAACCGTTATACAACACTCGCGAACGGGATCTAAGACGGTTCCGTTTTGATCTCTGTAAAGCTTTTGACTCTGTGTCGTAATTACTGGAATAATGAGATTCATTATACAATCTGGTTTGGGCTAAGTAGTTTTAAAAGTTATATTTTCTTTCGCATTGTAGACATTTAACTAAATTGTTTTTGGAGATAAGTAAATTAAGTAACTTAACGAGTAACGCCGCCATATTGACCTCGGCTGCTCTGTCGAACGCCTTTTACTCTACCCCTACTCCGGGGCCGACCATTGCGTGACATTGACGATTGAGTGGACGAAAAAGTTTGAGGCAAAGTAAAGAAAAAAAGAAAAGTTTAATTCCGTCCCTCGTGGCTTAACCCAGACCTTACCGGTGTGTCCGCAGGTCTTCTCTGCCGGCGTGCTTGCAGCTGCACCGCGACTACCAGGTCTCGTGGGAGGTGTTCGGGCCGCAGGTCACCTTCGAGCTCGCCGCCATGGTACGTCCCGCCTCAAATCCACGAAAACAATTATACACTCGCAGGGACAATTCGCCTTTATTTCTCCTAGTTTGCAAAAATCGTTAATTTTAAAGCAAATTTTATGGTTGTACCCTAGAACCTTCGTTGAAAGTTATCAATAGTAAAAAAACGGTTTTTAAGAACAGTACCATATTATATTAAATCTTAAAAATTGCGTTACTTAATACTTGGACGCTCCCCAAGTGTCATTTGAAAAATGGAGGAAAGTGAGACAGAGTGTTGTAATATCTCCAAAACTTTTCAGGAGTGTCGTGGGAGATAATATGTTTAAGATGTAGAAATCGAAAACTGAGGGCATCGACGTCAGCAGTGACTACATCACACACCTGAGATCCGCTGACGAAAATATCCTAATGACGGAATCGCTGCCAGACTCATTGGAGACGTTGTCTAACGTAGGGAATGCTTTCAAATCAAAGAAGCATCAGTCCTAAAAATTAACGAAATGAAAATTATGCACAATTGTTGCATAGACATGGAGCTGGTTCTGCTGCTGAACTGAACTGTTTCATTAGTTTAAAATCGATCAGCGAGCTCATGAAAAGTGATATGTTCTGAGTGTATATGCGGGACATAAGTCGTGATGAAGTGATCCACCACACAACTAAGGTTACCGACATAGAATTAGCAAGCTGAAATAGCAGTGAGCCGACCATACTGCCAGAAGAACTGATAAATGTTGGGGTAGGAGGGTTTTTTGAGTGTAAACTGCACCTAGATAAGCGCAGTGTGGGGCACTGCGCACACGTGACGATCTGCGTAAAGTGGTGGAGAGTGGAATTGGTAGAAATTGTTTTGCCAGACGTATTGCATGTCAACGCCGCTGTTTGCAGATGGACAGCGACGAGTACATGGCGTTCGGCATCTCTGGCGACCCGGAACGCTCGGTGATGGTCGGCGCGGACGTGGCCGTGGCCTTCTTCAGCGACTCCCAGCAGCGGGGCATCGCCAAGGACTACAACATCACTGCGCAGGCGCCCTGCGTACAGGTAGCCTTCTCTGCCTCACTGACCTAGTCTGCTGCATACATTTCAATTTCTCAATTTAATTACAACCCCATACTGTTTTCAGTTTCGAAGTCACTCAATCGATTTCAATCTTAGTTCTTGCCGTTAATAGTACCGCAAGGTCTATAAGACTAGGGGTTCAATTCGACACTTTCCGGATACTAACACACATCAAATCTTTTGGGGATCGAGTCACCTCCGTCCGTGGGGAAGCACCTGTATATTGAAACCCCGCACGTGGTCCCTGGGTGGTGCTAATCAGGTGACAAATTACCGGTGGTAGGCCTCGGCCGTGGTTGGTGACCACCCACTAGACTAAGTCACGGCGCCAAGCGGCCTAGCCGTGTTCCGACGTGTTGTCTAGTGACACCGTTAGGGGAAAACGGGTCAGAACAGTTGCTGCACTACTGCACGACCGGTCTGTCACACACCAATACTGTACATCGGGAAGCTAGTCATGGAGGGTAGCGGGATCCGAGGCACGGTTGCCGCGACCGACCGCAGATAGTTGGGGGCCCAAGTAGTGAGCTAGCCACTCATGAAAGGCTGCCCCGCCATCTAGCGAAAAATCCCGGGATGCGCTATCCTGCCGGTTGGCGACCGGATGACAAGGCCAGATAGACATCCCCGGGGGGGCTCGGGCGTCCCCGCAGTCTCCAGGCTAGCTCCCCACTGGTGTATTCGTGTTGTGTGTTGTGACCAATGGTTAGTAGTGTGCGGCCTCGTTCCACTGCCGTTTTTCCACCGATCCACTCCCAAAACCAACATGAAAAAGGAAATAATAGGAACAAGTGTAAAGAGCGGCTGCACGCCTTGTCAGTTAAAGTGCACCTCACAAATATTCGAGGTCTGCACTCCAATCTCTCAGCAGTCCACCATCACCTTGAGACTGAGCAGCCGACACTCTTGTTTCTTACGGAGACGCAGATAGGTTGTCCGTCAGACGTGGCGTACCTAACATATCCAGGTTATACCCTTGAGCACAAATTCCGGCCTCGTGCTGGTGTGTGCATGTACGCCCGTGACGACATCTGCTGTCGGCGTCTCCGTAACCTTGAGGACACTAGATTTTCTGTTCTTTGGGCACTTCTGGACACAGGTATAGATCAAATTATCTATGCTTGTGTGTATCGGTCGCACAGCGGAGACCAGGAGACGACTAGACTCATGGATTATTTGAGTGAGGCGGCGGACGCGGCTCAACAAAAGTACCCTTCGGCACAATTAGTGTTACTGGGGGATTTCAACGGCCATCATAAGGAATGGCTGTACCCATACCGGGACACTGACCACGCTGGGCAGGAAACGAGAAAGCTAGCTTTATCGTTAGACCTAACCCAGCTGGTCCAAGAGGCCACAAGGGTACCAGACGTTGAGTCGCATACACCTTATTGTTTAGACCTTCTGCTGACAACAGATCCAGACCGTTATTCCGTGGCGGTTTCTTCGCCGTTAGGCAGCTCCGACCACTGTCTGGTGAAATCTGTATCTGTCTACCATCCGCCTGACCCCAGCCCAAGAGGCAACCGGCGGTTGTGGCGATACAAGTCAGCAGACTGGGACGAGATGCGTTCTTTCTTTGCATCTTACCCATGGCAGCCATTGTGCTTCTCTTCTGGTGATCCCTCAGTCTGCGCGGATGCTGTGACTAATGTTATACGAACGGCTATGGAGTATTTCATTCCATACTCCGACGTCCCATTATCCAGCAAAGCTCGCCCTTGGTTTGGTTCTCAATGTAAAAGTGCTGAAGCATTGAAACATGAGTCCTACCTAGCCTGGGTTGATGCTCGACAGTGTAAGGCAAGGGACATACACCGGAAGAAGCAAGCGTTTAACAAGGCTGCTAAGGCATGCAAAAAGGTCCTTCAGAGGGCTCGTTTTGACCACATTAGTCGAATAGGGAACAAACTAGCTTCGTACCCTGCGGGCAGCAAAGCGTTTTGGTCCCTAGCTAGATCGGTCGAATCGAACTTCTGCCGCCCCTCACTCCTCCATTGCTGAAACCTGATGGGACACTGGCTCACACTGCAACGGAGAAGGCAAACTTGTTTGCATCTCAGTTTGCGGAATCTTCGCGTCTAGATGCTGGTAGCGCGACACCTCCTATTCCACCTGGCTGTCCGTCGTTTATGTCAGAGATACATATTCGCCAAATGGAGGTTCGCAAAGTGCTACGCAATCTGGACGTGAATAAAGCCGGTGGCCCAGATGGTATTCCTGCCCTACTGTTGAAGGCTTGTGCGCCTGAGTTGTCTCCGATACTAACGCGCCTTTTAAGCTCTCTCTCAAACTGGGCTAGTACCGAAGTCTTGGAAGCTTGCCAATGTGCAACCAGTGCCCAAAAGGGTAGTCGTGCTGACCCTGCCAACTACAGGCCCATCTCGGTCACGTCCATACTCTGCAAGACTATGGAACGTGTCTTAAACCACAGGCTCCTGACGTACCTAGAATCAAACGACCTCCTAAGTGACCGGCAATACGGATTTCGCCGAAACCGGTCCACCGGAGATATTCTAGCGTACGTCACTCACATCTGGAGTGAAGCTATTGAGAAACACGGGAAGCACTTGCAGTCTCCCTGGATATCTCGAAGGCTTTCGACAGGGTTTGGCATGATGCCCTTATAAGCAAGCTTTCTAGTTATGGTTTGTCTCCTGGGTTTATTGCATGGATATCGGACTTCTTGAGGATCGGTCCATACGAGTCGTCATTGATGGCTGCTCGTCGGATCAAATGGCTATCAATGCCGGAGTCCCTCAGGGGTCGGTACTTTCTGCGACGCTCTTCCTGCTACATATCAATGATCTGTTAAAGCCCGGTATTTTTGGGTACGCAGATGATAGCACCGTCGTAGAGAGTTACATATCTAGCGCGAGAGCCAGTGGGCAGCAAACTCAGGTATTGAGAGAGAGTTTGATCGAGCGTTTGACCTTGACCCTTGAGGCGGTGTCTAAATGGGGCGATGCCAATCTGGTCAAGTTCAACGAGAGTAAGACGCAGGCGTGTCTTTTCTCCGCAAAACGGAGTCCATTTCAACTGACTCCTACTTTTCGAGGTGTGTCCGTGCCGGTTTCTGACCGTCTTGAGCTTTTGGGCGTCACTTTGACATCTACGCTCAACTTTGGCTCGTATATCGAGTCCAAGGCTAAATTAGCTGCCAAAAAACTGGGTATCCTTTCAAAGGTGCGAAGGTACTTCAAGTCTGAACAGTTGCTCACATTATATCAAGCACAGATTCGCTCCTGTATGGAGTACTGTTCGCACCTTTGGGATGGATCGGCCAAGTATCAGCTGGAGGCCCTGGAATCGATCGAGAGACGTGCCAAAAGGCTCATAGGCAATGACACTCTTGTGCGAAAAAGACTTCAAAGTCTTGAGCATCGCCGAAAAATTGCTAGCCTATCGGTTTTTTATCGGATACACTTCGGAGAGTGTGCAACTGATCTGCATGATCTAATACCACCTTGCCCTTTTTTCTATCGGAATGCTCGTAGCTCGAAAAAGCGACATCGTTTCATGGTTGATGTTCCAAAGACACGAACGAAGAGATTTGACTCTACGTTTGTGATAAGAACGTCTAGGTTGTGGAATACGATGCCTGAGTGGGTTTTCCCCGATGGTTACAATCTTTGTGTCTCCAAATCGAGAGTGAATCGGTTTCTTCTAGGTAAACACGCTCCATCGTAGACCGCATCGTCGCTTAACATCAGGCGAGATGGCGGTCAAGTGTGAGCCTATAAAAGGTAAAAAAAAAAAAAATCAATCTCCGCAGCAGTTTGTTTGTCATTCTAAATATTGATCGTAGAACGCGCAGAGAATCTGCGTGAGCTAACATCGTCCTTGCATTCGACATTCCGAAAAAGCTTAATTTAACAGTTGACATTTCAAAGGCTTGTCCAAAAAAGTTGACTTCGCTTTGATGGTAAAGACATCTAAACTGTGATTCTTTAGTTGCCTGGCATTACCTGTTGCATTTACCTGGGGGGTTTCAAAACGAGAATGTATCAGTTTCGAACTTGTAAGCGCGCTAAGTCATGTCTTGAGATCAAGCGTGATGGTGGTCAAACGCAAACCTATTACTGATCAACGAAAGTATGCGTGTGATGTGTGTGTTCCGCGCTGGGCAGGTACTCGGCGCGTGGGCGGGCGTGTGCCGCGACGAGCTGCTGGGCGGCCAGGACTCCAACCAGGTGTTCACGGCGCGCCGCGAGGACGGGCTCACCGTGGTGTCCTACCGCCGGAACCTGCAGCCCAGTGAGTGCCGACACGAGTACAAACACTATATTCTAATAATACAATCATGTGTACATGTGTACGATGACTTCCACTATCCGATCAATTCCACATATCTTGAATTATGTATACTAGGAATATGCTATGGCCCAATATGACACATTGTGGTACACCATTTTTTCGTAAATGTTAACTTCACAAAGTTCAAATGTTTCAGCCTCCCTAATCGTGTTAATTTCAAAGTAAAATCGAAAGGTTTGCTTTTTGACTTCGTTATACGTGTAACGTATGACAAAATGAACTGGTGAAGAAGGAAGAGAGATCGTATCAAAAGCTTTAGGTAGGTTAAACAAGTTCCTCACATTTTTGTCTGACACCTATTTCCTCTAAGTTTTTAGAAGAAGTGAAATTTAATTGTGTATGTAAAAGTAATCGTCGATGTGAACTAGTGACGTAGTACGCAATTTTTATTAAATATCAACTTCACAAGGTTTAAATATTTCAACCTTTCTAATTGTGTTATTTTTGCAGTAAATCGAAATATTTGCGTTCCGACTGTGTTATACGTGTATGTCAATATAAACTGTCGGGAAAAGAGACGATATCAAAAGCTTTTGGTAGGTCGAACAAGTTCCATGTATTTTTTTTTTTTTTTTTTCGGTTTTATTTCTAAGTAATTTTTGGAAGGAATGATATTTGATCGTGTGCTGGTGTCGATGTGAGTTAGTCGTGTCACGGTCTGCGCAGACTGTGTTTGAGTATCGCGAGTGTGGTTCCAGCGGAGCCGCTGGACCGCGCGTGGACGCCGGAGGCGGCGCTGCCGGTGGTGTGGGCGCTGGGCCGCCGCGACGAGGACGACGAGCCCGGCTTCCACCGCCTGCACCACCGCCGCGACGTGTCCGTGCGGCTCGCCCAGCAGCCGCCGCCCAACGACTGCACGCCCTTCACCGTGTACGTTATCTTTCATGATCACTATTTTATTTACTTCTTGACAATTCCTGTAACAATCATCAAATGATCATCTTACACACTTTTTTAAAGCGAAAACTTTTGGCGCACCACTCACAGTTTTTTCGTGGGCTGTGAATGAAGCTCATCATCACGTTCGTGAATGAATCAAAATGTTCGAGTGAACTCGGGACCATGGGCCATCTATAAATGCGTTAGTTAGATGGCCATCTAACGGAAAAAGAATTCGCTAGGATTTCTAGATGACCATACTTAGAAGATTTATTTAGATGGCTATGCTAGACGGCCTCTCACTAGATGGACAGATGACCTCACAAAGGTCGCTGGAATCCGCTGGTTGCAGGTTGCGCAGGACCGTTCGTTGTGGAAATCTAGGGGGGAGGCCTATGTTCAGCAGTGGACGTCTTGCGGCTGATGATGATGATGATGACTAATATGCTAGACTAGATGCTAGACTTAATTAGACGACTCTCTTTTGAAGATTTATTACTGACTTGCAGAGTCCTCTGGTTTTATCCGCGTAGTATCCAAAGTGAGAAATCAAATTTTGAGTTACCTATAAGTTTTCACTTCTATCGGCAGTTTCTATGACTGTCAATTTTTTTTGTGAATTTCTTTAACAATGGTCACCTTCTGCTTTCATTTTGTGAGGTTATGTTCAATGTCGAAAGTGCCCACATTGTCAACATGGACGTGGAATCCTATCTTAATAAGTAATGTATGTGTATCGCGTAGTCGTTATGGAGAAGCCGGTCATAGTTAATGTCGAGTGATCCGATTTTTGACGATCACATTATGTTGACGATTTCTCGTTTCAGAACGAAGAAGTTTCGCGTAACGATTACATTAAGAGTCGTATTCGGCAAAAAGATCAAATCAAATCATTTATTTCCATGTAAGCCTAGGTTATATAGGTATTAATTATTAGGGTTAGCAACGTTCTCCAGGTCTTGCTCGGCTAGCGTACCAGTCATATTTATAGTTACATTGTTATTATACAAAGATTTTTCTCAAAGATAAATTAAATATAAATGAATGAATTAATGAAGCAAAAATGAATTTGTGGTTTTTTCACGAAAAAAGTTAAACTTTTTTTCGCATTGTAGACATAAAACTATTTTTTTTTTTGCAAAAATTATCGAATTCTTTAAGTCGTTTAAGTAACTAAACTGATAACGCCGCCATATTGGCGTCGGCTGCTCTATCGAGCGCCTTTCTCTTTGCCCCTACGCAGTGGCGTAGCGTGGGGGGGGCTGGGGGGGCCATGGGCCCCGGGCGGCACACGAAAGGGGGCGGCGGATTAGCCACGTAACGAAAATATTACATTGCACGATTGAGAAAAAAAATACTTTTTCCAAATCAAATCCGCAATGTTACGTGTGTACCAAAAACGAAACGAAACGCCAAAGGTGCGAAAGAGAAGACGATAACCGCCCGGCGCGGCGCGGCGGCGCGACGGCGCGCGAGTCTTCCCGAATGCGAACGAAGTAGATATTCCCTCGTTTAATCAGAAAAACAATAACGGTACATTCATTAAGGCCGTCACAGACGGTAGCTATAATATATATTTTCATATTTCATAGCTGGACATATTTCCGTATATTTTCTATACAAATCTTCGAGTGTCCACACACGCAGCTATAATATATATTTTTGTGACGTCACCAAAATATACCGTAATATATATTAAGGCATATTAATATAAATTATGGTATAGCAAGACAAATTTTGAATGTACAACGTGTTTCATCATTGTTCGATTATTAGCTTCACCTATCCCGATATTCAAATTCAAATTCAAATTCAAAACTTTATTTGCCACTAAGTGTACATTATGGTCTTACAATAACAATCGGTATCTTACAACTTAGTCGCCCTTTACGGAGCATTGCAAATGTTACAAAAGCATACAGTAAGTATGTTAATGGTAACTACAAGAGAGCTTTGTACATTAAAACACTATGACTAATAAAATACAAGTAATTATTGAGGTGACTTAACATTTATCTATAACATTTATAATAATATAACATAGGTATATATATTTATATAATAATAACATTAATGTTAATAATATGAGATATTATGACACCTTTCATTCAAATACCTATGAACGTTTATTATGCAAAAAAAATATATATATAAATTAAGTACTATTGTTAAAATATTCTTTTACGGAATAAAAACTGTTTTTTGTTAAAAATGATTTAAGTTTAGATTTAAATGAAGAAAATGTTGTTTCGTTTTTTACGCTAAGTGGTAATTTATTAAAAGCTTTAATAGCCATGTAATGAGGGCTTTCATTTAACATTTTATTCTAGAGTATGGTAAAGCTAGACGTTCCTTATGACGCGTATTTATGTTATGGGTTTCTTTAGTTTTAATAAAGATGTGGCTGTTCTTATGGACGAAAATGCATAATTCCTGGATATAAAGTGAAGGTAAAGTGAGTATGTTGTATTTCAGAAAGAGGGGTCGGCAGCTGGTGGTATTGTCTATGTGAGCTATTATTCTGAGACATTTTTTTTGCATAATAAATAATTCTTCTGCATTAACGCTGTTTCCCCAAAGCATCACTCCATATTTCAGCCACGAGTTTGCGTATGCGTAATAAGCAGTTAACGCTGTTTGTGTGTTAGTGCTGTTTTTAATTTCAAAAAGGGCATAAGTAAATCGTGATAGCTTAGTTTTAATTTGTTCAATATGGGATTTCCAATTTAAATGTGTATCTATGTTCAGTCCTAATAGGTTAAATGACTCTACTTTTTCTAATATTGTGTTTCGGGAATTTAAGCTCAAGTTTAGTGGAGGGCTTTGATTTGATTTAAAGTTCATTAGTTTGGTTTTGTTGTCGTTAAGGTCTAAATTATGATCATATAGCCATTTAGTTGTTTTATTTAGGGTTTCTTTGAGAACTTCGCTGGGGTTTTGATCTTTTTCACATTTTATTAAAATTGATACGTCGTCTGCAAACAGTACAGGTAATTCGGCATTTTTATTTAAAACTAGCTGAACCCGCTACTTCGTTCGCGTAAGCAGATGTAACTGACTTATAGTGTAAATTAGTTGGAAGTATCGTACGTCAAAATATTTGCATAATGTAATCATTGAAAAACCGAGTGAATTTGTTGTCCCACACAAAAAAATATTTAATTTTATCATCTTTATTTTTCTTTTTTTAAACAAAATCAAACATACTTATTAAGGTTTCGTAGTATCGAACATAGCCGCAAGTGTTAAGTTTGTAGGATTTTTATAGGATACATTACGAAAAGTCTGAAGCTGATGTGCATGATCTGATTACCTACTTTTCTTTTTATCCGCAAGCTGTTTTCTAGCTGCTACCCGCGACTTCGCTCGCGTAAAATTTTGAACGAAGCCTGTGTGGAATCAAAATGATTAAAATTTTGAGTTTTAATGATAGGTACTCAAGCAAGTTGAACCCGTAAATCTAAGCCGAGTCTTAGTGAAATGTTAATGTATGAATTTAATTGTAACACAGAAAAAATATCCAAGAACGAAAGAATCCAAATTAGGCATCAAAATCCTTTTAGCAGCAAAAACTTATTAGTACAATTTAGAATACCAGTAACGCCACCTAGTGATGAAAGAAAAAATACATACCACAATAGCAAAACTTTGATTTAAATGGCCTTTAGTGCTTTTAGATTTAAACTGGCATTAACGCCATCTAATGAGAATATAATGTTGCTTGTTATTTTGATTGTGAACGCAAATCACCTGTATTATCTACGCCAAAACGGGTGCATATATTTTTCATTTTGGCTTTTACCTTACCATCACATCAAGTTCCTTACGAAAATATATACTTATTATAGATTAATATGGAGTTAAACGAAAATATAGACTTAGACCCCATGTGAAATTTTAGACTGTAAACTATCTGTGTTTCGTATGCCAACCCAATTCGTTGTGCCGTTTTGACGTGATAGTTAATATTTGTTTCCTTAGGGCCCATGCTTCTTTTCAGGTTGATAGATAATACATAAATGTGGTATTTCAGACTATAAGTTATCTCTGTTTCAATTTTCTACCAAATTTGCTTAGTCTCTCCGACGTCACAGTAACCTATAAGTAACCGATTTGCTATTTCTGATTACAAACTACATGTGTTTCGAATTCCTTCCAAATATGTTCAGCCGTTCCAACGTTGTCCTGTAACTGTAAAATTATAAATGTCAATGTTTGGATGTCTGTTACTTAATCATGGCGGAACGTATCAAGTGATCGGGCTGAAATTTGAAATACAATTAGATTATAGTCTGGAAGAACACATAGGCCAAACATTGCCTATGTATAGTTACTTATCTATATGTCCCTATGTGTTACTGAAGCTAAGCCAAGAATATGTTTCAAATTTAAACTCGATACATTCAGCCATTCCAACGTAATTGAGCAGCAAAAATTTAAATATTGACATATTTATATAATATTAGGAAAGGATAGGATATAACAAAATTAAAAAAAAAAAAAACCGGTGAAATGCCAGTGGGACTCGCGTGCGAAGGGTTCTGAACCATTAGCAAATAAAATGATTTTATTGTATGGAAGCCCTCTTAAAAATTTATTTTATTTTAATTACTTACATTTAAAGAGAACATAAAACTTAATATTATGTGAATAGTGAAAGCGTCAACCTGTGACAGGTACGTTATTAGTATCGAGCAAGAAACGGTAAAAAAGTCAAGTTTGTTGTATGGAAATAAGCCCCTCTTAAATATTTATTTTAGTTTTAGTACTTTTTGTTAAAGGGGGCAATAGAAATACATCGTCTGTGAAAATTTCAACTGTCTAGCTATCACCGTTCTTGAGATACAGTCTGGTGACAGACGGAAGGATGGACGGACAGCGAAGTCAGGTACGGAACCCTAACAACGGTCTGCTTCGGTTACTGAAGCTTGTTGAACACTACCTTTAAATTTTAAACAGTATTTGGATTGAAATAATACGTAAAGTTACGGCTGGTCTAGTAAGCTACAGCTGACTTAGTCGGGAGAACGCCGACTGTCGATCCGGAGACCCAGGGTTCAAAACCACGCGCACCATCTTTTCTGAGTCATGTTCGTAATGCCGGTAATTAAACGGTGAAGGAAAATATCGTGAGGAAACCGAAATGTACCTAGAATCTAAGTTCTAAGTCATATGTCATATGTCATCCACCAACCGACACTGGGCCAGCGTGGTGGATTATAGCCTTGTCTCTCTCCTTGCGAGAGAAGGCCCCGACGTCCAGCAGTGGGAACATTTAATGGGTTGTATATGCTGCTACTTATTATGCTGATATGTTTTCTCCAAAAGAACAAAAATTTACTTCAATGACAGGTACACAATTAAATTTAATTCTGTCGTTCGAAACGAAATACAGATAAATCTAAGCTGATATTTGTTTTTTGTTGATATTTGAAATACTACTTCCCTGTTTTCGATATATAAGATCACCTCTGAAGTATTTTCTACCAAACAAAAAAAGAATTATCAAAATCAACTCACAATTAGCGGAGTTATCGTGTAAAATAAAACCAAATAAAAAAACATGCAACCCGATTGAGAACATCCTCCTTGTTTGAAGGAGGATATTCTCATCCTCCTCCTTTTTCCACACAAAAATATATTTTTGACAATTATTTTTTCATTCAAGACGACGCGACGCGATCACGTGGGCACTTCTTGAATCTAGAATCTAGATCGTCTGTGATACACAGAATACTTAGAAGTTAGTATGTACCGAACGCGCCGTGCGTGTCGTTATTATTTAATGTTTGTGTAATTTCCGAACCACCTAACCGATAATGTTCAAACTTTTATGGGACAATATAAAAAATGTGTTCTTTCTAACAATAAAAGAATTAATGAAATTAAATAACGCAAACATGAGTTACAACCAAATACACATTCTGACTTTCACCCCCTCCCGCAAGAAAACCGATCAGAATTTGGGGATCAAAAGTAACCTACAGCAATCTCCTTAGTTTAAACTAAAATCGTGCTAAGTTTCAGCTGAATTGAATCAGTAGTTTCGGCGTGATGCGTGATCTCTATACAGAAAGACAGACAGACAGACAGACAGACAGACAGACATGAAAGAAAAAAAATGTAGATTCGTCATCAGTATCGACTATGGAGTGCTCCAAAAAAAATTTTTTCAAAATATCTTCAATGTACAGAATTCGACCCGTTACAGTTTTATTATAAGTATAGATATAGATTTTTGGAAGATCGTTTATGTATATGAGGAATAAAATGCATCCTAAGACGCTACCTTGGGGTATTGAACTTTTTAGGGTTATTTCCTCAGAACTTATTAATTTTATTTCTTTTGTTTGCGAGTTAAAGTGTTCAATTTGTACTATTTGTTTTCTATCGGATAAGTAGGATTTAAACCACAGGTAGGCAGGACCACGCACGCCAGAACCATATAATTTATTGAGTAAAATTTTGTAGGAAACCTTATCGTATGCTTTTGTCATATCTAGTAATAGTCCTAAAGAGAGTTTTCTATCGTTAATCTGCGTAATTGAAATTTCAAACAGATTACTGCCAAGATTATAACGTGAAATGTCGTATACATGTCACAATCTGTCTTTCAATAATAGAGCTTCGTCTAAAGTAACTATGCGTTGCGTAAAGCGCATATGGCCGCGAGTCCAGTGTGACTAGATTCAATATTTTATTACTTTTTTGGTATTTTTTTCGAATTTCCCTATATCAGTATTTTATAGGTTTATTTGTGGAAGTCTGTATTTATACGTTTATTTTGGATTAAAAGCTATGGCAGTACTGTAGCGGTGAAAAAAAATAATTAAATTGCTATAGAGGAGCAATCTAAATAAAGAGCAGTAGTTAAAAAGTAAAACATACTTTTCAAACAAATTATTAAAAACAAAATTTAATATTTTAGGGCCAGTAAATATTAATAAAAACGTTTTTTTCTTTTTATAGCTAATATCTAACTAAAAATGAAAAGAGCTAAAGAAAGTGGAGCATATTATCGGAGTAAAAGAAAGCAAAAGCATATTAAGAGGAAATTTAGGAGGAGCTTTATTGAAGTTAGTGAAAATTTCGGAAACGACAGGGTGTACGCCAGATTCACCAGAGTGTATGCCAGGGCCTTCGGGTATGAGTACTGTAAAACTAGTGATGTTCAAAACCAAGATGTCGATCCAATAGGACAAATCACTAACGCCTCGCAGCCTTTGATTGATAGTAATTATTTAGCAAATTCAAATACTTTTCCATTTTCCTGTAACTGTTGGAATTCCGACACTGCAACAAAATATAATCGATTTTCACGTTTTAATGACGTAAGCAAAACATTTTTTTTTTGCGGCTCAATTTCTGGTTAATAATATTCCATGAAAATATTTTTTTGTTTTTTAATAAACCTTTCGGCGCGTCTCATAAATGGTATCACCGGAAAGTGACGGTTTTCAATAGATGTTACTAGCGAAGCGTCGTGTCTATGGCTCTGTGGTAGCGGGGAGGCAATTTTAAAAAGAAGTTTAATCGTGGAGATTTCTTACTTTTATAACCCTAAATCCAGTAAACTAAAAATATATTTCTCTTCAACCAGGGTGAATAAATGGAAATCGTTTGTATAATGTCAAAATCTGTTTCATTACCTACGAAATAAAATTGAAATCATTGTGATCCGACGATATTTTATCGGGGCCTAAAGCTCCTAAGAAAATTGACAATCTCCTTTCAGCCCGATCCGTTCAGACGTCATGACGTGATTGAGCAACAAACATCCAAACATTGGCATTTATAATATTAATAGGATAATAGGATTAGGATTGTGAAAATCTTAAATATACCTAGCGTTACATAATAAACTTTAGACCATTACCCATTAATACAATGTCATTACTTCTTATATATACGAGTATATTTTCCTTCTGGACCAATGCTTAGTAGTTTATCTTGAATTGCAATAAGGTGGATATCCATTAAGTCTATTGAATGTAATACTTGAACTTTAAATTATTTATAATTAAAGTAGGGGGCGGCGAATTTTTGGGCGGCCCCGGGCGGCGAAAAGCCACGCTACGCCACTGCCCCTACGCCTCGGCCGACCGTCACGCGACATGCAATAGGCGGACGAAAAGTTTGAGACGATGATGAAAAAGTGTACGTCGTGTGCGTTCTCAGCGGCGAGCGCTCGCTGCCGGCGCCGTGGGAGACGGCGCAGCTGTTCGACCCGGCGCTGCGCGTGTTCCACTTCCGCGTGGGGCCGGCGGGCGGCGCGCGCGGGCCGGCGGGCCGCGGGCCGCGGGGCGCGCGCCGCGCCGCGCCCGCGCTCGCCTTCTACGTCAACGGACAGCTCGCGCCCGACCTGCAGCTGCGCCGCGGGCTCGTCTACACGTTCAAGGTACCGCGCCGGCCGGGCTGCGGCCCAACCTGACATTCACACCCCGACAAACTTCACTTAAACTATTTTTATTTAGGCACGTAAATGTAATGGCGTCTTCGTGAACCCGTGTTTATTGTTACATATAGCTTATTTAGATTAAACTTTATTTACATAGAAAAATCGTAAAATAAAAAAAATTACCTATAGTAAAAATGTTTTGAAAAATTCAATTCAAACTATCGATCGAATTTAGTTTTTCCTGTTTGTTATGTCGTACACAGAAATTTCAAAACATAAAATAGTTTTTTTATGTTTTATGTGGTAGCTCCTAAACCACTTAAAATCTCAATGACACTTAAGCTCAAGAGTCAACCTTTAAGTTTACATTTGAAGTATAATAGTTATAAACAAACTATAGGTACCGTTTGAAACCCGTTTGAGTGTAATGCGTGCGAATAAGACGACGCAGTGTTGTAATCGGAGGCGCGGCGCGCGCGCAGGTGTGGGGGCGGCAACGACCCGCACTCGGCGGAGTGGTACCACCCGCTGGTGGTGGCGGCGGAGGCGCGCGGCGGGCTGGAGCGCGCGTCGGCGGCGGCGCAGGCGGCGGCGCGCGTGCTGGCCGGCGCGCGCGCCACGCGCCGCGGCCGCCTGGCGCCCGCCGCGGCCGGCGCGCTGTGCCGCGGCGCGCGCGCGCCCGCCGCCGACCCGCGCCGCGACGCCGACTTCGCCTCGTTCCGCGCCTTCAACCGCTCGCTGGCCTGGAGCTGCGCGCCGGGCGCGCCGGCCGAGCTGCGCGTGGCGCCCAACGCCACGTGGCCGGACCTCGTCTACTACCAGTCCTTCACGCACGCGGGTACGGACACCTCTTCCTCCTCTTAGCTGTCGACGCGCGTAAAGACGCCGGCTCCGAAACCTTCAGAGCCTTTAATCGCTCGCTGAGCTTTTTATTGTTTTAACTATAATATGATCGCCGTTGACCGCCGTGACGTTAATAATGTTAAGCGACGTTGCTATCTACGATTGAGCGTGCTTACCTATGTAGAAGAAATCGATTCACTCTCGATTTGTAGATCGTAACTATCGAGGAAACCCCACTCTGACAACACATTCCACAATCTAGATGTTCTTATTACAAACGTGGAGTCAAATCTTTTCGTTCGTGTTTGTCGAGTTGTAGTTGCGCGCCGGGCGAGCCTGCAGAAGCGTGGCGCCCGATTCCTCTCGACCAGATCGCGTCTGCTACCTAATCCCGAGCGAACGATATAAGCCCGTAACACCTGTCTATGCGGACGAAAAAACGGGTTCAACTAGCTTGATAAATAGATTTCGGCTTTAGTTTTTCTACTTATCGCGAAAATTTTTGTTTGTTTAGTTCTGTTGGTTTTCCCTTTAAAATAAAATGAAAATAACAGGTGCTTGTGTTCGCAGGCATGGGCGGGCGCATCTTCATCGTGGACCGGCACAAGCGCAGCCTCGGGCGCGCGCCCGCCGCCGCGGCCGCCGGGCCCGGCGCCGGCGCCGGCGCCGGGCCCGGCGGCCTCGCCGCGCTCGCTCTCGCCGCGCTGGCCCTGCTCGCGCGCCGCCGAAGCTAAGATCTCACGGAGCGATTTTCCCCCGCGACCGCCGCGGTTGCGAGACCGCAGCTTCTGTCTAATGCGGATATATATGTAAAAAAAATTGGCGGCATAGAAACTGCCTATAGAAGTAAAAACTTGTAACTCAAAATTTGATAGCGCACTTTGGAAGTTTCCAAACGCAGGTGAAACCGGAGGGCGTGGCCATGGGTTCTAGATCGCATGACCACAGCCATTGGCCATGATCCCGAGAATTTTAGCCGAAGTTTACCCGAATATTTCTTTCATTCCCGAGCTTGATGCTTAAGGTCAATTGACAGCCCACGAAAAATCTGTCTGTGGTGCGCCAATAGAAATTTTAACTTCAAAAACAAATCACAAGTCATGACGCCCGCGGCGCGCGGCTCCCGCTGCACGGCGGGCGGCAGTAGACGGCGCGGGCCGCGAAAATAAGCGCACTCGTGAGATTTGAAATAAAACCGTAGTTCCGCAACAGTGGCGGGCGCGGGTGGAAATCGCTCCGTGAGTTCTTACCCTTACAGTCTGTATCTCCACACAGACTGCAAAAACGCCAAAATAATATCTTTGCACCGGGATCTCGCATGATCTTTAAAACGAAGCATTCAAGCTGAACAAAGAAACCCGACACCTGTGTCGTGCGGGAGCTCTGTGCACTCTGTATGGGGAACGACCACCTTTGTCAGTTTTTCTGTCGCCAAGCCAAATGTTTAAAAAATACTCTATAGTTTTGATAGGCCAGAGAAATGACAGGTCCAAGAGATACATCATCTCAATCTCTGGATGACAAACGCAGTTCAATGCCATGATGCTCAAAAAGCTCTGTGACGCTGTGTATGTGTGCTGCACAAAATATAAGTTTGATGACACTCCAAGCTCCGAACGAGGGCCTACATCGGCTAGAACATTGCTTCCGTTGTGTATCGTGATATTTCAAATGTATATGATTGTAAACGCGTGTAAAAGGCTAAAGTTCCCGTGCGCCGGAGTCGGTCGGGGTTGACCTTACCCCTTCCACTATTTTTCCTCGACTTCCACGTTTTCTTGTGTTTCTATCAGCCCGTGTTCCGTCCACCGAGCAGCTGTCAGTCGCGCGAGGAGCGCAAGGTGCATCATTTGTAAACTTTCGCGATTTCAACTCATTTCATTTCATCCGCTTAATACGCTGAGGTACTACAGGGTGTCCAGTAAAGGTTCCGGGTATTCGCCAGTTAAATAAAATGAGAAATACAATTAACTAAATATATTCTCTATTTTTAATGCTAAAACAGTTCTAAATTTATTTGGCGAATACAACGTTATCTAAATGTGTGTAAATCCCTCGCGCTGCTGGCTGCTGGCTGCTGGCTGCTGGCCCTCCTGTGACCTTGGCCGCGGGTTGGCGCCGACGCGTTGACAAAGCGACGTTGGGATTGCCCTCATCTCTGACGTGATGTTCTCCTTCAATTGACTCAGATTCGTTGGGTGGTTATCGTACACCTTACCTTTAAGGTATCCCCATAAAAAATAGTCGAGAGGACTAAGATCTGGACTTCTGGGGGGCCGGTTACCTAATGGTCCCCCTACGCGATAAAAGCGGTATATATTGAGCGGTTGTAAAGCAGCATATTACACGTAATAATGTAAAATGATTTGTAAATATGCGTAGTTTTGATAAAAATATTTACGTATTAATAATATATTGAATATTCGTAAGAATAGCGTCTCTTATGACGTGGTGATGTACTTCCTGTGAGAACGAATCTGGTTCCGTCCATTGTATTAAGTATATCAAATAGGTTTAGTATATTGAATAAACCGCGCAGCGCTTCCAAGTCTTATTATAAGGATCTCCTGTTTGTAAATGCAAATGTAAATAAGTGATACGTATTTTTATAAATACATTTTAATCTTTTGTAAAATAAAACTACTATTTTAGTAGATTCGGTGTTTTTTTGTCACAATACAATGAGTGATGTATGCTCGGGAACATTGGCCCTTGTCTGCTGCCTTGTTTCGCTTGCAACATATTGCAACATATTGTAAACATACCTTAATTCGGAAACCTGCAGTGCCCGTAATCTATAGTAAGTATTTGACTAAATCCTTATATTTCGAGTTTCAGCGAGTAGGGGAGTATGTTATTTTGGAACATTAAAAAAAATGCGATTTGATATAAGCATATCAAACTGTACATAGCGTACACAACTGTATTAAATGAAACTATATTTATTTAGCTTCACATATAATTACTAAAGATCATCGTAATTATAGCAACACTTAAGATAATTATCATTTTATGAGATCATATATTTTTGTTTCAATTTAACTAACAAGTAGGATTAATTGGACCACACGTGCCTAAGTCGAAGGATAATCTTGTCCTGGGGTGCGTGGCTCGGGTGGTCACGTGGTGTAGGGCTTCACACAGCAGCTTTCCTCGGCGGCCTCTGGTTGTGTGACGGCGAGTCCCGGGCGGGGCTGGGAGCAGCGCCTCGGGCCTCGGGGAGAGGGCCTGGAGCTGTTGGGAAGGTTACTCGGCTCGTAGATCGGCCCAGTAGGATTCCTAGATCAAAGTGCCCAGTGAAACGACGAAGGTCGCGATGCGGCTATAGAGATAGAACCTTGGCTATCCCTAGCCGCGGTGACGATGGCGCGCTTCTTGCTACCTACTTAGCCCAGAGGCTCGACAGTGAGAAGTCATGTGAGGAGCGAGAGTTGGAAACCTCTGCCCTCTGGCTCCTTCACTTGCAGAAGCAGACACGAAGGCGAACCTGTAGGTCATGCTCAGGCTCGCACCCCGCTCCACTGGAGGGCCTGGGCCGTCGGACGTTACTGGCCGTCCGACACCCCAACTAACACTCGTTCAAACCAAAATTAGAATTCTTATGATCATGTATAGCGTTTTGTAGATCTTATGCTTTCCATTTAAAAATATTTTTATGCAGTCACCTGTAACAAACAGGAAGAAGTTTGATAAATTGGATTAATACATTTTAATCGATCATGTGTGGTATAAGTAAACTGTTTGCTCACATAAAAAATAAATTGACAAGAACATAACATAGTTAAGCCAGCTAATATTTATCACCAGTTAATAGTAAATTAATACCCATTCTCCTTTCCTTGAAAAAAGTCGCCGGACGCTTTTGAAACTTAAATCGGACGGGACACGAGTCGCAAATACAAGGGTCACACTCGGAAAATTTGCAAAAAAAGTTTTAATGTACTTACAAGAGACTGGCCACTTGTAATTATTTTGATAACTTCGATTATTTTAAAGTAAAAATTTTGATGAAATTGGAAAACAGCAGACTCATGAAACTTTGTATTATATAGGTACTTATAATCTCGTTTACTACTTTGTAGGCCGGTGGAGAGTTCTTTGAAAAGATTTAGTAAAAACATTTTTTCATGGAACCAAGTTAGTTTTTTTAATTTTTCAAAACTTGCTGAGTGTCTCACGTGTGTGTATCATTTTGTTAGTTTTCATACTAAAATCTCAAAAATGTCTGCAGAATATCGAATCAAGACAATAATAACCATTCAAACGTCGGAGCGTCGGACATTGGCGAAATTACGGTAATACTACCAAATACTAGGTAGAAGAAAAAGTAATGTTTTATCTGAACCAGTGTTTCCACTTTTGGGATTTTGCCCCGTGTTAGAAAATAGTCAAAGTCAAAGTACTTTATTCATAAATGTACAATTTACACGTCAATTAATAAAAACCAAAAAAAGAAAGAGCATACAAAATTGTATACATTTTCAAAGTTTGAAATGACTACTTTTCTGTATTATAATAATTATTGTACAGAAAACATTATACGATTATAATATGGTTTTAATACAATTGTACTGACCCATGTCAAATTTATTTATTTACATTTTTATGGGAACTTTGCCATCACTCTCTAAAAATTCGCTATAACTATAAAAAGTTTGATCGATAAGCCAGCACTTCAATCTGTTTTTGAAGCTGCCAAAACTTGGGGCCGATATAACTATTTTCGGAAGAGTGTTATAAACTTCCGGTCCCATAATGTGAGTCAACTTCTGTGACCTCGTGAGAGTGTGGTATAACATCCAACTTGTCGGCGTTGCGTATGTTACGAGAATGTCTCTCTCCTCGCGTGTTGTACGATTCTAGATTATTTCTGACATATACAGCCACTTGGTAAATCAATATAGCAGGTAACGTAAGTATCCCAAGCTCTTTGAAGTATGGTCTTACGGATGTACATTGCGATACGCCAATGATGGCACGTACGGCACGTTTTTGGGCGCGGAACGCACGCTCCCAGTCAGCAGCGCGCGCGTATAGCTCGGCGCCGTATTGTAACCGAGAATGCACTGTGGCAAAGTAACATGCACGTGACACTTCCGGAGACACCACTCGGGATACTCGTCTTAGCGCAAAACACGCACTGCTAACTTTAGCACACATCTTGTCGATGTGGTATTCCCACGTCATGCAGCGATCAATCTCGAACCCCAAAATGTGGTGGTCCGTACCTGCTCAATCCTAACACCGTTTAGCGAGACTTTTAGCGGTTTCGTGTGGTGGCCCGATAGACAAAAGTGAATGAAGTGAGTCTTTTTGAATTTAACATAAAACCGTTGGTACTAAACCATGAATTTAAGCCGCCAATTACAATATTTAATTTATCTTCTAGTTCCTCTATTGTAAGAGCTGTGACTACGGCAGCCACATCATCTGCATACATGAATATGCCTACACCCTTTACGGCTTCGGGTAGATCGTTTAGTAGGAGAGAGACATTATATTTGACACTGACGAACCCTGCGGTACTCCCATAGACGAAGGCAGCGGGTCTGATTTATTATCGCCATCGCCAGCATCCACTACTTGAGAGCGGCCTCGTAACATGTCAGTAAATACCTCGTATGATTTCCCAGCTATGCCATAGTGCTTCAGTTTTAACGCTAAGGTCTCATGATCTGCGACGTCGAAGGCCTTCGATAAGTCACAGCACAAGACGGCTACTTGCTCTTTATGTTCACGGGCAGCCAACACACTACGAATCAGTTCACGCGTTAGAGAAGTCGTAGACCTCCTTCGCGGTATGCGTATTGTTGTTCACACAGCGCCTCGGTTTCTGATAAGTAGGCCACTAATCGCGAACTCAAGCCATTTTCGAACACTTTGGCTATCGCTGGTATAATCGATACTGGTCTATATCCATCAATATCGTCCCGTTTGCCTTTGCCTTTAAATATCGGGGACACTTTCGATAACTTCAGCGGCGACGGGTACGAGCCCTCCCTAAGACACTTATTAAACAGTGTGGCGAGAACCGGAGCTAGAGGCAAAATTGCTAGTTTAATTAGCTCCATGGACACACCGTATATGTCTTTTGACTTTTCGGAGGTATTCTGGAGGAGACTATGCGGAATACCTCATCAGCCGAAAAACTTGTTAGTCTGAGGGAACGGTCAGACGCCTGACGGGCTGATACTAAAATTTTACATACAGTAGCAGCATTAGCTTTAGGCGCCCCACAGGCAGAAGCTGCATTCAAAACCGAACATTCATAGCATTAACGGCATTTTTTGGCGAACTAAACTTACTGCCGTTACAATCTTTTACAATCTCGGAAAAGTTCAACCTAGGGGTATTGTTTTTCCCCTCTCCGTGTTCACGATTCCCCACATAGCTTTAGATGGATTCGTACTTCCATGTATTATACTATTATAATGATTTGTTTTAGACATATTCAAAGTCGAATTGTATTTCCTGTTCAGATCGTCAAACATAGCTATTAAGTTCTCTTCTTCAGGAAATTGGTCAACTAATTTCGAAATATCAAACAACAATGATTTTAGATTTATTATGTCAGGCGTAACCCACGACGCGTCACGTTTGTTACTTGGTGTTCGTTTTATCGGGAAGCAAGTATCATACTTATTTGTTAAAATATTGATCAGTGCCACCACAAACGTTTGAGCGGTCTTGTTTCTCTCACTTACTTCAGACCAATCTATACTGTCAATAGAGATAACAAAATTTGCGCGGTTATTCTGCGAAAAATCACGCGTGAGGCGAGTGAGTTGTGCTGGAGTTGAGTGAGTGAATGTCACCACTCCGCGTATGGCCAAGTGATCTGACAGAAGGGTATTTATCGAGTTTGCTGAAGTAAGTTCTCGCGATACATTTGTAAAAATAAGGTCAATCGCAAATAAACTTAAAATAAAGTTCATGACATACAGTGCGACATAGAAGCACAGACATAGCAATAGATAAGCGACAGAAGAGTAGAAAATAACTGAGAGCGCCACCATCGCTCATGTGGCAACACAGTCAGTGTGACGCAAAAAATCTTGATACTCGTATATTTTTATTATTTCCTAACATGGATCAGCTAGTCCATTAATTATTACGCATGCCGTACAAAAATCATGCAACAAGGAGAAATGATCGAGGGCAATCCCCCCCCCCCCCCTCCCTCTTCAACTGCACGGCATAGTACTGAATCTTATTACTTTATACCCTTCTGTCATCCTACATAGGTGTCCTGGTGATTCATTTCACTCATAATTTTTGTTCAAGGGCCTGCAGTCTATTGATACATAGATGCGGCACAAGCGTACAATGAGCGTAACAGAACATAACGGGACACTTCTTGGTGCATGGAGCCGGTGTTCAACGATTTAATAGACATTGTCACGTCAGAAATACAAAAAAAATGGTAGTCATAGGAACTGCCGATATAAGTGAAAACTTACAACTCAGTGTGATAACTTACTTTGAAAACTACGCTGGTGTAACCGGAGGGCGTGTCCTGGCTATCTAGAAATGCGTCAGCCAATAGGAACTGCCGACGCATTTCTAGATGGCCAATGGTCATGGTCCCGAGTTTACCCGAAGATTTCTTATCATTCCCGAGCGTGACGCTAAAATTCAATGTAGCCAGTCCAATATTAACTCGGTGTCACGACAAGAAGAAGTCTATTTATTTACCCCGACCAATAAAAGAGGTATTATAAGTTTGACGTCGATATCTATCTATCTGTCTGTCTGTATGTGTGTCTCTCTGTCTGTATGTGTGTCTATCTGTGGCACCTTAGAGCTTCGTAGAGCTCGTGGACCGATTTCGATGCAATTTTTGTATTTGAAGGTTAATTTCTTCGCAGTGGTTCTTAGCTATTAGTTTGGTTAATATCGATTCAAGATGGCCGCTTCCACAAAATGGTGGACAAAATATTTCTTCATAATCAACTTCAATATGGATATCAAACAAAAGGCCTTGACTTGAAGAATTTTTTACACTATGACAAATTTCAAATTCAAAATGGCCGCCACCACAAAATGGCGATTCACTTTTTTTTTCACTAGTACCTCAATATGGTTATCAAATGAAAAGATTTGACCAGTAGAATACTATGCATTATGACAAATTTGAAATCTATGTTAGCCACCACCACAAAATTGTGAAATAATGTTGTACAGATTACAAATTCAACATAGTCGGCGGTATTTTTTTTGTTTTAATTTGGTTCTTGGTGTTAATTTTGTGCCTTATAGGTATCAAGTATTTTCAGATAATGGTTTAGTTTGAAATGATATGTGTGTATAATTAATTGATATAGGACGATAGTACAAGTAAAAATGGATCCCGGGCCAAATCAAAAACCACTAATGGTAACACTTGTCTCAATCTCAAAGAAAAAAAACAAATTAACAAACACCAATCAGTAACTTTCAAAAGTTTGCTTTATGCTTTTGCCGTCTTTCGTTCTAAGTACATAGTTCCATGGTTTAAATTTTTACTTCTTTCTGCAAAATAAAAAAACAAATATACACTAAGAAAAGAATACATTGCCGAAGACCTGTCTATGTTTTAGTACCTACTACCTAATAATATATGTCTCGTATTAGTGATTGTAAGATAATAGATTGAAATGTATAAAATGTAGATAAATCCTCTGAAGGTGGGATGATATCAAAACTGTTGTGAATGAGCAGTGGATGGCTGAATGCACTTCGTCAATTAAACACTACCGGACAAACTAAAACAACATTTTTGTAGCTATTATTGCAATCTAGTTACAATACCTCAATTCATATATTTGTAGACATGACGACTGCACAGAGCGAAGATGAAGACGAGTATGATGAACTGCCATCGATAGTTGTGAATTCTTCTGGACGTGATTCGGTAAGCTTTGAAACAATATTGTTATCAACGATTTTATTGATATCGATGATATCTATTTCGATACATACTACCTACCTGCAATATGTACTGTAATGTATCCTACAAAATAATAAAGCAGTTTGTTCTATCAGTACAAATCTTTTCTATTTAGGTATAAAATTAGTATAGGTACTTGTATTATAAGTAACACTGAATTTATATTGTACTAGATGTCTGCCCGTGGTACATATATATAGCTCTCATCGGGATACCGTACATATCCAACAGGGAAAGAATTTTTGAAATTGGTTCAGTCATTCCTGCGAATATCACTTTCAACTAAAAAAAGCTACCTGCGACGCCACCTGTTGGAAATGGGTCGTACCAACTCAGATTTAGAAAGAAATTTGATTAGCAAAGCTTTATATTCAATGACGCAATCTTAGACACATGCTGTCATGTCAAAGCACGGTATGAGAACTCTCACAAAGGAATATTTTTCCTGTTTTTGTTACATTCTAGATTCATGTTCCGCTTCTATTGATAGTAGCATTATGTGCCTAACTCGATAAATGGACTATCCATAGAAAAAGAATCTTTCAATTCGGACCAGTACTTCCCGAGATCCTAGCGTTTAAACAAACAATCTCTTCAGCTTTGTAATATTAGTATAGATAATAATTTATTTTTTTATTTTATTAGTAGTGGTAGGACTCTTGGCAGAGTCCGCCTGGGGAAGTACCACACCTTTGCCAGTTATTCTACTGCCAAGCAGTAATGTGCAAACATTACTGTGTTCCGGTTTGAAGGACAATGTTTCCAGAGAAATTACAGGGCTTAGAGATATAACATCTTAGATCTCTGGGTGAAGAGCGCAGTGCAGTACTAGGTAATGATTTGGACTCTTCATGTTCCAATAGCTGCGTGTCACTGTGCTGTTATGTGGCAGGTATGTTGCTTACCATCAGGCACATGCCCTGCTCATCTCATAACTTTTTATAAAAAAAAAAGAGTGAATTTAAAGAGAAAACAATTGTACTTTTGTGACTAGTGTCATTTAAACTCAAAAATTACTGGACCAATGCACACATATTCTTTTACCATTAGAACACTTTGTACCATCATGTTTGTGATACTGTATGTCCAACTATTGTATGTAGGTTTCGTCTTAAAATTTATAGAGAAATGCTGAATAAAATTAGAACATGCTATCCCTATCGTATTAATTCTTATATAAATCAATCATTTTGTATAACTATTTTAAATATACCTATAGACCTTATAGATCACTTTTTGCATAATTCTAACTGGACATTCCAATCGAAAGTGCAGCAAGAGACTACTGAATTCTAATTCAGGGTGGGGCTGATTGACTACGGCCTGCTAGCGGGTGTGTTGTGCACTGGCTAGAAGTGTACTGTGCACTTGTGAGGGCTTGAGGTGGCTCACTCCATGCAGATGATACGGTGGCCATAGAAAAATACAATGACTTATTAGAAATGGCCTTTCGCATAATTTTTTTTTCTAAAGTTCTTAGTCGTAAAGTTATTGAACCTATTGTCTTAACTCTGTCTGGTTTGACTAATTTGAAACTTTGTCCAATTTGTATTTGTACCAATATAATATAGTGTCTCACCATATGGAGAACTGTATGCTTCAGGCTGTGTAAGATCGAAGGTTCCTTGTCGTCGGAGCAGTGGTTCTGAAGATTACCTGTATGATGAGAACTGGCAAAAAAAGGATTCTCTCCATAATATGAGTAAAAATATAGAAATATAACAATTTGTGTTCAACTTCAATGAACTCGGAAAAAGTTGAAAAAATACCAGACATTCCTGTGTTCGGGGCCGTTCTATTATTATGTAAGCATATTTACTGATATTATATTATTATTTAATTATATTTATAAAAAAATTGGCAGTCATAGGGACTGTCGTAGAAGTGAAAACTAAGATGGCTATTCTTCTAACCGTGGTATGGCTTCTAAACATAGCCACATTCAAAAACACAAAATTTGCTGGGAGCTCTCGGAACACCACGACTGTGGATGTGCAGCGGTCGGGTTCGAGTGACGAGAGTCGGTCGTTGCAGAGCCGGTTCGCGATGCCGTGCGCCGGCGAGCTGGCGGCGGCGCGCGCGCGCGAGCGGCGGGCGGAGCGCGCGCTGGCCGAGCTGGCTGCCGGCGCGCCGCGCTCCGACTCGTCGGGCTCCGAGGGCGAGGCGGCGCTGGCGGGCGCGGCGCGCGCGCTGCGCCTGCGCGGGCCCGCGCGCGCGCCGGCGCCGCGCCTGGCCGCGCGCCTGCCGCCCGCCGCCGCCGCGCTGCCGCCGCCCGCGCGCGCCCTGCTGCTGCAGTACGCGCGCGCCGCCGACGCGGCGCCCGCCGCCGCCGACCGCCTCGCGCGACGAGTACGTCTCTGCTGGTATTATCCCTCCGCGCCTACTCTCCTATTACCAGAAATTCCTTCCATGTACATTCACGATTCGATGGGACTCGGGTAACATCAATTTGTGATGCACGCTACACGTCGGAACCAGACTTCTCGAGGACTTCTGGAAGATGAGAGACAGACTCGAAGACGTTGAGTAGGTTCTCGAGGAATTCTCGGTGTGGGAATCCGAATATTCACTTTTACGTCACTTTTAACCCCGCCGAGACGCAAGTTTGTGTGTCCTCCGCTAAAAAAGTTCCTTTTGTGGAAGTCCTGCGATTTCAAGGCATTACCTTAAAATTGTAAAATGTCGGTGAGACAATCCTGAAACTATTTAAACACTACAACAGGGCGAAAGAATTTGGGATTGACAATGTGTCAAAGGCCTTTTGAAGGTCTATAAATACACAAAAAGGGCTTGACTAGTAAAATACTATACACTATAAAAAATCAAATCCAAGATGGCCGCCACCACAAAATGGTGTATTATATTATTTTTTTCACTACTACCTCAATATGGTTATCAAACGAAAGGGCTTGATTATTAGAATACATTGCACTATGACAAATTTCAAATTCAAGATGGCCGCTTCTACAAAATGGCGAAATACATGTCTATTTTCACAACTTTCTCAATATGGGTATCAAATGAAAGCGCTTAACTAGTAGAATGTTGTACAGATAACAAATCTGAGGTATTCGGGGGTTAATCAAAATTTTAAATTTTGTTCTTGTTATCGCGACTTTAATTAACTTCGACATTACCACATTAATTGGACTGATCACGAAATATTAAATTTGCATTTCACATCAATGGCAAAAAACGTTTTTGTTGTAATATTTATTACTGTTTATCACAGCACTTACATTACGTAAACACACGAAATGATACCTATTTTCATCACAGTACTTAAAACATATACTATAATAACACAACATATTTATGTATTTTCAGCGAAATACCTATAAAGTAAATAAATAGCAAATACTAAACAATTTGCGACTCAAACGCCATTTCCCGCGTAATTTTATTTTTATTTATTCTTGGCCGTGGATACACTAATCATTCAGCCCCATGTTATTTTCGTGTTTCTGTGCTTACTAGGTATATTCAATTTCTATTTATAAATCGTTTTTAGAGACGATCTTCTTAGCATTCCATGGATTCACCGTGCGGGTGCCGGGTCCATCGTGTGGCAGAGAGAGAAAAACTCGAGTAGTTCCCGAGACTTGTGACTCGGGCGTAGGTTTAAGGGGCCCCTTTCTGACGTACATCAACACTCACCTTCACCACTCGTTTTTCTCTCCCTGCCCAGCCAAATCTGATATGAGCCTACTAGTGCAGCTTTAGATACACGTTCTAGTATAGAACTTACAGCACTTCTGGATAAGCCAAGGTCTTTCAGTAGGTTATAGAGAGATTTTGCTGGTATACCTCTCGCTCCCACTTCTACAGCGTATAAACTAACTACATAGCCGTTTTTGTTAATTCGTTTAGGAGGTCGTAATACTTATTTTGTTTCATCGCGTGGTCTTTAGGTATATTAGTTTCCCACGGTACGGTAAGTTCTACAAGGACTATGCGTTTCGTAGCTCTAGAAAAAGGAAAATGTCCGGTCTGGATGACGAAACACCCACATCCTCTGGGATTTTGTAGTGCTTTTCATACGTGTCCATTAAAATAGTCCAATCAGGTGCTGTACCCAGGATTGAGTAAGGCTTGTTCCTGGAGTTTGAAGTTGAGCCTTCTTTTACAAAGTTAATTTGTCTGTTGTTTGTCGTCAATCCCTTTTGGGCTCTAGCTACCGAAAGGCTCATGGCTTCACGTATGATTTCAAGTACTCTGTCATGACGCCGTGAGTAATGACCCCCATTAAGGAGCACCTTGCATCCCACCAATATGTGCCTTGCTGTACATATCGCCTCTCCACAAGTATAGCAACATTTTTCAGAGGCTTTTCCCACCTTACCAAGTTACTCTGGTCAGGAGGGTCATTTGGAATGCATTTAGATAAAATTTTAATAAGGCAGGGGACCAGTCATAGATCAAGGTGCGCCATTTTAGAGCTAATGGGATACAGAACTCACCTATGGTTAACCACTCACTTTGCATTTCTAAATTCATAGCGTGCACTTTGTAACCGTCATTTTCGTCTTGTTGTAGAAAGGTTTTTACCATGTCTCGGTCTTCCTTTTTTTTCTCGCACCCAACCCAGCAGTATTTACTTGTGCACCTGCCATAAATTGTTTATGGAATTGAAGTCTAGA
Organism: Ectropis grisescens; assembly: GCA_017562165.1. Lineage (NCBI taxonomy): Eukaryota > Metazoa > Arthropoda > Insecta > Lepidoptera > Geometridae > Ectropis > Ectropis grisescens. The sequence continues at coordinate 35,837 of CM029792.1, read as the reverse complement.
TTCCAGGTCTGAAGCAGTTTTGTCTTTTGGGAGATGTAATTAATTCGTCTTGCGACTTTCCCAAAACATGCGTTTTGTAACTCTTAGGTGTTTGTAAAGTTCAGACGGTTTCTTTAGTTTCAGCCCAAAACTATTGTGATCCCTAAAAGAGTAGAGGATCAGCCGGATGTGCCAATCCGAACCATGACTTCAATATCTTTATGACATTGGCATCTAGCTTTGCCAGGAGAGTTTTACCGATGTCATATACTAGGAAAGGCCAAGTGAGACGTGATGTGAGGTAGTTGTCATATATCCATGCTTTTTGATATTGCTGATAGGCTGCTGGTCTACCTTATTGAGGTTGTTCATGAAATTTTCAACAACCACCTCTAATGATGGTGTACGTCCTTTGTGATCTATCTTTCTACCAAGAAATTTGAAAGGCACTGCCTCTGCAATTGTGGCAACTCCTTGGCCACTTATGGAGAGTCCCGGATCGTAAGACGTATATTTGGTATTTCTTCTACCCAGACAAAGACAATGACATTTAGATGGTTTTGTCCTCATTCCCTCCGTCCATGTACAGAACTCATCGACTTCGTTCAACAATTCTTGACACTGTTTGGGATTACGTGTAAGTATTGCAAGGTCGTCCGCAAAGGCCAAGATTGACTCAGTGTACTTATTGTTGATTTTAAACCGGTAGCCCCATTTCTTTTCACGGGATATTAATTTGTCTACTAAAATATTTATAACTATATTAAATGCTATTGGTGATAAGCAGCACCCTTGGAATAGTCCTACATTGTATTCAAGTGGTTTTGTGTATTCCTTGTTTACTGCTATGACGAATTTTAAGTGGCAATAATAAGAATTAATTATGTCAATAATTTCAGCAGGAAAGTTATACCATTTTAGGGCAAATATCATAAGTTCATGCTGGACAGAACCAAACGCGTTCTCTAGGTCTATCCAGCAGACTGTAATTTGCCTCTCATGTGTTCTGGCATCTTTCAAACTTTCTGCTAGTAATGTATTGTGTTCCAGGCATCCAGAAATACCAGGCAAGAACCCTTTCTGGTGATTGGGCCTGAAATACCTATTGCTAGTCATAAATGTGGTCATTTTGTTTGCAAAATACTGAAAAGATTTTAGAAATTGTATTGGTTAGGGCTATCGGTCTGGTGTCTTTGGGATGAGTTACTTCCTGCTTTTTAGGGATGAGGACAAAATTGCTCTTCCAAATGCTACTGGGACTTGCTTTCTTGACCAGATCTTAATGAATATATTCAAGATATGTTTACGAACTGATGGACACTTTTATACACTATGTAAGGAATGCCATCTGGGCCAGGAGCTGATTTAGTAGTTTTCTTTTAATTTGATAGTTTACTTCCTCTTCACTAGGTGGGGTGCCTTGAAAGCCTGTCAGAGGATCATTAGGTCTTTGGATGTTTGGTTCTACGTACGAGCTCCCGCGTTTAGGCACTTCGTATGTGCTTTTAAAGTGATCGTAAATTTGCGCGTTAGTCAAGATAAGCTTTCCATTTTGCTCCCTGAAAATATTTTTGGAGTATTGAAAAGGGTTTTTATCAAAGTCTACTTCGTGTTTAGCTCTGTTAAAATTATCACGATTTTTACTAATTTGAAGCGATATTCCTTGTATTAATTTAAGGATTGATCTTAGAGCCCTGGACAGTTGGTGACTTAGATGGTTATCGCCCATGGTTTTAGCTACACGAAGACGTTTTATTAACTCTCTTTTCTTCCTCCGCAATTTCATTTTGAACATATTTTCCTTGCTATTTTGAGCATAACAAGTTGATGGTGGGTAATGTTCCGAGAAGTATGTATATATGGTGTCCTGGAAAGTTTCTACTTGACTTGTAGTCTTTAAATAGTTTATAGTATTTCTAAATTTAGTTTTCACTTCTGCCGTGTGGTCTTAAGCGCTCACATTTTTTTCTAAGAGATTATTCTCGGAACTACTATTTTTTCGATAATTTTAGACAAAGCTGACAATAGCGAAATTGGTCTCTAATTTAAGGGAACGTTTTTATTTCCAATTTTGTAAATGGTTTTGGCTTTTTTAGAATTTTGGGGAAATTTCGTTTGGTAAAGCTTGCCATAGATCTGAACTAGATTTTGATGCCAATAATCGTTAGAGAAAAGCGTCTTTCGACGCATGAGAATGTCGCGTCATAAGATTTCACATAAAAATAAATTTACTCTGCTGAACATGAAGGTCGATAACTTTTCACCATCCGTCGCGTGGCATACAGACGGCGCTCCTGACGCTGGATCGGTAGTTCGGAGATCGAAAGTTCACTAATTAATTTAAAATGGTTACAATGTACACATAGTTTGCAGAAGGAGCACAGTGTCATCCAAGTGACGAGGCGCGGCATTAACATCATATATGACGTTCGCAGACGTTGAGGGAGCTGGAGAGCTGGGCGGGCGCGGGCGCGGAGCCGGCGGAGTGGAGCGCGCTGGCCGCGTGGGCGTGCCTCGCGCTGTGCAGCGCCGAGCGCGCCGCACTGGGCGCCGGCCGCGCCGCGCGCGCCGCGCACGCCGTGCTGGCCGCGGCGCCGCCAGGACACGGTGCGTTCTATTTTGCTAATGCTAAAAAAATCTATGTCTCTGTGACTCTATCTATCGGTCGCACAGAAGAGACCAGGAAGCGAGTGCGACTAGGCTTAGAGAATATTTAATATCTTTGCTTCAAGTCGATGACGCCGGTTATGGGGATACAAGTCATGGGGCGAGATGCGCTCTTTCTTTGCCTCAAAGTCAAAGTTCTTAATTGATAAATGTACAATTTACACGTCAATTTCAGAAAAAAAAAACAAAATAAGAGCATACAAAGAGTATACATTTTTAAAGATTAGAAGAGCATACAATTGAACATTATATTGTACGATAGTAAGTACTTATCGTACAAATAAGTGTCAAAAATTAAAATATATGTACTTATTACAATTGTAATGAACAATGTAAATTTTTTACAATTTTAAATATGAAAATATTTAAATATAAAAACTCGCTGTAACTATAGAAAGTTTGATCGATAAGCCAGCTTTTTAATCAGTTTTTGAAGCTACCCGAACTCGGTGCTGATTTAACTATTTTAGGAAGAGTGTTATAAACTTCCGGACCCATAATGTGAGTCAGTTTTTTTCGATCTCGCGAGAGAGTGAGGTATACTATCCAGCTTGTCAGCGTTACGTATATTGCGCGAATGTCTCTCTCCTCACGTGTCGTATGAGTATAAGTTGTTTCTGACGTACACAGCTACTTGGTAGATCAAGATTGAAGCTCTTTGAAATATGGTCTGACGGATGTGCATTGCGACACGCCCACGATGGCGCGTATGGCTCGTTTTTGGGCGCGGAATGCACGCTCCCAGTCGGCAGCGCGTGCGTATAGTTTGGCACCGTACTATAACCGGGAATGCACCGTGGTGAAGTAACACAAACGAGATACCTCCGCAGACACCACTCGGGACACCCCGTCTTAGTGCAAAGCACGCACTGCTTACTTTAGCACACATCTTGTCGATGTGGTGTTCCCATGTCATGCAGCGGTCAATCTCGAACCCCAGAAATGTTGTGTTTTGTACCAGCTCAGTCCGGACCCCGTCAAGCAAGACTTTTAGCGATTTTGTACAGTGACCCGACAGACAAAAGTGAATAAAATGAGTCTTTTTGGAGTTTACCATAAAACCGTAAGCACGAAACCATGTATTTAAACCGTTAATTACAGTGTTTAATTTATCTTCTAATTCCTCTATTGAAAGGGCGGTTACTATGGCACCAACATAATCTGCATACATGAATATGTCTGCACCCTTTACGGCGTCAGGTAGGCTCCTCGTCCTCTTACCCATGGTAGTGATTGTGCTGTCGAAGTAATACAAAAGACTGGAGTATTTCGTTCCAAACACTGACGTTCCTTTATCCGGCTAAGCTCGACCCTGGTTTGGTTCTTAATGTAAAAGTGCTGATGCATTTAAAGATGATACCTACCTAGTTTGAGTTGATGTTCGACAGTGTAAGACTAGGGACACACACCAGAATAAGGTCGCGCAATAAGGGTCTTAAGAGGGCCCGCTTTGACCGTAATACTAGGGAACAAATTAACTTTGTACTAAAAGGTAGTCGTGCTGACCCTACCAACTACAGGCCCATATCGGTCATGTCTCATGTCCATGCTTTGTAAGACTATAGATCGTGCTTTAGATCACAGGCTCCTGGCGTACCTCAAATCTAACGAATTGCTTCAGTGATCGGCAAAACGGGATTCGCCGAAACCAACCTACCGGGAATATTCTAGCGTACGCCATTCACAATTGGAAGGTCACAAGGTCCTTCAAGTCTGAACAGTTGCTAATGTTATACCAAGCACGAGTCTGTGCTTGGTATAACATTATACCCTTACTTAACTCTTGCATTGAGTACTGTTCGCGTTTTTGGGATGGATCGACTAGGTACTAGCTGGAGGCTCTGGAATTGATCGAGAGACGTGCTAAAAGGTTCACAGGTAACGATACCCTTATTCGAAAAATACTTGAATATCGCCGCAAAATTCCTATATTATCGGTATTTTATTGGGCACATTTCAGAGAATGCAACTGATCTGCATGGCCTAATACTACCTTGCTCTTTTTTTCTATGGGACTGCCCGTAACTCGAACCACACTCGCACTCCAACTAGCATTTACTAATTACCATTTTACTATGGTCCCGAGTTCCCCCGAACAATTATTTCATTTACGAGCGTGACGATGAGCTTCAATCACAGCCCACGAAAAATCTGTGTATGTGCCCCCAAAAGAAGTTTGCCCTTCGAAAATCCTTTCCTCAATGTGAGGCGGGAAACGCACAGTTAAAGTGTCGCGTATGTGGTCAGACCCGCGGTCGCTGGCGCCGGCGCTTCTGAGCGCGGTGCAGTCGCCGCGCGCGCGCGCCGCGCTGGCGGACGCGCTGCGCGGGGGCGGCGCGCGCGCGCGGGCGCTGGCGGGCCGCCTGGCGCGCGCCGCGCTCAGGGACCTGCTCGGCCTGCCGCCCGCGCCCGGGGAGGACGACGACGAGGTGAGCGCACGGGGTCGGACCATCACTGTTCTCTACGAGTGAGCAAGGATGAAAAGTTTTAGCTTTGCCAGACATATTGCACGCCTCACGAAGAGGCCAGTTTGTACTTTTAAAAAAAGTTTTGTAACATCATATCTTACTTACAAGGAGCAATAAAGATTTTTGTATTTAGTTTCCGCCGATTGGATTTTGAACAACACAGTCCTAAGGGTGGGGTCTATTGAGGTCCTATTAAGTAAAACACTTTGTATAGTCCTCTGAATTTGTTTATTTGATAATTGACGTAAATAACCTGCGGTACGTGTAGCACTTCGATACCGCGATGTTGCTTTATGTCTGAAGCGACACGAGCAACATCTAATTTAATTACTGCACATTATTAACATCATTAATACAGAACCACCGTTCATACATGGCGGTTAAAGTTTTATACAGATTTAATTTTAGGATTTGGAATTTGTAATATTGTATAGGGTTTTACTAGTCAAGCCTTTTCATATCGTAGTCATATTGATGGGAGTCGTATGAATCGATTTTCATCAAACATCGCTAAGAACAATCGACTATTTCACCTTTCAAACAAAATGAAATCATTATCGGTATATCCGTTGGGGAGCTACAATGCCATAGACACTTAACACACATAACCATCAGCCGCAAAACGTATGTTTAGCTGTGGTTTCCTAGATTCCTAGATTTCCACAACGAACGGTCCTGCACAGCCTGCAACCAGCGGTTACCATTGATTTTTTGTGAGGTCATCTGTCCATCTAGTGAGAGGCCGTCCAACACTGCGTCTTCTGGTTCGTGGTCGCCACTCGAGAACCTTTCTTCCCTATCGGTTGTCAGTTCTGCGAGTGATGTGGTCTGCCCGATACCACTTCAGCTTGCTTACTCTTTGAGCTATGTCGGCCACTTTCGTTCTTTTGCGAATATTCCCATTAAGGATTCTGTCGCACAAAGAGACTCCGAGCATAGCTCTCTCGCTGCTGTAGCTCGCTGTGCGACTTTGAGCTTCGTTATGAGGCCCACAGTTAGGACCACGTCGCAGTTCCATAAGCCATCACTGGCAACTGGCAACACGCACTGGTTAAAGTCTTCTAAAGGTCACTTTCGTCTTTAGGCATTGGGGTATTTTGGACTCAAAGATGTTCCGAAGTTTTCCGAACGCTGTGCCTATCCGAGTGGGATCCTTCGCTGGACCTCTTTGTCTAAGTTGGATCTACCTAATTAGATCTTTTGACCCAGGTAGACGTATTCGTCAACAACTTCGAGTGTAATATTCCCAACAAAAACCGGTACAGGGGAGACATCAACATTTGACATGACCTTCGTCGTGTCCATATTCATCCTCAAGCCTACCTGTTGGGATACTCTTACTGAGGTCCCTGAGCATAGCACCGAGGTCCTCCAGCGACTCCGCCACAATGACTGTGTCGTCGACAAACCGAAGGTGAGTGATGCATTCGCCGTTGATATTGATGCCATATCCGTTCCAGTCCAGTAGCTTGAAAACATCTTCCAACGCGGCAGTGAACAGTTTCGGGGATATAACATCTCCCTGTCTCACGCCTTTCTGTAGCTGGATATGTTTTGTGCACTGGTCCTGTTATCGGACAGACATTGTGGCTTTGCTGTAAATACACTTCAACACTTCGATATAGCGATAGTCGATGCGGCATCGCTGGAGAGACTGAAGCACTGCCCAGATCTCGATGGAATCGAAGGCTTTCTCATAGTCCACATACGCTATACATAGTGGTCGATTATACTCCTCGGTTTCCTATATAATCTGCCGAAGCTTATGAATGTGGTCTATGGTACTATAAGCCTTTTCGGAAACCAACTTGTTCGGGTGGCTGGAAGTCGTCAAACCTGCGTGCGAGACGATTCGTGATTACCTTCGAAAACAACTCATAAACGTGGCTCAGAAGTGAGATGGGACTGTAGTTCTTCAACAAGGTGTTGTCACCTTTTTTGAAGAAGAGCACCACGACACTTCTGTTCCACGCTTCTGGCGTATTACCGTCAAGTATGACGGAGTCGAACAGCTTCTGGAGGACTTTAAGTACCGGTTTTCCACCCGCTCTCAGAAGCTCAGTCGTAATTCCGTCGTCGCCAGGTGCCTTGTTGTTTTTAAGTTGTTTGAGGGCCATCCTAATCTCATACAGGCTGACTTCCAGGATATCTTCGGTAAAGTGTCGGATCAGCTTGGATCTGGGGTCTTTTGCCATGCGATTACGACGGATTGTGCGTGCATAGAGGTGTATAACTGTTCATAGAACCTCTCAATCTCCTCCTAAATCTCGGGTTTCGACGAGACGATGTTACCGCTATCACATCAGTTTCACTTTGCCCAAGAAACAGATTTCTTGCGAACACTTTCGAGCCCTTATTGAAGCAGCGTATGTCGCGTCGCACACGAGTAGAGATCTGTCTATTGAGCCGTCCGTCAGTAAACCGTCATGTCGACTGAAGACTGCAACCGCATATCTCGCCTAACCGCCATGAGAAGCTCGGGTAGCTTCAAAAACCGATTAAAAAGCTGGCTTATCGATCAAACTTTTTATAGTTACAGCGAGTTTTTATATAGTGATGGCAAACTCACAATAAAGTTGTAAAAAATTGACATTGTTCATTACAATTGTAATAAGTACATATATTTTAATTTTTGACACTTATTTGTACGATACCTATTATCGTACAATATAAAGTTCAATTTAAACTTTAAAAATGTATACTCTTTGTATACTCTTATTTTGTTTTTTTATAAAATTGACGTGTAAATTGTACATTTATCAATAAAGAACTTTGACTTTGACTTTGAGATATAGAATATGATCGGAGACGTTTTGGGTTCTATTTTGGCGTCGACTCTTAAATTTTTTTCTGCCAACTACATGAACAGTTTCCACTAGCCTGTCGTTTATTTCGTCCGCCGTTACGCACTCATCTAAGGATTCGAAGCGATTTTGAAGTTCGAGTTGAAAAGTTATCGGGATTTTCGATTTGAGCATAATGTGGTCGGTGCGTGGACGTCATTAGGCGTGATCTTTGGAACTTAATGTTTCTATTCAGCGTGCCTCTTACAACACGGTGATCGCTGCCTGTCCATTTCTTATTCCAGCTCCACAATCTTTTCATCAGCCCTCAGCGTCCTTGCTTTATACTCAACAGACAGACGCATCAAATTTAGAACATTCCGTCGTTTTTGCGTCGGGGATTGAAACTGAGATGTCATGGAGTCGATGTCGCAGGAGGAGAGCGGCGCGGCGGCGGCGCGCTGGCGGCGGCTGGCGCCGGCGCAGCAGCTGGGCGCGCTGCAGCTGGCGGCGCGCGCGGGGCGGCGGCGCGGGCGGCGGCGTGCTGGCCGCGCCGGCCGCCGCGCCGCCGCCCGCGCGCGCGCACGCGCCCGACGCGCTCAAGGTTAGTCTCTCTGATACACACTCGAATGCTAAGCTAAACGTCAAAGGGCACAGAGCGTCCCCTTGTCATACACCACTTTTTTAAAAGTTGACTAACAAAAGATCGATGACTCCGGCCTTTCGATTCTATCCCGTGTGACGGTGTGGATGTCGACGGTCGTACTCTTTTTTTTGGTAATTCTAACTACGATAACTGCCGGAACAACTCTGGGCCAAACGAACAACTATTTGGGTCTCACAACATGTACCAGCCGCGCGACCCAGGAAGAGATGGCGGACCGAACTGACGATACATAATTATAAGGAAGATTTGAAGACTGTCGCTCTGAACAGGGAAAATTGGAGGGAGGGGAGAGAGACCTTTGCTCTACAATAGTACAAAATATAGGCTGAGATAAAACATAAAAATAACTACGAATATTAGGAGTAAAAACTTCAAGAAACTTATGCGTACCAATGTCTCCGTCGTGATCGCTGTACGAGATCACATATAGTTCGGGGTTTTCGCTTAGTTCCAAAGGTAAACAAACAGTATTTTTTATCCGTCTACCCGCCATTTCGCCCGGTTGTAAGCGACTCTACGGCGCGGGTTTGCATTATGTCTATCTGATAGTGAGCTCCATAGTCTGATGGAATAATTTTCATATTTTCTGTCGTATTTGTCGAGTATCGATCACATGTTCGAGAGAATGCAGAGTTTTTTATTTTTGAAGTGAAAACTTCTATTGGCGCGCCACAGACAAATTTTTCGTGGGTTGTGAATTAAACTTAAGCGTCATGTTCGTAGATGAAGGAAATCTTCGGGTAAACTCGGGACCATGCTCATTGGTCATCTAGAAATGCTCATGGTCACGCCCTCCGGTTTCACCCGCGTAATTCCCAAAGTGAGCAATCAAATTCTGAGTTATGAGTTTTCACTTCTATCGGCAGTTCCTATGACTGCTATTTTTTTTTGCTTTGTTTTGCCTTGTCTTGCTCTTCCGGGCAGTTTGTTCTGTACATTCTAACGTATATTTATCAAGTTTAATAATAATTAGCCACATTTAAAAATATAAAGATGTCCTGTTAGTATATCAAAAAAATCGGAGTGAGTGTTTCGGGCGAGGACAGGCCGCTTCATGAGCTCGTTCTGCGCAGGTGCTGGTGACCGCCGCCAAGCTGCAGGTGCTGTTCCCCGCCAAGAGTGAGCGCCGGGAGGAGGGGGGCGTCTGAGGACCGAGGGCGGATCTAGGGGGGGGGGGGGTCGTGATACCTGGGCAGGACCAGAACCTAGGTGGACTACTAATTAAAACGTACGCATGCATGTAACGCACGGTCTTGCGACTTGACCGAGACTGTGTGACGCCAGAGGGGCCTGGCGCCAAAGCTGGATCTGCCTTTGCTGAAGACTGATCGATACGTAAAACTTGCCGTGTTGATTATTCATAACTTTTAATAATAAGAGAATCTTACAAAAGTACAAAATCTTACCTTAAACTTAACAGCGGTTTTATTCCTCTAATAATAATCGAGGTAAAAAAATTCCGCACCGACGAACACCAAAGAGATTCACGTACATAATGTTCAGGAGTCCATTTCGATCATAGCGTCCATTGGCGTCTTCGGCTCGAAGGATCAAATTTACGAGATGAGTGCCGCGAACGGGAAGCATACGGGCGCTTTGTCAGATTTTTGTGACGGTTACATTTGAAAGGTAAACCGGAGACCGAGAGATTGGAATCACGCCGAGGGCAAGTCCACGGCCAGCAGCGCCATGGGCAGCGTCAGCGCCGCGCCCAGCAGCGGGCGCTCGTACGTGGCGCGCAGCGAGAACCCCGCCGCCTGCAGCGTGCCGCGCGCCGCCGCCTGCGGGCCCGACACCGCCGCCGCCAGCGCCGCCAGCCCGGCCGCGCCCGCCGCGCGCCGCGCCGACCGGCACAGCGCGCGCGCCAGCCCGCGCCGGCGCCAGCCGCGCGCCACGCCCAGCGCGTGCAGCCGCCCGTGCGCCTCCGGCCCGCGCCACGCGCCCAGGCTCACCGTGCCCACGAGCGCCGCGCTCTCGCCCTCCTCCTCGTCGGCCGGCGGCGCGCGGCGCAGCTCCGCCTCGGTGAGCACCCGCACCGCGCGCGGCGGAGTCGCCAGCAGCGGCGGCGCCGCGCGCGCCTCGCACACCCAGCCCGCCAGCTCGGCGCGCAGCGCGGCGGCGGCGCGGCGCGCGGCGCACTCGTGCGCGGCCAGCACGCCCCCGGCCACGAGCGCGGCGGCGGCGAGCGCGGCGCTCGCGCTCACCGTCACGCTCGCGCCGCAGAAGATGAACAGCACGGCGCCGCCCAGCACCGCGCCCTGCAGCGTCGCCTGCGACACACCGCACGGACTACGTTCATAATGATATATTACACAATTAGCCATTTCGTTTCACGACGGGACTATCCCCTACTAATGCGAGCGTTTAACTAACTAATTACATCATAATAGAAGCCTGGGAAAACCATCACGATGTTCTGGGTATATTTTTTGACTCGTCAAAAGCTTTCGACTTCATCGTGACAAAAACGCAGTGCAAAAACGAAGAAACTGCAGTGCTATGGGGTACGAAACCGGCTCCAATAACCGGCTAAATTACATTACATTACTTAATATCTTAAAGACCATGTCCAGATAATTGGAATTGACTGTGCGTAAAAAAATGAGTCCCCTATAAAAATAAGTTGTGGTACACCTTGGTTCTATATTAGAAATAACTGTTTGCAGCTGATATATGTCACTTCTAAGGTTGATTAAGAGAGGAATCAATTAATTCGTAAAAATAAACCTAATTTTAGACAGTGCACACAAATCGTCTCTTGCAAATAATCTAGTACTAAATCTAAATAAAACTGAATGTATAAAGCTCACTTTTACAATCCTCTGGGCTGTAAACTTGATATTAGGGTATTTCTCATTTTTCTTTTCCAAAAAAAAATTTTAAATCAAAATGTCTTTCCGATACTTTTTTAAATTAAATTAGTTACTCTTAAGGCTAGTTCGCATTAGGCTAGCAAATTAGTCTAGTAGAGAGTAATTTAGTAGCTAAAATACTCGCTACTATTCAAAAATCGTTCGCACCGTGCTTTAGTACAGTTCACAAGTGAGTAGCGGTTCGCAACATGAAGATCCTACAACGCAATAAAATAAATGAATGAATAAGCTAATCTTATCGAATCGTAATGGCTATTTTAGAAGAGGTGAATGAGGAAATTTGTGTGATCAATAAAATAAGTTATTCCACAGACAATTTCGTATTTGGAAAATTGTTTGAAGTTATTTTTCTCTCCAGACTAATTCGATAAGTTCGAACCTGTTTAATCGGCGAGCCAATGAGCGCACCGCTCGCAACGAACGCGTGGTGGGGGGTGCTACTCGCCCGTTGAAAATAGAACAAAATGGATTGACTCGACTAAATCACTTCCTAAACTACTCGACTAAATGTTCACTGTTCATACACGTTTAGTTGCTAAGTTACTCGCCACTAAGCTAAATTACTAGCCTAATGCGAACAAGCCTTTAGTCTTGCTCTTAATGCAAAAAATGCTGGCCAAGCTTACAGCCCTTTTGGGTCAGAGTTATAGGGGTTGAAAAATAAACCACCCATGGAAGTGACATTCCATACAAAAAGTTTTACATGGGGATGAGATAGGTACTACAGAAAAGACACAGTTGTGATTACAAGAAAACGCAAATGATTACAAGAAAAAACCCATATAGTAGGAGACCCCGCTATACAATGACCTTCACCAAGCTGTTTATTGGATGAAAAGTGTTTTATATGTAATTTAATATGTCAACAAATATATTGCAAATGGGTTGCCTAAAAAATTTCACTCCGATTGTGATTAATTAACAACTAAATTATTATTTTTTAATATTTCACTTAAATTCATTGAATTTGAGAAAAACTATATAACATAACTTATTATTTTGGCTTTACTCAGTGACAACCAGTTTTTTACCTTATTAGTTTATTGTAAGACCACATACATATTCATTTTTTTAATTGTAACATCTTCAAACAATAACAGTTCAAGATAAGTGGAAATACTAAAGTGTAAACATACAACACTGTAGCGGGTTTAATGTTGTGTATTGAAAGCTACCCACTGGTCTGGAAGAGGCTGGTTGTTATTCATTTGGAATAAAATAAGAAAAGTGTCCCGGCCTCAGTACCCTATGACTTGCAGTGGAGGTCTGCCCGTGCTGGGAACTAGGAAACAATAGTTCATTCATTAATTACGAAATGCTGCAGGCGGAGGGTTCGAAAGGAAACTAGAAAGCGGTCTGATGCTTCGTGGAACTGATCGCAACACGGTGGGAATCATGCCACCGTCCCCAATTGAGTAATGTTGAATATGACTTGTTGGTCAGCAAAATCCATGTAACCGGGCATCGTAACACATTCACCTCTTCAAGTAACAACCACAGTCAAATTCAAAATAAACAAATACTACTTACCTGAGAAAAATACTTCCAATATCTAGAAACATAGGAGATAATTATATTTGTTTTTGATTTATTTTATTTACAAAAGCCACAAAGACATTTTTACTTAACGTCTTAAGGGTAGGAACTATTAAGAAGCGTGAACAGACATAATATACTAGAGCAACTGACAGGAGGACTGAGGAGGATCAGGATGGTCAGAGATGACCATCCTGCTGCTTGGTTTTAACAATGAAGTCAACATCATACTAATTAACGAGACGAGGTCCAGCCGGGACACTGGACGTGATAACTGGAAGTTACATGGTGACAAGCTCTCGACAGACAGTTTTATGTTTAGTTTGTAAGTGATATGTAAACAAGCTGTGTGGGAGCGGGCGTACCTCGTGGAAGAAGAAGTGCAGGAAGGCGGGCGCGAAGTACTCGTGCGTGGTGGCTCTGAGCAGCGCCACGCGCGCCGGCGTGTCCTCCGGGCGCGCGCGCCGGACCACCACCCGGCACGGCATGCCGGCCGGCCAAGCTCCCGGCCCCGGCACCCGGCGCTCGACACAATTCACAACACTATAATAACACTAAATAACAAACACGAATGCTACACAAATCACACAGACTGAGTTTATCAACAAAAACAAACAAATTACTTGCTGTTTTGTTTAGTGTTTAGTGTTTACGTCTACGCTTCACAGACCACAGACTAAATAGTACAGATCACTATAATGACTATAATCTATATATACATAATCTATATATACTACCTACCTATCTAAGTAGAACTAGAGACTGTAGAGAGATCTACGCTTTAGGTTAGATCAGAGCTGCCAACAAGATTTTTTTGAAATGAGCCATGTTATTTGTGAATTTCCGTCTAAAATCCGTAAAAATAATTATATGTCAATAATAACGTGTTTATTATGTTTATATTTGGAGGTACATCAGCTTTCAGTAATATTATAAATGCAATGATTGGATGTTTGTTGCTCAATCACCTCGTAACGCATGTACTTACAGATCGTGCTGAAAATTTTCACAGATTATAAATACATGGTTTGGAACAACACATAGGCTACTTTAAATCCCGGGAAAAACCAAGGGAAAAGGCAGGCAAAACTGCGGAGCGGTGCTAGTAATAAACAAATATTCCTAAACATTGGTTTCCAAGAAAATTACTTATCAGCAGTGAAGTCATACCAAGCGATTTTTTGAGCTGCGTCTTATGGGTGCGAGTCTAAAGCATAGAATAGATAATATAGATAGAACGGACACTCCCCACCCCCCGCCAATTTCAAGCTTCCTCACCCCTCAGGCCGTTTCGGATACGCTAGGAGCACTCAACGAAGGGCTGGTATCGAACACCTAATTCCTAACGAAATATCATCATGGTGGGTTGTTGTGCTGTTTACGGCTGTCCGTCAACTAAACGGGACAAGATTAAAAGCTTTATTTTATTTCCTAATGATAAAATAACGTAAGATTAGAAACTTTTTTTAATACCGTTGCTTTATAATATTACAAGCTTTGCTTAGTTTGGGGTCAAAATTAAATGGTGGTTAATTGTGTGTGAATTGTCTACCAATATTTATTTATTTATAATAACGAAGTCATTTTTAACTCAAAGTTCGTAACTCACACAGCCAGTAACTTATGTGCCCAATCACGGATTGATAATGCCTGGAGGAATAATTATAGTGACAGAATAAAGTTTCCTACATGGGTAAGTGTAAAATAGAATGCGAATGTGTACCTACTAACAGAAATAGATATCTAGGTACCTGATCTAATCTATAATCGGTTTCGTTTCATTTTACGCGGCAATACAAACACCCACAAATTTCTGAAACAATTTAGAAATCTGTGCAAACACCCTTTTAATTAGAATAGTATAATTTGGGTCCATTCTATTTATGTAACTCAACATTATAGCAAGTTTATAGACTACGTCACCAGGTGAATTCAAGGGGCACAACTATTCAATAAAACCATTCAGTAGCCCTAGCTCTAACGCACACATTCACGCGTGTGTACGAACGACATCTGCGTACCTAGTTGTGTGAAGAGTAGGTAGCTCCACAGCGGCGTTTGTATGGAATTTTAGTGGAGTGTCCGTGGTGGCCTAAAGGTGGGGCTTAAAAACCACGTGATCTGGCTTCACTGCTTAGCAGTTAGCAGAGATAAGTGCCGTTTATAAACAAAGAAAAGTTTATGTCTGGACTACAAGAAGAGTCTGATCGATCTTATTATCATCATATAAGATAATTTGTTCATATAAGGTACATACGTAATAAACATTTATGGATGATAATATGAAGTTTTTTCCGTTAAATATCCCGTTAGCCGTTACATTTGATGTTATCAAAATCAGCTAGATTTGACGGGAAATCCGTCAATTTGGCAACACTGGGTGTTTATGTATGTGTTTTCGACTGAAGGACTCTGTATCCCATGGTCATGAAAATTTAAAAAAAAAATAAGTATGTGTTTACCAAAGAGAATGTCACGAGAATGTAAATTACTACGTAATATTTACCATAATTATTTTTCTGGACGGCAAACAAGTTGACCCAAAAGTGACGTGGAAGGGCAAAGTTCGCGCATGTGCACTTCTACCAAAGAGACCGTAAAACGTTTCTGCGCAGCCAAGCGCAGTTAACTTCATTGGGTCAACTTGTTCGCTGGCAACTATACCACACCACAGATCCACATAAATATATACCCTGACCTCTTTGTCCATACTGTAATTTACATTCTCTTTGGTACATACTAGGGATGGCGACATACGTCGATGTGTAAAAACACTCGATGTATTGTGACGATGCATCGAACCAAACCGATGTATTGTTAATTTTTGAATATACATCGACGTTTTTTACTTGATGTATCGAAGAGAAAACACGCAAACCAAACACAGTGCAGAAAACAGTGCAAAGTGCAACACTACGCAGCGATGGTAACTTCAACTTCTTTTATCTTTGGCTTTTGTATGCGGCATGACCACAGCTTCGCCAGTGTCTTGTGTGTCGTTGACGGGCCACTCTTCTCAGGGTTGTTCGGTAAAATTGTAGCGTTATGCTGATGTAGGTAGGCCTTTGATCGGTAGACCTCTTGTAGTTTTAGTTAGTGGTTAGTATTTAACTACTGTAAAGGACAAACAACGTCGTGACGTCACAATATAGACGTACATAAAGATAAGTTGGTATATATTAGACAGTTGCAAAAATGTAGAATTTAATATTATAGATATTTAGGAACAACTTGATATTATTAATTTTAATATATTTATTAAGGACATACACAAAAGAAGAAAATACTATTGGGATTAGGTTGGAAAAGGAGACGGGACGAGGAAGGTCATTAGGAATCAGGTCATATAAGGAACCACGACTTTTGGTGCATTCAAAGAAAATATGGGAGTACGGACTTGCAGTGAATCGGTAGTAGGGTCCTATGGTTTGGGACGTAGGAATGACAGGGGCCAAATTTAATGCTGGTTGACTTCCTCGAGAAAGAAATCTGTTTCTGATGAATTCGTTCTACCAGAAACAGCCTCAAAGGAGGTGGACTTGGCGAAGCCCCGACGGACGGACGAAAAATGAGATTGACTTCATCATTACGGATAAGCGGCGTATATTCAAGGATGTCTCCGTGATCTCTAGGTTTGTTACCGGAAGCAATCACAGGCTTGTACGAGGCACTCTGAATATCAAGTATAAGCTCGAACGTGTCTGTTTGATGAAGTCAACACTCCATCCGAACCTTCTCCAAACTATAGTTGGGTCTGAAACATTCCAGCTAAAACTGGAGAGCCGATTTGCTGCCTTGGAAACCACAGATAGCGTTGACCAGAAGCTTGACAGACTGGTGGATGTCCTACGAGATGAGGGCACTAAGTTCTGCAAAATGCGCTCTTGATTGAAAAATCAATTGAGCGAAATCGGGGGTCAAAAGTGTTCGTCAAGACATTAGGTAGAAGCCACCTGATGAACTTAACCCCCTCGGCGGGAAAAGTCGTTTCATCCCAGTCGGAAATCCTATCGGAAGTAGAAGACTTTTACAGCCAGCTGTACGCATCGCATGCTCCTCATCTCCAACAAAACGAGGACAAAAGAGCTACTCTGACACGTCACTACACCAAAGACCTGCCTGAGATAAGTCTGGACGAAATTGTGATGGCTCTTGGGCAACTTAGGAACGGAAAAGCCGCGGGTGAGGACGGAATTACTACAGAGCTCTTAAAATCCGGTGGAACTCCACTTATTAAAGAGCTCCAAGAACTGTTTAATACCGTCCTCTTCACCGGGAGAACTCCACAGGCATGGCATAGAAGTGTGGTTATTCTGTTCTTTAAAAAGGCAGATAAGACCCTTTTAAAGAACTACAGGCCGATATCGCTTCTGAGCCACGTCTATAAGTTGTTCTCAAGAGTCATCACAAATCGGCTCGCCTGAAGACTCGACGAATTTCAACCTCCTGAACAGGCCGGGTTTCGAAGTGGGTATAGCACCATAGACCACATCCACACGGTACGGCAGATTGTACAGAAGACAAAGGAGTATAATCGCCCCCTCTGCTTAGCGTTTGTAGACTATGAGAAGGCCTTTGACTCAATCGAAACCTGGGCTGTTCTGGAGTCCTTACAGCGATGCCAAGTCGATTGGCGATACATCGAAGTGATGAGATGTTTATATGACGCCGCTACAATGGCGGTCCAAATCCAAGACCGGCGGACGAAACATATTCCCCTACATCGAGGCGTGAGACAAGGGGATGTAATTTCCCCGAAATTGTTCTCAAACGCATTAGAGGATATGTTTAAGACGCTGGATTGGGTTGGACGTGGCCTAAATATCAATGGCGAGTGCATCTCTCACTCACGATTTGCGGACGACATCGTAATTATGGCAGAATCGCTGGAGGACTTGCAGTGGATGCTGGACAGCTTAGCTAAAGCTTCTCAACGCATCGGCCTCCGGATGAATTTGGATAAAACCAAAGTCATGTGCAACGAGTTCGTTGCTCCGGGACCGATTGCCGTTAGTGGAACCACTCTTGAAATTGTACAGAAATACGTTTACCTAGGGCAGACGCTCGAACTAGGTAGAGGTAATTTTGAGAGTTAGTTTTGATTAGTTAATTTTGAGAGTAGAGAGAGGCTATGAGAAGAATACAGTTGGGCTGGGCAGCATTTGGAAAACTTCGTCGAGTCTTCTCGTCACCCATCCGACAAAGTCTCAAGACAAAAAATGTACAATCAGTGCGTCCTACCCGTTATGACTTACGGTGCTGAAACGTGGACACTTACAGTCAAAATGGTCCGTAAGCTCAGAGTCGCCCAGCGAGGAAAGAGCTATGCTTGGAGTTTATCTGAGGGATTGCATTCGCAATGAAGTTATTCGTTAGAGAACTAAAGTGACCGACATAGCTCACCGTATTAGTAAGCTGAAGTGGCAGTGGGCCGGACACATCTGTCGCAGACCTGATAACCGTTGGGGTAAACGGGTTCTGGAGTGGAGACCGCGAATCGTTAAACGTAGTGTAGGACGCCCTGAGACTAGATGGAGTGACGATATTCGAAAGGCAGCTGGTGGTGGTTGGAGACGGAAGACCGAGGATCGGGCTGAGTGGCGTATCTTGGGAGAGGCCTATGTCCAGCAGTGGACAAGTATAGGCTGATGATGATGATGAAAGAAAATATGGTCAATGGTGCCATCAGCCAAACTGCACTCGCACAAAGAATGGTCGCGAACTCTTATTTTAGCCAGGAACACTGGAGTACAAGCGAAGCCCAACCGTAGGCGACAGATGGTGGAAGTAATTGGTTTGTTGAAGTTTTTGAATTTGAAAAACCAGGGTTTTGGGGTAAATGGTTTGTTGGATTTGACCATAGAATTTTCCCTTTGACTTCTTGGACCTCTGCCACTCCGAGTTCCAGGCGTCAAGAAGTTGGGACTGACAAACTGAAGAAAGGTCATGGGAGAATACGAGGGTCAAACTGAAAGTTCTTAGAAAATCAAAAACTGATTATATTAGTTATTAGTTTTATTATATCTTTTCAAAATATTGTCCATTCACGTCAATACACCGCTGCATGCGATGGAACCACTGGGAAAAGCACTTTGCCCACTCGTCCTTAGTCTCTTCAATGGCATCGCGATACGCAGCCACCGCTTCTTCAGCATTCATAAACCGCTTTCCTTTAAGTTTTCTTTAATTTTGAAAATAAATAAAAATCACAAGGCGCGAGGTCGGGGCTATACGGCGGGTGACCCAGTAATTCAACGTTTGATGTCGCCAAATAGTCGATCGTTCGCTTGGCGGTGTGCGATGAGGCGTTGTCGTGGTGAAGGAGGATCCTACTGCGAGGTCGTTTCTCTCGAACTTTTTCCAAGACAAGTGGCAAACAATTGGTAGTGTACCATTCTGCAGAAACTGTTTTTGATCCTCTAACACAATTGTTGCGAAATGACCTATCCTTCCAAAGAACGAGGCCACCATTTTTTTCCCCGCACTTCGATCTCTCTTCACGTTAGTTGGCAACTCCTCGAAAGGAAACACCCACTGCGCAGATTGTCTTTTGGTTTCAGGATCATAACAGTAAATCCAGCTTTCGTCACCTGTTAGTATGTCGAACACAGCATTTGAGTCACCTCCGTTAAATCTTTCAATCATTTTACGGCACCAATCCACACGATGGAGTTTTTGAGCCTCAGTCAAATTATGAGGTATCCACCGGGCGCAAAGCTTCCTGACCGCTAAATGTTCGTGTAGGATTTTGTGCACTTGACTCATACCGATGCCTAAGCTTGTCCGAATCTGCTGATAGGTCACTCTTTTGTCAGTCTCTATCATACGCCGCACAACACAGATGTTATCTTCAGTCGTCGCCGTAGAAGGCCGTCCCTCACGTAAATCATCAGTGGGATTAGTGCGACCACGTTTAAACTCATTAAACCAGTTGTAAACAGTCGCAGGAGATGGGGCTTCATCGTGAAAGGCCAATCGTAGTCTATCATAACTTTCTTGTTGACTTAAATGACATCGAAAGTCATAAGAAATCATTGCACGAAAATTTTCTCGTGTTAAATTCATGTTGACGTGACACAGACAATTTTCAATTTGCCGCCAAATCGTAAAACAAATGACAAATGAATGAAGTATATACTCAGTAATATTGGCAAAGAGTTCTATTTTCAAATTATAGAATTATTTTTTTATTATATTGTTTATAAGTGGCCAGTTCTAAGAACTTTCAGTTTGACCCTCGTATGTGGAAGTGGTCTTTGTTTCCATGGGCAGTAGCTTGCTTGGCATGGAAATCTGCATCTTCATTCCCAGGGATGCCTGGATGCCTGGATCGAAAACAGTCGGGTGGTTTTTGAAATATGAACCACTAGCTTTTACCCGCGACTTCGTCCGCGCCACATTCGTAATTGAGGCAGTACCTACTCGTATGTCCACCACCATACAAATTCACGTTTCCTAATCAAAATCGGTTTAAGTCAAAGTTTTATATTTATTAATAAATGTACGATTTACACGACAAATTACAAAAAAACTATGTTCTCAAAAAATTCATCAAAAACAGACTTTAATTTAAAACCTTATTGGGACGGTCCACCAAATTTTATTAGTCTATTAGTAGATGTTAGTAGATATATCGTCTGATTACATGAACGCAAATTTTAGTTTGTTCTTCATATTTCAAAAACCGCCGCACTGATTTCGATAAAATTTATATGACCACCTCTGAACTATAATCTACCAACTAAAAAAATAACCATCTAAATTGATTCACAATTGGAAATACAACTGGATTGATAACCTCCTCCTTTTTAGAAGTCGGTTAAAAATAGCATACAAAGAGTGCAAAGATCCTTCCATGCACACTTTTACTCCTCATTTCCACTCTTTTCAACTCTTTTTCTGTGATAACAAGTCGCCTTTGTCCTTTCCTAAGTCTAGTCTATCTGTGCACCAAATTGTAACAAACTCTTTAAGTGGCTTAGGCGTTAGACGGTAACGGACAGAGAGAGTTACTTTCATATATATTATTTCATATTAGAATTGAAAACAGGTGTTCCTGATCATTTTATAGGAGGCAGTTGTAAAAGATTACCGAAAAGTACCGTTCACTCCTCCAAAAAACTCATTTTCGGAGTTCTTAATTTGCCTTAATCGAGCGTCCATCATGCATAACATTTGATAAGACACCATGGAAATCTCGTCGACTATCAAAAATTCTGTCTGATACGCCATTTAGTGGCTGCGCCTATCTTAAATATTGAGGTTGTATAGTGCATTGTATTCTTCTTGTCAAGCCCTTTTATTTGATACCCATGTTGATGGATTGATAAAATCTAAGTTATCCGCCATTGTGTAGAGGCCGCCATCTTGGATTTTAATTTTATATAGTACATTGTATTCTACTGGTTGAGCACTTTCATTTGATACCCATATTGATGGGATTGATAAAACCTACGTTATCCGCCATTTTGTAGCGGCCGCCATCTTGGATTAATTTTTTTTATAGTATATTGTATTCTGCTTGTTGAGCCCTTTCATTTGATACCCATATTGATGGGATTAATAAAACATAAATTATCCGCCATTTTATAGCGGCGGCCATCTTGAATTTATTTAAGTACATTAATTATAAATAAATGATACCGCTAGAAGCGTCTTGAAACGCTCTTGAGAGTAAATGGCTCAAACGGGTAAAAGTAAGGCGGCACTTCATATGCCGAAACATAAACACCGCACTTATGTAACCCGACACCCATTTTCCCGCCAAATTTGTAAAACGCGAAAAGCGGCCAGTGTATCAAGCGGTTATATAAGTAACCTCGTATAGTTAAAAATTATAAAATGGCTGGAACAAACGTTTATCGACTCCATTTCAAGTGTCTAGATACAAAGTTTCATGGTTTTATCTTCAATAATATTGAACTTCCAGACTTTCACCCCCAATTCCACCCTCGTAGGTACAGTTCGAAACTACAAAACTGCTAAAACATACATTTTTAACCGACTTCAAAAAAGGAGGTTTCTCAATTCGACCGTATGTATGTTCCTTTTTTTTTTTTTTTTTTTTTTTTTTTTTTATGTGTGTTCGCGGATAACTTCGTCGTTTATGAACCGATTTTGATGATTCTTTTTTTGTTGTAAAGGAGATATTCCAAGGGTGGTACCATCATAAGGAAACCAGGATCTGATGATGGTATCCTAGAGAAATCGAGGATAACTTTCGAAAATTGTAAAGATGACTAGTGCGTTAGTTAAGTTTTTGCTTGAGCATTTTAAAGCAGTATAGTTTAAAGATGGTCTGGAGTCGATCTGATGAGGGAACGGGAAGACGGTCGAGGGAACCGTCGAGGAGACGGTACATAGTAGTTACCTTGTGTTTGGGCTCGATGAATTTGTATTGATGAGAACTTTTTACATAGATGGGTTGTGACTGTCATTAGTGGTCTGATGATGAAGATAAAGGACAGCCAAGGGAATTTCTTAACGGTTTACAGGAACTACCCAGTGTTTGGGTTTAATTCATGTATTGAGATCTCAACACGAAATCGTGTAAATGCATTAGTGAAAACTTGTTTAACACTAAAAAGGGTAAAATAAACTATTTTTTACAAAAAATTAAACCGACTTCAACACCACAAATAGGCACTCAAAGCGAAAAATAATTTAATATAGGTAATTATTATAACCTCTACTCACTCATCTATATGAAGTCGGTGCCAGCCAAATCTAACAGGTAGTAGATAGATACTACTTACCTATGCCTACTTACTTACTACCTCGTACATAGTATATCTACTAACTTTTTAACTAGCCTGGCACCGACTTCATATGGATGAGTGAGTAGAGGTTATAATAATTACCTATATTAAATTATTTTTCGCTTTTGAGTGCCTATTTGTGGTGTTGAAGTCGGTTTAATTTTTTGTAAAAAATAGTTTATATGGTTTCGTGTTAAATATCTAGACGTAAAGTTTCATAGTTCTTCAACAATGACGAAGTTTTCCATATAAACTTTCATCCCTTATTTTAACCCTTTCAACCCTTTTTTCGGAACAAAAAGTAGCCTATGTCCTTTCTCGGGATCTATTCTATCTATGTATCAAATTTCATCAAAATCTGTTGGTTGGTTTAGGCGGTAAAGACGGACAGACAGACAGACAGACAGACAGACAGACAGACAGACAGACAGACAGACAGAGTTACTTTCGCATTTATAATATTAGTATGGATAAACTAAAATTTGCGTACAATCTGGATGACGTATTTGAAGATTTCACAAAAGTTATGAAACTCGATCCTGTCAATACGAAATTGTGTAAATGGATTAATAAACTTAAACTTGTTTTTAACTCCCGACCAAAAAAAGGGGTGTTATAAGTTTGACGTCGACGTCTGTCTGCCTGAGTGTCTGTCTGTCTGTGGCACCGTAGAGCTCAAACGGATGGGCCGATTTCGATCCGTTTTTTTTTATTTCAAGGTTAATACCCGTTCGGATGTTCTTAGCAGTGTTTGGTTAATGTCGATTCAAGATGGCCGCGTCCACAAAATGGCGGACAAAATATTTCTTCACAACCTACCTCAATATAGGTATCAAATGAATGGGCTTGACTAGTAAAATACTATACACTATAACAAATTTCAAATCCAAAATGGCCGCTACCAAAAAAAGGGGAATTATATTATATTTTTCATTACTACCTCAATATGGGTATCAAAAGAAAGGGCTTGACTAGTAGAATACATTGCACTATGACAAATTTCAAATCCAAGATCGCCGCTACCACAAAATGCCGAAATACATTTCTTTTTTTCACAACTCCCTTAATATGGGTATCAAATGAAAGTGCTTGACTAGTAGAATGTTGTACATATAACAAATCCGAGGTAGTCAGGGTTTAATCAAAAATTTTAATTCTGTTTTTGTACACTAAAAAGAGTAAAATAAACGATTTTCGTACAAAAAATTAAACCGACTTCAAAACCACAAATAGGCACGCAAAAGGGAAAAATAAACTAAAATCATTATCATAAGCGCTACTCACTCATCTATTTGAAGTCGGTGCCAGTGAGGTCAAAAAGTTAGTAGATTGGTGCTATGTAGGCACATGGTAAGTAGGCACAGGTCAGTAGTATCTATCCACTACGGTTCATTAATTGTTTTTTGATGGAAAGAACCATTTCCATCAAAACCCAAAATAACACACCTATGTCTAGGAAAGTCTGGAGGGGTCTACCCCAAGGCTAGTCCTTAGTCCCCCTCTTTATGGCCTATACACAGCCGACTTAAACTTTACTTTAAACCCATTCTGCAATATTTTACAATTATGCCGATGATATTGCTCTGTATGTCTCTCTGGAGAATCTATTGCACAAGCTGAAGACTCTCTGAATAAAGCTCTGTTCTGCCTAGAAGACCACCTACTTAAATGACCTTGGGTTATCCATCTCTCCCACTAAAAGTAATGCCATTGTTTTCACCCGTAAAAGAAACATTCCAGATCTAAATTTAAGATGCAACAATGAACATATTCCACAGAAAAATTGTGAGGTTAGGTTAAATTTTTTTTTCCTGTCCGGGCGCAGAGGCCCGGCCCGCGAGCTAAGTGTGTCCCTGACAGAGTCAGGGTTGAGTACTGGGTTTTCTTTATTAACATCACAATTTTTCTTAAAATTAAAAGTTAGTAATTTGTATGTCCTATTTGGCTTTATCGTGTTACATTGTGTTCTTAATAGTTAACTTCCTTTTTTACAATTTATGGTTCTTCTATTTGACGTTATTTTCTAAACGGTTAGCTTGCTTATTTACTTTAAAAAAAATTCCTATTTATTTCTACATTGATGGTTTCTTATTTCATACATATTCTTTTATACATTTCTATTTTATGACGTTCCCGCTATATTGCGCTGCTCTTTATTCATATATTGTTATTTAACTACTAATTTGTTTTATTACATTTTGTTTGAATTTTTTAGTCTCAACATTTAAAGTCACTACCATTTTCGAGTTGCTTTACATATAATTAGATTTCTATACACTTTACAGTTTCGGCCACTTTTTAATATATATCAATATATTAATAGGTGTGTCCATTTCATACTACACTTATTTCTATCTTATTCTTATATTTATTTACATATAATTTTGAAGTTACTTGCTTCTCTCATTGGTTTAATCTTTATTTTATGTTGCTATTTACATAAATATAGTGCATTTTACACTATTTACAGTCTGCGCCATGCTGGCGGCGCCACTCGCCTTTTGTCGTGTGATGTGCTGTGTGTTGTTAGGTTACAAGTACTGTGCTGTGGTGTGTGTTTTGATGTGTCGTGTGCTATACTGTGGTGTGTGCTATGTCGTTATGTTCTGTGATGTGTGTTTTGCTATGTGTATTTTTGAGTGTGTGTTATGACTTATTGTATGTTGTGCAGTATATGCTATGTGTTGTATTCTGTTGTTTGGTATGTGCTGTGTTATGCCGTTCTTTGATGAGTGCTATGATGTGTGTTATTAATTTCTGTGTGTTAAGCTTTCTTATGTGTTGTGCCTCATGCTAAGCTATATGAAGTGTGCGCGTGCTGTGCTGTGTGGTGTGTGTGTATTGATGTTATATACGTTGTTCTGCGTGTTTTGCTATGCTGAGAGTTGTGTGCTGTGCTGTGTTCTGTTCTGTTCTGTAATTTAAATGATTTGCGTTGCTGTATGTTGTGCTGTTGTACGGTTTAATAGTTTTGTAATATTTTTCCGTTTTTTATAAGTAGGTAGTTCTTGTTTATTTTTATATTGCGTAAATGTTTGATCCACAGGTCATCTTGTTCAATCATTTACTTGTGTGTGTGTGTTTTATGTAGTGTTACGAGAATAGTTGTGTTGTTTTGTTTTTTGTGTGTGTTATACTTACATATCACATTTCGCTCCGGCTCCCAGGTGGCACCGCCATTGCTGGACTGATTTATGTTACTCAGTTTCGCTTTGCTGTCCGTCCGCTGCGAGCTAATAATTTTATGTACGTGTATATTTTTGTGTGTTTTTTGTATGTTCATGTGAGTGAGTAACTGTGTTTTTGTATTGTTTACTGTGTTTGTGCCTGCGTAGTGTATTTTGTCTGTTTGTGTGTGTTTGTTTGCGACAAAAATTTGACCCAGTTTCAAAAGAAACCGGGTCATATTTGTCTGATTTGAGTAGTGTAATCTTGTTTCTTCCTGAGTCTGTTTGTTTTTTATTATGATGTGTGTGTTAAGTGTGTACTTGCAGCAGACCGAGCTCGCAAAAGCTTGAGTCACTCTTATGTCGCCTTCAGCAATACGCCACGGTAAAGCGCGCGAGCGCATCCCATTTCACTCTCATCGGGCATTCACCGCTGAAGGCGTTGTGTTCTATCTTTTCCAGCTTTGCTTTGGCGCAGTTTACGCAATTGGCGGGACCATCCGCGAGCCAGACCGGGCATCCGGCTCCTAGGTGCGACCCGCCGCAGTGGCTGCACACATCGGCCGGGTCCTGGCAAAACTTTTTGCTGTGGCCGTACCCGAGGCAGCGCCAGCACTGGATCAATGGAGACTGGTCCGTGACCCGCACGCGCTGCATGTCGATGTGCACCACCCCTGCGGTGGTCGCCGCCTGCCATACAGTCGGTGGTACTTTTACTACTACGTTCGAGGTCAGTGGATTCCTCGCTCTCGCCCTGTAGTAGATTTCGAGCTGGGATTTCTCGATATCACAGTTTTCAAACAAGTGTCCGTTTTGGTTTTTTAAAGACTTTACGATGTCCTCGTCGGAGTTACTCCTGAGCACACCGTATAGCTTGATAAGGGGATTTTTGTTCTTCATTTCCATGACTGTGAATTTTTCTTTTTTCCCTAGAATTTTTTTCCGGGGCCGCGGCGGACGGAGCGCCCGCCTGGGCCCGGACCGGTGCGCCCGGCCGGACTCGGGCCGACGCGCCTCAGCCTCAGAGCCGGGTGCCCGGTCTGGCTCGCGGATGGTCCCGCCAAAAGTTAGGTTAGGTTAGGTTTTTTTTTTTTTCCCTGTCCCGGTGCAAGGACCGGGCCCGCGAGCTAAGGGGTCCCTAACATAATCAGGGTCAACTACAGAGTGTTTTTATTTACTAAGATCTAGTCTTAAAATTAAGATTAAAATTAATAGTAGGTATTAGTACAATTTATGTTGTCGCTATGGTCTGATGTGCTTTGTTTATTTACTAATATCTAATTATTTAAAAAATCCAAAGTTTTTCAAACTTTGTGTCTATCTGATTTTATACATCATTAAATTTTTTCGTACTATCTGATGCTTGTTGTTCCTGTCGATTGCACGTTCCTGAATCAGTTATTGCCTATGCATTCGTTGCATGTATGGATTCTACCTGCTTGTTCTTCAATGTCTTAGTTAGTTAGCTAGTTATTTAATTTATTTCAATGTTACTTTCTTATATAATAGCTTACAAGTGTAAGTGTTGATAACGTTTTACTATCATTTTACGTATCTGGCCACTATTTAATATAACTCATTATATTATAGTGGGTCCATTTCGTACAGATATATTTATCGTTACGTGTATCTTTATATACATTACTCCTGTTATTTTCGCTTGTTTTTTCAATTTGTAGCTTATGTTTAGCTTTTTAGCTGTACTTATTGTTTCAAGTGAACTAAATACATTGCAAAGAACTCTACTGCGCCAATGGTGGTGGAGCCACTCGCCTCGTGTTATGTTCTGTTTGTTGTGATTTGTGTGTTTGCTGTGCCCTGTGCTTCTCCATGTGCTGTATATCGTGATTGATACAGTGTTTTTCTGTACTTTGTGTTGTATGCCGTGTTATGCTATACTATTATGTCATGACGTTTTCTGTTTTATATATTGTACCATGTTCTGTTCTATGTGCTATATTGGGTTTTTTTACCGTGTTGTTTTTTGTGTGTTGCCGTTTTTCTGAGTTGTGTGTCATGTATGTATTTTTGTTATCTGATTTATGCTTTGTGTGTTGATGTGCATGCGTGTGGATGTTTGTTGTTTATATGTATGCGTGTTTGCGTTGTTGTATGGTGTGTGCGTAAGTTTTTGCTGTGTTGCTATATGAATATGATTGTTTTAGTATCTGGAAGTCTTCAGAGTTGGTAGCTTTGTGTTTGTCTTCGTAAATGTTGGTAACACAGACCATCTTGTTGTCATCATTTACTCTCTGCACTTCCAGTGTGGCAATGTGATGAAGTGCGTTTCGGTTTTTGTGCGTGTTGTGTAGCAATAGTTTTATGGCTCCGTTCCTGCAGTGTCCTGTAACTTTTTTCATGGGTCGCCGCGGTTTGTGTGTTTCTTTGTGTTTTGTGAGAGTTGATTGCGTGAAAGTTTTTGTGTATTTATGCGATTTTAATGTTTTTGTATCTGTGTTTATGTAGTTTATTTTGTCTGTGTTTTGCGTTGTCTTTTGTTCGACCTTAATTTGTCCTAGCTTCGCATAAAGTTTGGACATATTTGCCGTTTTTGTGTAGTGTGATTGTTTGATGTTTTCTGTTTCTTGGGTGTATCTTGTTTTGTCATGTTTGTGTAGTGTGTTTCCGTTGCGATCCCGGTTTTTAAGGCTGAATATTATTTTTGAGGTGCCCTCAGCAGTATGCCACGGTTGACCTTGCTAGGGCATCCCATTTCCGTCGCACCGGACAATTATTGCTGAAGGTGTCATGCTCGGTGTGTTCCAACTTTTGTTTGGTGCAATTGATACAGGTCGGGGTACCCCTCGCGAGCCAGATCTCGCACTCTGTTCTCAGGTGCCGCCGCAGTGGCCACACACATCGGCCGCCTCCAGGCAGAATTTCCTCCCGTGCCCGTAGCCCAAGCAGCGCGAGCACTGAATGAGCGGGGACTGGTCGGTTACCCTGACCCGCTGCATGTCGATGTGCATGGCCGCAGTAGCAGTAGCCGCTTTCCAGATGCTTGGAGATACTCGCACGACGACACCTGCGGTCAGTGGGTTTCTAGCTCTGGCCCGATACATCACTTCAACGTGACCTTCATCTTCCTTCAACCCTTGGAACAGGTTTCTGTTCTGTGACCTTATTGCTTTGACGATGTCCTCGTCAGAGTTGGTTTTAAGGACACCGTGGAGTCTCAGGAGAGGGTCTTTGTTTTTCATTTCTTCGTAAGCCAGTTCTCTCCCATTTTTTCGTTATCCTTTCTATTATTTTGTTCATGTCTTCTTTGTTTCTACACCCCACTATAATCTTTTTATCTCTTGCTCTCCTTATTTTATCTATGCGCATTCCTTCTACTTTTGCATTTACTACCCTTTTTATCCTCTCCAGTACTTCGTCTTGGTTATCGTTTTCATCTCTTGATTTAATTATGACCGAGTGCATGGTGTTTTGCTTTGTGTTATTTAGTGGTGAACCAACTACCACGTTTGCATAGCTTCTGCTTGCGACATGCATCGCCTGCGTTTCTTGTTGGTCCTTGAGGATTTTTGATAACTTTGCAATCTCATCTCTGTTTTCTTGAATTATTATATTTTGCGTGTCCAATTTCCTAATGATTTCTTCTCCTTGTTTTATCCGGTCTATATTTTCTTCTTTCTTGCTTTCTTCTTCTTTTGTCTTCTTTGCCGGGGGCTGTCCAGCGGTGTCAGCCTGGCTCTCCTTAACCAGTTCAAATAACCTCTCGACAGCCCCAACGACTTTCTTTACTATTTCTCTGCTCGTGTTGCGCGATAGTTTTAACTGTTGCTTTGCAACCACAAGCAATGAACGCGCCTCAGAGACACGGTCCGCGGCGGCACTCGCCGAGCACGGCGGTGGGCTCAGATCAGCCCCGAGCGACAGCCGGCGTGCTGCCGTCAGTCGCTCCGGCTCACCCAGCTCGGGGGACGTGCACGGGGAGGACGCGCACGGCGGGGGTTTGGCCTGACTCCATTGCAGCCCTCCGGGGTTTCCTTTGGGTCCACAGGAAGGAGAGGTCAGGCCAAGTTCCTCCGCCGCGGTCAGCGTCATTGTGCGGCTGGCGTCTACGCGCATCGGCTTGGCAGGTGTCCGGTACATTTTAGTATTAAATGTTACGAAGCGAGAGATAAGGGTGTAGGTATGTGCAATATCAGCGTATGGTACCCTGAGTACTTGGTTCGATTTTCGGTGTAGAAGGCCGAAAAGTCGTTTTCAATAAAGTAATACTTATGTCAATAATAATCAATAAAAGTCAGTAACTACAAGTATATTACGTTTCCTATTTCAGGTGGGGACATGTTAGGTTAGGTTAGGTTAGGTTTTTTTTTTTTTTTTTCCTGTCCGGGCTCAGAGGCCCGGCCCGCGAGCTAGGTCCCTAACAGAGTCAGGGTATATGTAATACATGTCCTATTAATGAGTCTTATTCTATTTCGTTTACAATTTCATGTTAAGCTTAAGAGCTAATATTATATCTATTTATTGTTATATGTTTATTGATTTCATTTCTCATTCTAGTAACTTATTCTATATATTTATATATGGAGTAGTTTTCAGTTTTTACTGCTATTTATTTTTACTATTTACTATACTTATTATATTTTTACAGTATTCTATAAACGTATTTCTTGTGTCTTTATTCATTATGATTTCTTTAAGATTTTCCAGTTTTATTTCTTTGTCTATCAGCATCTCTGTGTCGAAACGCTTCCGGCCATATATTGGACATTCGGTTATTACATGTATGATGCTCTCTTCCACCCCTGGGTCGCAGCTGCATGAGGGGCTCTCCTTACACTTGAATCGGTACAAATATGAGGAGAACCCACCATGCCCCGTCAGCAGTTGTGTGGTGTGTTTGTCTATGGTCATGTTTTTTATTGCGCTGTGTGCTTGCATGGCGTCCGGAAAAAAGATTCTAGTCACAGGCTGTTTGCCCTTCGGCGTACCTAACGTTCCATTTAGCAATGGATTCACGTCTTAGCTGGTTTTTGGCATAGGATATGGGGCATTTGTCGTATTTCGGCTTAGTTTTTAGTTGTAGCGCTGCGGATTTGGCCAGTTCGTCGGCCCTTTCATTTCCCTCCAACCCCGCGTGCGCCTTTATCCAGTATAATTTGATGTTCCTGTCTTGTTTTAGAATGTCCCTGACATTTTGTCTTATTTGGAGCACGAGAGGGTGGAGAGACGTGAAGTTAGTTGCCGTTTCTAGTGCCGATCTAGAATCACTATAGATGCAACTGTGTGGTTTTTCTTGGTTCAGCGCTACTCTACTTGCTTCGGCAATCGCAAGTAGTTCGGCTTGATAGACAGAGCACCAATCGGCAAGTTTGTATTTTCGGGTACTTATCTCGGCGGTTCCATTCCATACGGATATGGCTGCTCCGACTTTCCCTTCAATTTTACTCCCGTCAGTATAGATGTTAATATCGCTGGATTTGGATTGCTCGAGAGCTGCTCTGTCTGCCAAGCATTCAAAATCAAGAAGCACCCAGTCTGCCGGATGTGGTGCCAGTGTATACGGCGTCGGTTTTTCGATTTCAAAATCTCCTATTAATTGCTGGGATTTTCCTTTCTTTAGCTCATAAAGCGAGGCCGCTTCCCTGATTTTTAAGTCAAGCGGAAGCAGCCCAGCAATAAATAGCGCAGAATGGAGAGACACCGTTCTATTCGCCTTTGATATTTTTTGTGCGAATCCCCCGTTGCACGGCATCTAGGTGCTTCCTGACGCCTATTTTATCCGCTGCCGGTGCCCATACGCTGGCCGCGTACATGATGGTGGGTTCTACAACTGCTGTGTACAGGGTTCTCACAATTTCCGGGTTTAGCCCCCATTGGGTTTTTGCTGCCCTTGACAGTTGTTTGTAGAAGGTTAGGTTAGGTTAGGTTAGGTTTTTTTTTTTTTTTTGGATGCCTAATCTATACCTTTCATTCCAGTTCTCGCTTTTATTCCTCTCGCACTTTCATTCTACATATTTTTTCTGGCATCCATCGTCTCGTGTTCTCTTCTCTGTGTGTTTAACAGAGATTATTCTAGCTATACTATTTTATCTTTGTTTCAATGTCTCGCTTATATAACTACTAGTATACTTAAAGTACAATGGGTCGGGTTTTCATTTATTTCTTTTTATAGCTTAGATTGCAATAAGTTTGCTAAAGTCCAGGAATGTTGCTCTTGTCCTTTTGTCTTTTATTATTATACTTATATTTTCCGCCGTTATTTCTACGCCCATTTCAGCCTCTATTTCCTGCCTCTCCTTCCCGTGCACCGGGCACTCCGTTAGCATGTGCAGTATGGATTCTTCCTTGTCCGGTTCGCAGATACACGCCGGGCTCTCCCCCTGCACCTAAATCGGTGTAAGTACTGGGAGAACCCGCCGTGTCCGGTCATTACCTGGACCAAGGTGGGGTCCAGCTCGATCTTCTTAATCGTCCTATACGCCTCCAACGCGTCTGGGAAAAAAATTTTTGTGACGCCTGCTGTGTCACCATTTCTGTATCGACGATTCCATTCGTCAAGCGTCTCCAGACGGATTTGACGCTTGACGAATGAAATCGGACACTGGTCGTAATCCGGCTTCCGCTTGAGCCCTAGTGCTGCGTCCTTGGCGAGAACGTCTGCCCTCTCGTTTCCCTCCAACCCCACGTGAGCCTTAACCCAAAAAAATTTAATTTTTTGGCTGCGAGAAGTTGCTGCGCTAACGTTTTCTCTAATTTTCACGGCTAGGGGGTGGAGGGAGACTCCGTCCGCGACTGTCTCGAGCGCCGACCTAGAATCACA
The DNA here is from genome assembly GCA_017562165.1 of Ectropis grisescens. NCBI lineage: Eukaryota > Metazoa > Arthropoda > Insecta > Lepidoptera > Geometridae > Ectropis > Ectropis grisescens. The sequence continues at coordinate 3,161 of CM029792.1, read as the reverse complement.
GAAGATCCTTACCTTCGCTGCCGAGCGCTCGAGGGCCAAGTCGGTCGCCTTCACCAGGGCCAATAATTCGGCTTGGTAAACTGTGCAGAACGATGCCAATTTCGCTTTCTTACTGCCGATTTCTCGGCCATCTTGCCACATGGAAAGGGCCGCACCAACTTTCCCTTCAATTTTAGATCCATCGGTGTAGATGTCCACTGTTCCTGGGCATCGTTCTCCACAGTCGTCCAATCCGCCAAAGCCAACGCCAGATTGTTGAGCAGGATGCGGCGCGTCCGCGAACGCCACAGGCGTCTCAACCTCTCGGTCTCCTACTACTTCCCGGGAATGACCTTTCTTTACTTCGTAAAGAAGCGCTGCCTCTCGGATCCTAAGATCCAAGGGCAGCAGCCCGGAGAGTATTAGTGCCGAGTGCAGGGAGACTGTCCTGTAGGCCTTCACGATCTTGCGTACAAAGCCCCGCTGCACCGCGTCCAGCTGCTTCCTGACCATGATCTTCCCCGCTGCTGGTGCCCACAGGCTGGAGGCGTTCCTGTTTATTTTTATTTCCACTTCATATCGCTCTTTTCCATATACGGGACATTCCGTTATTAGGTGTATCGGCGTCTCCTCCCTTCCCGGTTCGCAGATGCACGATGGGTCCTCTTTTAGCTTGAAGCGATATAGGTATTGTGAGAACCCGCCATGCCCCGTAGGTTAGGTTAGGTTAGGTTAGGTTAGGGTAGGTTAGGTTAGGTTAGGTTAGGTTAGGTTTTTTTTTTTTTTTTTTTTTTATTGTACGAGCTATTCCCTAATATTGTGGTCAGGGGCTTATGACCAGGGCTCTTTATTTACAGATGTCATTCAAGCTATATCTACACTTATGTTTACTTAATTATATTACTTTCTAATTTAAATTACAATCTTATAGTATCTTAATTGTGTCTGTGTTCTGTATAGGTGTATGTATATGGTAGGTTATGTTTGTTATGTTCTGGAAAATTTATAATTATGTGTTACCTTCATACGTACATATCGTCATTTGTTCTACCATTTTCAGTTTCGACTAGTTGTTACATCTAGAATGATTTATATTCAATATATATGTATTTATCCTATTTTATTTATTTTTGTTTCTATTGATTGCTGCCTTACAGATATCCATGCAGTATCCTAGGAATACATCTCTTGTTTTATTGTCTTTAATTATTTGACTAATATCATCTATGGTTACTTTCCTGTTTATTTTTATTTCCACTTCATATCGCTCTTTTCCATATACGGGACATTCGGTTATTAGGTGTATCGGCGTTTCCTCCCTTCCCGGTTCGCAGATGCACGATGGGTCCTCTTTTAGCTTGAAGCGATATAGGTATTGTGAGAACCCGCCATGCCCCGTAAAAACTTGCGTTTGTATGCTTTCCGGTTTTAGCAGTCTTAGTATGCGATGTGCTTCTATGGGGTCTGGGAAGAAGACGCGAGTTACACCCGCCGTACTACCTAGTCTATACCTCTGGTTCCATTCATCAAGCGAATTCATTCTAATTCGTCGCTTGATGAATGAAACCGGGCATTTATCATAAGCTGGTTTGACCTTGGAACCGAGCGCCGCTTGTTTGGCAAGTTCGTCTGCTCGCTCGTTCCCCTCCAGTCCCGCATGAGCTTTAATCCAATAAAGTTGCACCTTTTTACCTACACTATTGCACTTTACCAGGGTTTTGCGCGTTTCGACTGCAATGGGATTGAGGGACGCATAATTTACCACCGCCTCAAGAGCCGACCTTGAGTCACTATACACCCCAAAACTGGTCTCCATTCGTTTCAACATCTCCTCCGTGGCTCTCTGTATTGCCAACAACTGCCTGGTAGACCGTACAATAGGACGACAGTTTCAATTTCATGCTTTTATTTCGGCGGCGTCTCGTCCCCGTAGAGACAATGCCGCTCCCACCTTGCCGTTTATTTTACTGCCGTCCGTATAAATGCATATCTCGTGGTTCTTGTTGTTTTCTACTGAGTTTTGGTCTGCCAGGCATGTGTATTCGAGGTCAATACACTGAGCAGGATGTATGGTGTCGGCAAAAGCTGTTCTCCTCTCGATCTCCGCGTCTCCCAATATTGGCTGAGGTACCCCTCTCTTCGCCTCATATAGTGAGGCAGCCTCCTGGATTCTCAGGTCAAGAGGGAGTATCCCCGCCAACACCAGTCCCGAGTTCAGGGAGACCGTTCGGTATGCGCGACACAGCTTCTGTGCGAAACTTCTTTGGACAGAGTTGAGAAGTTTTCTGATCCCCAGTTCTTTGGTGGCAGATCCCCACACGCTTGCGTCGTACATCATAATGGGTTCCACCACCGCGGTGTATATGACTCTTATGACCTCTGGGTGTAATCCCCAGCTTACTTTAGCCGCAGTGGACACCTGTTTGTAGATATTTGTGGCTTTTCTACACATGTACGAGACGTGGCTCCCCCATGTCTGTTTGGCGTCGACGATCACACCAAGAAGTTTTATTTCCGTGGACATTTTTATGTCAACCCTGCCCATGCTCAGGTGCGGCGTGTCATACTTCAACTTTCTGGTCATCAGCATTGCCTTCGTTTTCTGCGGCCCGAACTTTAGTTTATACGTGAAACCCCACCCCCGAACCCAGGCTAGAGCGACATTTGCCTGTCCCTGGACCTCCCGGGCCGTGTCTCCGTCGAACACCAGGACCACGTCGTCAGCAAATGCCTGAGCGTAGCACCCTTTCTTTTCTAACGTTTTAAGAAGAGGGTCCAGTAGTAGGTTCCACAGTATTGGTCCTCCTATGGATCCTTGGACGCACCCTTTATTGGTACTCTTTGTGTGCTCCTCACCCAGATACCTTACACTGACGCTGCGCTCCCAGAGATAACTTTCCACCATCTCGTAGATGTTCGGGGGACATTTTTCCTCAGCCAGTCGTGCCTTTATAGCTGGCCACCAGGCGCTATCGAAGGCTCCCTCTATGTCCAATGACACCATAACGACCAATTTTTTCTGGTTAAGTTTACTGTTAACGTGTTTCATTAGGTCATAGAGGGAATCCTCGGTGCTTCTCTGGGGCATAAACCCGTACTGGCGAGTACTGATCCTGCCATTCAGGTGCCACGTTAACCTCCCCACCATCATCTTTTCTAAGATTTTCCCCAGTACTGGAAGG